>CM034538.1:4422378-4537378 GCA_020002185.1 Paraescarpia echinospica
CACAATTATATGAAGGGATGGGGTATAACACAAGTGTGTGAAGGGATGGGGTATAACACAAGTATATGAAGGGATGGGGTATAACACAAGTATATGAAGGAATGGAGTATAACACAAGTATGTGAAGGGATGGGGTATAACACAAGTGTGTGAAGGGATGAAGTATAACAATAGGGTGTGACGATATGAATCATCCTTGTGTGCCAGAGGTCACTGCTGCGGATTATGTCAGTGCCAGTACCCCTGACTGATCGCTTTGCGAAACTCTGTATTTAATCTCAGCCTATAAAATCGCTCACTAGATCAGTGGTTGGCGGCAGGTCAGGTGGTCATAATAAAACTCATTTCAACCAACTGTGGCTCGTGGTACATGCAATGTTTAGGAAGTAGAAACAATTATTCGAATACACAATACCGCTCAGCTGTTCATGCTTCTGGGCGAACGGGTCATTATATATTGGGATTCCCAGAAGTTATTTATTCGTCTTCGAATTGGGGCGGGTATTTGCTCTGTTCTCACGGGTGATGCAGTCGCGACTGGCGAAGTGACTCGGCTAACTTCCGCACTTCGCGCAGGGGGTCAGCCAGGACTAGTTTGCATGGCAAGCAGCCCTGATACGAGGATGAGATGAACTTTAACACAAGTGTGTGAAGGGATGAAGTGTAACACAAGTTTATTAGTTTTCTATTCGAGGCCAGCAACCCATCCAGTCATTAACTAATGTATCTTCTGTTGAACCCTAATATAACCACTACATGGCTGTGGTTTCAGAGAGCTCACATTCCCAAGGCCATCATGACGATCCTAGAGAGAGACCCGTTGGAGGAACAGAGACAGCAGCAGCGGGCCAAGAGACTGGAGGAGGAGAGACTGGCAGCCCAGGAGAAACTCTACCAGGTAGGACTAGGCCCAAGAGAGTGGAGGAGAAACTCTACCAGATAGGACTAGGGCTAAGAGAGTGGAAGAGAAACTCTACCAGGTAGGGCCAGAGCCAAGAGTATGGGAGAAACTCTATCAGGTAGGGCCAGGGCCAAGAGAATATGGGAGAAACTCTATCAGGTAGGGCCAGGGCCAAGAGAGTACAGGAGAAACTCTACCAGATAGGACTAAGGCTAAGAGAGTGGAGGAGAAACTCTACCCGGTAGGGCCAGAGCCAAGAGAGTATGGGAGAAATTGTACCAGGTAGGGCTAGAACCAAGAGAGTATGGGAGAAACTCTACCAGGTATGGCCAGGGCCAAGAGAGTATGGGAAAAACTCTACCAGGTAGGGCCAGGGCCAAAATAGTGGGGGAGAAACTCTACCAGATAGGGCCATGGCCAAGAGAATGGGGGAGAAACTACCAGGTATGGCCATGGCCAAGAAAGTGGGGGAGAAACTCTACCAGATAGGGCCAGGACCAAGAGAATGGGGGAGAAACTCTACAAGGTAGGGCCAGGGCCAAGAGAATGGGGGAGAAACTCTACAAGGTAGGGCCAGGGCCAAGAGAATGGGGAAGAAACTCTACCAGGTAGGGCCAGGGCCAAGAGAATTGGGGAGAAACTCTACCAGGTAGGGCCAGGAAAATATTGTAAATGATAGATTACATTAAAAGTTGTCAAACCAGTTTTGGAATGAAGTCTGTAATGTTTAGTGATCGATCGCCAGGCAGCGTCGTGGTCACATTAATCATTTAAGTTTGACATGGCCATTAACAATATTCTGTTTATATGTCATCAGGTTATGTTTTACTATATCATCGTCCAATGTGTATTTTGTATTCAGTATGTTAGATACAGACTGTATCACTGAATAGATAATATTCCTACGTTATAATTATGCATGTGTTATTATATCATAATTTATACAGGCTCATAACATAGGGGGCCTGGCCCTATTCACTTGTACAAATGCGATCTTGGATTACATGAGGCTTATGCCGCGAGCAAACGTATCGTGCCGTTTCTCGTGACTTGTTCATTCCTGCCCGCTTGGCTAAGTGTAAGGTATTCGTGGTGTAAGGTGAAGGTTGCCCAGGCCCATCTTGGCTGCCTTCTTCGCTCTGCCGTAGTGAATGCAGTAGTTCAGGGAACATCAAAAGATAACATTCTTGTAGCAGTTTTATTTTGTGTTTCCAGCAAAAGTTAGAAGAGGAACGACGTATCCAGCAGGAGAAAGCACGACAGCGACAACAGGTTTGTGATACACACACGACATGCACACACACGCACGCATTCACACACACACACACATGCCTGCACCCATGCATGCATCACACACACGCACACAGACACACAGACTCTGAGAGAGATGCTGTGGTTGCAGGAGGATGCAGAGACTGTGGCAAAGGAGAAACAGGTGGTGGAAGAGAGAGAGAAAGAGGATCAAGATGAAGCACTACGACAGAGAGAGATGAAGCGAGAGGATGAACAGAGGAAGCTGGAAGAAGAGCAATGCAGGCAGCAGACTACTCAACAGGAACAAGAAATAATCGAAACAGCTGACAAGGAAGAGCAAGACAGGAAACAAGAGGACATTTTAGAGCAAGGTATGAAACAAGAAAAAGAATCAGAAGTAGCGAGGAACGAGGAGGAACTTGAAGTGAAGGAGAGACAGGAGCAACTAGACGCAAGACAGCAGGTGCAGGAGCAAGAGGCAGGAGTGATGGAGACTGATGAGGTGATGCCACCAAGTGATGCTGCCGAGCCCCAACATGACCCGGTGTGTGAGAGCAGCCAGCCAGTGGCAGCCTCTGACACAGACGTTGCCATGGAGACCAGCAGTGATGTCACAGATACAGAGAAACAGGTGAGAGTGACAAAGGTAATAACTATAGAAGTAATGTCAAATTTATAGCTGCAAGGAATTACTCGGTGTACTGCCATAATGTATAAGGCACTGCTGCTTTGACGAAACGACATAGCTTGTGAATTATAGATACTGTGAATGAAAATCAATACAACCAAGTTTGATGTTTAGTTACCAGTATGGTTATATTAATGGTGTAAATTAAGAGTACCTTGGACTGTGTCCTTGTAGGACCACCCTGGACTGCGTCCTTGTAGGACCAACATGGACTGCGTCCTTGTAGGACTACCCTGGATTGTCCTTGTAGGATTACCCTGGACTGTGTCCTTGTAGGACCAACGTGGACTGTGTCCTTGTAGGATTACCTTGGACTGTGTCCTTGTAGGACCAACATGGACTGTGTCCTTGTAGGACCACCCTGGACTGTGTCCTTGTAGGATTACCCTGGACTGTGTCCTTGTAGGACTACCCTGGATTGTGTCCTCGTGACACTGGTGCTCTGTCCTTGTAGGCTGACATGTCCTCCACAGAGGCCGTGACTGTCACAGACGTGACAGGGCTGGAACAAACTGGTGATGATGACCCAGGCCCGGCTGAATCAGACTCATCACCACTGAAGAAGGTAAACCTGAAGACATAAACAGGTGTGCAGTAGTTGTGTGTTGGGCAGATGTGTCAAGGTGTGTGGCAGACTGGTGTGTGGTGCACAGGTGTAGGTGTGTTAAAGTGGAAGTAGCAGAAAGTGGCGCAGTATGCAGTCCTTAGGACTGCTCAAAGTGTTTTACACTTCACCCTACACATATAAAATTATATTCATTTGATTTGAACACCTTGACTTCTCTGGAAATGATTCAGCCACACTACAATTACTGGGTGAAGATTGTTTGTACACAGGTGTCCACCACCATTGTGTGCTGGTAGACCACCACACCCCACCCCGCCGATGCGATGGTGATCACAGAGTGTAAATTATGTGAAGTGGAGCGCCATGCAGACTTCGGCCTCTCGACCGAGAGAACTCGGATTCAAACCCTGTGTTGCGGTGTCGAACCTTGGGCAAGTTCGTTCACTCTATGTTGCTCCAGTTCACTCAATTGTATGAATACCTGGGTGTAGACAGTGTTGGATATTTGTGTACGAAGTCTTCATGCATTCATTGCAGTGTGTGTGGCTGGATGCTTCCCAGAGAAATCGAGTTGGTGTTCGATTGAACAGGTCTGCCAGGGAGTGAAGTGTAAAGTGGTTTGAACAGCCCTGAGAACTGAATATTGCTTTATACAGTATAAGAATTTACCTTTACCTTTCTAAAGTAGTGTTGTAGTCTACAGCCGTCTGGTGTGTCTTGCAGTCGGAGAGAGGGAGAGCTGTGAAGGAGGTGGGCAAGAGGACCAAGAAAGCCGCAGTGATGAAGAGACGCAGTCCAAGGACTCGCAAATCTTAACTCTACTCATCCCCACTGCCATCCCAGGCAGTCAGACTGTGTCTCACGTTTTCATATACATCACCGCAAATAAAGTCAGCTAATTTACTCATCAACAAACAGTTTTGGTGAATAAGTTAAGATTGCAATTTGTGACATTCGAAGAACATATTATGTTACTGTTTGCATGCATTGCGCAAGTGTTTTGTGTTAATGTTATTAAGTGTTACTGCGTTAGAGTCACTTGTTGGTTAGCAGTGACACTCGCTTGATATGCCAATGCAGCAATTCACATTCAAGTTGATCTGTGCTATTTTGGCATGGAAAAATAATTGTGAGTTCACACCATTCATGTGTCTCGGCCATTACAAATACATTTCCAAAGAAGGTGGGTTAATTATGAGGAACACAAACAATCTCCATGAAGTGAATACTACAACTGTTACTTAAATAAGAAACAGTCATTGGCAATAGTGGTATTGTTTGAAAGATGATTGCAAATGATAGACTTCACTGAATACGGTAAATGCCCTTCTCTACAAGATGTATATGTTGTAATACCCAGTATTGCAGAACAAGTGAACAATATACAATGTACATGTTGAACTAGTTTAATGTCAACTTGACACGGTTCGATTTGTATTAGAAATACACAAATATTACATCGATCATTAGTCTTGTTTACTGCGTCCCATGTTTACATGATATACAAAAATGCTGCAGGTTTACACTATGCCTCGCATGTTTGATATGATACACAGACATGATACACAGACATGCTGCAGTTTGTGCTCCAACAAAGCTTGACAGGGTTGATCATAACATTCAGCACAATATGTTAAATATGTACACTCATAATACACATTTAAACAGTTTTATTAAATGAAACAAAAAAGTGACAATTTCTATGCACTATGCCAAGGCATCAGTTGTGGCCAATGTGATGTCAATGAAATATGCTGCCTGTTGACATCACTGGAAGAATGCTGTTTTCTGAGTCGACTGTACACATGATTCATGCAGCGATGAATGAGATTACTGTCTACGGTCAAACTGAGTTGACTGTACACATGATTCATGCAGCGAGGAATGAGATTACTGTCTACGGTCAAACTGAGTTGACTGCACACGTGATCTATGCAATGAGATCAGTCTCTACTGGTCAAACTGAGTCTTGTTCTTGAGAAGGTAGGCAGCAAGGAATTCTATTGGGTTCGGCGGTCTGCAAAACAAAAAGAGAGTGAACGCAAGTGATTCCTAATGCGTTCTGTTCTTCTTGGCAATCTTAATTACCATTGCAGTCATATCCAAGTATTAAAAAATAGTCCTGATGGATATGGTTCAGGGATGAGAGCAACATTTGATCAAAACCGCTGAAAATGTATGAGATCGAGCTGAGCAGGGTACGAGCAGAACACTGTAAGTAGTGTTTAAACTAAACATACTACTACGGTATGAGCACTGCAAGTGCTTTCTAGCTGGGGGTTCAGGGTGGAGGAGGCTGTAAGCTGTTTTAATGGGTTAGGGTTAAAGCCATTCTGATGAATGAACGTTTATTCGATACATTGATAACAATATATACCGGTATACAAGACAAGACAAACAAACAAGTTTAACTATAATACAAGTGAGAATATACAATGTTTGGAGAGGGTAAATACGAAGTCATTGACTTTTGTGTAAATTTACCCCTGGTTAAAGCCATTCTAACACGGTAAGGAGTAACATATGAGATTATTTATGTTTCTTTCCACCACCCTACCACCATATATAATTGGTACTGTCAAGCTATTGACTGTCTAGATAGATAAACATCATAATTATTAGTATATAGATAAACATCATAATTATCAGTATCTCAAAACGTTGGCATTCTTTTGAAATTATTGAATGAAGTCATACCAATTCTTGTAAAGAAATATTTAGCTTGTTAATAATGAAATCAGTTGGGTAACTAGCAATAACAAGATATGGTACAGGTATCTAAAACGGGTGACTGGGGCCTGGTTCCGCGCCGTAGTGCTGGATGTAACTGTTGTAAAGTAAGCGATCCAAAGGCACTAGAAATAGTGGTGTTCGTCCGCCGCAAACGTGTCGTTGTACAGTGTTTATCAGTTTATTGGTCCCGTATTGACACAAAACCATGCCCACCATACTTCACTGTGTCCTTACAAAACGCGACGCATGGTTGATCTGATGTTTTTTTAGACAGTCCTTGATTGTCACAGTTGTTTTGCTGCTACTACCAACATCTATTTCCAAAGTTTTCTTTAACCAGTCTGCTCGAAACTTGTTTTCTCGAAAGCGAACCTCGTCGATTTGGCCAGAAGTTTCATGATGTAGTTAATTATAATACATGCATAAGGCCACCAATAAGCACACCATTCAGCGAGAACACTGCGATATTGCGTATAAAATATTTATTATTAGTTTCAAACAGAACCAAACTAAAGAACTTTGATTATTGTTCACGACGCAGCTAAGTTAAGCATATCAACACATTATTTCAATATGCACCACTAACATGCCACTGTAGGTCGCCACTGTCAAGCCAAGAAATTACCTGATTATTAACCTACAACGAAGTCGTCGGATGCCGATTTGGTGTTTCCCTGTGTTTTTCCCCAGAGTTCCCAAATGGAAACGAGATAATAATTATTATATTGACATCATTAAATTATTATCCAATAGCCTTTTACAATGCTAAGCACTTATGGGTTTCTGACCGATTGATCTCTTGAGCAATCAGAGGGCATATGACAGTACTTCGTTGGGACAAGTACAATGGTTTATGCCAAACTTTTTTATTTTTACTTAGCTTTGCGACCCCCCATATATAAATTCCCCAACATTTGCTCCTCGGATCTGGACGAATTACAGGAATGACCCAATGGATGCCCAAAACACGGAAATCCGCGTTTCCGTGGAACTCTCTCATCACTGATGATTACCTTTCTTTGGCGAGAACTGACATGCCTTGTAGTAGGATTGGTACGACAGTCTGGTCAAGGTAAGCCCTGGTTGGTAGCGACTGAAGGTCCACCTTTGGTCGCTTCGACGGTGTCTCCGCTGAGTCTCGCTCACTGCTGATGATCTTCTGTATGAATTACAACTTACTTACACTACAAGTGTACACCAGGCACCAAATAACGACTTTCTGACACCAAATGTGCAACAGGCACCAAGTAACGACTTTCTGAGTGTGCAACAAGCACCAAATAATGACTTGCTGACACCAAGTGTATACCAGGCACCAAATAACGACTTTCTGAAATTTCAAGTGTACACCAATCACCAAAAAAACAACTTCCTGACATCTCAAGTACACACCAGGCACCAAATAACAATCTGCTGACACTAAGTGTACACCAGGTACCAACTAATGATTTGCTGACACCAAGCACCAAATAACTTCCTCACACCTCAAATGTACACCAGACACCAAACACCAAAAGTACTGGTAATAGATCTATTAAGTGGTACAATTTTCAAACAGACTGCATTGCTTGTAAACGTTACAACATAGATATGTGAGATTGTACTTAGATGTTGTCTAAGTCTATACTTACATGGATGTTGTTTGCGAGTCTGTACTTACATGGACGTTGTGTCTTTACGTCCGTACTTATATGGATGTTGTATCTTTGTGTGTACTTATATGGATGTTATGTGTGAGTCTGTACTTACATGGACGTTGTGTCTTTACATCTGTACTTACATGGATGTTGTCTGTGAATCTGTACTTACATGGACGTTGTCTGAAAGTCTGTATTTACATGGGTGTTGTCTGTAAGTCTGTACGTACATGGATGTTGTGTATGTATACTTATATGGATGTTGTTTGTGAGTCTGTACTTACATGGACGTTGTGTCTTTACGTGTGTACTTATATGGATGTTGTCTGTGAGTCTGTACTTACATGGACGTTGTGTCTTTACGCGTGTACTTATATGGATGTTGTCTGTGAGTCTGTACTTACATGAACGTTGTGTCTTTACATGTGTACTTACTTGTATGAATGTTATGTGTGAGTCTGTACTTACATGGATGTTGTGTCTTTACGTCTGTACTTATATGGATGTTGTTTGTTGGTCTGTACTTACATGGACGTTGTGTCTTTATGTCTGTACTTACATGGATGTTGTCTGTGAGTCTGTACTTACATGGACATTGTGTCTTTATGTCTGTACTTATATGGATGTTGTCTGCGAGTCTGTATTGACATGGATGTTTTGTCTTTACGTCTGTACTTATATGGATGTTGTCTGTGAGTCTGTACTTATATGGATGTTGTCTGTGAGTCTGTATTGACATGGACGTTTTGTCTTTACGTCTGTACTTATATGGATGTTATGTGTGAGTCTGTACTTACACGGACATTGTGTCTTTACATCTGTATTTATATGGATGTTGTCTGCGAGTCTGTATTGACATGGACGTTGTGTCTTTACATGTGTACTTATATGGATATTATGTGTGAGTCTGTATTTACATGGATGTTATGAGTTAGTCTGTACTTACATGGATGTTATGTGTTAGTCTGTATTTACATGGATGTTATGAGTTAGTCTGTACTTACATGGATGTTGTTTGCGAGTCTGTACTTACATGGACGTTGTGTCTTTACGTCCGTACTTATATGGATGTTGTATCTTTACGTGTGTACTTATATGGATGTTATGTGTTAGTCTGTACTTACGTGGATGTTGTCTGTGAGGCCATGCTCGGCGTGGGGGTTGTCAGAGTCGTCAACTCGCGGCAGCTGTGAGCCGGCCTCACTCAACGTCTGATCCACTAAAACAATCAGTCATTTCAGGTCACAACCAGTCACTTCAGGTCACATGATATCACATTCACTTTGGAGGTCACATAATGTAACTTAAGTGAGTCACATTCCTTGTGAAATATCATATTTTAATTACCTGTCATATATCTTAAAACCAACTCATCATATCGTATTGATTCTTTTTAGCATACATGCCCTAATTAGCAAACATCCCCGTTTTCCAGCAGGGTCTGATGTCGGTTTGTGACTAAAACTGATCACTGCATCCATCATTTATTGTAATTCCCTGTCAATCATTGACAATGACAACATGAGAAAGAAAGTTCCACCTGCATCCACAGCCATTGCAAAGTTCCAGTATCCTTTTGACCACAAAGTCACCATCACGTGGATGTATAAATCACTTCCAGTTAGCTTCAGTTACTTTGACGTGTGTCATCCCGGCTGAACTAAAGTTGAATGTATGCAGAGGATGGCATGGCATGCTCTCTGACTTTGTCCGTGTCTTAGCACCACTGTCATGCAGGTCGTCTGTCTTCTAACTAATCCCTCCAATGGGAAATAGTTTTAAATACTTGGTAACCATAAGTAATTGTGTTTTCTAATTCAGAGTGACATGTGTGTAAATGGCGCCATGTTTATTTAAAAAACGGAAATGAATGATCACATAGACATAATGGCGTCACCATTTTGTAATTTTCACACTGGTTTGAGAAACAGCATTTTTTGTAACTTTAAGAATATTTTGTAAGCATGTAAACACCTATCAAACGTACCTTCAACCTAACCCCTTCACGTACAGATGCATGTAAACACCTATCAAAAGTACCTTCAACCTAACCCTAAGGCCTAACCGCTTTCTCAATTTAAATCAGTTTGGCAATTCATCTGACAACAAACTTTCTAGCTAAATTCACTGACATCAGACCAGCTGTTAACCAAGCTGTTAACCTGCTTGTACGTGAAGGGATAGTACAAACTACTACTACGGCGTTAAGAACTTGACAGCTCTGGTGATGGTTCTTCAACCTGCAATCATTACATTGAGCTATCAACGTTCACAATCAGACACAGGAAGAAAGAAAAGGAAACAGAAAAAAATGGGCCAAGAGGCCCTGAACTCCTTTGGACTGATTGTGTAATTCTTAATGAAATGTTTTTTGGTGAATCATAGTTTCAGATCATTAAGGAGTATGATGGAAGTAAAATGTTTACATGTTTAGTAGTGACTATATGCATGCCAGTGAAGATATACCTGGAAATAAAATATTTTAGTTGACCGTTTTGTGAAGATTGTATATATTAGTTAATGTGTTATTAAAAATCCTGTTGAATTTGATCCTGATACTCTGCTATTTAGGCCGATTTCCAGTAGTTGTAGAAACCTTGCAGGAGAGTTGATGAGCAGCAATCTCGCATGTAGCACAGTTAAAGGTTGTTTAAGAAAATGTGCACACATTTTCTGTTCTCAATTTGCCCCTACCACCCACCCTAAGAATGGAAAGAAGAAAGAGATGAACTATGATAAAACTTTATTTGTTCACAAGGTACATATACATAGCAATAAAATAGCATGCATTTTGACTTCAAAACAGTTGCAATTAATGACATAATACTGATTGAATTGGAGTGAAGTAATAGCTGGAACATGTATAATAGAATATATGAATAATAATCCTTATAATTTTGGCTAAATATGCTTTAACCTTACAGCTTAAAAACCTGCAGGCATCCAGAAATGGTGAAATATGTTTCAGCAGCATGGGTTAACTGGCCGGTTAACTAATGGGTTAAAGGTGCACACATTAGTCACAGTCCACACTGAGGCATTCATTCTGTTCAACTCTGGGACAATGGCAGGCAGAGATAGTGCAATACACAAACTGCCTAGGTTCTCTGGCAGTGACCAATACACAGAACTTGGCAGCTGGCCAGGTTCTGCCACAGTAGTAAGGAAGCAGGCAAATTTTGTAAAAAAATTGCATTTTTGGGGGCCCTGGGGTGCCCTTAGAATGATTCAATCAAATACAGATTTCTTGTGCATTGTGGCAGTACACAAGATATGTCTACGCAAAATTAGAGAAACAGTTGCTGAACAGTTTCTGAGATAACGGCGCGCACAGCGGACACAGAGTGATGGCATTAGACCATTGGACCATCGGCCCAAAGGACTAAAAAGGGAAAGAAATACTAATACAGGGGAAAAGAGTGAAGAGGGGAGGGGCAACCAATGTTCGGATATCCTAGCCAGATCTATTCAGCAAAGGAAGCAGCCCCCCGAGGATATCCTCGGACCGACACAGCCCTGCCCCTGGCCTATCAACTACCTAACTTTGGTTGACTCCACACTGGCTACAGAATTCAGAGAATCGGAGGGGCGCAATTAATTCAGAACTATAAGACATAAGGAGAAGGAGGCGAGCTCCCGGTCTAAGGCTAAGCCTCATTTAGTCCAAGGCCACAGACCTATTGTAATATTTTATTTATTATTTTTGTTCAACCATTTTAGCTAACGCCATATATGGCGCCATCCAACGGAATTTGTTAGAAGTACGAAACCCAGACTATAATGATCACTTTGCGCCAGCGTAACCTAGGCTGTTGTTATTCCTATGAGTTTTGTGTTCGAAACCGCAATCTGTAGTACACTTATGCGTGTTCTAACGATGTGACAAGTACATTTAATTAACTTCAATGAGCTTAGCGGATAACCAGACAACAATCACGAAGTGGTTTATGTTAGCACCTTCTGCCCGCGTCCCTGTTTACATCAGTTGACACGAGGTATGTAGCAAGGGCACCATGACACTTTGCAACAATTTACACGGAAATCCATCCAATACTAGGGACGATCACGGAATTTCCGTTCCAAAAGGTCAATTCTTGTTACTTTTCAGGACTTTTGCAATGATTATATGTATTTTTTTATTATGTTGAATAATCATTGTAATAGTCTTTTGCCGGAATATAATATGTTAAAAGAAAAGCTTTTGGTCAGAGGCAAGGGTCGAGGGTCAGCATCATAACAAATTTTCTTTTGTTGTTGAAAAAATGCATAGGGTTGCACGCAAATACTAGGGACGGTCGGGTTACCGGAAACGCAGGTATTATTTTATTTGGCCTAAGGTGGGAGACTGCTACATTGGATGGGAGTTCTGCTGATATAGGGGGACGCTACGATTACCAGTTAGTCCTTCTTCATCTTCCAATACACGCCTAGCCTCAACATGCTGAGGATACAGGCGGTATGTGGCATGGCAGGCGAACAGGAAGTGTTTTTGTTTTTAGAGTGCAATATATAAGAACACAATTATCGTGTAAATAAACAGAAATACGTGCAGAAGAACTAGTTAACGTCTAAAATATGGGGTAGTGCAAAGTCTGGATGTTGCTTTTAAACGCATGCAGGCTGTTCTGATTAACAATATATTGAGGGAGGGAATTCCAAAGTCGAATGGTACTGGGGAAAAAGAATACAAGTGGTAGTTGCATCTGGAGTGAGGGATAAGGAATGTTTTTTCTAGTGACTAAATTTACAGGAATAAGGTATTGGTTTGCTGGTATACCCACTAGGCCATTTGCTATCTTGTACATCAAACATAATTTTGCATCGGTTCTTCTGTCTGATATGGATCTCCATCCTAATGTCTGGACTGGAGCATGTCTGTTACACTGAAGGTATTGTGGTGGCGATATAAGACATATCAGGCTGCACGGCGTTGAATCATTTCTAGTTTGTTTGTTTATGATGACTATATCGCCTACATTACACTACAATACAGTAAAGCATACTTCTTCTTCCGTTTAGTGGCCACAATCAATATATGTTTATTCTGCCACTATTCTGGGGATCTGGCATTTGAAAAGAAAAACCTAACTCCTACAAAATAGATAGCCTAGGCGAGATCCTTGCTACTAATGATCTAATCCGTATTCGGCTATTCAATTTTACAAAAATAAACGCCAACAAACAATCGTTAATAGTCAATACGATGTTTCCAGGCGGCTCAAACAAAACAGACCCAAGCATTTCCATGATCTGTGTTAGAACTAAATACAAAATACGAATAATACTAATTATTCAAGACTAAGCTTACTTGCAGAACAAAACTTTACAGAAGCTGATATAAATAAAAATATACGAACCATCTGCCATCGTGTTGTCAGGGAAAGAAATCTCGCGAAGAACGATAATACATGAGACAACGAGTTCGTGGCCACGCTAGGCCTCGATTATCCAGGCCCTGTGAGGTGGCAGCACTTAAAGCGTTCAGAAAGTTCTACGGCCATGACAAACCGGACCCGTTTGAAATCTCCCGTCAGTGGTCTCGGTTTACATTGAACCCGGGTGGAGATGTTGATACACTTTCAGACTAGAAGCAATAAGTTAGCCTTCTATAAATAGCCTCAGACGCCAAGCGCCGGCTGACAAAATACTTCTGCGTGGAATAGCGCAATCAATACAGTGCACCTTTAATACTACGCTTTAAAAAAAACTATTCAAAGTTAAACCTCGTTTTACAGTCACTTCAGTATAATACAGCTACCTCGCAATAAAGGTCACTTTAGCCTTTAGGACGTCGTTAGCGCGGCAAGCACGGAACGAGAATGTTTGTATAAAGTATAAATAATATATTTTCTTGTTTTTGTATAAATTGTATAATTAGTTGCGGGTTAACATCCTCAGAGGGTGCTGACCAATGTAACGACGCCGAAACGAACAAAACGCCGTCGACGCGATCAAAATTTCGCCGATGCGTCCAAGAATTGAGCCGCCGACCGCGGCCGTCGGGGTATTGCAGCCGACGCGACCTAGAACCGCGACAATGACAGTGCTGGTTTGCTGCCCTTTGGCCAATTCATTTGAAAACAGACATGTCATTAGATAGATGGACGCGAAAGATACACAAATTAAATAATAAATATAATAGATCAATAATACTTTATTAAACATCAACACACAAATATTATTAGTCCAACAAAATCAAATGTGTACGATTTGCTATATTTATACGATATATAAACACGTGTTATCATCCTCTCCCAGGTGGTCTAGTGGTTAGGATCCGGCGCTCTCACCGCCGTGGCCGGGGTTCGATTCCCCGTCTGGGAATAATTTTTTTATAATGAAAATAATGCCGTACATATGAAGTTATTATTTTTACCAGGTACACTTATTATTATTATTAAGCATTGCCCTTGGTTTGTTTACGTTTTGTCTTAATTCATCCATTAAAATGTTTCTTCAAGTTTGGGACACTCGATTAGTAAAAAAAACATAACTACCACTTTCAATTTTAATATCATAATAACAAATTACTCATTCAATACATTAGATTAAGTACCATATAAGATTATAAAAAAATTACCAAGAATGTATAACTAAAATAATGATTTGGTGCACCAGTAAAGTCAAGTATAGATCAAATAATAAGTAATTTAGATTAATAAATTAATAAGTTAGACTGAATATTAATAGAATGTATGTAGACCAGTACACTCCAGATAACTCAAAGCTGCATACCCTTCAACTCGATTTTCATTTAAATTGATCTTTTTCTTCGGTCCTGGGAATTAATTAACACATAGGTGCTGGTAAGTAGAACTTCTGATAACTAGACATATTGCCATAGGTCGCAGGAGATGTGACTCATCCAAAGTGCACTGCATATTAAAATAATAAAATTTTTGAAATAGATTAAGAATGTTGTAGTCAATAAATTATGTTCAAATGACAATCGATGCAGAGTATCTCATGGATAAGTATGTCTATCGCACCATAGCATTCCACTGACAAGACTTCAATCAAATAAAGATAAATGCAATGACAGTGTAAAATACAGTTTAATCACAATATGATATACAGGATTTCTGCATTTTATTAATGTACAATAAACAGTTTAGAGAAATCCTCATAGAAGACAGCACCTACTTTATATACGTATGAAAGTTTGCAAAATGCAGAGCCATCCTTTGATCATGGTAAAAAAGGTATTAAACATATTTTAATATATGTCCCATTCATAAAATACAAACAAGCATCGCATGTTGCCAGTCGTACACAATCTCTCTATATCAACAATGTACAGTATGTTTCCAAAACAGTCTAATTACTGCATAGTATGTAGCAGATGCGTAACGCCCATTTATTCTGGTAAGAAACTTAAATTAATTGTAATTGGAGGATAATAATTATTATATTCTGTATAGTACTATACGTGTTAGTGTAACTGGTCAAACTTACAGGCACACACCGAGTCTGAACACTGCACACATTCCAACAGTAATTTAGTGGATGTTTCAATATTTTGTAAAAATGTTGTTAGATATAATTATGATTTACAAGAGTCCTGAAACAAAGAGCTTAATGTTTGCATATATGTACATTTATAAAACAGCATAATCGTGGTTCAATCTATTGTCATTAAAAGCATGACTGTCATGTAATTCAAAGATAGATATATGTATAAAAAATATACTCTCTAGCATGAGCCTTACGTTAGTATAACATCAGATTTCAAAAATATTTACAATCTCTTGATCTGAAAGACCAGCTGTCAGTACAAAAGTGCTTTAATTCATATGTCCAATTCCTATATAGTATAAACATAATTATATCTTCATTGTTTTGCTTTGAATTCTTTGCAGTTGCGTGACATGAAAATGAACAGCGAGTCATAGCCCAAAACATGGTTTGGGATGAAAGCAACTATGCATTTCATAAATAATATACTGCATTGTCATAACACACAATATAATTACTGTCCCCAAGAAATTTGAAGATAGCACATTTTTTAAGTTCTCTCTTCCTTCATCTGGGACAACAGATAGCAAGTGTATAACACAATGAGTGTTACTATGGCAACACAAAATAATATACATTATGTAATCCATAAAACAGTTCTTTACACGACAAAGGCAGTTATTTTAAAACAGATAAAAGCCACATCTCCCAAAAGTAAGCACATGCTACACTGCAGTTGGTCGAAAAGCAAATGTTATTACGGCTTCTAAAATACAAATTGTCAAAGAGGATATGACTAAAATATCATGTGTTTACCACATTTCGTTACCTAGATGTATCGTTTGGCAATGACTTCAACTGATGGATAGTGATGAGCACTGATTGACAGTGGCCAATGCATTTTGTGTGTCCAAGATCGATACAGCTGGTGATAAATACAAAAGGCTATCGCTGCATTACACTTCAAGTCAGAAAACGTACTGCAAGGCCAACACAATGCAAACATTGCACCTGCAAATAGGACAGCTGTTCCACATGGATGAAAACAAACTTTCATCCAAGTAGGATAGCTGTTCTGCATAGCTCAACACAATCCATTTCAAGTTACCATAGCTGTTCCGCGTGGCCGAATATAACATTCTTCAACTAGGACAGCTGTTCAACATTGCTAAACACATCCCCTCTACACTGATATTCCACAATCCCTCTCAAAGTAGGATATATGTAGAATATATGTTCCACGTGGCTGACCAAAACCCATCTCCAAGAAGGATAGATGTTCCAAATGTCTGAGCACAACCCCTCAGTCACCAAACAGAACTGCTGTTCCACGCGGATGAACATAACCCTTTTCTAAGTATGACCGCTGTTCCACAAGGCTGAACTTCTTCTGCAATTTGAGCAGACACTATGACAACCGTGGACAGTCCCAGATGTGTATTTCACAGTATCTGCTGATCATGCCTGTGCGCTGACCAAAACAGACACAGCGATACTGCAGTGTGTTCCAGCTGGACTTCTTTGTCTCGAGCTCACTGCCCTGGCCCCCACGTGTTGTACACTCCATGCCCATTATCACCCAATCCTGCAACAGACCCACTTTCTTTGAATGCATAGCAAGGCAGGGTGACGTGTTAACTTGACACATCATTCAAGTAATAATGTACAGCATGAACACAACGTGTAGGACTATAGGAGACATGATTTAGTATACACAACTTTGTATACATTAATTCATGTACCAGTGTACTGTTCATTCACTACGTGATACATACCTATTGCATCAAGTTACGTTATGTTACATGCAAAATGTGTGTAGACTGTGCATGCTTAGCAGTGTGAATATGTTTAAAACACAAAAATATAAAATATTTGATATTAACATAAAAATAACATAAATAAAAAATGGTTGGACTCTCAATAAGTTCACTGCAATCTTGTCCAGTTGCCATGTGGGGTTTGCATTTGAATGGATGGTTATCTGTTTACGTCTTGTTAAATCTTGCATAACTGAAGCAGTTTTTAGATAGTGGATTGTGCTTTAGTTAGTGGAGAGTTTGTATTAGCTAGAATAGAAGTGGAGACAGAAGGTGGAGATGACAGGGCAGGAACAGTAACGGGGAAAACAGAGGAAACAATACTTTGAGCACCAATATCAAGTCCAGCCTCACCCTGCACCTCAGAGAGAATGAGGAGAAGAACATGGCATGCACTAATGTGGCCCAGCTACACTGCAGTGTAAGTACAGTCAAGTACAGCAATGTGTAGCAATGTTACAACACATTTAAGTGAGTTTGAACTAGGATATAATAGAAGTTGTATCAAGTGTTATTTTATGAAAACCTTCCAACAGATGGCACATGAATCAACAAAAGTATCCTAACACATTCCAGACAGGAAATAAAGTGCGTGATTTTGTTAAGATTTCAGCTGTAAAGGCATTGTAACAATGACTAACTGTGTCTCTTACATTAGCCTCCCGTTGTGACTGTGGTGTCCAAGCTGTAGTTGTGTTGGTGTTGTCGGCCGAAGCGCTGCCACGCGCGTACTTACTGTGGCGACACCTACTGAGATTACCTACACCTGGTGGCCCCTGCAACAACAAATCCACACACGGTGAGAGCAGAAACAACATAAACTCAACCAAATAACATGACAGTAAATGTTTATTTACTTTAACTGGCTTACACACACTCTCTTGGAGCCGCTTGTTTACACTGGCGCCATCTGGTGAATTGATCACCACTCAGTTGGAGGAGAAACACCCTCAAGAAAAGCCATCCATATAAAAAACACTCAAACAGTTGTGTTTTAGAGGCCATTGTCCAAAGAAGCAAATGAAACAGAAAGAGGTGAGAGGATCCTGGTGCCTCTGAGGAAATGCACTTACAATATTAATAAGTTAGCGTATTAGTATATAGATGGCTATCTGTGACTCATCAAACATTAGGAAGGTAAAACATAAATTTGTAGAATACACAAAGTAGTGTAACTAAAAGAAAAATGTAGATAAAAAATACGTAATTTTATTCTCACCAAAGATAATAAATGAATGGAAAAAAAATTTGCTATGTCTTGTAAATGCCAAGATGGGCAAAACCAAAAAATATCCCGATTCTCAATCAGCCTATTGTTTCTCTATTCATTTGCCGCCTAGAACCTGTTGCTTCCTCTGGATAGCAATCTTTGGAATGTTGTAATGGGAATAATTAATATCTTGTCTGGTCTGTCACACAATAATATAAGACACAGTTTATAGCAACACAAATATTGGTTTTATTTCTTAAAATTTAAGAATGTTGTTCAGAGTTAATGATATGTATATATACTTACTGGTTAATGCCAAGAGTAACTTTTATTTTAGACTATTCATGACGGTGCAAGTCAAAAAATAAAGCAAGATGACTTTGAGACATTACCTGCATCTTGCTGACACTGGTCACCTGTAGAGTGACATTGTCTGACAATCGCTGGAACTTGTGTTGCCAGTCTACCTCAATCATGGCCAACCTCTGTGTCTGCTTTGTGACGTCCTTCTGTAGCTGTGTGACACCACTAGGCAGGGACTGCATTGCTTCTACCTGAAACAAACCAGCAAACACTTTCTATTACGACCATCTGATTACTTCATTGGCAGTCAGCATTTCAGTTATATTTCTGGGTTGGTAAATACTGTTAAAACCTAAATACATCTTTGCAAATTATATGAGTATTCTTGGACTGCAGTCTTGATGTCCACTTTTTCCAAGTCTGGTTCATTACATTAAAAAAAATTGGCCGAAAATGGTACAATACATTTATAATATACAAAAGGATAAAACTTGATGTGATTTATTACATACGTGCCTTATCTACAATTTGTAGATTAACAACATGCGCATGTTATTTTCAATGAACTATTTTAAAGGTTTCTTTATTTGTCCAGCAAATAACTGATATCAATGGTACATTAGTTGTACATTTGGAATACAAACATGACTAAACATGTTCCCATTGCTGATACTGAATTACATTCTGCATAATTATTTGTTTGTTTTCACAATTATTTGTTTTCGCTATTACTTCTTTTCATAATTGCTTTAAAAAATGTGTTGACAATCATAATAAAAGTAGTTCGCAGGAAACATGCACACTCCATCGATCAATTGTGCATAAACAATGCCTGTGAAGGAAGCACCAAGTGAACAGTGCAGTTGAAGGAGGATACACCAATAGTGCACAAGCAGTGTCATTATGATCAGTAGTGCATAGCACTAGTCAAAGATAATTAATAATCAATTAATAATCCTGGAACTTGGCACTAGTAGGCCCATGAAAGAATCTACCAGTAATGCCTGTGACAGACCTGTACACAAACAGTCGCCACAGAGAGAGAGGCAAAGTACATTTGTTTCCTGGCCTTTGCATCTGTGTGTGGGATGAACAATCTGATAACTTTATTTAATCTTTTAATTTATTGACAACATACAATACACAGTTCTGCCCTCAAGTTTATAATCCACACCATTACAAGAAAATACATCAATATTGCAATATTTCTCTTTCTTGGTGGACTCAACAAAAAACCTCCCCTGAGTGGAGAGTCAAGTAACTCAGCGTGCCACTTTTTTGGTGGAAATCTATATTTTGGACATTAAATAAAGTCTAAATGCATATAACATTTGAAGTTATACTTGTACGTAGGATGAATAGAAGAAGTCCATATTTATAAAATGTTCATTTGAGCCATAGCCGCATTGAAATGGTATATGACCATAATCTTCCCCAAATTACATATTCTATTGGGAAATTTGTATGACATGGCCTATCTGGTAACTTGCTGGCATTACTAAGTAATGATATAGTGGTCTGTAAGGAAAATGTCAACTTACACGCATGCACGCATGCACGCATGCACGCATGCACACACACACACATGCACACACGCATGTATATGTACAATTTGGTATCATATTTATGAACATCCAAGACAACCGTGTTACAACTGAAAGGAAATATTGAGCAATTTCCTGATTTCATACCCAAACCTTACCCCCTGGTTAATCCCTTTTTAATATTAATGCTACCCCCTTCCCTGACACAATGAACTGCATAAAAACACATTTCCACAACCTTCAACATGTTTTTTTATAATTTTCATATGGGGAAATATGTAAAATATCAGCAATCTGTTCTACAAATATTAATTTTTTTTACAAATATGACCATTCTGAAGGAACTGGAAAGTTTGTAGTGTTTTTAATACTTACAAAACCCAGTTTAAAACTAGAATATGTCATCATTTGTGTAACAGTTCCCATTGTCATCACAAGTAAATTTTGTTGACTGGCACTGATCTTCCCAAGGTCAATCTTACACTGCTTGACACAATTGACAATTTGAAGAATACGTTGTGAAATAACACTAAAATAACACGATAAACTGTTTCATGGCAATGTATTATTCTGTTAACATGCACATGAGAAAAATATGCACCGGTGCAAATTCCAGAAACAAGAGTAAATACGTGCCCATGCATATCAGGATAAAAATGGTGGCAGGTGTTAGTAAATAGAGAGTTAGCAACACATAGTTATCTACCTGTGTGTCTAGGTCATGGAATTGTAACTGCAACGTGCTCAGCGAGTCATTCTGTCTAACAAACTTCGCGCTCAAACTTTCCCACTGAAAACCACAATGCAAACGAGCAAACTATTAATTTGCATTAATACTCATGCATCATGCATTTAGGTTTTCATGCCTGATTCGCTATTGACTGCTTGTTTTTTAGTATGTCTGGTAGGCAGGTGTGCATAGATGCATTGCTGCTTCAGATTGCTTACTTTTTAAAAATCTTCAGTAAAATTAAGTATTACTGTAATTCTGACTGAACACACATAGTAAAACGTATACAAGTTATGTCAAAATTGTAATTACTGAAGGTCAATGGAGCTGGTTTTATTGACTATATTATGATTGTAAAATTTAGTTATTTCTTTTAAATTATCTGGAATTGTTTTTACCCTAAAAGGGATTTTGAAGTATATAGAGTGCCAGTTTGTAAGTTTCCAGATGTTTCCACATTTTTAGCTGAGGTGCTGGCTCTTGTAATCAAGGTTTGTTCACTGGTCAGAATTAACATTGTGACATTAGTCTGCAATGCTCTGCAGGTCTTCTGTGATTGTGCCGAGTTATATTAATTTACAACATTCATGCATGCATAGTAGCAAACACTCACTGTGTCGATTTTGTGGTATTAGCTCAAACTGATGCCCTAAGCATACAATTTTTTAATAAAAAGCTATTTATCATGATTGTTTTCAATGTTTAATTGCGTTATTTTGTCAAAGATTGTTGCATTTTCTTAGAATATTTGAGTAATGGTTTCATTGACCTTTGACTTAATATGACTCTCATTTTTAGCAGCTACAAAGAGATCCAAAGCAACTCTATTACTTTTAGAATTCAAATATTTTCATGTGACAACATATTTTGGATAGTTATTTTTTATAATAGTTCTCACCTGATTTCCTAATTGGGTCAGTGTATCTTGCTGATGTGTTCTGTTGCTAAACAATGACCCAACTAGGTCAGCTGTACCATCGACTGTGGAAGACAGATTGTCTGTCCGTTTGGACAGTTTTGTGATACTATTTTCAGACTTGTTATACTGAAATCAGATATTACTTCATTTATTGGTATTGGGACTTCAGCATCTGAAAGGCACATGTCTCTCATGTTTGAAATTATATGATTTCTTTGCTAATTTTTAACTACAAGGAAACCAGTTTCAATTAGTTTTTAGTACCATTATAAAATCTAATGTGTATGAAGTTTTTATATTACATACCATAGACAAAACCTTCAGTTAACAATTGTACAAGATTGCAATGTAAAGTAAAATTCCATATGGCAAGTAGATATGGTCTATCAAAAGTCCAAATAATCTACATTTACATGAGGAACATGCAGACATTACTCATTCTGTTGTTTCACAATTTTAAAGACTAATCGTTGATTAATTCTCACCTTATCATTTAACTCGGACAACATATCTTGCTGTCTGGTACTGTTGCTATGCAACAGCTCGAGCTGCCTAGTGGCTCCCTCTAACAGAGTGGACATTTTCTTGTTATATTCTATTTCTGTTGTCAGATTAGTCTGAATATCGTCAAACTGAAAGGTAAAAGACCAGTGCCATGTATACATAAACTGCCACACAAGTTAAGATATTTTTTACAAAAACCATTTGGTTAAATTTTACATTCAATATAGTTCAAATGCTAAAACATGTACTGTACTTAAATTCATGATAAAAAGAGATAATGTATTTGGTATTTCTAGCTAGAAGCAGCCATTTTGCTATGCCCAGGGTTACTCACAATGTGTAAAATGGCAAACTATGATACCAAAGCTATGTGTGTAACATTATACTTACACAATAGGTTGTGGCAAAATGCATTATTAACATTAATTTCTTATTTTTTATGTTGGTGTATCTTTAACAGACCTGGGTCGGAAGTACTCGGTACTCTTAAGTTCTCATGTACTTTTGAAGTACTCGTACTCGTAAAACTATGGGTCATGGACTCGTACTCATACTCATTGGCGGCAGGTCAAGTGGTCATAATAAAACTCATTTCAACCACCCGTGGCTCGTGTTACATGCAATGTTTAGGAAATAGTAGCAATCATTCGAATACACAATACCGCTCAGCTGCTCATGCTAATGGGTGAACGGGGGTTTATATTGGGATTCCCAGAAGTCATTTATCTGTCTTCAAATTGGGGCGGGTATTTGCGCTGTTCTCATGGGTGATGCGGTCGCGACTGGTGAAGTCAATTACTAGTTTGACTCAGCTAACTTCCGCACTTCGCGTGCGGGGATCAGCCAGGGCTAGTTTAGCATGGCAAACAGGAAGGATGGCATAGACGGGAAAGTATTCCGCCCTGAACAATGCAGCCTGAAAGACTCCACCTCTGAACAACTCATGTTCATTCAGTGCAATGGCAAATACATGATAAGATCATAGGACGCCACTGAAATGAATGCCAACGAAGTGAATTTCATTGTTGATGAAGTAAAGAGTTTTTTAGTTTTCCTCATAATAAAATTGATCAACTGCCATTGCATATTCACTTCTGCTGAATTATATAAATTAGATTAATTAGTAATTTTTAAATACGTTATTATTTAATATTTATATTGAAAAAAATCTACTAGTACTTTTTTACTCGTGCTTGTACTCGTCCTCAGCTTTTAGCAATGTACTTGTACTCGTACTCATCCATCGTCAATGTACTCGCACTCAAGAAAATTTACTCGTCCCCATGTCTGATCTTTAATGCTAATAAAAAGTAATAAGTTCAAACTGTTTACTTGATCCTCACTTGAAATTACTCCTATGGTTAACAAGTATCTGATAATACGACATAATTACCTCACAAGAAACTTGTTTATCTTTTGAATATTTAAACTGCATCTCATAATCTTCATCGGCAGAATGACGTTATGGGTGTGTCACATGATCACTGTCATGTGTGTCACATGATCACTGTCATGTGACACATGCTGGAGATGGACTGCTAGGATCTCATGGCCGATGTCTCGATTCAACGTTGGTTTTCCTCTGTGGATGTTGACTGCCTCCTTTATCTGTCTTCGGTGCCAGTTCTCTTCGTGGTCTAAAATTAGGACGTCTTTCAATGAACACTGATGGCTGTGTTCAATTTATGTTCACTTATGGCTGATAGGGGTTGGCGACATGACAAATGTTCTTTCATTCTTGTGCCAAGTGCTCTAGGTGTGTCCTCTATGTACTGCTGGTCACATTCTGGGCATTGAATGTCGTATACCACACCACATTTTGCTGACTTTTCCATCCTGTCACTGGCTGTCGTTTGGGTGCACCAGTAGCAGTGGTGACCTCAGGGTGTTGATAGGTTTCTGGTACACTGGTCATAGGATTTGAAAATCCTTGCCAATTGTTCTGACAGTTTACTGATGTAGGGCAGGCCTATGGTGTGTTGTCTTCTACTGGTTTCTGTGGTATTGTTCTCTTTCTGTCTCCTTGGGTTAGTGATGTTAAACATCCATTGTTTGTGGCCGTTTGCTTTCAGTACTTTCTTGATATGCTCCACCTCTTTGGTCTTGTCCTCATCTTCTGTTACCAGGCTTTCTGCTCTTTGTAGGAGTCTTCTCACTACCGATCGTCTGTGCTCTAGGTGGTGATTAGAGTCCCAGTTCAAATATTGATCTTTGAGGGTTGCCTTTCAGTAGACCTTTACCTTGGTTGATCCATCATCCTTCAGACATATATATGTGTCTAGGAAGGCTAGCATACTGTCCTGTTCTGGTTCTACAGTGAACTTGATGTTCTCGTCCACCGAGTTCAGATGGTTTGTGAATTGCTCTACCTCACTCTCTTGTAACAGTGTGAATGTGTCATCCACATATTTCAATCAGATGTCTGGAGGATGACGTGCTTCCCTGATGGCTCTTTCTACGATTTCTGCTGATGAAGACTGCAAGATGCAGTCGAAATATTCAACAAAAGAGGAAAAAAATTCTTCTGAGGTAATTACGTCATATTGTAACAACCAAGAAACCATCCATTCAAAGAAGTATCTGATAGTAATTACGAATATTAATTAGAGAAATTAATTAGAAATATAACACACTGCACCCTGTGCAGGAATGGTAAATGGTGTAAATGAGTTAAACAAAATGTAGAAATGATACAGGTCATAAATGTAAATTAATAACTACATATAAGCTACATATTAGTAGTTAATTAATTGACATAAGTTGTATTAAGTTCTGAAAAAATCCTACTGATCTAGGACATATAGGTACCATTAAAATTAAAATGTGTTAAATATATTCAAACACCAGACTATCTGATTGACAGACTTGCTTGAATTGCATCACACTAGATGAATCAAGTTCTATCCCATACACTAGATGAATCAAGTTCTATCCCATACACTAGATGAATCAAGTTCTATCCCATACACTAGATGAATCAAGTTCTATCCCATACACTAGATGAATCAAGTCCTATCCCATACACTAAATGAATCAAGTTCTATCCCATACACTAGATGGTTACACCAAATGTAGCAAAAGGTAACAATAAAGTGAATTTACTTCAACTTCTTTGACTCTGCCTTAACTGACGGTGACGAAGACCACAACAAGATTATTTGTCACCTTTATTTTATTATTCTTAGAGCAGAAATTTGTGAAGGGCCTACAACTGTTCTACCATTTACATGCAGACAACAGTTTGTGGGGTACAGCAATGGTAGCATGCATAATTCTGTAAACAGAATGTATAAAGCAGTGTTTAAAAATGTCCAACAATGTCTAGCATGCCTTTGTACTAGTGACTTGCTCCAAATAGCTACACAGACTCAATGTAAACGGAGTGGACAAAGTAGTGGTAGTGTAGTCCACTTGGGCTACAAGGTGTAGACTACTGCATCATGTGCATTGCTAAGTCTTATGGAAAGTCTGAAAGTTTGAGTCGGAGCATAACAAGCAGCTTCTTCTCTGCTTTTTGCATGATTACTCCAACATGGTTGAATTATTTCAAATTGCTGGTAATAGTGATGCCAAGAACATCTGCCTTGTGTGTGTGTGCGCAGAGAGAACATTGGCAAAGCAGTCAGAAGGTGTTGAAACTAAAGATATTCCGTGTAAGCCTGACAACTCTTACAAGCATATATTTCTTGCTGACTAATGTGCCACTAACATGCCACTAGTGGCATCTGGTACAGTGCCATGGATGCATAACAAGAGCTATATACAATTAAAAATTGTTGACCGGTTGAGAGTGTCAAATAAGTCATGATATAACTGAATCAAAGCAGGCAAGTGACACAGCTGAAACATGACACAATTTACACATTTAACTTACAGAACTAGAAAGTACCAACATGCTTACACATACATGCTGGAGAAACTATAATAAAACAATTTATATGTAACCTTACAAATCTCTGTTCTAATGTTGCAAGTAAGAACAGGTTTATTAGAGAGTGACTATAATGAACCCACCATATTATTGCAATTTAAACACATGAAACATTTAGTTCATGAAGCCTCATAATTTATGGCTGTCTTAAATGGTGAAGCACCTTTATTTTATGGTCCATCATGAAATGGTAGTGAGACAGATTGGCTATCTCTGTGCGACATCACTCAGGACATTATAAACACTGGCACTGTAAGTTGTAGTTAGGAATAAATGACATTGCAATGTTTCAATCTGTATATCAAATGGTTGGAATGGAGTGGGTTTAACTGATGTCAGACAATCCCTTAAACAATAAAAGACAGACAATTTAGACTATCTGATTGAATTGAAATAATAATGGGAAACTATACTAATCTACAAAGAATCCCACCATGATGATCTGTCACTACTTTAATTTCTACCCACGGGCAAAATTACGTGTTACCAACATCAAAGATTTTTGCAGTATGACAACATTGAGACAGTACCTTCAGAATACAAACCTATACACTGTACTGCAGATTACAGCAGTAATTTTAAACTTCTGTGCATGTCACTGTTCACTATTCACATTGAATTACCAATTCCTTGGGCATTCCTCAGTGCCACAAATAAACCATGGCAGAAAATTGTGTTTAATTTCTTCATTACTAAAACATGTACATTTTAATTTTTATTACATGTGTATGCAACAACACTACTATTCCTGGCTTGGTCGTGTTGCACAGTGGCGAATAACAAAGAGAAACTGTAAATAAAAACATCACTAACTATGCACAAAAATAACTCACAATCCCTGGTCTATGGTCAACTGTAGCACATGCACCATTCTATTGTAAACAGTATTACAATAGCAACACACAACACAACAAATCTACAAGTGGTCACATAAGTCGCAATCGCTGAAAAAAATTTGCTGCAGTGGCACCATCTACTGAGTGGAACATATATTAATTTACACTGATGCTAATATCAATACAAAAAGTGGGTAGCCTGCAGCTATTTGACTGTTGTTCTGCTAGCCATTTTGGATAGCTAAACAAATCTGAAGTCCCATACTAGGCACTGCTGGTTGAATAAGTAATGGCTTGAATTAATATTATGCATTTTTTTAGCTTTGCAAACTTGCGAGACCGTCCCAGACTCACACATCACACAGAACTGTGCACAAGAGCAGGACCATGAACGCAAGCATGTCCTACCTTCGAGAGGAGAGCTGCGTAGTCTTTCTCCATTGTTTTAATTCTTTCGAGAGCACTTGCAAGATCCTTTGCATGACTTGGAGACACCAGGTATACTGCAACAGAAATTTGTGGCGTTACCTGTTGTCATCCTCATCAACCAGACATGGTAGTTGACAGTTGACTACACTACCCCTAGCAGATATCCTAAACACTACCCCTAGCAGATATCCTAAACACTACCCCTAGCAGATATCCTAAACACTACCCCTAGCAGATATCCTAAACACTATCCCTAGCAGATATCCTAAACACTACCCCTAGCAGATATCCTAAACACTACCCCTAGCAGATATCCTAAGCAATGTCGGGAGTTAGCTGAATCAACTGAAGTTTGTCCTAATAACTGACTGCACCGATTGAGGCTCTAACCATGAGATCCTTCAGACGCCCAGGCCCCACGCCAAAGTGCAACTGCAGGCAATACCAATAAATTATCAGTCTGACCACTCACATGGCATGTTTTATAATAATTACTTCTGCTTCCGGAACACTACATGTAACATCAGCCGTGATTGGCTAAACCCAAATTACTTCTACTTCTGGAACACTACATGTAACATCAGCCGTGATTGGCTAAACCCAAATTACTTCTACTTCCGGAACACTACATGTAACATCAGCCGTGATTGGCTAAACCCAAATTACTTCTACTTCCGGAACACTACATGTAACATCAGCCGTGATTGGCTAAACCCTAATTGCTCAGCTTTTCTTCTGTGTTTGAATGTGTGACTTGAACCAGGGGAACTAAGAACGACCATGGCATGGAGGACAAAGGCAGAGGAATTATGGTAGCCAGCAGAGTTCCACCCCTGTGGCCAACATGAACATGGACGTGTGTATACTTATTTACTGCCCCTTATGCCTACTGGTATTCAGGGCAGCGACAAATTTTCTCCACACCGGTCTGTCCATTGCCAACCCCTCGAGGGTGGCCCAGCTTTGCACTGCCTCCTTCTTCGGTTGGTCTGTGCCAGTTTGTTTTAGGACATCCTTTTCCTTTCCCCCCAGGGGTCCAGTGCACTAGGGTTCTAGTGACTGATCTGACATCTTTCCGTAACACATAGCCAATCCACTTGCAGCGTCTTCTGGTGACGATGGTACGCACATCTTCTGGTGACGATGGTATGCACATCTTCTGGTGACGATGGTGCGCACGTCTTCTGGTGACGATGGTACGCACGTCTTCTGGTGACGATGGTACGCACGTCTTCTGGTAACGATGGTGCGCACGTCTTCTTGATTGGTCTATTCCAGCAGCTACTTGTTGGAAAACATTCTAGGCGTGAAGTGGAAGGATGAGTGTATACAGAAAGCAATGTCTGTGTCTACCTACCTTGTGTCTTGGTGATTCCCGTGATCTCCAACCAGGCCATGATGAAGGCAGCCAAGGCAAGTAGGGCAATGACGACGGTCACGAGACAGGGGCACCGGTATCCTAGCAGACCCTTTGACTTGGTGAGGCTGGGACTGTCAGACCCATGACTCTCATACAGAGGGTTCTGTCGCCTTCTGCATACAACGAAACTGACCATCACGAACTGGTTCTGTTTCTATCCTTCATGAACCCTGTTGCCTAACAACAAGGTCCATCAAATTTTTTTTTAAATGGATGCCAAACATGTGGGGCATTTGGACATTCAGTCATATTTTTTTGAAATTATGGCAGCAAATGTTGTTCCTTGTGATAAAACATGCGGGAAAGTTATACAAGTGAGAACTACATGCAGGAAAGGTAGATGTAGCAGACGTGATGTCACACTTGTAATGTACAGGACTATAATGCACTTATAGTACGTATGTAAATGTTGGTGGTGAGACAAAGTTTGGTGGACACACATGTAATTCTGAATGCGACAAAGGCAAACAGTGCTGATGTACCACGTGGCAAACAGTGCTGACGTACCACGTGGCAAACAGTGCTGGTGTACCAAGTGGCAAACAGTGCTGATGTACCATGTGGCAAACAGTGCTGATGTACCACGTGCAAACAGTGCTGGTGTACCACGTGGCAAACAGTGCTGGTGTACCATGTGGCAAACAGTGCTGGTGTACCATGTGGCAAACAGCGCTGATGTACCAAGTGGCAAACAGTGCTGGTGTACCATGTGGCAAACAGTGCTGGTGTACCATGTGGCAAACAGTGCTGATGTACCATGTGAGTTTTCACTGGTTGTTTAATGTTCTGTGGGCTTCTTGCAGCAATACTGATGACTGTATTAATCGTCTTCAAATGACTGTTACTTTAGTGTTAGAAATGACAATGATAAATTACACACACACACATGACCTTAGGGTCACTATATATATATACCCTTTGTTGGGACATAAGCCAACTGGGATGGTTCATTATTGAATGAATGACACAAGTAATTAAGAGCTTAGAATCAGCCAAGCATGACCTACTACTACATGTGTATGAAGTCTAGCCTAGCCAGAGTAGTGGGGGCAGTCAACCGTGACTGCCTATACAGGTGACTAACATGTCACTGCTGATGTAGTCATTGTTAAGTGTTCCTTTGTACCAAACATCCTGAAAATTACACTTTCACCGGGAAGGAATGTGACTTGGGATATTTACAAAGATGTACTTGTATAGCACCTATCAATGTTAGTCATGAGGGGCACCTCAGTCAGGTCAACACTTGCAAACACACGTTAAACAACTTCCTGACAAATTGAACAACTTGCTCACTGGTGCACATTTCATCTGCATTAGCTGTCAGGTATAATACCATCAATATATATATATACATATGTTCACACACACACACATATATATTTATTATTATTACATATTAATATATACTTATATATACACCTATTTTATACACAATGTAAATATTAATATAATATATTAATATCATCATGTTATTATTATTACCATAGCAATATTATTGTAAATAAATTTAATATTTGATAACATAAACAATTCCCTGTCATTGTAACACGCAGTTGTAATAATCTACAACATTCTGTTGAACCAGAAATACTCATCTGTACATGTCAAGAATGCAGGAATAAAAACGTTTTGTCGTTCTTGCAATCCTCCTCATAGGAAGAAAAGGGGTTTTTCCTTGTACCTGGATATAACAGATGGGTCTACTGTTGCAATACTCATCAAACTATTGAGCTACCTGTGCATATCACATTGATTCATCTGGTAAAATGCACACTATTAAAAAAATTGTTGCATTCCCAAAAAATCAAACCACAGAGGTCCAGATAGGAGACAGGCTATTGCATAGAAATGCATGAATCTTCTATAAAACCTGCATAACAGGCAGGTGTTGTTTCACACTGTCACACTGGCTGTATTCTTCAATTGACTTCCGTAAAGATGCTGCATATCAATCTGAGCCGTGACAAATAGAAAGAAAATAACAAGCCTGAGAAAGCAGCCATGCCAGCAATAGACAAGCAGTGTTTCCCCTGGTATACGACAAGCAAGGCGGGCCGCCTCGCCGTTTTTCTGTGCCGCCTCACACAAAATTGGCCGAAATTGCCGCCTCGTAGCTATTTCGTACGCCTATTTTTTTCGTTCTTTCGCAATATATTCAGTGCCGGTGAGCAGCGCGAAATGACACCACATAGTCACTTATATTCCTGCAAAATCGCGGATTTGTAGCAACATCGTTTCGTCGTCTTAACGATAACGTCGCTCAGAGCAGTTAGGATTTAACTCCATTGGACAACGTGAAAGATATCGTTTGTCAGTTGTCCAATCACGGAATATTCCTGCGGTATCCCCGGTGTCTCCAATGGTGACACCTCGTGGAGTTTCAACATACTAGAAATCTTGACATTCATGTAAAATGGCGCCCAAACGGTAACATGCGTTTTGGTTTTTGACGGTGGTGGGAGTGAAAACCGTGCAGGCTGATGGCACTACGTCACTAATCAGTGCTTGTGTTGAATCCAGAATCTATTGAAGCCCAAATAAAAACCGTGCATCCTATTCACTAGTCGGCACTTGTATCAAATCCGGACCCTGTTGAAGCTCAAATGGCGACCCGGTTTGCGCTAGTCTGTTACTGCACAGCGCGTGTAAAATGAGAGCTATTATGCTATAGCAGCGTATGTTTACACAAACCGGGGCGCTATTTACGCCTCAAATGGGCGTAAGACGCAATATTCTTAAAGGTAAATATGTCTAGGATAATGTTGAATGATGGAACTATCTCACTGAGGTATCAAAGTTAAGCAAAACTGTTGTTATAACAGCAAAATCAATTCAAGGTGGGTCTGGATTCGATGCAAATGCCCAGTGTCAGTGACAAGTCTATTCAACTGTTCTATGCCTTCTATTTTAAGCAAAATAAGGAATGTGATTCGTAAGATATCTTTGTGCTAAATATATAATACATATTCCAACAAAGTTGTGCAAATAAACGTTTGGGAAAATTGATTTGAGTGAAGTATTTACTTATAAACCACCGAAGTTCACATCTCATAAAAGACATGTACTGCTCAAAATCGTGTATACTAATGGGTTATCAAACTTCGGTTAGACAATGATATGTTAGCACAGAAATTTGATATACTAAACAACTTATCCTGTTTTATAAAAAGGACACAATTTGAGAAACGTTCTTGCGATTAATAGAAACATACTTTTGTGGCATTCCAGAAATAAATGTTTAATTAATTGCATAGCATGCTAGCAGCAAATGAAATATAATCTTTGGAACACAAACCTCCAATTTACCATAATATTATAATAATTTAAAGGTAATGATGAAAGAGTCTTCAGATGATACCCCTGGATGCTTCCCAGAGAAGTCGAGATGGTGTTCGACTGAACAGATCTGCCAGGGAGTAAAGTGTAAAGTGCTTTCAGCAGTCCTGCACTTTATAAGAACTTACCTTTTACTGACTCTGTCAGCGTGGTAACAAGGCCAAGGGTTAGCGCAAAAAAACATAACCATAGCCAAGTACCAGTGGTCAAGTGGAAACCACACCTCTACTGAGTACCAGTGGTAAAATGGAAACCACACCTCAACATGATGAAACAGTCATGATTACTGACTTTTATTAATCATGATTACTACATTTACACATAGTGTCTTGTTGTTTTATATCTTCCCTTCTATATTCAAGAGTAAAGGTTAAAACATACCTCAGAATGCACCATTTTAAAGCTAATTTACAAAAAATCTCCAGGGGGCATGCCCCCGAAACCCCCTAGCGACGCTTCTCATCGGCGGCGCTCCCATACCCCATACCTGCCACCTCGCCCATCATTTTACCCAGGGGAAACACTGGACAAGGTATGAGTGTGCGTACCTGTAGATGTTCCTTAGTCTGTCAGAGGGATGCATCGTGTCACACAGGAAGTCTGTGCTGTCAGAACTAGAGGACTGTTGAGCTGGGGGCGGCTGTGGTGTTGACATGCCATTGGCATCCGTGTATGAGTATATAGCATTAGGAGGTCCCAACCTAAAGACAATCATTAAAGATAGACAGCCTGATCATGTCTATCAAAGAATTGTGTAAATATAGTAATTACATAAACTATATCCATTCAGCCATCTTGACTGCCCAAGGCAAATGTGTACATATAAAAAAAACGTGTAGCCTACTGTGATTGTTACCATGGTATCTGTTTAATTTCAAAGTTTTGTGTGAAAATGCATATGAAGGGAAATTAATTATATGGGTGTCAATGATACATAAATATCAACAAACAATGGTTAAACTGATTTTGTACTCATTCATTCAAACAAATTTGGGCAGTTAAGATGTTAGGATATATATATATATTATATAGTTTATGATATAACACAACTAACATGACGATGACAACTTTGTAGTTTCAAAATGAAGAGCCGAGATACACATCCTGGCAGCAAAGACAAATGTGGAGTAGATATATACAGGTACCACTACCAATAGTGGCCAGCCAGCCAGCCAGCCAGCCAGCCAGCCAGCCAGCCTGTCAGCCTGTCAGTAAAACAAGTTAATGGGTGTGTTTTTCGATCAAAATAAGCTAACAGTTGGTCAAATTGTTAATCAATTGCAGTATTCACATAATGATATCGATGACTAAACAGGAACATATAGCTTGTGTACTTTATAACTCATTAAAAGTCAACATACCTGGAACTGGGCAATTCTTCATAGTCATGTGACTTCAACAGACTATCAGGTCGTTTCATCATGCCGTCACCGGACAGTCTTGCCGGTATCGCCGTGGCGACCGGATGTTTATTATCTCCTGGTGAAAAGTTTGGTGGTTTTTGCACTGGTCGGCCCCAAGGGGAACCATTTACATTCTGTAAGTTTGGGGCAGGTGACTGTCGCTCAAGTCTGTTGCCACTCACAAGGTTTGGTGCAATGCGCTGCGGCGAACCAGTCGCTGGGCTAGGTGGCGTCGGTAATCCCGGGTTTTGAACGCTGTTAAACGATGCTGTGCTTCCAGAGCTCGTTGGTCTGTGAATGCTCGGCACGGAGCCTCGTCCTGATGTGTTGCTAGGCGACAGCTCAAGATGAACGTTGTCTACATCGACACCTATAAAAGGGAGCATCTAAATTAAAGGCCCCTACATCTGTCTCTTACCACGTACCCCCGAGCTATGATATGATTGGCTACGTACCCCAGCAAAAAAGGCCAACATTGAGACAATTTCATATGACAATAGTATGCACTTCCCTTTTTTAGTTACATTGGCATGAACAAAATCATGTTTTCTGCAAACTTGCTAATAATTTCATAATTGATTTCACGTGAGCCAGTGGGGTGAAATGTGTCATCATCTTGGAAGAAATGTGGTTGTTCATTACAATTATAAATTACTTGACAATTAAAAAGTATACTCAGTAGAAACTGTTCTCTTTCATGGGGCATAAAGTAGCAAAGTATGGTATATTGGACTTTTATTTCAACCACCCCTCGGCATACGCCCTGAAAACTCTCTCACATACTTCTGGGGCTAGTCATGTACCCTAGTTTGAGAACCCCTGATATAAATCAATCAATACCACAACAACCACATGTACCAGCTGAAAGAACTATGCAACAGAAAACACATAAAATTAATAAACACACTACACTTTGTGCATATTCATCACAACAAACGTTTTGTGTCTTCCAAGACATGTTGTATTCCAAAACTATACATTTACACAGCGGCGGTGTTAGTTCCGTGTTACAATTGTGTCAGTTCTCAGATTCACTCATTCCTTTAGTTATCCATTTGATTAATTACTACAGTGTACTACAACAGGGCAGTCCAAATGCTGAATCCCAAGGCAATATCAGTGATATTACACAATGTCCACCCCCAATGCAATGCCAGATCAAACTGTGTACTCAGAGAGTTATCTTTCTGATAGCTGACTGCACCCTGGGACTGTTGCCCCTTGCACATGGCAATGGCTGCCAGCTGTCAATGTGCACCAGCTGGCCTAGCTCCCTCCATGGCTGGTGTCCATGGCTGATTCAGTGACCCCCAGACTAAAGGGAAGAAATACTATAAAACATCACCAACTGATTTCATTAACTAATGTCCTAAAACTAGCAAAGCCTAAGTGACCTTACCTATTTGGCTCTTGTCAAGAGCCAGCACGGTAAGATCATTGACAAGAGCCAAATACAGGTGTCCTGTAACAGTTTCCTTGTGCTCCATCCTACACACACTGCTAGACCAGCGATGATTTTAATTCTTTACCAAACTCTGAGCTCTTCTTTCCTCATAAATTTCCCTGTCACAAGATGCTCTACTTTTCTCTTATCATAAGTCCTAAATAAAAATCCTTGTGGTTTTCCAGTTTCCCATATGAACTTCCGAATATAAATTAATTTCTTCAATCCTTTTCTTTTCAGTGCCAGTCGTAAATATCCTGTGAAAGTGAAAGAACTACCAAAGTAGCTGTTCCGTCATACATAACACAGTAGAATTTTACAAGACTGTTCACAATCACAAGGTGCCATGAAACTGAATGCGAAACTTGGTCAGACATGTCTACAAATCAAGTGACATATGACACTGGTAAACAAATCCTGTTAAACCCTGGAACTATGTAGACAGTAACAACACACTTTCATTTATCAACTACTTGTTTCAGTTTCACAATTACAGGATTTTTAGAAGATATCTTTCATTAAAATGTTGATGTTTTGTTCACGACCCCATATATTTCTCCACATATATGGTCATACATATCCAAGTTAACATGCATACCACATATATAATTTATCTATACTATTACCTATATATGTATATATTTATATACCATGTATACAAACTAAATATAGTAACTTACTTTAATGCTTATGATGAGAAGATTATAAAAAATCACCAACTAGAATAAGGCTAATTCCAGTACTAATAAAAGAAATATTACATCTTGTGATAGACTTTTCAAACAACGATGTTGCAAAGCATGTTTCAGAAATGTCAACATACGTGTTCTTGTGTTTATTTAAAATAACTGTAGTTAAAAAACTACTGGATTTAAAAAAAATTCACTGCATTCAACAAATGAAATACATGTAAATAATGGAATAAAACATTTGTGTCATACAAAATGGGATCTTTTGTTCCATACATTGTTTGATTTATTAATCCTAAATGCATTCCTTATATCAGCAAATTCTTATATAACCAATATACTGTAGACAAGTGAGTTGTTTTGAAATATGTAGTGCTACAGACATTCATCACCCACACTTGGGGACAACTTACTTGGCTAGTCAGAGCCACACAAATTCTCCACACTGTCTATTGCTTGGGACTACTGAAGTAACTCCCCAAACAAATGTTGCAGCAATCTTAGCAGTATTTATCACCAAACACTATATAATGTAGTAAATCAGACACAAGTTGCTTACATTATCTGATGATACAACTGCTAGAGTGAGTCATACTTCCCCACCATTCAATGGATGACGGCATTCACATGAGAACCTTTCACAGTGGCAGAAAAACTGTCACAGGCGTATACTTGGAAAGTGAATCAAATTTTCCAGCAAGTTAGAATCTGCCATTGTTAATGAAATGTGCCCCTCAATAACCCAATATTTGACAATACATGATGGATGTGTTGTGCATCTAGGAATGCTGTGCATTGAAAGACCAAGAAATATATCAGGGCTTTATCATATGTTGTGTTGGCTGCAGTCAAAGTTTCACCAAGAACAAAATGATTATGATATAAAAGCTGAAGTAAACCGATGTGACACTGACACTAAGCAATACACCTGCACTGTCATCAGTTTGAGTGTTATTAGATCACAACAATTGGCTCAAACCATTCCCATCCGTCACCAACACATCATGTGGTACTTGTCTCAAACCATTCCCATCCGTCACCAACACATCATGTGGGACTTGGCTCAAACCATTCCCATCCATCACCAACACATCATTTGGGACTTGGCTCAAACCATTCCCATCCGTCACCAACACATCATGTGGGACTTGGCTCAAACCATTCCCATCCGTCACCAACACATCATGTGGGACTTGGCTCAAACCATTCCCATCCATCACCAACACATCATGTGGGACTTGGCTCAAACCATTCCCATCCGTCACCAACACATCATGTGGGACTTGGCTCAAACCATTCCCATCCATCACCAACACATCATGTGGGACTTGGCTCAAACCATTCCCATCCATCACCAACACATCATGTGGGACTTGGCTCAAACCATTCCCATCCGTCACCAACACATCATGTGGGACTTGGCTCAAACCATTCCCATCCGTCACCAACACATCATGTGGGACTTGGCTCAAACCATTCCCACCCGTCACCAACACATCATGTGGTACTTGTCTCAAACCATTCCCATCCGTCACCAACACATCATGTGGTACTTGTCTCAAACCATTCCCATCCATCACCAACACACCATGTGGGACTTGTCTCAAACCATTCCCATCCATCACCAACACATCATGTGGGACTTGTCTCAAACCATTCCCATCCGTCACCAACACACCATGTGGGACTTGTCTCAAACCATTCCCATCCATCACCAACACATCATTTGGGACTTGGCTCAAACCATTCCCATCCATCACCAACACACCATGTGGGACTTGGCTCAAACCATTCCCATCCATAACCAACACACCATGTGGGACTTGGCTCAAACCATTCCCATCCATCACCAACACACCATGTGGGACTTGGCTCAAACCATTCCCATCCATCACCAACACATCATGTGGGACTTGGCTCAAACCATTCCCATCCATCACCAACACATCATGTGGGACTTGGCTCAAACCATTCCCATCCATCACCAACACATCATGTGGGACTTGGCTCAAACCATTTCCATCCATCACCAACACCTCAAACCATTCCCATCCATAACCAACACACCATGTGGGACTTGGCTCAAACCATTCCCATCCATCACCAACACATCATGTGGGACTTGGCTCAAACCATTCCCATCCATCACCAACACATCATTTGGGACTTGGCTCAAACCATTCCCATCCATCACCAACACATCATGTGGGACTTGGCTCAAACCATTCCCATCCATAACTAACACATCATGTGGGACTTGGCTCAAACCATTCCCATCCATAACTAACACACCATGTGGGACTTGGCTCAAACCATTCCCATCCATCACCAACACATCATGTGGGACTTGGCTCAAACCATTCCCATCCATAACCAACACATCATGTGGGACTTGGCTCAAACCATTCCCATCCATCACCAACACATCATGTGGGACTTGGCTCAAACCATTCCCATCCATCACCAATACATCATGTGGGACTTCAGTCTGCTGAAGAAGGCTGCCAGAAGTTTCTTGAGAGCTAAATACATCAAATAATAATTATAACCAAGAAACCGGATCATCTATCCATTAAAGGATGAAAACCGGATGGTGTGTTATTACTGATATAACATTATAATAAAACTCCGGATGGAAACAAGACACCCACTGATGGCAGACCAGTGGGCCTAATGTTACATGAACTTGTGTGATTCACAAAACTTTGTTGTAACTTTTCCTGACTTGTACCCAACCATCGATTTTCCCCAAGATTAACCCCAAGTCTATGAATATAACCATCCCAAGAATTTTCAGAGTTTCAATGATTGTGTAGAAAATTAAATAATTTTCAAAATATTTTATTTATACTTCTATATTTTCACTATATTCATCACCACCTGGTGTCAGTCCAGGACATACATGCCAATGAAACAATGGCAAGTTTTCACAGGTGCCCTGGGGATCCATTAAACCCACTATCAGCAGTAATGTTGGCAAGTTGTCTAAACAAGCCCCATTATCCAGAGCCTGATTCATGACACCTGATTAGAGAACACTTAAACAACACAACTATGGTAAAATGAAACATGACATGAATGAACTAGAGCAACATAGAGTGAATGAACTTGTCCAAAGTTCGAAACAGCAGCACACGATTCGAACCCCGGTTCTCTCAATTTAGAGTCTAATGCTCTAGCCACTGCACAACTGCGCTCCACAAATGAGATGTCCAAAAGTTGATTCCTTCACCAAAACGAGTTAAATCACCCAACTTAATAAGTTACTCATAATAATAAATTTGTTTGCTATACTGCATCAGATCCAAGTTTGTTCATAGCGCCTGAACATGCATGGTTTAAAAATGCTACATCAGTGTAAAAAAAATATGAAAATATTAAGTACCACGCACTAGTACTACGAGATGTTTTCTAAGTTCGGCACAATATACTATAGCAATAATTTAACATAATCAATAACTAGTTAAAAACAGTAATATTTATATATTAAATAGTAAAAAGTCTGAATACACTGCATACTAATGAATTGAATTGAATTGAATGAACATTTATTCAGAACATTGATAACAATATATACAAGACAAGACAACCAAACAAGTTTAACTATAATACAAGTGAGAATATACAATGTTTGAAGGGGGTGTGAATGAGATTACAAAATATTCAATATAGAATGACAACTGAACCAACTACATTGTACAATATTGACTAAACAAAGCCAGTGTACTTAATATAGCAAAACACTGAGACTGAGCTTATATCACAACTAGACCAGTACAGTGGAGGTGCAAATATGTGTATAGCTGTTACCGATAAGACCCATGGCTACCACAAACGATTGCCTATGACCGAGAACAATAATAATAATAATAAATAACTTCTTACGTGCCAATATCCTCAGACAACCCGAGCTCAGTGGCGCACCAAAACCAAAGGATCAAGCATTCTCGTACTCGTGTGAACAATACCTGAACACACAGCACAAAGCCTGCAACCACCTAGCATAGTTTAGACAAACAATTACCCCCAGGGGTACATGAAGATTATGACATAAAACAGTGCGGAGCTGTGGTCTAGAGATTACCACTCCAAACTGTCAATCAAGAGGAATTTGGCTCCAGTCCATGTACTACCATTTCAAAACTTAGGCAATTTAACAAGTAACTTAAATTTGCCAGTATCTTTCAGAGGAGACAAAGCCATAGGTCTTATAAATGTCTCCAGGGGAAGGAAAAGCTCCGGACACGAAATGGAAAAGTGTCAAGAATGTCCTGTCAATAGTTACAGCACAAATTGTTATTATAATTGACAATGTCCCCTCAGAGTCTGAAACTACAGTGTCTGGCCTCATAGCAAAAACAAATAGATACTCACAATCAACCATAAACTGACGCGAATTCAAGTCCTCGGAATACATCTCAGAACTGCGCAAGAGCTCATGTTGCACCCTGTGAAACAACAGTGGCACAGGCACATGCGCCTGGGTATTTTGAAAGTTGATACCTTACCCTACTGAACTTGTCCAAAGTACAGCTAAGAATCTACATTAACAAGTCTGGGTGCTGCCAGCTCAGCCACAGGGAGCAGCGTGCTCAGCCACAGGGAGCAGCGCCAAACGTCAAACCACAATAAGGCATGGACTACTCCAGCAGGCCAACCACCCAGAATAACTGCTGCAGGTGCAAAGATTGTGACAGATTTGGGTCATCTGAAGCTCAATATCAACAACTGGTTTCTCTGTGACGTGACCTGTGGAAAGACTTACTGTGTAAATGGTAGTGAGTACATATCGTGTAAAACACACCAATGAGAATGTTGTCATCCCTCCACAAACGTGCACACAACACCAAGTGGTAACCCTGTTAGACATCATGCATGGCTGCACAGTAGGATACATGCAACTATTAATGGTCATACCAACATGTGTATACATGCAAGAATACACATATATATATATATATATACAACAAGTACTTGACTATTCAATGAAATGTCCCACTATTAAGGCCATTACACACAGGTAGTTTATATTTTCAGCTTCAAAGGGAAATCAAATCCTTGGATTAATTAGGTGAAATAGAGCGTAAAAGAAAAAAGAACTAATAATACTGCTGTACAAAACAATAGTTAGGCCTCATTCAGTGGCGTGAGCAGGATTTTGTATTGGAGGGGGCCATCCGGCATCCAACCAAGCAATGAGTAGCGGGATATGACATATACATATATATAAATAAATATATATATGTAGTGTACAATAAATTAGAGTGTCCAATATTCGTGCATCGCATGATTCCATCACAATGCTGCATTGTGTCAGTTTCTCAAACCTAACTTGCTTAAACTGAATGACGACATGACAACCACGTTTACTGACCAATTTTGCTGCCAGTTCAACAAAAACTTTCATAGAAGACGTCAAACTAAGAGAAAAATTACACAATACCAGAGACATGAACCCATAAAGCCCCTACATAATATCCACCTAAAGCCGCCATATTTACCATGCTACATCTCCCAAATCTACAGACAAGCAACACGACAAAAATTACCAACACTTAGTCACTAAAACAATAAACATTCGTACCTTAACATGGATGATGAGGCGCTGGCGTTCAACCAATAACTTCACAACAAATCTGTACTGAGGTGGCGACAGTGAGTAAGCTTCACAAAAATGTCCATGTCATGTGTAACGTTGTCGCTTATTAAAATTAATAAATTCACGTTACGAAGTTCCGACTATCCAGTGGAAAATTTACTAGATAAATTTCCTCCACTTTCGGTAACTTAATCCCATTTGAATGATAATAATTTTTTTGGCCAAAAGGACTGCTGTCACCTCAGTACTGCGGTCACATCAGTACTGCTGTCACCTCAGTACTGCTGTCACCTCAGTACTGCTGTCACCTCAGTACTGCGGTCATCTCAGTACTGCTGTCACCTCAGTTCAGTGTACTGCTGTCACCTCAGTACTGCTGTCACCTCAGTACTGCTGTCACCTAAGTACAGTGTACTTAGGTGACAACAAGATCAAGATGATTTTTATGTATTATATATATATAACGTTTATCTCTTGGTACCGAGGACAAAAAAGGGACAGAGTTCTAAGGTATTCTACATACTACATCCTTTCTGCTTTAGCGAAGGAAGATGTCTAGCGCACGGTGATTTAATTAGTTAAGTGATTTAATGTTACATTAGGTACACAACTGACTGAACCACTAACACTGATATGACCAACTGATAATAAGTTAAGACATTTAAGTCACTTTGTGATGTGACTGACTGACCAACCAATTGGTGCACTGATGCGCACTAAACATGCAATCTACATAGCCACAATTAAACAGTACACATGCAAATACACCAATAATATGTCCAGCCACCCAGTGTTATTACAGAGAGTGACCTATGCCCTCTTCCATCCCCATAGAAGTTGGCAGCCCCAATACACAGCCTAGCTAGGTTTATCCTGACTGCATATTGGCTAATTAATGGGAATTATGCAATCTTTATGTAGTGCTAAAGAAGCCATAAATCCCACATTGGTTTACCACAAGATCAAAGGTTGATATACCTCTTGGTAAACTGACCTGTTATGTATTTGTGGAAGACACAATGGTCGCACACAGACTTGTATAATCAGTAAACAAAATCACACGAGTGCTCTGCACATATTTGTACATAAATGCACTTATCGTTAGAGGACATATAGAAACACTAAACCAGTTTCTGTAAGTGTTATTATAAGTCCATACCCTCAGTGCACACTGTGCAAATGTTTTTAAAGTACCTTTCCATCGATTGCCATGAGCCACCCTCACATCACCTGCCATGCCCTTCTAGTTCTAAACTTTCATTGCTCTCAGGTCGCTTACCTGGTGACTGAAAAATGACATTTATATACACGACATATACTATAAATCAATGACCAGTTGATGTGACCAGCGGGATGTGTACTGGATGTTTTGCTCTCATCCGACTTCAGGCTTTTATGTTCAAGGACAAAGTGGAAAACAACATACTGTCCATTTAAGTGGGACGACAAATACAGCCAATCTTACCTGAGTCGTGCTCGGTTCCATATTTCAGCTTCCGTGCACTTCTCTGGGGTGGAATAACAACTGCAGGAGTCGGTTGCAGGTAACCATCTGTGTCATCTGTTCTGATATTGTCGTCACGCCCTGGGGGTCTCAAGGGGACCATCATACTGAGAGGCAGGGGCTCATTCATTGTGTCTCTGGCAGGTGGGGTGAATTACATGTCTGTTGGCAGCAGTGCCCCCTAATGGCCACTCAGGGAAACACCCATGTCTGCAGAGAAAACAACACAATAATCAGAAGTTCAGATAACAGTGATATGTTTAATGGAATTAATCAGAGACAATAACATTTTGCTTCTGAAAACAAATTCTGTAATGACGTGAAATTTGCACAAATCTGTATTTGTGTACTGACCAGAGGACATTGATTGAGTAAACAGCCCATTGAAGAACATTTGTTGCAATCAATCAATCTCCTTCCTCATAACTCAGAGTTCAACAGTTGTTCAAATCCATGAAGCAGTAAGTGGTGCTTTGACTGGACTTAGGGATGGTATCACTTTGACTGGACTTAGGGGTGGCATCACTTTGACTGGACTTAGGGGTGGCATCACTTTGACTGTACTTAGGGGTGACATCACTTTGACTGGACTTAGGGGTGGTATCACTTTGACTGTACTTGGGGTGGTATCACTTTGACTGGACTTAGGGGTGTATCACTTTGACTGGACTTAGGGGTGGTATCACTTTGACTGGACTTAGGGGTGGCATCACTTTGACTGGACTTAGGGTGGCATCACTTTGACTGGACATAGGGGTGGCATCACTTTGACTGGACTTAGGGGTGGCTTCGCTTTGACTGGACTTAGGGGTGGTATCACTTTGACTGTACTTGGGGGTGGTATCACTTTAACTGGACTTAGGGGTGTATCACTTTGACTGGACATAGGGGTGGCATCACTTTGACTGGACTTAGGGGTGGTATCACTTTGACTGGACTTAGGGGTGGTATCACTTTGACTGTACTTGGGGGTGGTATCACTTTAACTGGACTTAGGGGTGTATCACTTTGACTGTACTTGGGGGTGGTATCACTTTGACTGGACTTAGGGGTGGTATCACTTTGACTGGACTTAGGGGTGGTATCACTTTGACTGAACTTAGGGGTGGTATCACTTTGACTGGATTTAAAAGTGGCATCACTTTGACTGGACTTAGGGGTGGCATCACTTTGACTGGACTTAGGGGTGGTATCACTTTGACTGTACTTGGGGGTGGTATCACTTTAACTGGACTTAGGGGTGTATCACTTTGACTGTACTTGGAGGTGGTATTACTTTGACTGGACTTAAGGGTAGTATCACTTTGACTGGACTTAGGGGTGGCATCACTTTGACTGAACTTAGGGGTGGTATCACTTTGACTGGATTTAAAAGTGGCATCACTTTGACTGGACTTAGGGGTGGTATCACTTTGACTGGACTTAGAGGTGGTATCACTTTGACTGGACTTAGGGGTGGCATCACTTTGACTGAACTTAGGGGTGGCATCACTTTGACTGGACTTAGGGGTGGTATCACTTTGACTGGACTTAGGGGTGGCATCACTTTGACTGGATTTAGGGGTGGTATCACTTTGATTGGACTTAGGGGTGGCATCACTTTGTCTGAACTTAGGGGTGGTATCACTTTGACTGGATTTAGGGGTGGCATCACTTTGATTGGACTTAGGGGCGGCATCACTTTGATTGGACTTAGGGGTGGCATCACTTTGACTGGACTTAGGGGTGGCATTACTTTGACTGGACTTAGGGGTGGTATCACAGTTCCTCAAAAACCCAAAAGTGGCTGATAGGTTGACCGCCACCATGTATCTTGAACAAACAAGTAAATACAGTGGCACGGCCTCTTACTCTTACATCATTTAAGCACACTGACGCTATTTTGGATATCAGAATCTGGCAGGTGATGTATTGGCAACCATGTCAAAACTGGTCAAAGTTCCACACCACGGATTAGTCTAGGTGGGTAGTGGCTTGAACCAACATAAAATACTGTAATGTCATACAAAACTTTATGAATTATGAGTCGACCCCTTACTGGTGAGGACCCAGGGAGTGATCAACAGAGGCACTGTCTGATTCACAGAGACACGGGCATGTAAACAATGTCCACAGAAAACTTGACCTAACACACCAGTAGGCTCACTGATGGACATATTCCTAGGGTGCATTGGCTACTGCACAGTTGTACCAGTATCTGAGTGATCAGGGTTGATTGCAGGAGATTGATGGTAATTAAATTAGGAGGTGAACATGCTATCAACTGCTCTTCAAAGTGGGCCCTTTGCTAGAAATATTTTTTTGCCAGTCTTGAGTTAACAAACATTGTGCCTCTTGCACGCGAACGGCTTGATGCCATTCACAGGCATTATTGGGCAGTTTAGTTTTTTCAATGACAAACTAGTGTCATTTAAGCCATGTACTTAATTAATACTGATCCATTTGATTTGTTTCACTACCAGTTGTGCCAGTATTAGTCATTAATGTGGGCCTCTACACTTACAACTATTAAGTAATCTAGTGGCCAGCTATCAGTTGTAAGTACCCATCTTGGCCAGTCATCTGCCAGTCTTAAAGATGGGGAAACATGTCTCTGGCTAAGCTTCTGCTTCAAAGGAAGTTATGTTTTACAGACTTGCGGCTTAGATTGGACTAGCTGCAAGTTACTTAATTAAACTACATAACAAGTGCACGAATTCATATATTATAATCTCATAGCATCTACCACAAAGTAGGTGAAGGTTTCCTAGTCAAGAGGGGGTAGTTAGAGATTTCCAAGGTCAAGTGGGTAGCATTATACATTTTCCTAGCTGACAGGGATAGTGCCGGATGCCTTTAACACATGTCAGGGTAGGGTGTGTATGCACCCAACACATCCCAGGCAGCCTACTGGCCTGCATGTTCACAGTGAACAGCCAATGACAACACTGGAAGGTTTGCACTCTGACACTAACAGGTTCTGTGTAGCAGATTAACAGTCTTTAAACCACCACAGAAGGGCATATTTATTTGCCAAGTGCTACTTCAATATACACATTGACTGTGTCAACAGGGAACATACATGGGGTGCATGACTGTGTCAACAGGGACCATACAGGGGGTGTATGTGGTGATTTTGGCACTGTACTGCCAGTAAATATGACTGCATCAGAAAATAAACAACAGTCATAAAGTCAAATGAGAGCAAGGAACACATCATGTATTGATTGTTTAACAAAGATATTTAAATTGTTTACATTAAATTATGTTAATTATCAAGTAAAATGTGTTGTATAAAGTATTATGGATATGGAACTAAAGTATAAGCCATGACCCACACAATTTTATGAAAAACACCAACTGAAAAATGTCACACACACATGCATGCCACACACACACGCATGTCACACACACGTCTCACACACACACACGCACGCACACACATAATTCTTTCTAAACAGAAGCATGTCAAACAATTCCTTTTTATAATTTTTTCTTATTTGTGTCATATTATAATACTTTACATTTTCCTAATATGGGGTAGATTTGTTGGGAATCTATCATTTTTTCACAGCAGCAATTAATTCCTGTAGCACTTGCATAGCTAATTGTAAACGCAGCAGGCGACACAAAGGTGACAACACTAACTAACAATTGTACAATTTGTTCGAGTAACAGGGTTTTACTGTGTATTCTTGTTGTTTTATATACTACCTTCTCGAACGTGTTCTTTTGATGACCGAAAAAGCATGCATGTGTGAACAAATGTTAATCACGTTTATTACGTCAACACACATTATTGAAATTCCTAAGATGATGCCAGCGACTTGATTGCTCAGATGGTTGGGATTTCAAATCATTTGATGGGCCTGCAACATTTTCAGGTTACAGTCCTGGCTGATATTTTTAATTTTTAAGCCTTATGTCGCACACTGATCAAGCCTGGATCAACATGGTGATTAACTCGGCTTAGTCTCTCTCTACCTGTAGGTATTGAATGAAACAGCTCTGGAATGTATAAGGCCTAATGAATTACATGACAAAATGCTTGGAGGCAGAAAATTCCAGTTTTATTGTGGATGTGAAAATTAATTAATAAAGTATTTTTTACGAATCTCTAATTTGCAAAAAACTGATTATTATGTACTGACGTATTGTGTTTGATAGACTGGTCTAATATGACATCAGGTTGTGTGTGCCATTAAATTATGTATTATACTGTGTTCACGGTGCCTTCTGACTTGTCTTCTTGTCTGGTGAGTGTTTTCATTTACGGACATTCTTTGATGGTAAACTGCCCCTTGTGAATCACAAACACAATGGATTTCTGTCCTATGCCGACATTCTGGACTTGCTAATATTCACAATGAAATGTTTGCCTTCTTTGTGTATCACAGAAGGTGTTAAACTATTAATCTGAACTTCAGTGTTTTGTAGAATTACTAATGATATGTCATATATAACTTTCTAAAGAACTTTATGAGAAGTTGTGGACTTCTTCCAAGTGGGATTTTTATTACCTTTTTTGTTGAGAATTACTATGACTTATTAATTTATGCCATGATTTCATCAAGAAAATTTAGAAGTCAACTTCTTGAAATAAGAGTACTGGGATGGTATGTAATCAAGGTGAGACATCTTTCAAGAAAAACATACTTTTTATGGTACATGTAATACACAAGACATGATCAGAAACCTAAAAGTTCAAGAATAAAGCCGCGTCTAGACGGACGGCGATTTAACCAAGATTAAAGATAACCTGTGTAGTGTCTACACGAAGCGTAATTTAACCCGGGTTAAATCTGTAGCATCTACATGAAGCATCTCGGTGCAGTGGGTTCAATAAAACGTGAGTGGTGCTTTGTAATGCTACTACGGTGCATTACTTACTCTACTTCTGAAATACAAATTGTTTAACAACACACCCGCGAATAAACTGATAAAATCGACAAATATCGAACATGTACATCAACCTCATCGCAATCATTAGGCTGTTCATGCAGATTTATGATGAACTGTAGCCTTTTTTGTTTCTTATCTGAGTTGGGATCCTGACGTACCCATCTCTAGGACCTAGCTGCGACAATTCATGGCTCATCCTGACGTATATTTGGTGTCTCTGACAAAACAAGCCTGAATATCTTCCCTCCCCAAATGTCCAAAAGACACTTCCACTCATCGGTGCTCCAGTTCAGTACTCTCCCATTCATTTTTCGATTTGGATAGAATTTGTTATAATTCTTAGTGTTTGGTGCATACGACATCTATAGTGGAGCCAAGACACTACGAGATAACCTGGGTTATCCATCTACATGAGTGCTGTTGGGCCTGACCCGCGCCTGACCTGCCTACAATTGCAGGGCTAACTTTTATCGCTGCATTTTAGCACAGCATTTTGTTAACGTGTAGACACGTATCCCGGGTTAAAAACGTTGTGTAGATGACTCTCTACAGACTGTTGAAACAATCATCACCTACAGTCCATCACCATAATGATGTTGGATGATCAGTGTCTTGCTACAGTTGGTGGCATCACTGGTGTGGTATAAGTGGGGGATAGGCATTAGAAATGGTGGGATATCAATTGCCCCCAATAACAGGTGGGAAATAGGTGGAGACTACTGAACATGACAAAACCTCTGTTTTTCTCTTCTTCTTCAGGATTATTTTGGAAACTCCGGCAGTCGAGGAATAACTCCACACTTGTTGTGAGGGTGCGCATGGGTATAAAATATTTTAAAAATTTAAATGGTTTAAAATATAATTAAAAACAGTTAGAAAGTTAAGATTAGAAAGTTTAAAAGAATTTTTTTTACAGTTACATTATTCGTAACGGTTGGGAAGAATAATAATACAGAATTAAAATATATATATACCATATAAGAAAGTTAAAATTGTGCATTTTAACGGTAGTGGTTTATTGTTGAGCAGTTAACCAGTTCTTCATGGAGGACCTGAAGACTGGGAGGGACTGGGCTTCGGAGGTGTCTGAGGAAAGTGAGTTCCACATTCTTATGGCAGATGGGAAGAAGGAATGGAGATACGTGTTTGTCCTTGAGTGGCGCAGTAGGGGTTTGTTTTGCTGACCACGGGTTTTCTGGGAGGCTGCCTTGAGTAGGCCTCATAAACAGAAGATTGGCTTTCAGTTTCATAGCAGATGGGAGGTTCAGATCCCTGTCACATCCTCTTTTACACAGATTAGTTATATCCCTAACTGGCATAGCTGGCCCTACACCTACACAAGGCTACAACAGGGAGGCCTACCAGTGAACGATACATTAGCAGGCAGACGGCAACACAGCCATAGATCTGATGTGTCACTCTAGTTTCACACAATGTCATGTCTGAGAACTGGTGATTAGTTATGCACAACGCCAACAAAACGGGATCAGACAATAGTTACAATTGTGCTACTGTTACAATTTACACGTTGCCGATCGTTTTTAGATTACAACAAGTATCCACCATTAATACTACATGTATACAGCCCCCACATACATATGTATTGTAGCTGGCAACTATCGTGTTTTCATACATTCCTGCATGGTGAGTGTGTATGTTGATTACGGTTACCGTACGCCTTCTCCTGTCAACCGTGGCCGGATCCCGTCGACACAGTGATACCTACCATGACAATACGTGTCGCAATCTCCAATAACTAGTCTAAGTTCGTCGTAATTCATAAACAAACGTTTCACTTACCGTAAGTTGGTATGTGTGATTTGACAATGTATTTCCACCAACAGTAGTCTATTCAAACACATATAACACCTTGTCACCCGAACTGCCTATTCCACGACCTGTCGACACTGATGATGACGACAATTCAACCTTTCACGTCTTTAGGTCGCAAGCCCCCTCGTCCACTGATGCAAATCTGGGTCACGCAGCGGAACTACTCTCGCTAGTGGGACTTTTCTAGTTAAAATATCATCCTAAAACTCTTCCCTGGGCAATTAAACTCGCGCATCTTGCTCACATTTGCCTAAAATTCATCGCAGGTTCCACATTGAAGTTGTGGAAGTCCTAGTCAAAGTTATGAAAGTCCTATAGTTACTTATTCGGGCCAAAGAATTCACAAGGAGAGTTACTGCCACCTAGCGAGTTAAAAATAACTAGACCTGAAAGTTGGTCCAGAAATCTATCCTTTTATTCTTGCATAGGGGAAAGACGGGCACAATTGTTTAATAAGTGCCTTGTCTAGTTGACTTACCTGTTTGGTGCATGATTTTCATAACACATCTAAAATTAGATAAGAATGCAAGTGAAAAAATAATGTAATGGTAAAATACCAATTTAATTGTTTTTTAGAAAGCTTCCAAGCGAATTTGTAAGTATGTGCATAACGTGCATGTACCTATAACACATTTTGCTAGGAAGCATCAATATTAATTGATTTCTAATTTAATCCAATTCTGCCCAGTCTTGCAACAGGTACGGTTTAAAGCATGTCAAATGAGCTGCTACACAGATCAACTACACTTTGAGAATTAATATTTTGATTATACATTTACATAACATTTGCATATGCATGACTGACTTTTATTCTATCATAGCATGATGCTCAGCAATTTGCTAACATTCTACATGTTAATATGAAACAAATAACTACATTACATTAGACAGTTTATTTTTTCACACAACATCCAATTATTTGTACAACAATGCAGAAACAATGGTTTAAATAAAAATATAGAATACAGTACATCACTAGTCGCAATGTATATATAAGATTATAATTAATGGTCCTAAGCTCAAGCGAAGACGATTAAGTAAGTAAACTTACAGATCTCTGAATGTACAAGTTGTATGAAATTATTTATTTAATGTTCTAAATAAAATATAATTTCAGTAGCAAAATTCCAATAAAGTAGGAATAATTCCTTTATTACATGATTTTTATATATTTCCACAGGCACGTTTAAGATAAAGATGGTCACTGATGCTGTAAGTATGACATGGAAATTCTGATCCGGCAGTAATACACAATTAACATGAAGTACAGCACAACCATTTAGTTACAGCATCCAATGCTGTGATTTGAGAAATATATTCCTAATTACATTTGTAACTGTTTATCATAATTTCCCACATTACTATCTAACATCAGTATATAACACATGTAAAGTAATAACACATTGGAGTTGTATTAAAAGGCAATAGTTTCAGATATACAAAAATCATACTAGCTCTGGCTATGTCCACACAACGACACCCAATAAACAACAGAGATGCACCGAGATATTCACAGAGCATCAACTTTGTTCCTGAACAGGTCAATCTCTTTCTTCACTACTTTCGCCAGTTCATTTTCTGTTGCTTTCGGGTGCTTCTGTATGTATGTTGTTATTGCTGCGATGCACTGTGCCTGTACACAAACACGACATGAGAGAAATAACAGCATGCCCATGATACCCTGCACAGATCAACCATACTTTTCTGTGTTTAATTCTGGATTATAATATAATGTGTCAAAAGATCATGTATGCAAGTAGAGTACGGTGGAACCTCACATTACGGTCACCTCGGTAATACAGCCACCCCACAATTAAGGTCACCCTAGAACACTCCCAAATGATTTCCACATACAGTAAAGTATAGGATATAGTTAGTTAATATTGTGTTTGATCTTTATATTAATTGTTTGGTGTGGAATGACTGCAGGTGTGACACAGTTTGTTTTAACCGGACCTGTTCTGTAAACAAGTATGATATTTGTTTGGTAATAGAGGTTTGGTACAGCCCAGCAAAAATACATTTCAGGACTCCATTATACTGTACAACAGAGTAACCAATATGGCTACCAATGAAATCAAATATGTCTGCATTTGTTTTGACGACTGACCTGGTAAACATCAACATCGCTGGAGGAGGTCACACGCTGGTAAATTTCATAACCAACCCTCGCAGACGTAATAAGTTTGTATGGCTCTTTGTTGTCATCTCCAACCCACGCAAGTGCTGCCATCTGTTGGAATACATCATAACATACAGACAGCTGTTTTTTTTAGAACCAAAATAATATATATATATGTGTGTGTGTGTGTATACCTGTTAACTTTCTTTTTAATTCCAGGAGATTCATCAGTGGTTCAGCGCGCTTCCTGTGTCATGCTGTCCTGGGCTAGGTCCAATTATGTAATTGTATTTGTAATTGATTACAGCCAAATTATGTAATTGTAATTGATTCTGATTTTGACAATATTTTGTAATTGTAATTATAATTGATTATTTTGTGTAATTGAAACAAAAACATACCCCACAGACTGTTTTCAGTCTACAAAATAATAAACCTGACAAAATACCTATTGCTTAAATTGTGATCCCAATGTGACATTCACTTAACCTTGCCTAATTATTGAAGAAGCACTGTAGCTGACAGTGTCCAAGACTACTGTTTGCTCAGAGGGTGGATTAGCACCTGTCACTGTCCAAGGGTCAATACCCCCTTTGTTATTTAACCAGACTGCTTTCCCAGTCAGAAACCTCTAGTTAATAACCACAATTGCAAGTAATTAAACAAGCCAGGAAATCGATAATAAAATGCCTTTGTTGCTCTCATAAGAGACAGTGAAAACTGGCTGGCTAAGCTGGTCTAGATGCTGTCTGAACCACAGTACTTCTTCAGAAGAGGATTCTAGCAGTTCTTAGAAGTTTGCACTGTCTCTTATGAGTTTCAACTGCCCGGTTTTAACCAGCTCATTTTCCCTGAAAAATTGTCAAAAACTTGGTCAAAACCTCATTTAGTGATAATTGTGTGCAATATTTCTGTAATTAATTGTTAATCACTATAAAAACAATGCAAGTGTCAAAATATATGTTAAATATGAAGAAGAAACAATATATATTATTGCCCATTGTATTCAAATCAAGCTCATGCAAAAAGTAGACCATAATTTTCAACAATACGCGTAAATTTACCCTTAGTATATTTTATAATTTTTAATTAATTTATTTTATTTACATTAAGTGATAATTAATGACACTACAAAAATTGACACTAGACAACGTATTCGAATTAGGTGTAGCCAGGCCGTTTCCGTAGTGTACATTTAGGGTCAGGCCGCGGTCTATGTGAATTATTCAAGAACAAAGCCACCTTTTTTCTGCCAAAATAGTTTCTAGAATATTTATGCATATAAAGAACTTTGTAACTGGTGAGTACTTTACAATAATTAACAAGTGTTATACACATGCTTTTATTTATTAAGCTTGTGTGTCAATTCAGTTTCAGTTGGACTGCTTCAGAGTAATTGCATGACAATTTAGCATTGATGTTTCATAATCTCCAGCTATGCTTGTTTTAAGCAAGTAGATATATTCTATCACTAGGTAAAATTATTGTATGAGCTAAATATAAGCTAGGAGAAGTTTGACGTATTTTGGGTTAGTTTTAGACTTCAATAGTATTAATAGGTTTTGGCCGGGTTTTAACCGCTAAGCGATCAAAACAGCTAGAGTGCAACCCTGGCACGTCACTCAACATCATCCCAGGTATATTTACGTTTAAGAATATTGGGTCTATTAGCACACTTTTGAAACATAAATAGCACCCCGGTTTGCATCAACATACACTGCTATATCGCTCATTTTATGTGTGCGATGCGGTAACGCCCGGCCGCAGTCGCTATTTCGGATTCAAAAGTGCACTAACACACAACATTTTCGTAAGTAAGTATGCCTGGGATGATGTTGAATGATAGAACTAACACGCTGAGGTATCAAAGTTAGGCAAAACTCAAGTTATAATGCCGAAATCGAGGATTCGACACTTGTAAGTGTGTATATATATATATATATATATCAGAGGTGTCAACCCTGTGAGTATCTGGATCAGATATCCTTGAGATCAGCAGAAAATCCTTACAAATTTAGCACAAAAAAACACACACCTAAACAGTACAAAACAAATAAAGTGAGTGCACACTGCATTGGCCAATTATTGGGTGCCTGGGGGCAGTGTGGGGTGCTCCAGGTTGTACTGGTGGGATGCCCGCTTGGCCTCGCACAGCATCTGTGGTGTCATGTCAAAGTCATAGCAAGCACTGTCACAGTTCATCTTGCATTGCATGAAAACAGTATTCGTGTCCGCGTGCAAGCTCTTGCGTGGCAATTGTGAACCATTGAGAACACTCTCTTGGGGTCTGCGTTGCTGTGTGGCAGACTGAGCAGGGTCTGCAACTGATGTGCCATGCAGGGTAAGCTCAGTTGCTGTAGCGCAGTCTTCAATGCCATCACACCAGCCCAGATGGAGTCACAAAATATGCGAACATCACCTCAGATTTCATGGTTGAATCAAGAGTGACCGTCCTCGCCTTGAAAAAAGAAGTCATCAGTGCATGTTGTCGTGCTGACTTCAGTTGCCTGGCATGCAATTTTGACTTGACATGCTCGCGATCATCATGTACGCCCAACGCCATGACCTTTAGTAGCCTAATAATGGCTTATTGACTTTACAACGCGCAAACACACTGCGCACCACGCATGATGCTCGCCAAGCTTTGACTTGGTTATTATCCTGTCGAATAGCTGAACCCATTCTGGCTGGAATACAGCCGCATAATTTTTCTGTTTCTTTGCTTGTGGAGCATCCATAATTTTCTAACGCAGTGGAATGGATGTAGTTACGTTCCAAGAAATGAGATGTAAGCGAGATGCCTTACTATGTTTCAAAATATGCTACCAGTGACGCTGCCACCAAAACTAGTAATCGTCAAACCCGCGCCATGGCGTCGAGGACGATGCGGGAATGAGATGCGAAGCACGTGTGCCAGTGCTGCGGTCTATGAGTTGCATTCAGCATAATAGATATGTTGGTGATGGATAGCATAGTGACAACTTGCCAGAAATGCGGGGTTCACAGCCAACCACGCTATATCCGAATCTGCGTTGTAAGTTAATGAGACCCATTATAAAGAGGGTTGAAAAAAAATGTAAATGTTAAAATTACAGAAATCCGTCAGCATCATCTCTCACGGCCATGAGCCTGTGTAAATCGCAAAAATCTGTGAGACTCACGAATAAACCGTGAGACTTCACACCTCTGATATATATATTTAAATTATGTATACGTATATATATATATGACATATGGACTGTCATATCAATTGCTAACCAACTACGGCCTACATTGCAACAAGAGAGCACAACTTCAAGAGTCAAGACAAAAACAGAAACTGAGAAAGGGTGATAGAACTAGATTGTAGTGTAGATTACTAGATCTAGTAGAAGTAGAACAGCTGTACTGACACTTACACGTTAGTGTAAAAAAGAACCCACGCAGGGAAATGGAAAAAAGCTGTTGTGAACTCACATATAAGCTCCCATCAGCTTTAATGCAAGAATAATCAACTAAATGATTGTGGGCGTTGCCGTTGCAGAAAGAAGAGCCGAACCAATGGGCGAAAATGGGGCAATCTTTAACGTAACTAGCCTAAATTAGATTTCCAAGATCGTCATATTGGCATTAAAATGCCTATGTATTATTAACGCAGGCATACCTGCTGTATTAAGTCAGCTGTGGTCATTGGAGGGCCTTCCATGCCGATCAAATTAGCCATGATTTACCGAAGTTGTTTATTTTATTTATGTCGATTTGTTGAGTGTTTGCATACTAGGTGGCGCGTCAAAGATTACCCAGCCTCCGTGATGTGGCGCCACCTTCTGTTGCTCACAAGATTGACAAGTCTTGGACTTGGAAAGATCTCGGAACCGAGCACGTCTTGACGTTAGTGCTTCAGTCTCAGTTTCCGCAGAGATGCGTTTAACCATGAGCAAAAAAGCTTTCCTTGCGAACACTTCAAACAAGCAGGCCTTCATCAACCTCCTTGCAGAGCATATGGTCATAGCAGACGTCACAGTACAGCTCGCAGAAGGGGATGCTGACTACAAAATCTGTATGTTGGCATGCCTTTCTGCGAAGAAAACGCCAATAGCTGTTGTCGCAGAAGATTCAGATTTATTTCAACTCATGATACATCATGCTGATGCCACAGATAAGAGTGATAATCTGTACATGGTGACAACGAAACAGCGGTATATGCATCACTACATTGAAGAAGAATCTGGATCCAGCCCCCTCAGAAGCTCGATCTGCTCTTTCTGCACGCTCTCAGTTGGTGTGATACCACGTCAAGACCATGTGGAATTGGCAACGTGACCGTTCTCACGAAGTATGCAGCACTGAAAAAGTCCACCTCCGTCTTCATGTCTCCATCTTCCTCGAAAGAGGACATCGGAAAGGCAGGAGAGGATGCCCTGCTGGTGATGTACGGGTGCACCACATCACTAAGGCTCAACTCCGCACGGGTGGCGAAATTCCTGCTGAAGGTAGCTACTTCTACACAATACGTTTCTCCAGAGAAGCTTCCGCCAACGAATGATGCAGCCGCCTTCCATAGCCATCGGACTTATCACCAGGTGCAGAGATGGCGTGGCAACGATATCTCCCCTGAGCTTTGGGGTTGGGTAGCATCTTCTGCTGGTCTCGAGCCTATCAGAATGTCTCAGCCTGTGGCACTAGAGCGACTCCTCAAGATAATTCGATGCAATTGCGGTGGTCACTGCGATAAGAAAACATGCACCTGTCGTAAGAATGGACTGCAGTGCACACCAGCATGTGGCCAGTGCAAGGGGCATCACTTGCATGAATGTGACACAAGTGGAGAGCCAGGATGATGATGAGCGGGATGTTGATCAGGATCATACCGGATTGTAAATAGACAATATGCATACATTGACATCAAAACGTGACTTTGAACTATAATCACTTGTACAATGTGGTTTAAATGATTAGGTATAATAAACTTGGTTGCAATGACACCTAAATATGTGTTTGTATAACTTCATTTCGTTGCAAAGTCATGCCACTTTGGTCCGAATCCAGCTTATTTCCAGATTATTTTATCAAATTTTGCCTTGACCATGACCTTATCGCATGATCTTGACCTCTAACGACCTTCAACGAGTCACCAAACGAATAGACATACTAACGTTAGTTGGAAATGTCACCTGAAATGTGTTTTTATGTTGCTTAGTTCCATAATTAGGTCCATTTGAATATTATACCCTGTATAATATCGGCCATCTTGGATTTGAGCCGAGAAAGAGGTTTTGCCATGGGTGGATTCGGGTGGGTTTTTTTGTTGTTGGTGAAACATACCACCAACGAAACCATTTCAGGTGAGAAAGCTTTGTTAACATTTTTGTCCAACTTCTATGGACCGCGATCACTTCGGTGCTGCTATTATACTGGGGAGGACAGCAAATTGACAGTTGAGGCTAATTCGCTTACAAATTACAAAGAGTGCTCAGGAATAGCTATATAGCCAATTTGATGTTGTACAAAACTATAATTGGACTAATTACTCTAATTAGGCACATGGCGCAGCGAGGTTCCGAATGTAAGCCATGGGTGAATGTAGATAACAATAACTGGCTTGGCACCTGGTAGGAATATAGTAGTGGTAGAACGTGATGGTAATAGTAGTAGTAGTACTTGGTAGTAGTAGTAGTAGTAGTAGTAGTAGTAGTAGTAGTAGTAGTGGTGGTAGCGGTAGTAGTATTAGTAGTAGTAGTAGTAGTGGTTGTTGTTGTGGTGTCTAGTAATACGGCCATGTTCAAGAGCTTCAAATTAGTTGGTAGTTGGTACCGAGAGTCCTACATTGGTAATGTCCCCGGATCCTTCTCAGACTAACTAGAAGTGTATATCATTGGCCAAGAGGATAAGGTAGAGGCACTGACATGTCCTTCGCAGTCCAAACGAACATACATGGAGAATGGGTACAGTTCGCTCACAGATACTTTGATGAAATTCACGAACTTGAACTTTTAGTTGCATAGAGCAGACAAGTGACTACTCAAGACAGAATGTGAGAACCAAGACGTTCTAGCTGCAAACAAGCGCACCAGATCGCATTAATGCTTCTCAAAGATCGTAAATTTGTCCGACTCCTTGCGAGCAGCCCACATCGCCCGCACAAGGAGAGCTCACCAAGTCACTGCAACAAGACTGTTCACCCTGCTCACCCAAATGACTGCTACTATATCTGGGATAAGTTGATCATGCAGAAGATCTGCTCGAGTTTGAAGACTGGTCCCGCAAAGGAGAAAACATTCCCAAGTTTATGAACGGGACAACCGTGCTGGAACTAGAAATGTTGGTACTGGTCTGCGTACGTTGTCTGCGGGAGGCTTAATTCAAAATGTGCCTTGATACCCTGACGGAATTGCCCCCCTGGTTCTATTCCTTAGATCACGTAACTATGTCAGGTGGATCCTTATTCACCAGAGGGACATGGCTGAACTCAAAACAAAGTACATATATGTAGCCAGGAAATTCAGGGCAGGAAGCTTCACCATACAGAAAACGAAGACGGTGTTCTCTGCAATCCTGATTGACCAGGCACATGAACAAAACAACGCCTGCTTCAAAGGAGATGACGGAGTAGTTGGCAGACCACCCCAGTTCCCTGAAGCGTTGGATGGTTGCCGGACCAAGGTTGCCAGGGTCACAGAAGAGTCGGGGATGACTGGTGGAGAAGAAGAGTAGATATCACGACCAGACACCAAGTGTCCAGATCGTATTCACCAAAGATGTCCGCTCTCTTGTCAACATGGTATAAGAGCTTGGAAAACCTTTTGTGAAAGAGAATATGGACCTGGTTGTCCTTGACACAACGGAAATGGTAGATGCTGCTACAGTTGAGACTGTATAAAAGTTAAGAGGATTGGCCAAGAGCAGTTCCAAGATCTTACCAAACGAATGCCTGGTGGAAAGAACGGAGTCTATTCATGATGCCATTTGTCAAGACAAGCTAAATATGTTCTGTACTTCCGTTCCCAGCAGTGTGAACAAAGGGAATCTTTAGGTGGCCTCTTTCAAAGATGGCTTACAACTCTCCTCGTTATTGTAGATCGGTTGTAGATCGGTTGCCAGACGAGTGAAGGAAACCTTGAAGAATTCTTTCGATGCGATAATCAGGCATGTCCTACGGGACTCTCTGATGGACAAAGCCTCCGTCTAGATATAAAGAATGATCTTCTTACATGCTTGGAAGACATCTCCGATGCTCAGTTTAAGACTCCTGCTGCCGCCACCAGTGTAGTTCTTGGTGGAGCTGCCATCGTCCAGATGCTGAAGCCAACTGCAACCAAGAACGTTGATGAGTATGCCCAAAAGATCTCCAATCCGTACCTGTCCATAAAGCTTCAAACTGCGTCACAATGTGATACGCTACTGAGAGGCAGTGCAAGAGCGAAGCGTGGACAAAGTGCGAAAACGTATGGTGGCTGCAGCAGCCATACCGGGAAATTGCAGAACTTCCTCCAATTGGACAGCAACAAGACATAACTGTTTATGTTCCTGTAAGAAACTCTCTTTGACTGGTTTCACACGGAGGACGAGTAGCTTGTCATCACTGATGGAGAAGCAATCATCAGCAAGGCACCACTGCCAGTTCTGGCTCGTACAGCCATAACGAAGTTGACAGTCACGAAATACTGCAATCAGTCCATGCACATGCACGTCTACGTTGACACGGTGGTGTTGGCAGTGTCAATGGCCCATGTATTTCAAGCAGAAAATGAACTGTTGTGAGCAGTCGGAACTGGTACTTGGCAGTCCACGAATTAGCAGCCCGCCTGGGACCGGAGAAAGCGCGTTCAGTGCTATTGTTCCACGCTTTCACTGGTTGTGACACTGTCTCCAGTGACGCACGGTATGGTTAGAAGACTGCCTGGGCAAGCTGAACCATGTTACCAGAACTCACAGACGCACAGCTAAAGCTATCTTCTGCACCAATTGATATACCGGAAGATGTCATCCATCATCAGTTTTCCTGGTTCTTTTCTTCGTGCAGCTTTTCGATCTCCACGATGAAGCCATTAGTTGGTGTCTTCGTGCATTCTCAGGATATTGCCCACTGCAGTTATATGTTCTTAATTATCTTGACTTATAAATGTGCTTAGCTTCTTTAATATATAATTTTAATCAACATATCTTATTCTAGTAGAACGACGTCAAAAAATTTCATTAGAACTCAATGGTAGCGTATCTTGATGACATTGTAATTGGTAGCCATTTTGGCTTTTAGGGTACCGTTTGCAGTGTTGTTCATACATTACTTCTCCGTTTGACAAAAGACACCATTACCATTAAAAACACTCAAGTTGTCATTACTTTCTACATATTTGTTAATTATTAATTGAAGATGACGTTTAGTTAAACCCATGCATTAGTAACACAATAACTATGGTAACAAGTTTATATATGGGTTGTGAATATTATTTTGTAATTTATTTATAATTGGTGTTGTATTTATTCAGTTTCTTTAGTTTGAGAAGGGCATAGCAACATATAAGGCTATGACTTCAGCTATGTCCTTTCAGCAGCAGCAACAGCAGCAGCAGCAGCAACAGCAGCAGCAGCACACCATACTGTACATTATGTTGTTGTTTTTTAATAAACCTTCATTCATTCATTCATACTTCGCATCAGAAACATCATTCGACTTCCTGTATTACTTCTGCGTTTACTACATGCACAATGAACTTATCCAAATGGCAAATGTTAGTTTAAGTTACTTCCGACATCGCTACTTAAAGTCGACTATGTGCTTATATAAATGTAGACTTGTCTAATACTGTATATTAGTTTGTTCAACTCTCTTAACATAATGACATATAGTTACAAATATACAAGGACATATGATACAAATAAATATATATATAATTATATATATACTTACATATATATACATAATATTATTATATTATATATTATTATATTATATACATACACACATACATATAGGCGGATACAGTGGACCTGGGGGACACGTGCCCCCAGACCTTTGGAATTTGGCCGCGTTATGCCGGCGCTAGGGTGGTGTGCATCTCTAGATCTTTGGAATGTACCTTCGTTACGTGGCCCCCTAGACGTTCTGAAATTATGAACGTCGCCGCGAAAATTTCCAATTTGAGGTTTTGGACTCCAGACGACCCTCTCTGGAACCACCACTGGTGTGTGTGTGTGTGTGTTGTGTGTTTGTGTGTGTGTGTGTGTGTGTGTGTGTGTGTGTGTGTGTGTGTGTGTGTGTGTGTGTGTGTGTGTGTGTGTGTGTGTGTGTGTGTGTGTGTGTGTGTGTGTGTGTGTGTGTGTGTGTGTGTGTGTGTGTGTGTGTGTGTGAAAGTGTGTGAGTGCGTGCGTAAATTTTTACTGCCTAACGGTAGGTTCATTCATATGGCAACTAAGGTCGACGTATGAAATGAAAGAGTCAACATGTAATGATAGGATTTGAAAAATGTATTCCTTATACATGTATAGTCTACCACCATTTTATATTTTATTATGTAACATATAAGCTTGGAAAAAGAAAAAATCCAATATACAATAAACACAAACAAATGGAGTTGCATTAACATATCATAGTTTCATATATACACCGTATATCTCGCTTAATCCTGTTCTTGCTCATTGCCTCACAAGCACACCACGCAACCAACAAAACCCATTTACAGGGCGTCAACTTTGTTCCTAAACAGGTCGATCTCTATCTTTACTACAACTGCCAGTTCATTTCCTGTTGCACTGGGGTGCTCGTGAATGTACGCTGTGATCGCTGCGAGGCACTGCGTCTGTACACAATCAACAATGTTAGCGAGACAACAACATGCATAATGACAAATGTAAAGTAAAGTAAAGTAAAGTAAATTTATTTCCTCATCCAGATAATATACAGCACAATTCAAGAGCAATGTAACACAGATGAGGTGGCTACCAGAGAAGTATAACTTATCGAGCTGGTAGCCAATTAAATCAAACTCATATAGGTTACTCCCACATACATAACATTACGTATATAAAGGTTGCATTCAATTGCAATAGCTTCAGGTTAACGACTTCTGTAAATTAAAGCTAGAGATGTTGTACCAATATAAGAACAAATCACAAGCGAATTTCTTACAATATGTAATTAGATTTAAGCTTTAGTTAATGCCAATTATAAAGCTCCTGGCTTTATGCTTAAACATATTTAGCGTTTTCGAATGTTTAATGTATACAGGTAGTTTATTCCAAAGACGAGCCCCTATTACTTTCAAGGAGTTCTCTCTAGTTCTATAATTACATCTATGTATATATAAATTGTTCTCCTGTCTGGAACTTCTGATTATTAAGTCACTATTACATTGGTAAAATTGGTGGAATAGACTAGGAAGTTGATTCGTATGCACATATCAAACATACTTTGCTGTGTGTATATAATGTGTCGAGTGATCACAGATGCCACTCAGTGGAGTATTTAAAAAGCCAACTGGAAAATGATCCTAGTTTCAACAAGATTTACAAACGTATAAATCAAGAGGAACTTTAATGTAGAATAAGAAATGTCGTAATGCCATTTGTAGTTAAAATGACGATGTAAGTTACTCATTTAATAACATTTTTGTATCCATTGTACTTAATACTACAATCATATATTTTCAAAGTTACTTATTATTTACCGGGGTAAAAGTCACACATATATATAGCAAGATTTGTTTTTCTGGATTAAGAGGGTTTATTTTCTGAATATAATCCGTCCATATTGCTACTTGTGGATGGATTAGTTATGGACTTTTTTGTTACGTACATCCTGTGGCATGGGTGTTAATGGTGTTGAAAAGTTAATACAAACTAACCATTTCCAACTATAATCAACAATATCATGCTGGTAGTCTACTTAGAATGTGTTCTGAAAGGGGCATCTGAAATAACGTAGTTTTAGACGGTTGTCATAATAATAAAAAAATAACTATATTTAAACACTCATTTCGAAAGTATAACTCAGTTCAATGGTGTTGACAGTGTTTCTAAAATACTAATACTTATGTAATGAGTACTAGAGCTACTAAAATGTGAGTAATAAAATAAAACGTCTATGAAGTTACTAAAACAAAACAGTGCTAAACAATCACGAGCTAAAGCTATACTTAATTACACACTACATACAACACTTACAGTCTGACATTGTAGCTAATTACTTTAAATAAAAATAAATATATTATTAATAATAAATAAATGTACAATAAAATAAATAATTATTGAGAAAGTATAATAGTTGACAACTAAAATAATATAGTAATAAATATTACGATATGATGATGGGAATGTCATATAAAACGAGATATTGAAGACAAGTTTAAAATAATGTGTTTTAAGACGCGCTTTAAAAGTGTTCATACATTTTTGTTCTGGTACACACACACACACACACACACACACACACACACACACACACACACACACACACACACACACACACACACACACACATGCATGCATACTGTGATACATACATACATACTTACATACATACATCATTCATACATACAGTGTAGACATAGGCCGACATAATGTGCATTAAAGGTGCAGGTGAACAAATGATTAAATGCATTTCAATAAAATTATGATCTTTATTTAATAAATAAACAATATGGTCTTTATCTTTGATTCCATTGTCTTTATGAAATAACATATTTCACTGTAATAAATTATTGTCGTTACGTCTGACCTGGTAAACATCGACAATCCTGGAGGAGGTGGCGCGCTGGTAGAGTTCATAGCCAATTCTGGCGGACGTTGCAAGGCTGTACGGCTGTGTGGTGTCATTGTCTAGGGCCCAAGCCAGTGATGTCATCTGTTGGAATATATCACAACGGCTCATATGTCAGTAAAATATGGCGCGTCTTATTATAATTGAGCTAGGGCATGTGCGTAAGTTAAAGGTCCTCAACCAATTCGTTTGCCCATCGTCAATCCGGTTCTTTTAGGTCCAGATGTGTAATGTGTGAATAGTTTAACCAGTGTGCACAGTCGGTTTAATAAAACAAATGCGAACTTGTTTTTAATCGTCAAAAACAAAGATTTGTCGTTAAACCGGGTATAGCTGGCGAAAGCCAATTGCGCTGTCGACCTCCTGTGCCATTTCGGTCACGTGCTTTATCGGCATCCCACGCATTCGAAAACAATAACAACACACACGTGCTTGGGTGTATCAAGATGAAGATTCCAACGTGGTTGTACGAAGGTACGTATTACACTATCGCAGTTAGCAACAAGAACGCGTAGCCGTGTATTAATTCAACGATAATTGCAACTTGCGAACGTCTACGCTCGTCTCGAGGCTGACTCTAGCTAAGTCTAAGCCTAAGGCTAAGCCTAAGGTGAAAGCCTAAGCCTATGCTATGGCTAAGCCTAACCTAAGCCTTAGCCTAACTAGCCCTAAGGCTAAGGCCTAAGCCAGTCATCATTACCATATCAGCCAGATAGTCAGTCAGAGACGAAGCTGTGACAACGAGCATAATATCTGATATCTATTGTATTTGGTTACGTAGGATCTTGTTAATAAGCTATATGTTATTGCGACAATACGTATGTTATGATGATGCGAGGGTGCGAAATGACAAGTGACATTGGTTTGGCAGTAGGCCCCCTGTTGATCGTGCAAGTAACTTAGTCTGGGAGCATCCGTAATTTCGTGCAACAGAATGGCAAACACGGGAATATTATATTGATGATCACTGTTTTGTGACACACATTTTGATACTATTACTGCAGAATGTTGTTGATTTGCATTGTAGTTTATGCAAAATAATTATAAAAAAAGTTATATGACAACCATGATGGTGATTTTATTCAATATAAAAATGTAAACGTGTAAATACATAAAATATAGATACAGCTAAAGTACACCATATATAAGAATTACACAAGATAATGATCGCACTTGTTTCCTTTGTCGTCCTTGGTGCCTGGCTATAGTTTATGTAATTGGTCTCCTGTTATACCTTTCAACCGACATATGCCAGCTATTCTTGTGTATTTATAAATATGTGTATATATTCTCACCACAGCAATGTATGAATGCATAATACGTAACTTGAATTATGATGTCGTTAGAGGCCACACTGCAACCCAAGAATGGGAATGAGAGGAGGCAGAAGAGGGGCTAAGGCAGTCACCTGGGTCAGGCAGATACAGGGAGAATACATAGTCTGCGGGAGGGCCACATTTGATCAATCCAGGTAATCTCAAATTTATAACAATCAACCACGTATAAGTTATCAAAAAAATTTCATGTGTAGATTTAAATATATATTTGTTTTCATACACATTTTAATAATACCATCTTGGACATGGAAAACTAAGTTGACTTATGCACTTATATTATACCCACAGTGTATCAACACATACATATTAATACACCTTTAACAAGTATTTAGCATATGGCGATGACTCATAAATAAGTTTATAAAATAAATTATTCATTTTTGAAGAAACTAGACATATATATATTATGAACCTTTGAATACTTGGCGAGGAAAATATACTGTTAGCATCACAATAACACCTCATTTTGTCATTTCCAACATTCACCTTGACCATTCAACCTCAGGCAGAACCTTAAAATGTCAAACATGAATACGTGTAGTAGTTACACATGGCAGACACTGACATGAATTTGTATACTGAAAACAAAAATAAATGTGTTTTACTGATTAGCAGAATTCAAATCAGTCTATAATATTGACTAAGATCAGGCGTCACTGTAATGAAATTGAACAATTTTAAATTCATGTAATGACAATGAACACCTTGTAAAGAAAAAGTAGTTAACATTTTTCACTGTTTTAAAAAAGAGCATATTCTACTAATGTCTGCATGCTGTATCAACACACCCACTCCCTCCTTCAGAACAACCCCGGTAAACACTGACTGTTCCTAAGATATCAACATGTATAGATGCAGCTGTAGTAGCACATTTCTTGCTGCCTTTTTCTTGTGCAATACTGCAGGTCAGACATGAAACATTATTTTATATTTATTGATTATGACAATGAACATTCCATAATTATTTACTCCCAACACTAGAATGATACCTGTTTTTGTTTACTGAATATATGCTTTTCTTTACAGGAGATTGGCCTGGTGTGCTTAGTACCACTAGTTCTCCAAGTTAATATGGCATACTGGGCAGTTGTATTTGTCCTGGATCTCGGACAAGATTCTACAACCATGCAGCATGCTGCATATTAATGGTTTGTCATGTGAATGTCCACCGAGTGATCCAAATTGTGTCGTGTGTTGCATCCGTGACAGATTCCCCAGTGCCGATGGGGTGTACACTGGCTTCCAGGTCAGTCAGTTAGCTTGACGGACTAGAAACCAATGTAGAATGCAAGTTGCTCGACATACGAATATGGTGATGCCTGACTAGCTCTGCAGTTGGTGATGGAATGGTGGTTGCCAGGGTCTGGCAGATAAAGCATGAGTCTTCGGGCAACAACTTTTGACGCTGTGAGAGAGATTCAGTGACGAGCATTGTTGAACTACATCGGTTTGGATATCGATGACATCACTGTATGTGTTCGCTGTCTTCAATGGTACTGCATACCAGCTTCCTGACATTTTGCTGTACATCCACATATACCTATACCGGAGACAAAGTGATAATTACCGAATTAGCATGGCTCTGACATGTATATTTTATATGTGATGACACATTTATCAAAAGTCAATAATACACAGTATTTGTATTCAATTCAACTTTAACTTTTAGCAGTGTCCATGAAAAAATACATCAATTATCCAGCATTGTTACAGTGGTAGAGTTTCATTGTCTTTGTGTTGCTGATAGTCAGTGGCAGCCAGCTCAATTCTTGCAACATACACCAGGTACTTGTTATGTACAACACAAGTTGAAGTGATGAAGTATTGGTGTTGAAAGCCTTTTCACATTTTTCAACAACCATCTGTTGATACAGTGATAGCAGCATTTTACTTGTTTAAGTTCTCTATGTATCATGAGGACTGGTATTATACTTTTCATGCCACGTTTCATATTTCTAAATTATTCTTTTTTATCACTGATTTATATTTTCACAAATAATTTTCATTACATTTTCACTTCGCATGATGATTATAAACCTGTACACATTGTACTAGTTATGTTATAAACAACACTTGAGCAAAGTTCGTTCTAATATGGTGCAGTATCCAGTCCTCAGGATTGCTCAAAGCACTTTACACTTTACTCCATGGCAGATTTATTAAATCGAACCTATCTTGAGTTATGTGCGAAGCATTCAGCTGCACTGAAATTAATATGTGAAGACTATTCGCACAAAATATCCACTGCTGTGTGTAGCCGATAGTCTTCATACAGCTGAGTAAACCTGAGCAACGTAGCATGTAGTGATTATATGTGTAATTCTCAGTCACATGGCGATGACCCTGACTAGTCTAGTCACTATTATTTGCGAGTTGTAAACATACATACCAAGCATTGCATAAACTACACAATTTTCGATTTTTATATCATATTGATGTTTTTTTAACAAAGAATCATAAATTATGATTCTTTGTTAAAAAAGCAGTTATGATTCATTTTATTGTTATTTTTATTTCATATGTACATATTACATTTGTTCAACTAAACATCTTCCTAAGGAATTTTTTTCATTGGTTTACATTTTATGGGCATGCAATATTAATAAATGTTTTTCTTAAATACACATAATTGTTTAGGCACTAATTTTGTAAGTTGTAAACATACAAGGCATGTATAAACTACAACTAGCATTTGACATCACGTGTACTAGTGTTTTTTGTAACAAAGAATCTTGATAAAAGTATCTGTCTTATTGAGTTTTTTATTTCATAGTTGGTTTGAGAGCCAATCATCGTCTCTACCCGAATCTGGAGTATAGCCTCCTACCGGTAACAATGGATGGAGCTTTAACAAGATTTAATAAAATTGCCATTCAGAGAATTAACTCTTGATGGCAGGTGGACAAGGAAGCCCTTTGGCTTATCGAGAGTCCAACCCTTTTATCTACATATATCCAGCCCTTCTGAGGTATGTGTCGATTTTATTTTTAAACATTTTCGCACTACTAGCACCCACACATTCATCAGATAATCTGTTCCATTCATTCACAGTCCTTTGTGAAAATTAGAACTTTCTCACGTCTAATCTACACTGCTCCTTTACTAATGTAACTTCATGTCCTCTAGTCTTTCTATCTTTCTTAACTGAAAAAAAACATATTTCTATCAATATTTTCATAAACATTCAATATTTTAAACACTTCTATCTGATCTCCTCTCAATCTCCTGGTCTCTAGTGTTGTTAAACCACATTCTTTTAGGCGTTTTTCATAATTAAGATCCCTCAGTTTTGGTATCATTTTAGTCGCTCTCCTCTGTACTCTTTCTAGCATATCTATGTCCTTCTTGCGGTATGGCCTCCACGCTTGTATACAATATTCTAAATGAGGCCTAACTATTGTTTTGTACAGCGGTATTATTAGTTCTTTTTCTTTATATGCTATATTTCGCCTAATCAATCCAAGGATTTGATTTCCTTTTGAAGCTGCAATTCCACACTGCTCTGAAACCTTCATGTCAGCACTAATTGTCAGCCCTAAGTCTTTTTCTTTTACAGTAGTACTTAGTACAGTTCCCCCCATTGTATATTCTACATATTCGTTCCCATGTCCTGTGTGAAGGCATTTACATTTCCCAAAATTGAACAACATTTGCCACTTTTCAGACCATTTGATCAACCTGTCAAGATCATCTTGTAAATGCTGTTATCCCATCACTTTTAATCCTTCTAAACACTTTTGTATCATCTGCAAATTTCAACACCTTGCTAGCTATATCATCGTCCAAATCGTTTATATATATTAAGAATAATATAGGTCCCAGTATTGATCCCTGTGGAACCCCACTCAAAACTGATTTCCAGTTTGAAGCCTCCCCATCAACAACTACCCGTTGTCTTCTGTCAATCAGCCATTTTTCTATCCAGTTAATTATACCATTTCCTATGCCATGGGCTTTTAGTTTAAGCAGTAATCTCTGATGTGGCACTTTGTCGAAAGCTTTTTGAAAATCTAAGTAGATGATATCTACTGGTGATCCATCATCTACCCACTTAGTGATATCTTCCAAAAAACATAACATATTTGTTAAGCATGACCTCGCTTTTAGAAACCCATGTTGAGATGGGTTTATCAAGTTATGTTTAACAAGAAAATCCACCATGTGATCTTTAATTAGTCTTTCTAATAATTTACAAATCACCGATGTTAAACTAACTGGTCTATAATTATTTGACTTGTTTCTCGAACCTTTTTTAAATAACGGTATAATGTTTGCTTCTTTCCATTCTAAAGGAACCACTCCCTCTTCTAATGACAAGTTGAAAACTGTTGCAAGCGGTATGCTAATTTGTTCTACAATTTCCACTAGTAGTTTGGGTGGAATACCATCCACTCCAAGTGATTTAGTTTCCTTCATAGCCCTAATTTTCTTAGCTACCATTTCTGGGGTTACAATTAACTGTCTTAAATAGTCTGATTCTGCCCCCTTGAACTTAGTCTCTGGTACTGGCAGTGAACTAGTGTCTTCTCTGGTAAACACTGAACTAAAATACTCATTTAGGTCTTCTGCCATTAAGAATCCTTCTAATATTATATTTCCAGCACTATCTTCTAGAGGACCGACCTTATCCTGAACTTTCTGTTTGCTTCGAACATACGCATAAAAACTCTTGCTGTCATGTTTTATATTACAAGCTAATTTATTTAGCTTCTCTTTGAATTTCTAATTTCAGCTGTAGCTTGGTTTAGTGCTTCTTTATAAATGTTGTAGTCTTCGTCATTTCCAGTACGTCTATATGACTTCCACATCATTTGTTTATACTTAATTTTTCTAATGGCTTCTTTCGATAAGTATTTCTTTCTGGTCCGTTTCCCTTGTTTTTTGAAGGGAACAAATTTATCTACGATGCAAGCTTAAAGGGAATAAAAACACATATTGCTTGAATTCATGTTATATTACATTCTGCTATCTATTTCCATGTCCACCAAGCCAATACAATTCAATGAATTAGATATTCCACATTTTATGCTGTGCATCAATCGGACATTTTCGAATATGCATATTTTTGGCGCGCTTTTCGGGATGCCGAGATGTGACGTCACTTATGACTCAAATTCGTATCAGGCCGACCTTTTCCATGCATTCAGAGCATGTTTACAAGTATAGCTTTTGGGTCGAAACGAGCGTCAGAATGAATTATTGTGCAATTTTCCGACGTAATACAAACACTAGTCATCATAGAGGAACAAGCAGTTATCTTACGGTTCCACATGAATCGAATTTTATTCAAAACAATGAATGCGAATGGGCCTACAAGTCGACTAGATTTCGCCGAGCTTGGGCTCGTTTTCAGAATAATTATATCGAATGCAATCAACGGCAGATAATCTACATCAATAAACATACAAAGTTGTTATGATAAATTGTACAACTCCTTCATATATCGATATTCTAGTGATAGTATGAGATTATACACGTTACTTTCTGTAGCTGGATACAATATCTGTTTGCTATGTATGTTTATTGGTGTAGATTATCGTTTCGACCCAAAAGCTATAGTTGTAAACATGCTCTGAATGCATGAAAAGGGTCGGCCTGATGCGAGTGTGTGTCATAATTGACGTCACGATACCACGTTATCGCCTAGCCCATTAAAATATAATTTTCCGCGGGAATCGCTTCACAGACTGGTTTAAAATCGAATTTATGCTACAAATGTATTTTTTTAATGTTGTCAAATGTTACATACAATGATAAACTTTGTGTACACATAAAAAAGGATTTTAGCTAATGCCTTTTATTTCCTTTAATAATCCAGGCTGTTGTGACGGGCCAATGCTGCCACCCCACGGCGGCTGGATAATCGAGGCTAGCTAATTTTATATGTTTGCCATGCTGGAATTTCTTAGGACGTTTAGTATGGTGTTCTGGAGACTTCATAGAAAAACACTGTGCAAAGAATTTTTTTTTTTAATTTGAGTTGTGTAAAAAATTGGGCTGGACAATGGGGGAAGTTTTGTAAGTAAACATGTTACGGCAATCGTTTAATTTAGCGGTGTTTATAGCTGGGTACCTGTAATATAGCCCGGGTGACGACTTTACGTAAGGCTGGTATCATCATGTTTACCGTGAACATAATTATCTACAACAGTTTCCCCACCGCATTAAAAAACAGAACAGAGTTAACGAGATCGGTTGTATATATCTCTTGTCAACGCGGTGGGAAAACTGTTGTAGATATTATGCTCACGGTAAACGTGATAACTTAATTTGTTAAAAATAGGAGATCAATTAAAATTATAAGAATTAAAATTTTACTTTAAACACTTTTCATAGACATCTACCTGTTTACGTATTAAACTGGTAGATTACTTCAAATAATTCACACGATTATATAATTTAGATAGACACATAATTTAAAAGGCGATCTTATACTAAAAAACATTTGTCATAACGGCGGTAGCTCCTATTATAACGACAATTAGTCTTAATGGAAGCCACTGACTCCTATTTGTCATAAAATTAACAGGTGATTTTCTGTTAATTAATTACTATACTGGTTTCAAAAAATGGTGTATACACATATTTTTATGTATGCATATCTACTTTATTTGTGTACATGTATATGCCTGATATGTTTATTGTGTCAATATTTGTTACATTTTGGGGTCAAAATAAGTTCTTCTTGTTCTTGTTCTTGCTGTTCTTGTTACATCAAGTTAAGACGTAAACACATCACCCGAGCAATATTACAGGTGTCCAGTTATAACCAACGCTAAACTCGATTACTGTAACATTGTTACATACAAAACTTCTCCAATCTGTTTGATTTCTTTCCATCAGTAGGAAACAGGAACATTCATCAGTCTTCTGTGTCATTCCTGTGATTATACCCCAAATGAAAATATACATTTATCCTATGCCCCATAGCTATGCAGGCGACAGCGCAACGGATGTCGCTAGCCGACTCCAAAGTGAAAATGAGGCGCGAGACCTACAGGCCCTATACGCCCGAATCGGGCTGAGTTAACTACTACATACCCTTTGATGATCGACGAGGCTCACTTTCCCACGGTCAACACAGCAGATTTACAGTTAGAAATTATTACGATGAACAGACTACGTCCCTTCAAGGTACTTTTAGAAATATTTATGTCAGGAGGCGTGTCCAGGGCGGGTAGTCTAGGTGGGGCAAATACCTCCACTGGCGGCCGAGCCACAAACTTTTTGCTGCCGCGAGCTTCTCTTCGTTCTCTTGGCTCGACTGCTGAAATCGGAAGACGGTGTCAGCAGTCGATGGGCTTTTAAAACATTTTCGTCGCTACGCCGCCATAACTTATGTCAGGGGCACATTAAAACGGGTCTGGGGGCACGGTCACGGGGGACCATACAAAAAAGGTCTTCGGTCACGCCAAGTTTTAACAAGATTTAACACGATTGCCACCCAGAGAATTAACTCTAGATGGCAGGTGGACAAGGAAGCCCTTTAGCTTATCGAGTGTCCAACCCTTTTATTTACATCCCGCCCTTCTGAGGTATGTGTCGATTTTATTTTTAAACATATTCACACTACTATCACCCACACAATCAGCAGATAATCTGTTCATTCATTTACAGTCCTTTGTGAAAATGCGAACGTTTTTATATCAGAACTCAGAATCAATTTATTTGATCTATAAATACGATACATATATAACGAATAACGCAAGTAATAGATAAGGTCGGGAGACTCCCATTAAGATATATATAATATCCCTAGCACAGGAGCCACCCCATAAATATAAACACTAATAAAATTTACATTACACAAATCAGAATAGCATATGACTTGTTTTTATTGATAATTACTCAATGTGTCAACATGCATAAATAATACAAGGACTGATTATATGTACTCGTGTACACATTGACGTACATATGGATACTTAGGTATTCATTCTAATACGTATTACGAATTACAAATAAAGCAATTATTCAAGTGGATTCATAAATTAAAATAATTTGTTTTTGTGTATGTTTAAAAACCATATAGACTGTGGGTGTAAATTCTATTAATGATAATACTTGGTGTATTGTTAACTGTCTCTACTATGTTGTGTCTAATGCATTTTTTCGCAAATTCATGTTTGAATCTGGACATATACAGATTATTTCTTTCATATGTGCAGTGCTGATGAATATCATAGATGTGTGTGCTTGAAAAAACATTGAAGTAATAGGGAAAAAAGGTTGTTAATTAATTTATAGTAAAATGTTATTGTTGGATTTTATAACTGTAATCCAACTTTAGCAACTGAAGTCTTTTAAAAATAGGACTTGTGTGAGCATTGTATTTTTTATGGATATTATTTGTATTGCTTTTTTCTGTAATTTGAAAATTCGATGTGCCTGATGACCCCATAAAAGTATGCCATAATTAATATGAGGGAGAATAAGAGCATTGTACATAATATATTAGGTGGTAAAAAAGTGTTTAAGTTGATTTAGTATGCCTATTGTTTTATATGTTATTTGCTATTTTGTTTGTATGACTCTGCCAGTTTAAATGGTTATTTATTATGATGCCTAAACAATTTAAACCATTTACACATTCAACGTATGCTCCATCTATTTGTAAAACAGGGTATTCTACTTTCTTTTTGGACATATGAAAAATAATGAATTTAGTCTTTTTGGCATTTAGTGCAGTTTGTTGGCTTTTAATCACTTGCTAATCTTTGTTAGTTCTTTGTTAATAATTTCACTTCGCATTTGGCTTTCTGAATCATTAAATGTGTTTAGTGTACTACTAAGGGTGGAGTCGTCAGCATACGTTATGAATTTGAAAAAGTCACTAGAAAGTGCTATGTCATTTATATATATATATAATAAATAAGAGTGGCCGTAAAATTGAACCTTGAGGGACACCAGTGTTGATGACTATTTCCTTAGACTTAACATTTTCAATTTCTACATGCTGCTTACAATTTTGTAAACAACTCGTACAAAGGGCCAGAGCCTTGTCATTTAATCCACAGTAATTTAACTTCTGTACCAATATATTGTGATAAATTGTGTCAAATGCTTTTGATAAATCAAGGTATACATTTATTGGAGTAACCGATTTATTATTTATTATTATGATTTAACTCCACTAGTAGTTGTTTTAGAGGCTAGAGTAGGACCAGCATGAATAAAAAACGTGTTAAATCTGTTTGCAATAATGCATTTGTCGGTAATCATTTCCCCATTGGAAATTGTTCTTTCTTTTGACTTTTCTGAATAATTTCTTTAATTAAACACCACGTTTTTTAACATCATGCTTATGCTTTTCAAAACTGGATTGGTAATGAATTTGCTTAGCTAATCTAATATTACTTTTAAGAATTTTAATATAAATATGTAAGTCAGTTTTAAGTTTATGGTAATGCTCTGTATTTACGTGAGTCTGTTTCATTCTCGAATACAATTTGTTTCTAAATTTAATCGACATAATAATGCCCTTGGTAATCCAAGGAGTTTTCTTATGTTTATATTTGTTAAATTTTATTAATTTAATATGTAGAAATTTATCCATAGCTGCAGTAACAATTTCATCGAGGATATTGTACTTTTCATTCGGATCCGCATGAGTATTTGTATTAAGTTTATCATAAAGATTTGAGTTAATTATTTTAGTTTTAAATTTATTATTGAGTGAGTCAGGATTCTGTTGAAACCTCTAATGCGATACCTTGGTAACGCATTAGAGGTTTCGACATAGTCCAGCCTTAGACAGTACGGAAAGTGATCAGAAATATTGCTCACTAAAATACCAGCTAAGGATTTGAAGAATCCCTTTGACAAATTGCATAAAAAATTATCAATGAGTATTCCATGATATTCTGAAAGTCGTGTTGGCATAGTAATTTTAGGGAAGAAACCATGTGAAACGATTATATAGAAATCTTCACATATTATGGGTTTTTCGTTAATTTTAAGCAAGTTAATATTGTAATCTCCTGCAATTATTATTTCACTTTTAGATTTTTGTAAATCAACTAAATTTGATGCAAATTCGTTTGTAAATATACGGTAATTTTCAATTATATCTCTAGGTGGTCTAGGTCTATCTAATCTACACTGCTCCTTTACCAATGTAACTTCATGTCCACTAGTCTTTCTATCTTTCTTAACTGAGAAAATATATTTCTATCAATATTTTCATAACCATTCAGTATTTTAAACACTGATCTCCTCTCAATCTCCTGATCTCAAGTGTTGTTAAACCATATTCTTTTAGGCGGTTTTCATAACTAAGATCCCTCAGTTTTTGTATCATTCTAGTCGCTCTCCTCTGTACTCTTTCTAACATATATATGTCCTTCTTGCGGTATGGCCTCCACGCTTGTATACAATATTTTAAATGAGGCCTAACTATTGTTTTGTACCGCGGTATTATTAGTTATTTTTCCTTATACGCTATATTTCGCCTAATTAATCCAAGGATTTTATTTCCCTTTGAAGCTGCAATTCCGCACTGCTCTGAAACCTTCATATCAGCACTAATGGTTAACCTTAAGTATTTTACTTTTATAGTAGTACTTAGTACTGTACCCCTCATGTATATTCTACATATTCGTTCCCATGACCTGTGTGGAGGCATTTACATTTCCCAAAATTGAACAACATTTGCCACTTTTCAGACCATTAAATGGTCTGAAAAGTGGCAAGTGTTGTTCAATTTTGATCAACCTGTCAAGATCATCTTGTAAATGCTGTCTATTCTCCATCACTTTTAATCCTTCTAAACACTTTTGTATCGTCCGCAAATTTCAACACCTTGCTTGTTATGTCATCGTCCAAATCGTTGATATATAGTAAGAATAATATAGGTTCTAGTAATGATCTGTGTGGTACCCCACTCAAAACTGATTTCCAATTTGAAGCCTCCCCATCAACAACTGCCCGTTGTCGTCTGTCAATCAGCCATTTTTCTATCCAGTTAATTATACAATTTCCTATGCCATGGACCTTTAGTTTAAGAAGTAATCTTTGATGTGGCACTTTGTCGAAAGCTTTTTGAAAATCTAAGTAGATGATATCTACTGGTGATCCCTCGTCTACCCACATATTTGTTAAGCATGACCTCGCTTTTAGAAACCCATGTTGAGATTGGTTTATTAAGTTAGGTTTAACAAAAAAATCCACCATGTGATCTTGAATTAGTCTTTCTAATAATTTGTTTATCGAACCTTTTTTAAATAACTCCTTCTTCTATTCTAATAACAAGATGAAAACTGTTGGAAGCGGTATACTAGTTTGTTCTACAATTTCCAATAGTAGTTTGGGCTGAATCCCATCCACTCCAAGTAATTTTATCCTTCATAGCCCTTATTTTCTTAAACATCATTGAAGAATCTCATATGAATGGTTAACATCATATGCGCGTACGCCCCCCAAGTGGGCTGTGAAGAGGAGGAGAAGGAAACCTTCTGGAGACAGATGGATCAAGAGCTCAGGTCAATACCAGAGGGAGAAAGGGTGATTGTAGGCGGATACCTAAACGGTCACGTGGGAATGAGTAGAGATGAGATTGAGAGGATACACGGTGGCTGGGGAGTGGGAGAGATGAACGAGGAAGGTAGTAGGCTTTGCGATGGCATTTGATTTGGCGATAGGGAATACTTTCTTTGAGAAGAGAGAGAGCCAGTTGGTGACCTACAGGAATGGAGGAAGAGAAAGTCAAATAGACTTCCTAATGTGTAGAAGATCCCATCTGAAAGAAGCTAAGAACTGCAAGGTCATAAACGGGGAAAGTACTGGTGATGGACTGGGAGATTAAGTGTAGTAAGAAAAGAAGACCAGAGCAAGTGACACCGAAGATCAAGTGGTGGAGATTGAAAGAAGAGGACCTAAAGATGCAGTTTAGGGAGAAAGTGTTGGAGGAAAGGAGATTGTTGGAAAACGTGCAGGAATGGTGGGAGGAGAACAGCAAGGTGATATTGAGAGCGGGAAAGGAAATGCTGGGCATGTCAACAGGAAAGAGACCCCCTGGGGACAAGGAGACATGGTGGTGGAATGATGAGGTGAAGGATGCGATAAGAGCTAAGGAAGAGGCTAAGAAGAAGTGGGAAACGTCAGGAAAGCATGAAGACAGAGACAGCTATCGGCAGGCAAACAAAGAGGCAAAGAAAGAAGTAGCAAGATCAAAGACACAGGCAATGGACGAGGTGTACGGGGAGCTGGGAACACCGGAGGGAGAAAGAAAGATATATAGAATAGCAAAGGCTCGCGACAAATCTACCAAAGATTTCACACAGATAAGACAGATAAAGGATGGACAAGGAGTGGTTCTATGGGAACAGGATAAGATCAAGGATCGGTGGAAAGAATATTTCGATAATCTGCTAAACGTAGAGAACCCGAGGGGAGCCTTTGACGATGGAATGCCAAATGAAGGCTTAACACCAGGAATTATCAGGGAGGAAGTAGAGGTGGCACTGAAAAGAATGAAAACTGGGAAGGCGATGGGACCAGACGGAATTCCAGTGGAGGTCTGGAAGAGTTTGGGAGAAGAGGGGGTCGATATGCTGTGGGATCTGATGCAGAAGATATACGTACAAGAGAAAATGCCAGAGGAATGGAGAGGCAGTGTCATCGTGCCTATCTTCAAGGAGAAGGGAGACATCCAGGATTGTGGCAATTACAGAGGCATCAAGTTGATGTCGCACACCATGAAGGTTTGGGAAAGGGTAATTGACAGAAGGCTGAGGGAAGAGACAAGCATAGGTGAGGAGCAGTTCGGTTTTATGCCGGGCAGAGGAACAACGGACGCCATATTTGCAGCAAGGCAGTTGATGGAGAAACACCGGGAGATGCAGAAGGAACTGCACATGGTCTTCATTGATTTAGAGAAGGCATACGATAGAGTGCCACGACAGGAGGTTTGGAGGTGTATGCGGGAGCAGGGTGTGCCTGAAAAGTATGTACGTCTTGTAAAAGACACATATGAAGACGCAAGGACGCAAGTCAAGAGCAGCGTAGGACTGACAGGCAAGATCAACGTTAGAGTGGGGCTGCACCAGGGGTCCTCACTGAGTCCTTACCTGTTTTACTTGATTATGGATGTGTTGGGCCGGGGCATCAAAGAACAGCCCCCCTGGTGTATGCTGTTTGCAGATGACATCGTGCTGTGCAGTACCAGAAGAGAGGAGGTGGAACGGAAGCTCGATGAATGGAGACGTGTAATGGAAGAGCGAGGACTAAAGATTAGTAGAAAGAAGACGGAATACCTGAGGTGCAACGAAAACAATGACCTAGAGATCCGGTTACAGGGCGAGACAGTGAAGAGAGTGAAGACATTCAAATATCTAGGATCGACATTGGCGGATGATGAAGAATTGGATGCGGAAGTCACTCATAGAGTGCAGAGCGGGTGGAAGAACTGGAAGAGAGTATCTGGAGTGCTGTGTGACAGAAGAATGAACGTGAAGATCAAGGGAAAAGTGTACAGGACAATGGTAAGGCCAGCACTGATGTACGGGTCGGAGACATGGGCGGCAAAGAAGACACATGAAAAGAAGTTGGATGTCGCAGAAATGCGAATGCTACGATGGATGTGCGGAGTCACAAAGCTTGACAAAATAAGAAACGAAAGAATCAGAGGGACAACGAAAGTGGGGGAAATTTCGAAGAAAGTCCAAGAAAGTAGGTAGAGATGGTATGGTCACGTGATGAGAAGAGAGGAGAATTATGTAGGAAGGAGAGCGATGGGAATGGAAGTGCAAGGGAAGAGGAGGAGAGGAAGGCCGAAGAGGAGGTGGCTAGACAGTGTGAGGGCAGATCTCAGGGAGAAGGGACTGTCGGGGGAGGAAGTGTACGACCGAACGACATGGAGGCGAATGTCATCATACATCGACCCCACATAAAAGTGGGACAAAGATGAAGAGGAAGAAGATATCTGATACTGGGCAGTGAACTAATATATTCAATAATAAATTGAACAACATGTGCCACTTTTCATACCATTTGATCAACCTGTCAACATCTCCATCACGTTTAGTCATTCTAAACACATATATCATCCGCAAATTTCAACACCTTACTTGTCATATCTTCATCCAAATCGTATATATATGTTAAGAATAATATAGGTCCCAGTACTGATCCCTGTGGTACCCCACTCAAAATCGATTTCCAGTTTGAAGCCTCCACATCAATTAACCCGTTGTCTTCTGTCAATCAGCCATTTTTCTAACCAGTTAATTATACCATTTCTTAAACAATGGGCCTTTAGTTGAAGCAATAATCTTTGATGTGGCACTTTGTCGAAAGCTTTCTGGAAATTTTAGCAGATGATATCTACTGGTGATCCCTCGTCTACCCACTTACTGATATCTTCCAAAAAACATAACATATTTGTTAAGCATGACCTCGCTTTTAGAAACCCATGTTGATATGGGTTTATCAAGTTATGTTTAACAAGAAAATCCACCATGTGATCTTTAATTAGTCTTTATAATGATTTGCAAATCACGGAGTTAGACTCACTGGTCTGTAATTCTCTGACTTCTTAAATATTGGTATAACGTTTGCTTCTTTCCATTCTAAAGGAACCATTCGCTCTTCTAATGACACATTGAAAACTGTTACAAGCGGTATGCTAATTTGTTCTATAATTTCCAATAGTAGTTTGGGCGGAATCTCATCCACTCCAAATGATTTAATATCCTTCATAGCCCTTATTTTCTTAGCTACAATTTCTGGGGTTACAATTAACTGACCTAAATAATATGTTCTGCCCCATTGAACTTAGCCTCTGGTACTGGCAGTGAACGAATATCTTCTCTGGTAAACACTGAACTAAAATACTCTTTAACAACAAGATTTAACAAGATTGTCACCCAGATAATTAACTCTAGGTGGCAGGTGGACAAGGAAGCCCTTTGGCTTATCGAGAGTCCGACCCTTTTATCTATGTGTATCCCGCCCTTCTGAGGTATGTGTCGATTTTATTTTTTAACATATTCACGCTACTAGCACCCACACAATCAGCAGATAATCTGTTCCAGTCATTTACAGTCCTTTGTGAAAATGAGAACTTTCGTATATCTAATCTACACTGCTCCTTTGTTAATGTAACTTCATGTCCTCTAGTCCTTCTATCTTTCTTAACTGAGAAAAAATATTTCAGGTCTTCTGCCATTAAGTAGGGTCAGGAGACTCCTATAAGACTATGGTAGTCGCTATCGATGAGCCACCTTTTGTAATAAAACATTAACTGAATCAATACATCACCCAAATTAAATTCTTCCATAAAAAGAAGAGAAAAAACATAATATGTATGCATGTGAGTAGTGTGAGTAAGCTTACATGATTATTGTGTTTGTTGTTAAGGGACTCTTTTGTACTATATCAAGTTGACAGGTGGTTGTTGATAATTCGGTAAAAAATACAGTTTAACATACTTGGCAAATCCTTGTGAACTATGTGTACTAAGCTTTTTTTTGACTATATCGGGAATGTTATTTAGTAGAAGTGGCAAATTATGCCTACGACACTACTTTGCAAATTCATGTTTAATTTTATATGTGTATATTTTATTCTTGACTCTTGTATCATGATTATGTATCTTATAGTTAAACATTATCCTCCAGTTTTGTAAATAAACTGGTAAGTCATTGTGTAAATATTTATAATAATTTTTTTATTGTTGTATGTTATGGATGTCATCTACTTTTAACAAGTTGATTTTTAGTTAAGTGGTTCTGTGTGGGAAATACAATTACTTAAGGTAATAATTCTCAGGGCTTTTTGTTTTGAAGTTTTATTATTCCATTTGATTGAACGCCCCATGCCATGATGCAATAATTAATGTGAGGCACTATTAAAGAATTATATATTATTTTAATATGAAGAGGTAACACATGTTTCAATTTGTTTAAACAATTACATTCTTTGACTTGTTTAACATTTACATTGCCTATCTTCAGAATAAGTATCTGTATATTTTTCTTTGCCTTTTGAAATGTCATGTATTTAGATTTTGCTATGTTTAGCGATAATTTATTTATTTTGAGCCATTAATTTATTTTTAAAAGTTCTTCATTTATAACAGATTCTAATTTGTGTGATGTATGTTATCGCTGAAATTGTTTAGTGTACTTCATATAGTTGTATCATCGGCATAAATTATGAAATTAAACATTTTACTGGCTTGTGCAAAATCATTGATATATATGATGAATAACAGGGGTCCTAAGATTGAGCCTTGTGGTACACCTGTTGTTATTGATAACATATTTGATTTTATATTGTCAATTTCCGTATATTGTTTTACGATTTGTTAGGTAACTGCTGAATAAGTTCAAATTTGTTCCATGTATATCATAATATTTCAATTTGTCAATTAAAATTAAATGGTCAATGGTATCAATATTTGGATAGATCTAGGTAAATATTAATGGGTATTTCACACTATCATCCCTACAAAGATATGAAACTACGAGTTATCCGAGTCTGCATATTTCCAACGACTACGCATGGATGCGAAACCTGGACTCTTAATAAGAACATTACTAAACGTATAAATGCAATTTGGCGCTATGCTTTGCATGTCATTGGAACTTATCCAGCTAATTTGAGTTGTATATCCTGTGAATCACTTTGTTCACATCCTTGATTATAATGTTCCCATTGTACGTCCAGCAGTCTCTGATTTTGTTTGCCTTTTTCAACACTCTTGTTGCGTAAGCCAACTTTGAGCGCATTGTTGTCAAATGTTCATTTTTGAAGATCTTCAAACTTCGCTCGGCTTCTTGTTCGTTCTTTTGTTTAAGTGAAGCTCTTGACTGAAACACTCTGTCGCGTGTCTTCTCCGATTTGAAGCGGTCGGTTACTGGTCGCGGCCAGGTGACCAATTATGTGTACCCGTTCAAAAACGCTGGGCAATACAGCAGGACTGACTTTCATGTACTCGTTGCAAATTTCGATGACCTTTGACTCAAGGACCTCCCCATGACCTGTCTCCTCAATGCCACTGAAACGTAGGCTTGCCCTACGGCCATATTGTTCACTGTCATCAATTTTGTTCTGCATATGAGTAGCCTTATCTTCAAGCAGTGCATTTTTATTATTTTTATCATCCAGTTGTTGTCGAAAGGTTTTGAACGTTTGTCTCAATTCACGAATCTCTTTGGCGAGTTCATCCGGAAAAAGAACCTGTTTCATTTTTTCAGCACTGCTGAATCATTAAGAATCCCCCTGATATCATATTTCCAGCACTATCTTCTAGAGGACCGACCTTATCCTGAACTTTCTGTTTGCTTCGAACATACGCATAAAAACTCTTGTCATGTTTTATATTACAAGCTATTTTTTGTTCATAGCTTTTCTTTGAATTTCAAATTTCAGCTGTAGCTTGGTTTAATGTTTCTTTATAAATCCTCATCATTTCCAGTACGTCTATATGACTTCCACATCATTTGTTTGTACATAATTTTTCTAATGGCTTATTTCAATAAGTGTTTCTTTTGGGACCGTTTCCCTTGTTTTTTCAAGGGAACAAATTTATCGACGATTCAATTTCACTCGTTAAGATATTCCAGCAATATGTTGCTGTTTTATTCTTTGGTGTGTTATTCAAGTCTATCTTTGCTGAATATTTCCTCATGCCCTTATATCTTCCTTTGTGAAAATGTCTCCAATACTGCTTTTTACTATTCCTTTCTGATTTTACTTTGATGGTAAACTGTATAATGTGGTTGTGATCATTACTCCGCAATGGCTCTCATATCTTGACATTGTCAACAAATTCATTTTGTGAGGGCAAAACTACGTCTAACACATTCTCACCCCTGGTTAGTTCTAGCACATGTTGAGAAATTAAACTATCTTGAGCTAAAACTAAAAACTTGTGGTCCTCACTTCCCATACTCTGTAGAGCTTTCCATTGTATATGCCCACGATTAAAATATCCCATAATAATACAGTCCCGTTTGCTCACATCCTTTATAGCGTTTTGTACTTCTAGTCCAGTAGAAACTGACGATGACCCGGACATTTTGGTTAAAAACCCAATTTTTGTTTTAAGGTGACCAATAGGGTTTCCTGAACTTCCAGAAAAAACTCAACCAAAATCAACCCTGGGGAACTTTGTTTTTACCCAAATCCTTGTTTTGGGGTGATTCGGTCCAATTTCGAAGTAACACTATTTGTTTGCGTTTGTTAATAATAATTTTAACTGTTTCATTTATTGGTTAATACGTTTGTAATGATATGTATTCTGGTCTATTAAGCCACACATTAATGATGGAGTTTAATTAATCAAGTAATTAACCAATTAATTAATTAGTAATATATTTCTTATATAGCACTCCGTCCCAACGTTGTTCCGGGATTTAATTAACATCTTAACTAAGATCACATAAATGTCACTTATACCCCAAACAGTGAACGGTATAGCATTCAAACTTGAATATAACTAGGAGAGATCATAAATGTCCTACCTGTAATCTTCTAATACATTATCATCAGCATTGTCATCGTCGTCACTGTCTGGTAGCTGTACAAGAGTTGGGCCGTTTGCGCACTGTCCTTGACATTTGTAGTGGATTTCTTTCTGTCCAATACCGTCTTCAGATTAACCCAAGTAGAAACCTGTAGATGCACTCTGAGTGAATAGAAGTAGCATGCTCGACTTGTCGGCGGCATTCTTTCATTGGCGACATACTTTAAAATTATGTGCATGTATCGTAGGTCGTCGAGACTTACATTCCAGTTGCTTTTGGTGTAAAGTGAAACCAAATACCGCTCCCCAGCAGTTGCAATGTCGACGCTCGGTGCAGTGTTACTGCCAAATATGGCAACGGATGTTCTCAGCTCTGTTGAAGATCCTAGAACGTTCACGTGTTTGCCTTTGCCAATACCGTAGATAGCTGACTTTGTGTCACAGCCAGACATAGCGTGTGCAAATGGCAAGCATTTACACATCTCCTTTCCGGGAGCACGTTCACCAACGCTGATACTGATTAGTTTGTGCTTGGTTTGCTTGTAATTAGTGGACTTCTTAGGCGCATGGTAAAACAGGATTACAAGCAGATCTGTATCATCACAACGGACACATACGTTCTCATGGGATTCTGAAACTTCTAGGGTACACTTCGCAATTGTGGTATCCGCATCTCCTTCTTCGCCAGCGTGACGCACCTCGATACCTTCTTTCAGCAGGTAAGTAGAGAGGAGATTAATAAGTTGCTGTTCGTTGTGTTTGTTTGAATGAAAACTACTTTTGTGTGAAGGCACTGGAGTGTTACGTCCAGCCAACACATCAGTGGAAAGGATCTTGCCCAATTTACGTCGCTTCTGTTAGGGTTCCTTGGTCGTGAGCACTTCATAGCTGTCGAACACTACGAACCAGGCCCTACCGTGTGCTGCCAACTGTAGAACATACATCACATAAGATGAACACACTTCATGAAAGGTACCTGTCTTTGACCAGGGCAACTGATGCAGAACGGCACATCCATCCACAACTGTGGCTTTGACGTCAAGTTCATCATCGAAGACAATATAAGGGTCGAGGGTGGCGATGTACGAAACTAATTTAGACTTCACTGGCCTTCGCATTGTGCCATTTTCATGGAATAAAGCTGGGGATACGGCTGCTAGCTCATGTGAGAAGACACTGCGATCTGGTGGTCCAGAAATATATGCCTTGGCCAATAGTCTCTGGTACAGCTCCGTCGACAACATGCGCACTTCTTTTCCATCTTTCAATTTGACAGTTTTCCTCATAACTGGGAAGATTATCAGTTGGCCTGACTTCCTGAGAACGATGTATCCGTACTTCTGATGTGATCTTCTGGTGGATGATTTTCATTCCAATATCCACATTGACTCTCTCATCAACTATGAGCCCAGTAGCAGCAGTTTGTAGGTGCTCGTCATTGTCGGTGGAAAATGGGTTGTGACTACGCAGAAAGGTCAGGAAGTTGGCCAGATCAATGTTGTCCTGTTTGATGCGACAGTGAGTTTGATAATCGTAACCTCTCGAAGTTGTACGAGTTGACAAACATTCTGGTAGAACAACCTGGTTTGTTCTCTGAGATGATTTAGTCACTGAGGCAGTGTAAAGGTCTTTCCACATTTGTCATGGATATCTATGCCTCCAGTTTCAGGCTTCTCTGTGAGTCCCCCCTGCGAATCTAGTTTAAATGTATGCAACCTGTCCCACTGTCAACAGATCACAGCATGTTCTATGATAATTCTGCTGGCCCCTTTCCACTTAGGTGGAGGCCATCTCTCATGTACATATATTCCCTCCCAACAAAGTACCCCCATAAATCTGTGATTCCCACCCCCTCTTCTTCACACATCTGCACAACTAGTGCGTTGATCGCCATCCTCTTGCAATTTCTGTATGTTGCCCCCCTTCCTCCCATTACTGGCAAAATTCCTGAGAGAATAATCTGTTCAAATATTGTGTTCTTTAACTTCCTCACTAACTGTCTGTACTTCTGTACTATCCCAGTTGTTCCCTCCCTGTCTGCATTATTTGTCCCTACGTGTACTAGTATAGTCCCTCCCTTGCCATGCCCCAATACCTGCTCTACCCTTTCAGTCACATGTTCTATCCTACCCCCCGGTAGACAAACAGCGACATCCTTCCCCTCGCTTAGTGTCTTGTTTGTCTTTCACATAATGGAGTCGCCCATAAACACCCCCTCTTTTCTCATTGCCCCATCAATAATTGCCTCAAAGTAGTTCCTCCGGTTTGCAACTATCTGGTTGTTGTCTTTCCCCCTGCCGTCTTCTCTCCTGTCAGATTCTCTTCCGTTCCATTCTTTCCTGTCGCTTTTTCTCTTGTCCCCTTTCCTCCTGTCATCTTCTCTTCTAGCACATTTACTCTCACTTCCTTTCGTCCCTTCGTCTTTCCTCCCATCACATTTTCTTCTCTCCTCTCCCGTCCTTTCCCCCCTCCTACCTCCTTCTCTACGGTCACTTTCTCCCGTCACCTTCTCGCCTGTCACGTTTTCGTTTTTTTGCTGAACACGTCTTCTTCTCAGTCTTCTGTTTCACAGTCTTACCAACTGCTTCTGTGGTATCTACCTCTTCACCACCTGTATCGCTGACGCGTGTCTCCTCGTTCTCTACAGTCTGACCATCTGTTGATCTATCCCCACTGACCCGTTTTCTTTTCCTCTGCCGAACACTTTTCCTCCGTCCCCCTGTCTTCTTCTCATTCCCTGTTCCTTCACACCTGCCACCTTCCCTCCTCTCAGTCTCCTTTCTTCAGTCTCCGTGTCACAACTCTGCTCCTTCTGTGTCGTAGTATTTTAAAGTCTCTCCGTCATCCCACTCTGTTCCATCTATTTCCATGTTGAGTCTCACCTCCATCTCTTTCACTACATCCGTCAACCTACACACCTCCTTCACCAGACATTCCACCCTCAAACACCCCATACATCGAAAAATGAATCTGTCTTTTTTGGTCTCTGCCCATGATGTTGGACAGCCAGACAACGCAAAATCCACTCAGCTCTGGCAGTCGTTGCAAACTAAGTGTCGTTTTGCCCTGAGTTGCCGCTTGCAAGGTGCCATATCATAATTTATTTATATTCAAAATAGTTGTTATATTGGCTTTAAAAAGACTTTTCTGTGTACAATTTACACTAGATTGTTTAGGTTATAGTTAACACACAGTGACACACCGTGTCTTACGATGTATTCAAGGTAGGCTTAGATTCAACTTACGGAGGTCTAGGGGGACACGTGCCCAAATGCCCCCCCCCCCTAGACACGCCTATGATATTATAAGATGTTTATATTGGTGGGAACACAAATCGTGCGTCGTTGTTTTATGGAAATTATGTCGTTTTAACCAAAAACTGATCACATTTTTCAGTAAGATATCTATGCTAAATCACTAATACCTATTCTGTAAATTATGTGCAAACAAACTGTTAGAAAAGTTGCTTTGAATGATGTACTTACGAAAATAAACCGGCGGAATCCAAATCTCGTAAAAGACGCCTGCGTAAGAACCGTGCGTCCTATCTGCACTGCTGTGTCAGTGTGTGCACATCGCTCAATCATGCCAATGCCGGTAGAACATGTCACGTAAATCAGTGCGAGATCAGCCAGTGTATTCAAATAGGTCAAGAGTTTTAAGAACGGGAGATTTCAGTGACACGGATTTTGACCTGGTATGAATATTCCAGTCGTGAATATACATGTATGCATTTGATTTGAACGTGAATAGGTTGCGCGCTCCGGCAAAGCCAACGTGGGCGAAAATGGATGTAGTTATCTATTTACCCAATTATATAATAATTTCTAAGATTGTCATACTGTATGATAAATGTGTACTACAAAATCAGGCATACATGTTGTATCAAGTCAGCTGTCCCAATTGGATTGTCTTCCATGCCGATCAAATTACCCATGATTTAGGCCTATCAATGTTATTTAATATTTTAAACCACCTATCGATTTGTTCAGGCTCTAGGTATGTTTTGCTTCGTTGTCCCATTCACTAGGTGGCGTGTTAGTTACTTCGAGCAAGAACAGCGTGTTGGGAAACAATTCTGCTGTGTGTGATATAAATTGCCGTTTAAACAAAAACCTGAACAAACTCTTGCGTAAGCAACACTATTCTAAATATATAACATTTGATTCTTACATTTTGCGCAAACAAACTGCTAGAAAGACATTTGTTATTGAACTACTTACGATTGTAGAACGACAAAATCCGGTTCGCGAAAAGGTGCTAGCGCCATAAACTGCGTTGTATACGATAAGACGCTGAAAACAATTATTGGATTAGTAAGCAACGTCGGATTTTATTTATGTATCTTTATCATGAAAATGTTCAATGTACAATTATTCATCACGTGTATTTTTATCAACCTGATAATTCACAGCGATCCATGTTCATCACACAATCAGCGAAAGATGTTTGTTTAACACTGTATTCATAAGTGGGTAGGGCATACTCTTAGAATGTGTGTGTGTGTGCGTGTGTGTGTGTGCGTGCGTGCGTGCGTGCGTGCGCGCGTGTGTGTGTGTGTGTGTGGAGATGCACTCAACGGGAGCTATCGTGATACAGTGGCGAGACTTAAAGAGCGTATTGTATTGTTGCTATTGTTACCATTATTCTAAATGAAAAACATAAACCCAATTCATTAGGTGGTTTTTGGTGAATAAAATGTGTGAATAGCTATTTTTGAGAAAAGCTTGCCTTTACCGCTAGGAAACGAGTTTCCTTTCGAGTAGGAGGTTAACCGGAAATGACGCGAACGGGGGAAGCGTTTTTGTCTACTGTGTCCAGTGAGCGTTTGCGTTGTAACGATATATCATATAACTGATCACTGTCGTAGTATTACGCGCTTTAGTATGACCTCATTATACTAGAGGTTAGAGTTCAGTTGTTCATGTGTTAGGCTTTGATTAAACATCTATTCCTTCTAACGTGTCTTGTAGTAAACTGTCATATAATGGCTATTATCAGTACATCCAAACAACACAACAACATGGTGGCAGCGACGAGAACAAACTAAGGGCGGCGGTAACGTATTGACACTGAAATCGTGAACTTTGAATCGACTGATGAGTGAAAAATATGTCTTTATTCGCCGTGCCTGAAATTTGTTCAAAAGAATCATGCGCAACATGAATGACGTCACTCGACAGCCGCGTCGGGATCAAAGGTCACGTTACATGCAAATGGACAGCTACGTGTAAACAACAGAGACATTTCAGCCTTCTGTAATTTTTGCCGGGACTCATAAAAGCGGTCTAGCTGGCTAGCAATTGAACACTGTTGCAGTATGTTGTTATAGTCTATAATATAGACTATAACAACATACATGTATATAGGCAAGACTCTTCTTTTATTCGAAAGCTATAAATGAAATTCTCTTAAAAAATAAAACAGAAGACATCTTCATCAACTTTTAAAGTGAATGATACTACCATAACAGATAGATCAGAAATAGCAAACACATTCAATAACTATTTTACAAATATAGCTCAAACTATTGTAGAAGACATTAAATATACAGGAAGCAAAAAATATGACTATTACTTAAATGCAAACGTTAGATCTACTTTTAAATTTAAGAATGTGGATGAAGAAACAGAAGGAAAACAATAAATGATCTTGCAACTAAAAACAGCAGTGGATTTGATGGAATTACATTAAAACTGCTAAAAATAATTGAACCAACAATAATTAAATCACTAACCCTAGTAATTAACCAAGTTATTAATACTGGCATATTTCCTGATAAACTAAAAATTGCAAAAGTAGTTCAAATTTTCAAAAAGGATGACCCAACTCTAACAAAAAATTACAGGCCAATTTCTCTCCTTCCAACTATTTCTAAAGTACTAGAGAAAATAATCCATAATCAGATATCTACTTATTTTATTGATTCCAAGCTATTTTTTTATAATCAGTACGGGTTTAGACCTAACCATTCAACAGATTATGCATCACTCGAACTAGTAGATATAATAATTACTCAAATGGACAAAACACAAATACCAATCAGTATTTTTCTTGACCTTTCCAAGGCTTTTGACACTATTGACCATTCGATATTATTAAACAAGTTAAGATATTATGGTATAGATGGCAAGACTCTTCTTTTATTCGAAAGCTATTTAAGCAACCGGAAACAGTATACCGAATTTGAAGATACCACATCTGATACTTTACCTATAAAAGTAGGTGTGCCACAAGGGTCCATCCTTGGACTACTGTTATTTACTATGTATATAAATGATTTTTCACAAGCAAGCCAAATGTTTAAATTTATAATGTATGCTGATGATACCACTTTATTTAGCACAATTGAAATTTTTAGTGATAAAGCACACAATAGAAATATAGAATCTGTAATAAATGAAGAACTCCTCAAAATAATTGAGTGGCTTAATATTAATAAGTTGTCACTAAATAAAAGTAAAACAAAATATATGACCTTCCAAATGCCAAACAAATCTACGCAGAGTCTATTTCTCAAAATTGATAATATAAATATTGAGATAGTGGAAGAATTTAACTTCTTAGGTTTAACTCTAGATACTAACTTAAATTGGAAAAAACACTGAAAAAATATCAAATAAATGTTCCAAAACTATAGGAATATTAAATAGATTAAAACATGTGTTACCTTTAGAAATAAAAATTATTTTATATAATGCACTGCTACTATCTCATATTAATTATTGTATTATGACCTGGGGTTACTAAGGAAACAGATTAACGAAAATTCAAAAGAAAGCGGTGCGAATTATAACATTAAGTAAATACAATTCACATACAGAACCACTTGTTAAACAACTCAACATACTAAAAGTAGAAGACTTGCTAAATTTACAAGAACTAAAATTTTATTTCAAATACAAACATCAAAATTTACCCGTTTACTTATTAAATTGGCAGTTAACCCCAAATACCAGCACACACAAATATGACACTCGAAGAGCAACTGAACTACACACCTTCAGAACTAAACATGAATTTGCAAAAAAGTGTCTTAAATATAACTTACCACATGTTATAAATAATATCCCTGATTTTGTGAAAGATAAGATAGTGACCCATAGTTTGAAAGGATTCTCAAATTATGCTAAAAACCACATGTTACAAAAATACAACATCACATGCAATATATTAAATTGCTATATATGCCAATTAAATTAATATATTATAAATGAGAAGCACAGTTAATAAAAAATACATCTTTTAAATGTGTATAGTCGCATACAGGCGTACATTCGTACACGCGAACTCAACACATTACAAAGCACATTACATCAACTAAACAACCATCATACACATTATGTAAGAGAAGACAATTACATTTATTTTTTTAATGTTTGACATAATCATTATATTTTGTTATATAAATCCTAGGATTTGATACAATAGTAATATTTTTTTGTGGGTGGCTCCTATGATAGCGATCAGTTTTGATCTTAATAGGAGTCTCCCATCCCTCAGCAACTGTTTTTGTTTCATTTTGTTGCAAAATGTATACTATATTCTGTTGATTGCATATTTTCAGTTGTATTGTATATTTCACATTTCAATATTACTGTATATGCCGGTATGTGTGTATATGTATGTAATACGTGTATGTGTGTATATAATTATACATAATTTGTATTTTTTAATGCTGTTGGGAAAATGAAATCATCCTTATCCTAATCATCATCCTTATAGCTAGGCATATAACCCATATTGCCATAATTATAACTGACCGGGGCTCATTAAAGCAGCCTGGCTGGTAGTTTTAAGCTACACAATTTATAAGACACACAGCTAACACGCTACTAGTAGGCGCGAATTGGCCAACAACAACAGCGAACATGGATCACGTACCAAGAATGGATTGGTCAGTGGAAAATCAAGCAGAAACATTCAAGTTATTTAAACAACGACTTGAATTATACTTCAAAGCAAAGCGAATTGAGGAAGGAGAACAAGTAGTACACATTCTACTACAAGTCGGCAATGAAGGACTACACCGATACAACTCTTGGAGCATCACAGAAGAGGAAAGGAAAGATCCTACCAAGATATTCGCCAAATTCGTTGAACAACTTGAGCCGTGTGAGAACTATCGCATCAGCCGGTTACGACATATGCACTACCGTCAAAGGCCAGAAGAAAACTTAGATTGTTTCATAAACAGATGCAAGTTGCTAGCTCTGAAATGCGAGTTTCAAGATAACGAATTGAATGAGCGACTCATTGAACTGATCATAGCTGGTACGCCAATTCCTGATTACCAGAAGGAATTGCTTGGAAAAAACAAGAACTACACACTGGACGAAGCAATTCAGTTGGGACGAGCGTATGAAGCGAGTGCTTCCCACATCCAGCAGATTCGTGACATGGGAACAGTGGCGACAACTGCGGTGCATAGCTTCAGACGTGGTGCAAACTCATCCGCCAAATGTCGCAACTGTGGTCAACAACACCCATTCAAACCGCGTGAAAGTTGTCCAGCGTTTGGAGTCAAGTGCAGAGCGTGCGGCAGAATGAACCACTGGGCAAAATGTTGCCTGACTAAGAAAAAACAGCATGCCAACAACATCACGCCACATCAGCGCGGACGTTCGAAATCCAGGAACAGGAACAAGCATCGGCAACGACAACATTCGTATGCAAACGAGAAGTCAATTCATCAAATGCGTTCCAATGCACAGAACACTGACACACTTGAACAGTCATTTGATGCACTCAGTTTTCATGATGTGAAGGTGTCAGCAATGTGTCTCGGGCAATATAATCGCGACGAAGCCTATGCGCAGGTGCAAATTAAACTGAGCAATCGTCCTGGCATCCACAATTTGAGCCTGAAAGTGGACATAGGCGCACAAGGCAATACACTTCCACTGCGAACATTTCGACGCATGTATCCGGACAAGTTAAATGCTGAGGGGTTCCCCGTTGATAACATCGTCGCAGCAGCAAGAGGCGCCCGATTGACGGCGTACACTGGCACGTCCATCACATGCCGTGGCGTGGTTAACATTTCATGCAGCTACAACAAGTCGGCATGGGGTGACACTCGGTTCTACATTGTTGATGTAACCGGCCCTGCAGTGATTGGTCTTCAGTCGTGTAAAAAGTTGAAGCTGGTGACTCTACATTACACCATCAAGACACACTCCTCAACAGAAGATAGACCTGCTACGGGACAATCAGCTGTCACGAGCACAGCCTCTATAAACACCGTTGATGACCTCACTAGAATGTATTCAGAACAGTTTGACAGAATCGGCTGTTTTCCTGGTGAAGTGAAGTTGGTGGTGGATCCCGCAGTTCCTCCTCGCGTGAATCCTCCAAGAAAGACACCAACTGCGCTAAAAGATGCTATCAAAAGCAGTCTTGACTCCATGGTGGAAAATGACGTCATACGCAAAGTTCACGAGAATGAGCCAACAGAGTGGGTCTCAAGCCTGGCATATGCAAAGAAGAAAGATGGGAGCCTAAGAATATGTTTGGACCCCAAGTTCTTGAATCAGGCACTGAAGAGACCACACCACAAAATTCCTACGTTGGAAGAACTTAATCACAAGTTCACAGGAGCAAGATATTTCTCCAAATTTGACGCCAAAGCCGGATACTGGGGTATCCAGCTTCACAAGGACTCTCAACTCCTCACTACGTTTCAATCTCCTTACGGTCGATATGCCTTCAAGCGACTTCCATTCGGCTTGTCTGCATCCCAAGACATCTTTCAATCCAGGATGGACATGATTCTCGAGCAGTGTGATGGAGCAGAGGGAATCGCTGACGACGTGATTGTTTACGGTGCCACAGAAGATGAACATGACAGAAATCTTCATCAACTCATGAACATTGCGTCGAGGAACGGGCTTGTCTTCAATTCCAGCAAGTGCCTGATCAAGGAGAGCAGTGTCAGTTTCTTTGGCCTCATCTACGGCATCGATGGCATCAAACCTGATCCGGACAGGATCCGCGATCTGCAAGACATACCACCACCTCGAGACAAGAAAGAGCTTCAGCAGTTTCTTGGACTCATGACCTTCTTGAGCCCATTCATACCGAACTTGGCTGACAAGGCTTCAATGCTTCGAGATCTACTGAAAGAAGACAGCATGTTCATGTGGGAACCGCACCATCAAAGTTGCTTCGATGGTCTGAAACATCTTGTCACCTCAAGGTCAAGTCTTCAATACTTCAACGTGTCCAAAACGCCCATACTTCAGACAGACGCTAGTCTCCTTGGACTTGGCGCGGCGTTATTTCAAGAGAACGAGTCTGGTGTAATCCAACCGGTGGCATACGCATCGAAGAGTCTATCAAGCGCAGGGAAACGATATGCCTTCATTGAGCGAGAGTTGATATCCATTGTTTTTGGCACACAACGGTTCCACACGTACCTATACGGACGCAAGTTCAAGGTCGTCACGGACCACAAGCCTCTCGTTGCGATCATCCAGAAAGGTCTTGTCAACTCTCCACCGCGACTACAAAGAATGCTCCTTAAACTGCAAGGGTATGACATGGAAGTTGAATACCAACCAGGAAAGGACATTGTCCTTGCGGACACACTCTCGCGTCTTCCAAGTACGCACAACACAGAAACGATCGACCTTGATGTTCGTGTTGACTTCGTCCGATTCTCTGATGAACGCATCCAAGAGCTGAGGAACAAGACGAAGGCTGATCCAGTTCTCCAAGCACTCTCCGAAACGAAACTTTGAAATATTGAGCCCCCAAGTTTTGCGCGCCCCCCCCCGGATGAATTTCGAAAATATCTCAGTCTACGAACTATCTCAATGGGCCTGGTAGATCACTTGCAAAATTTCAACCCGATACATGCAAAACTGACGGAGATGTGGGTGCACAAACAGAGAACGAACTGTTTTATAACATAGCAATTTAGATAGTAAGAGTATTCGTGTATTATGAGTGTGGCTATATGAGCTACAAACTGGTGAACGTACCTTGCCATGAAACTGCAGCGATCTTTACTCACAAACGGTGTTCGGGTGAATTACTTAATGCCCGCCTCATGAAAACAACCAACTATATATATAGGCGTACGAAGTCAGGAGGATACGGCTCTGCCCGGCACCGCGCCGCGGGGTTGGGTACAAACTATTGAATTCGTGCGAAGTCAGGAGGAGACGGTGTCGCGCTTACATTTATCCGGGTGATGTTTATGTGCATATGTAAGGCACAATATTTGGCACCAGTAGATCACGTAGTAATAAATAATATCCAGTAGTTAAATATGTTTCGTTTGTTGTCATAATACGATCGTTATAGTTAGAGAACATAATTATAATTTGCTGTTTCAGATTTGTGACCAAGTATAAGAGAAAGTCACGTGACGTGTGCGTGGAGAGGAAACCGTTTTACCTCAGAAATTGTCTATGTCTGTGGGAAGCAAATATTTTATAATTTATGTATATATATACGTATATATAACTATATATACGTATATAAACATACATAACGCCCGGATAAATGAAATCGCGACAATTATAGATGTATTCCCCTAGGTATGCGCGCGCGCAGAAACGTCACCCGGATATTATTTAACGCCCGGATAAATGTAAGCGCGACAACGGCTCTGCCCGGCACTGCGCCGCGGGGTGGGGTACAAACTATTGAATTGACGGGTTGCAGCCTACGTCAAGATGGTCCATTACACATAATGCAGACGAGCGTCAAATAGAAGTATTGAGTCCTAATATATGGGATATAGAATTGTACTGTTTTATTAGACACAACTTGCTACCGTAATGATTCATAATGTCCATTAAATGTTAATATTCCGGAAGGTATCCTTATGATTAAGAGCAGAGTACGAATCAGGCGCAGACCATGGTCAGGAGATGGAAAGTGGACAGGGAATTGCCAAGAGTCAAATATGTAGTCTATCTGGACTGTTCTATGGCAAATCCGCCTTTCTGACATAATATATTTGTTAATATTGTTGTTTTTTAAAAGAATCACGCTGATAACACTGTTCCTTCACTAACAAACAGGCATGTCGTTCAGTTCTTTCGTAATTATCCAAATAGTAGCTTAACATCTTCCATACATACGTCAATTTAGCTGTCTAGTATCGCGTTCAAAATCTCCCCAGCAACATTGTCATTATAAACTCTACGTTTTGAGATTAGTCGTAGGTATTCTTTAATTAGGATCAAAGCAGATAATGTACAGGCCTACAACGTAATTGATCTGGTTCCCAAGAATGTACGTATTTCCGAGAGTGCCTGCGAAAGTATTATAACTATTGCCCTTTACTGTTGCTTCGTAACCAGAGACGTATTTTGGAACTCGGAAGGGACCTTGAAAGGGGCGAAGCTTAGTTATCCATGTTAAGATTAAAGAAGAACGAAGTTTTCTTGCATTTAATCACGTATTTAATAGTAAATCCGGTATAATGATACAATAATCAAACAAGCTGTTACTGGTGTGGTGGAATACAGTCAATCGCGGCCCGGAGGCTTCCGGTTACGGGGCGCGTCTATTGTAGATCTGTAAGTAGTAAGCGGGAGTGTTCATTATTTCCTATCTCCCTCTAAGCTTTTACGAAGAGTGTCTGAGTAATAAGCTGAGAACATTTAGAATGGCGTGATTAAACATTTTAATGCTATAAGTCTTACTGAAAGTTCATTTCATCTCGTAATCAGTGTGCCAACCCGGTGCCTTGGGTTCACGGTTGGAGCGTCTCACAGCAGGTTCTGGAGGTGCCTTGGGTGGCAACGGTGACGTCAGCGGTATGATACGTCTAGCTGGTGGTATCGAGCTCGGCATTATAGGGCGGCTCGGGGTAGCGATGTCCAGTGTAGGGTGGTGTGACGGCGTAGTGACAGCCGTAGGGGCCACGGGAGATGGTGAGCCGTGAGACGGTGAGCGGTGAGTCACGTCTGGGGCCGGAGCCGGGCCAGCAGGTGTGGTGGGGGCCACGTCGGGCGGCGATGGCGGCGATGGCAACATCGGTGGGATCGTACGTGGGGGCGGCGGGGTCGGGGCTAGTCTCGTGCCGAGATCTACATCGATTGGCCGAGGCGGTTCCGGGGAAGTGATCGGTGTGAATTTCCGTAGGAAACGACGGTTGCGGAGCGTCACGCGACCGGATCCATCGACTTTGACCTGATATTGGTCATGCTGTTTGACTTCCACGACCGTGCCGGTGCGGTCCCATTTGTTCGGGTGTTGTCCAGTTTGGTTCTGGATGCGGACATAGTCACCCACTGCCAGTGCGGGCAGGCGCCTGGTGTGTTCGGTCCAGTACTCGTGCGTCTTGATGTGCCTTTTGCGGAGTGCGTCTTCGCGGGCACGTAGTGTGTCGCGCCAGGTGTCGTGGGGGAGATACTTGCCGGGGATCACCGGGATGAAGTCACGTATCATGCGACCAAATACACACATTGCTGGTGATATCTTAGTGTCTGGGTCTGGCGTGTTGCGGTATTGTAAGACCGCTCGCTGTACTGCATCTGTGTCCAGATCGCCCTTCCCGCCGGTGTTGTCCGTTATCAAGCGCTTCATTGTCTTAACAGCGACCTCCGCGCGGCAATTGCTATGGGGGAAGGCGACTGAGGACAGCCTATGATTCACGCCCCATGTGCGTAGGAACTGGCGGGTGTCGGTCGATGTGTATTCTGGACCGCCGTCCGATGCAAGCTCCTCCGGTGTCCCGTAGGTCACGAAAGTCTGTCTCAGAATGTTAACCAGACCAGCCCCGCCCGCCAATGCCTTCGCGATGATGGGCCAATTCGAGTAGCGATCGACAACTACTACATGGTGCACGCCCTTGTACGAGAAGAAGTCGGAGCATATCGCCTGGAACGGGTAGACGGGCAATATGGGCCGGGTGGGCGGCGCGGCTGGCTGGGACGGGGCCATACGATGGCAGTGCTCGCATTCGTTGCGGACCTTGGCAATGTCCTCTGTCATACCGGGCCAGAATATCGATGTTTCCGCTCTTGCCGTCATCATAGACACGCCCTGGTGTGCTGCGTGGAGGCCGGCCAGCACGGCGTGTCGTAGCGCGGGTGGGATGATGATGCGATCCTTATAGATGGCTACGCCGTTGGTCGTCGACAGCTCGTGTCGGTACTGGTGAAACTGTCGGATGGACACTGGCATCTCGTTCCGAGTCTTCGGCATGCCGTCCTCGATCAGTTCAGTGAGTAAGTGCATGTCGGGGTTGCTCGCGGTGGCCTCTCTCTCACGCGATCCCATGTCACCGACCCCAGTATCCCGGTGGCGTCACGGTGTGTCAGTAGTTCCGAATCAGCGTCGTCTGGTTCGTGTGTTCTGACCAAAAGCAGTGCGTCGGGGTGAGTGTGACCCCATAGGATATCCGATAGTGATGCGTGATCGTCCGGGAGGTCCGTCTTCACCGGGCGCCCCGTAGGGCGGCGTGACATTGCGTCGGCTGCTTTGTTTTTCATACCCGACACGTGAGTAACACGGAAGCGGTATCGCAGTGTTTTCTCTTTCAAGTTACGTAGGCGCGAGTTCGGTATATCCTCCAGGGAGCGATCGCCGAAGATCTTCAAGAGTGGCTTGTGATCGACCGCGATGATGAGATCCTCGCAACCAAGCACGAAGTAGCGTGCTTTATCCAGTGCGTCGGCGACTGCCAGTGCCTCGCCTTCAATCGGGGCGTAGCGCGATTCCGCCGCGTGTGTAAATCGGCTACCGACCAGGTTTCACCGGCGTGCAACCACAGTGCTTCAGCAGTAGCCAGAAGCCGATTCCGGTTTTCGACCAGTCGGTGGCGATGCAGGTCGGCTTGCTCTTGTCGAATATCCTGACGCCGGTCTCGATTTCCTGGACGATGTGTTCCTTCGACTCATCGAATATCTCCTGAAGCTCCGTGTCCCATCGAAATTGTTGGCCCGCCTTCAGGAGTGCGCGGAACGGTAACATTCGTTCCGCCATGCTGAAGGCGTATGAGACCTGGTTCACGAGACCGAACCATGAGCGGATGTCGTGAATGTTACGTGGCACGGGGAAGTTCAGGATTGCATCAGAATATTTCGGGCTGGGTAGTACTGGGATTGGAGTGGCTGCGTCATCTGATGCAATGACCTCGCCAATGGTAGGGAATGTCTCGCTAATCATCCCCAGGTCAATGCACGCGGCCCGTGACAGGAAGATACGATCTGATGTGTTGGCGATGTAGGCGATTTGTCGTGTCTCGTGCGTTATGGCCCGGCTGTCGGTACCCGAGAATCGCACCACCATCGCTCCGAGGATAGGTATCCCTCCCTCGTTCGCCGCTCTCATCGTCATGGTGACCGGTATGAGGTCGTCTGCATTGAGCCCCATCCTCTCGGCCACTTGTATGCCCATTAGGCAGCTCTGGCATCCGGTATCTGCCATCGCGGGGAGTTCGGCGGCGCTTACTCGCTTCCTGAGCGCGAAACCGAGGGCACGGTAATCCTCCGACGTAGACCCGGACGTACGGCTGCGGGTCGGATGCGCGTTTATGCCACCTGTCACAAAGGTTATCGTACAGATGGTGGTCTAGTGCGATTGCCTTGACGTCGGCAACCGGTCCGTTTACCATCGTGCACAGTTCGAAGGCCGCGGACTGTTCGTCACTTGTCTCGGCGGTCTCAGTCGGCCGGCGGGCGTACGCCTTGCCGAGGCAAGCGCGTTCTATGTGGTTCACGTTCTTGCATTTACCACATCGCTTGCCGTACGCTGGGCATTGGCTTCTCCTTATGCTCCACGGCGGGTTCTTACCGTGGCCCTTCTCCGCGCAGAACCAACACAATGCCGTGGGGTCGAACGTATGTTCGGGCTTCGGATCAGGTATCGGCTTAGTTGTCGCCGCGCCCCTGGTTCGCACTTCATGTTGCTTATTGCGGCGGTATGTAATACTCGCCGCGTTCACACTCGGGGTATCCAGCAGGCGCGATGCCGATCGCTTGCCTGACTCACACGCCTCGACGAACTTAATCATTTCCTCGATCTTCATCTTTTGGTTCTGGTCGCTTATCAAATCCAACTGAATCTCGTCGTCCACGATACCGCGAGCGAGTACGTCGCGCAATATCTCGCCGGCGAAGTCGACCATCTCGTCGCACTGTGCTTTGGTGCACTTGATTCGGTAATCACAGGTGTCAGCTTGACCCTTGATTCGGGCGTAGAATGATCGAATTTGTTCCTCGCGTCCCTGGCGCATGTCATGTAATGCGTACCGTGCCACCATGATGTTCTCACTGCGTACCGCGAGTGCCTTCATCGCCGCTAACACGTTTACCTCGGTGCCTCCGACCATGGAACCTCCGTTTGAACGAGTGAGGTCCCGTCTCAGTTCGTCATCACAACACTCCAATAGCTGAACAACGATGTCGTCTCCCCGAAGGCGTGTGCCGTCTCGATATTCGCCCCACCTGGTTTCAAAGTATGCCCAGGTTTCTGACGTACCAGCTAACGATACGGTAGGGCGTTTGAGCTTTTCCATTTTCCCACCAGGTGTCGCCGCGGCATGAATCGAGTGTGTCAACCCATGAATCTTTATGAGCTCGACTACTATTGAAGCGTCGTCGTTCCGTGATACGTGGTCACATCCTGGGAATGGACACGCAACCTCAATCACCATGTTTGCAGTGTTATCTGGCTCTAGACAGTTGAATGGCAGAGTCCGTAGGGCTTCAATGTTATCAATAGTTGCGCAGCTTGCTGTCGCTGCCAACAGTTTCCGACGGCTGCCGACGGATTCTAGCGGCTGCAGACGGCTGCTGATGGCTGCCGACGGTATTCAGTAAATTTGTCTATTTACCAGTTTCTCCATCGAATAGCCGTCCCGTACTTATCTGCGCCGTCTCAGCAGTGTTTGATTATAAAGAAGAACGAAGTTCTCTTGCATTTAATCACGTATTTAATAGTAAATCCGGTCTAATGATACAATAATCAAACAAGCTGTTACTGGTGTGATGGAATACAGTCAATCGCGGCCCGGAGGCTTCCGGTTACGGGGAGCGTCTATTGTAGATATGTAAGTAGTAAGCGGGAGTGTTCATTATTTCCTAAAGATGTAGTGGCGCTACAGGCTATTTAAATATATTATAAGAAAAAAATGCAAAATTTGGAGGCATGGTTCAATGCTCCCTCCCCCAAACACGCCACAGCTCATTACATTCCGAGTTTATTTGTTCATGCTGTCGATATTCGCTGACTCGTGGTTTAAACTGGTGTCTTGTGGGAGTTTTAAAACCGCGACGGTAGTACTTTGGATCAGTAGGGTGTACATTCGTGTGTTTAATGTCAATGCCATGTGCCACACCTTTAGAATTAACATCGTCATTTAGAGACAGTGTGCTCTGCAGATCGCTTACTACCCTGCAGTGAAATACGTGCGTTATCATCGGTGACCGTATACAATGTAGGGGTCATTTCTAAATTTACTACATTAGTCGTAAACAAGTGTTTTGTTCGTGTCTGTAGTAACCGAGGTCAGTGATAAGGATGAGTTGCTTAAATAAACGTGACACATAAGCAGGTACACCAGGGTTCATGTCAGGGTGACCACGCTGCCCAGGACAAGGTGCTACGCACCGCAGTACGCCGATGACATCTACGTCTACTGAGGATATAGGCGCTACAAAAGTTTATTATTATTATTGTTGTTATTATTATCATCACCATCATTAATATGATTACGGTTATTAGCTATAATAATAGTAATAAGAATATTTTTATTTCAGACAAGCACCGTGTCCATATAGGAAAAAGGACATCGATAAAAACAACCATATAAAAATGGAGAAAAAAAATATGTTAATAAAAACAGTATATTTAAAAATTATATAAAGCCGTGATCCATTGATGCCGCAACTACGAAGTACTGTAAATGTCGCAACAATACTCTGAACAATTGTATTAACAGACCTGTAAATCCTCGAGATTAAGCTAAATATAGTTCTTCTGATAACGCATTTACATGGTTTTATATTCAATTCAATATCCTGTATGAATTGTTATAGGCAACAATAAATTGCTGAAAATTTGCTTTTCTACAATTAACCCATAGCGCACACATAAATATTACTGAAATATGCAGCTTATTCTTTATAGCAGTAAAGCAAAAATTTATTTTTTGGTGTAACTTGTTACTTTTGGCATAAAGAAGTCTCACTTTGGCTTGAATGTCAGCCTCATCCAATAAGTCGTTACAAATTACATGCCCTATATATTTACAAGAGGTGGGGAAGTCTTCTTTCGTCCAAAAGTCATTTCCCTGGCAAGATTTGAGTTTCTAGAATCAAAGTACATGATCAGGGATTTACCAGCATTATACTGAATGTCGTGCTCACACCCATAACATATGTCAAGTAAAGCTTGTAGTTTCTTGGCGGAAGGAGCGAATAAAAGTAGGTCATCAGCGTATATCAGGTGATTAACAACTATAGTACCAGGACTACAACCAATATGTTGTTTGTATAGTTGTACACTCAAATTGTTCATATAAATGTTAAAAAGTAATGGGGATAACTTTCCTCCTTGCTTAACACCGTTGCCCACTATTTATATACCCCAAAGCCAGCCATAGCAATGATCCATTATGGTAATGTATTTATCAAGGGAGCATTTCCATAAAAACTCCTACCCCCACCATATGGCCTCCCTATTAAAATACCACTCGAGGCGTCTACAGGAGACATACCGTACCCAGCATAACCGTCATGGCAGGTGTTAAGTAAATGACAATCTTGTTTAGTAAGCATAAGCTCATGTAAACACAGAATATCACATTTAATTAATCAATAATTTTAAAAAGGCATATCATCTTTAGAGCCATTACAATTGTCGATTTCCATTATTGGTCCTTTGTGCTAAATGTTTTTTTATGTATTCAACCACCAGCCAGTTTTCAATGTTAAAGAACGATGCATAACGTGCATGTTTAGTTTTTAATTTGACACATTTAATTTTTTTTAATTTGACACATTTTGCACCTAGATTTCTTCCGGTTACAACATAGGTTTCTGACACAACTTAAGATGATCGATGGCGCATCCAAGCATTTGTGATATGGTGCTGGCGTTGCATGTTAAGAATCCCGTGGACAATATAAGTGACGAACAATCCAATACTAAATATACTTAATAATACAATGCCACTTGACGGATCCATCCTCCATCAAAAACTAATTTACATTGGCCATGCCATGTGAACATCGCAACGAAAAAACGTCATCATGCTGAGGACGACTGAGGGGAAAAAGACGTGGACCCAAAACCAGGTGGCTAGAGGAAATAAAAATGAGCTTGACGCTGGAACAACTCGGCCAGGCAACACCAGACTGGGGCGAATGGAGGAGACCGTGCTGGAGAGCATTAACTGTTGAACCAGACTTTGCGGCACAACGTGACGCGATGAATCTTATCTTCAGTCCCCACCTAAAATATTGGGGGCACAGCTCCCCCAACTCAAACCCCCCGCTTCCGACGCCTATGCTATGTGTTTACAAATATGTGTGGATGGAATGGCTAGGTGTGTCGGGCGTTACGTGCGACAACAAAATCCCTGAGAATATTAAAACAAAGTTCCACAAGATTGTTGTATGAGATAGGTGGCTGCTGGTCGAGTGTAAATGCAGCAATGATCCAATTCGTTCTACTCCAGTACCCGCCCACTGATGCGCGTCCTGGCCGGGTCGATCACCGTGACATGAACGCAGTCGTTAGACACATACCTATTGTTGATGCACCTTCGTATAATGTGATGGACCCAACTAACTTGTTGTTTCCCTCGTTTGTGAATGGGCACATACATTCGTCTCGCTAACATCTGGTAGCATTGACATCAACACAATACACGTTTATTGCACTCATGTTCAAGCATGTTGTGACGCATCAAATTATTCGCAAGGCCGTCACAACCCCGTCTCCTAAACTTACACCCATCAGCCCCACATGTCACAATGCAAACAGGCTATAAATGGTTACCTGATAAGTTGCAAAACTGTAAAACTGTTTAAAAAAAACTACACCAATTTCATGCTACAGAGATCAGTACAATACAAGCAAAAACTGACAATCTATCTTTAACACGCCTACACTAAAAAATAGAACATCTTAAATATCATTAATGTGAAGATAACTAATTTACCAGGGATGGTCGTTTACTTACATTTGTTTGAGGCAAGAAAGTGAACTTTGTTCATAGCTGTTCCTCGTGGTGCATGATGACATTAATCAACAGGACGATTGCCAAGAAATGATTATTTATTGTTAGGAAGATTGTGCATGCATACGGTATGACCTTAGTAGCGGAAAACACACATGGCTTACAAAACAAGCGTTGAGAATTGTTTGAGAAGTATGACCATTGCGAAATGAAGTAATGTGCGTTTGCACAACAGAATGAGGACACCAGCTTGTAGGAAAGGAGATCAAGCAACGGTGTGCCTTTGGTAGAATGGTTATTGAGGCAGCATAAACTACACCAGTACACCCAGAAAGCAAGGATCACCTAAATTGTCAAAACAGATATGTCTTCAACCGAGATTTAAACTCAGACAGAGCAGGGAGATTCTGCAGACTGACAGGCAGTGAATTCCAAAGATGCGATGAAGCTAAAAGAGCGATCACCATCACATTTTTTTGAACTTTCAACAGCTTCTCGCTGGAGGACCGGAGGGTGCATGAGGTTTGATATGTGCAGAGCGAGACCGAAAAGTTAGGTGGGAATGACCCATCAAAATGACGGTACGCAAGAGTTGCCATCTTATACTGGCACCGGATCTTCACCGGCAACCAACATAGTTCCTGCAACGTGGTCTCGTTTTAGTTTTAGTTTTTTTAGAACGAGCCGTACTGCAATGTAATTGTTCTATCTGTTCGGCAGGCAGATCAGAAAAAAAACAAATTGAAGTAATCAAGACGGGAATTTATCAAAGCAGTGACAATGCTTGCAGTGATGCGTTAGACGCTATAAGTCTTATATATTCAATTCTTATTAATTCAAGAAAAGAGGCACGACAACCGCTGATTATAATTTTGTTCCTGCATGGAGAGTGTCTGATCAATGTTAACTCTAACGTATTTCACTAAAGTTTTAACAGGGATTTTGCTACCATCGATGTCTGTAGAATCATTGTAAACCATGTGAGATGAGATGAAGCACTAACATTCATTACTTCTGTTTTGTCAGTCTTCAACATGAGTATATTGTTGTTCATCCGTGGTTAACGTCATCGATACAATCGTGAATGCCTGAATGGATTTAATAAAAAAGGCAGATGCACAGCGAATAACTGCAAATTACATTTGTTATTTGACTGGTAATTCGTCCATGACATTGTTTAATAACTGAATTGGTCTATCTATAAATGAAATAAGACCAGGCGGTAAAAAAGCTTCACACCGCAGTATCTAAAATATCAATATCCGGTATCAGCGAGCATATTCGTGTAGTTGATATTAAAACAAAGGATGAACTCACAGCATAACTAATCCAGAGAGTTCTTGAGAATGGAATATTGAATCGAAATAATGTACTGATACAATATGACAACGCAGAAGCCACTCAGCCATGATCTACTGTCCGGTGTGTGTGCGTGCGTGTGTGAGTCTGTGTGTGCGAGTCTGTGTGCGTGTGTGTGTGTGTGCGTGCGTGTTGACGTGCGTGTGTGTGTTGACGTGTGTGTGTGTGTGTGTGTGTGTGTGTGTGTGTGTGTGTGTGTGTGTGTGTGTGTGTGTGTGTGTGTGTGTGTGTGTGTGTGTGTGTGTGTGTGTTGACGTGTGTGTGTTGACGTGTGTGTGTGTTGACGTGTGTGTGCGTTTGAAGTTAACGTCGTTAAAGTTGATCTTCCCAATATGGTTTATAAACACATGCGACACATCGAATTACAGCAATGGCGACAATCATAGAAAGCTGCGTGCCTGTGTGCCGCGCCTAACACCAGCTGTGGCAACGCGGCTATCTACAATGAATAGTATTAAAACGTAGATCTCTTCATATAACAGTTGCTTTTTTTTCGGATGTTACGTCTTAGTAGTAGTCGTTGTAGGTGTCAAGATCCGCCGGGTGAAGCGAATTTATAATAAATATTGGGTTCAGGGATAGTGTAATTCAATAAAACATTTATACAAAGTACCGGTTTTCAACATTTATTCACCCTACACCGAATAACAAAACTATTAGTATACAAACATTGTTAGAGGAAGACTCGTCAGCCTCCTACACACTCTTATCCTAGAACGGGAATTTGCGGTAACATAAACATGACATCCCTGTTTTCACTCATCCGTTTACGGTGACGTCCTATCACGCTCTCCAATACAAATAATAGTAGCAGGCAAAGGCCCTCTTCCGCTATCAACCCAGTGAGGGTATAAGAGCACCGTTACACATTGAGGTCTCTATAATGTGCTCTTTCATCATATAATAAACAGAACAGTACAATGTCCGGGTTCAACATTATCCTTGGTCGACACGGCCGTCAAACTCTACGCTCTTCATACGGTTCGCAACATTCGGAAGTCAAAGCATTTCCGACCGATTGAACTTCTTTCTTCACACGTGAATTCAGCCTTGGTATCATCAGGCTGTTTCGCAATAGGCCCATCGTTCGCACGAACGAGCTAGAAGTTATAGATAGCCGTCGCACCGACCCGACACTACAATAAATATTAACTACAATAATAAGATATATTTCTACTCGACTGTAGGTACTAAACATCCTTCATAGACATAGTATAGGTTATTCCAACAACCCAATATATAATCATACTATATATATCTACATATATATCACTATGTTCAACAAATACATATCAGAACAAAATATTAAATATGTCTTCATAAAACAATTCCCTCACCACAATTAGTCTAACTCTTATCAACCTATACACCCGTGAATATTATCCGTGACAACCATACGGCAACTTACGTTCGATCACCGTTACTACATAACGTGAGATGAATTGCGATCCCGTACAAACTTCGCGACATCAATATCGTCGCTCTGACCCAGGTTCGTTTATTCTCGACCACACCGTTTGACACCTTTAATAATACCAAACCAGATAATCAAGACAATACCGATAATCTAACATTTACTCAGGTGTACACAGAACAGGTATCTCTACATACCTCCGGTATTCTCTTCTAGACTATACATGAACGCAATATCTCATCGTCTAAGCAATCGCTCGGTGTGGCTACGATGTATGAGTTTGATAACCACACTGTAATAATGTCTCGTTACAGAGAAGACATGGTTACTTCGTCCCGTCTGTGGATCACTCTGGACTGCGGTGTTCTAACCCTGCCAAACCTCAGATAATATCAACCATATACTTTGTATCTGTCATGTGATCCCTGCTGATGCGGCAGCACACCATTGCAATAATTTCACCGCCCAACAGGTAATACAATAAGTCAACATCTACATAATCTTCATTATATCGACATTCCTATACACTATAACATTATCCCATATACATTTCCACCAGGACCACAGTTCCTATACATGTAAAATTGGCTACCATTTCTATAATTATTACATGTTAGATTCAACTTTTATACCTGTCTACCCTAACTATAATGTACTGTTTCCTCGATCCTTTGAAATCTGACCCTATGCTACCTCCTCAGTGCATTCACACTATTGCGTAAGCACTAGCCAGCCGTCAATAGCCGTACAGGGTAACCCCAACTGTAGTCTTTCACATTCGCTACCAACCTACGTTAAGTTCTAAACCTCACATCGTGACAGTAAGTATTCGTGTAATTTATAATATGTGTTTTGTAATTCATATTCTTGCCATCTTCCAGCACCTATCAGTCATATTATATATCCATTAAATATTTTAAAGACGATTCACAAACGTGTTGAATCCAGAATGCTGTTGCAATGGTCACTGGTTGTTGACGTTAGGTCGATAAATATGAAGGCCATACACATATAAGTATAATCGAACTAGCATGTTTAGCTACATTTGGCATATCGTCATCACTGCCGAAAGAGTTGTCAAAGTTGTTTGCTTCAGAACCGAACTACACTACATAACGTTTGTGACGTTAGCAACCGCTAGGGCGGCGCTTTCAAATTGCTCGCATAAATTCGAAAGTTCACGATTTAAAGCAATTAATTTGGTGCACAAGCGTTGTAGAAACGTCAGCAACGTCGGGCTATATTTCATCAAGACATTAAAAGTTCTTTATTTTCATAAAGAAATAGCATAGTATTCAACGTCTTTAACGTTTTCTTCCTTGGCGGCTTATACCTCTTGCGCCAAAAGTTCAACAATTAATCAACGACGCTTCGGAAAAAGACACGCCTGTTTTTGTTTTAGAAATTCCCCGTTGGTTAAGGCTGTTAACGGTTTTAGGGATCGTGTCGGACGTTAGACGGACATCAGCGGCAGAACCCAATATGTGTTGGCCAGTACTGCAACGTCGACTGACGCACGTCTATGGCTCTATGCTGCGGCGTGCCACAAGGGTCGGTACTTGAACCGAACTTACACTGCTTGTACACCAAACCAGTCGAAAATATCGTAAAGAAACACAATCCCCAATACCATTGTTTCACGACAAAATACATTTGTCCACCAAGCGTGATGGGAACTTTGCACTAAAGTGAAACATCAACAATTGAAGCATTTGTGGCAGATGGTGGCGGGCGGATGAACAGGGGCGGACTAAAGCTCAATCATAACAAAATTGAACTAATTGTGTTTTCATCAAAACGTCGAATTCGTGAGATGAACAATCGATCATGATGAATCGGCGACAAAATGCTAATCGCCGTGCCATCCGTTAGAAATCTTGGCATAACAATGGACAGCAGAAAGTGGTGAGAAAGGCCTGGTGTTGGCTGCCCGACTAAAGCATCGGGTAACACGTTGCATGCCGCCGTTGCCGTAGGCCACAGCGAGTCCCCGCACTACCGACATGCGATGAGAGCGTCCTACGCTTTACGCGCCTGTCTGCGGCCGTATCTGGCAGCCAACGGTTCTGTAAGGTTGATGGTCGCTGCTATCATTGCTAAAGAACCAATCGCCAAGAATGACTCGTCCCATTGTCCTGTGACATCTCGCAGGAACCCTAAAAATAAATTTCAGACCGTTATGTTTACACGAACAGGACAAACATTATGATTGTCTTACACACACACGCACGCACGCACACACACGCACACATATGCATATATATATATATATAATATGTATTGATTCTAGTGTGTAATATATATATATATAATATGTATTGATTCTAGAGTGTAAAAAAACATAAAAGTACACGTGTTGGAAACTTACTACTTTTACGTTAATACGAAAAAGTCGTTGACTTCATGTTTACCTCTTTCAAACATGTAATAGGCATTTATGTATTTGTTACGAAACACAGTAAGTAAAATACCAGTGATTCGCTTCAGCAGGATGTCACGTATGATATCCCACAAGGGTCTATCCTCGGTCCGCTCTTGTTTATTTTATATTAAATGATATTTCCTTGTGTATACAAAACTATATTGTTTGCTGATGACTCTACTATATACAAGACAGGAAAACAAATAAGTGATTTATATAAAGATATGAATAACGAACTTGTTTTAGCTGACTAGTTGCGAATAAACTATCCTTAAACATTTCTAAGACGAAATGTTTGTAATGTTCTAGATTCCGCCCGGTTCAGAGTAATGAACTGTTCTTTACTATGTCTAATAAGACAATTAAGCGCTTAAAATGTATACAATTTTAGGCCTTCATATTGATGAAAACCTTGATTGGCAAGAACACATCAATGCATGAAAAAGGAAACTAACTAGTGCTTTATACGCAATCAATAAAGTTAACCGGTACCTTCCTGTTTCCGCCCTTAAAACAATACATTATACCAATATATTATACTTTAGTTTATCCCTACTTGACATATGGAATCATCTTGTGGGGATCCACATTTAAAACCATATTGGGAACACTAAGCCCCCCTCTTAATAAGCTTACGTCAAATAAAATTGCATGACATCTATGATATCGAAAATGGACAGTTTATGTGTAATTATTTCCACGGGAGCTTTCCAAATTCTTTATCTGCTATTTTTATATTTATTACTGACATTCACGATAACGAAACTAGAAAAACCTCGCATTAAGTCCTCTGATCAGTTCTACTGTAAGATCTTCAAACAGTTTAGTATGTAAAGGTCCGTTAATCTGGAGTTCAATTCCACCTAGCACTCAAAATAAACCCAACCTAAAAGGTTTTGTGTTATCGTTAAAAGCAACAGTTGTAAACGGGTATGGTGCTCTATCTTAATCAATTTTGGAACTCTCGACAACTATGTATTTAATTTTTATGTAATATTCTACCACCACAATCATGTATTATGCCATAGCTGATGCTTGGCATCACCATAATTATGTTTAAGGTTGCGCTACACTTCACTTTTTGAACTTTATTATGTAATAATATGCTTCTTACATTGTACTAATACAGCAACTTAATCCACCCACTACACGTGAAATTATCGTATTATTGTAGTTATGTTTGGGTTGACAGCGACTAGTTACTGAATAATTTCTTAATCTTATTATTGTACTGTCCTTTATCAACTGGTTACAGTCTTAATTGGCTCCGCTGTCAACCTGGAATTGTATACCACCTAACTGTTTATTCTACCTGCTATGATTGATACAATTCCAAAATAAACTATTTATATATCTAAATATTCTTTTGTAATTATATTTTAATTAGATTGACGGTAGCTGGACTACATCAGGTCAGTGCACCTTACATAACGAGATGTTCTGCAACACGCAAGATGTGGTGGTTGAGAGTAGACTGGGCGTGGCTGGCACTTTGACAATTTTGAGCTCTTCGTTGGCAGTAGACAGGAATGTTTGGAACTCGGTGAAGACGGGGAGAGTTGTGTGTGTGTGTGGATGTAGAACGACGTGGGGTCGTACAACCAGAGTTTCGTTGAATAAAAACTTGTTGTTGTCACACTCCAGTGGGGTGGCCCGCACAAGTGGTATGTTGTTGTCACACTCCAGTGGGGTGGCCCACACAAGTGTTGTGTTGTTGTCACACTCCAGTGGGGTGGCCAGCACAAGTGTTATGTTGTTGTCACACTCCAGTTAGGTGTACCCCTTATCCAACCCGGAGGCAACAACAGTGGCACGAGCATTGGTTGAGGTGTTCTTCTGTCGGTTTAGGCTGCCCCCGGAGTTACACTCCGACCAGGGGTGGAACTTTGAGTCGGCAATATTCACCGAAATGTGTCGACTCATGCACATCCACAAGACCTGAACTACACCAGCGTAAACGGTATGTGGGAGCGACTTAACCGGACACTGCTGAATTCCCTCGCCATGTACACCTCCAATCATCAACGGTACTGAGAAGAGTACCTGCCGTTTGTCTTGTTTGCCTACAAGTCTGTCATATACGAATCAGCTGGCGTGTCATCTAGTCGGATGATGCTGGGACGTGAGGTGCGAGTGCTGCAATTATCCAATGGCCCCTGGACGAAATGCCACACGATGTGCCCACCTACGTCTAACACCTCAGGGGCATCATGGAAGAGGTTCAGCATGAAGCCAGACGCAACCTCGGAGAAAGTGCAGCCCATATGAAGCGGGTACTTCGACCGCAACACTGATGACAATGTGTACCACCCAGGAGATGCGGTGTGGTTTTACTATCCACGGATGAAGCAAGGTTTGATCCCCAAGCTGACCCGACCATGGGCGGGGCGTTACGGGTGGTGAACGGTACGTACCGCTTACAACTGATAACTCGTTCCCGACCACGAGTGGTGAACAAGAACCATCTGTGTCGCTGCTAAGGGCAGGTGGGCGCAATACCCCCTCCACAGGAAGGACCGGTGGTGGTGGTGGTGGTGGATGAACCACCCGCCACCTCAGCCAGAGAACCCGCAGTGAGTCGAACGATTTAGTCGAACTATTTAGTCGGAGCAACGACGCGGATTACGCGTCGAGGGCGACGTATGCAATCACCCAAGCGGCTGGGTAGATGAAGTGAAGGCGGTGACAGTGCGGCACACAGTGACGTGTGAAGGCGGTGATAGCGCGGCACACAGTGACGTGTGAAGGCGGTGACAGTGCGGCACACAGTGACGTGTGAAGGCGGTGACAGCACGGCACACAGTGACGTGTGAAGGCGGCGACAGTGCGACACACAGTGACGTGTGAAGGCGGCGACACTGCGGCACACAGTGACGTGTGAAGGCGGTGACAGTGTGGCACACAGTGACGTGTGAAGGCGGTGACAGTGCGGCACACAGTGACGTGTGAAGGCGGCGACAGTGCGGCACACAGTGATGTGTGAAGGCGGCGACAGTGCGGCACACAGTGACGTGTGAAGGCGGCGACAGTGCGGCACACAGTGACGTGTGAAGGCGGCGACAGTGCGGCACACAGTGATGTGTGAAGGCGGTGACAGTGCGGCACACAGTGATGTGTGAAGGCGGTGACAGTGCGGCACACAGTGACGTGTGAAGGCGGTGACAGTGCGGCACACAGTGACGTGTGAAGGCGGTGACAGTGCGGCACACAGTGACGTGTGAAGGCGGCGACAGTGCGGCACACAGTGACGTGTGAAGGCGGTGACAGTGCGGCACACAGTGACGTGTGAAGGCGGTGACAGTGCGGCACACAGTGACGTGTGAAGGCGGCGACAGTGCGGCACACAGTGACGTGTGAAGGCGGTGACAGTGCGGCACACAGTGACGTGTGAAGGCGGTGACAGTGCGGCACACAGTGACGTGTGAAGGCGGCGACAGTGCGGCACACAGTGACGTGTAAGTTGTGTTAGTTTTGTTAATTGTGTTATTTTGAACGTCTGAGACTTTACATTGTGATTTTGTGTGATTTAATATGAGTGTTAGACTAATGAGGACGTTTCAGTCTTTTAGAAGGGGGCTGTTACGAAACATTGTTTCGTAATTCGATTGTAATTACTCTGACGGTGGCTGGACTGCAGAAGGTCAGCCTAGTGCACCTTACATAACGAGATGTTATGCAACAAGCCAGGTTTGGTGGCTGAGAGTAAACTGGGCGTGGCTGGTACTTTGACATTGTGGAGCTCTGCGTTGGCAGTGGACAGGGCAGTTTGGAACTCGGTGCAGACGGGGAGAGTTGTGAGTGGATGCAGAACGACGTGGTGTCGTACAGCCAGAGTTCCGTTGAATAAAGACGTGTTGTTTATCACACTCCAGTGGAGTGGCCCACACAAATGATGTGTAAATAACGAACCCGGGATTTTGTTACATATGTTTATGGTATTTTGCAGATATGTATACTAATATCGAATATATATATATATATATATATATATACATGGTTGTATCGTATTGTACCATGTTGCAAATGTTCGAATAAACGAATTAATCAATCAAAGAAGGGGTCGATATATCACGGGGATCCATGTTCAATCTCAAACCGGCACGAACTGCCTTTCTTGTGCTTTCAATACCACTGACCATTGTGCATGTGGTTGGAACCTGTATACAGTTTGTTATATAAACTTATTTCGTTGTGTTGTCATCATAAAACGAATTTGGATATCCATATGACATGACGACATGTCTCTCAAAGCACGTAGCCTATGCACACAGGCGCCATCTGTCGGATTTGTGGAAACCCATGTGTGAATTATACAGAAAGTGCAGAGAATCAAACGCATCATATTCTGCCAACAATGGTGCGCTTCATGGAATTTTTTTAAGATGTTTCCCTAATAAACGACAGACGTTTAATATGTGATTGCTGTGGCAAATGGTAGGTTTGTACTAACTCGTTTAGGTGTACAACCCCAACAATTGCCTCTTGTTTCCCTTTAAAGGAAATTGATACAAAGAAGAATTCTTAGTTATCCAATAATATATAACAAAAATAAACGTGTCGGCTTTCTGTCAGGACGATGATAATTTTGTTTCAAAATTAACTTACCTACGAGAACAGTTGAACCCAACATGAATAATCCAGAAGTGCTGCAAGTGGAACAAACATCCAATCATCACAAAAACCATTCAAATAGGTTTTGTTTCACATACAAGTATTTTTGAAGTGCTGTTCTTCAAATAAATATCGCCCCAATAACCATTGCCTCAAAAAACAACGTCAGCGACAGAGTATAATAATATACAATAAAGTTTGATGTGTATTTGATTTCGGTCCATGTCCTACCTATGCAATGCAGTAATATGAATATGTATAAGTTATCAAGTTGTTTCTTCTGGTGGACACTTATTTGAAGAAAAACAGTTTTTGTTGTATGCGACCAGCATGCTACATGCAATCAAACAATATACCAATTGGTCCAGTGCTCAAAAGAGTTAATGCAATCTATCGATTTGCAACTATGATATACAATATCACGCCAGTAGTTTACTAGGAATTTATTTTGGAAATTCTAATGAAATCTCCCAGTTCCCGACGGCTGACCTACTGAGACACGCCCCCGATGATTGGTCAATGGGCGCTTAGAGCTCCTCTGACATTGGCTCTGCTGCGACGCTCGTTTTCCTCGACATGTGTGAATTTGCCAGCCCATATATTGGTTTTTCATATTCCGTTCGTTTGAGAGGTTGAGTAACACTTGTAACAACTACTATCGGGCCTAATGCCATACCACGCACCATATAGACGTGACACAAATAATCATGGAAAACGAACCTGTACATAACGCCGGACGTGATTGGCATGTTGACAAGTCCTAGCTCCGCGGCAAGTAGAACTGGCGCCAGCACAACGATCGAGCCTGAAAAGAAGCTACATAATCCAGACATGACGGCCAAACCCACGTATTGTTTGACGAGCGGGAAGAGACATAACACGACGCTGTTGGCGAGTGTCGCTGCCAGGTAGATATATTTCTTCTTCACCAAGTTCAAGTCGGCAAACCAGCCGGTGAAGAGTCGGGACACTCCCCCGGAAATGCCCATCACAGACAGCAGAAAGACGGCTTTGTAATTCGAAAAGCCTATTTCAGTTGCATGAGGGTGAATCATTATAGAACAACTTATGTAACTACTGTCAGAAATTGGCAGTGTCAATGCATAAATATACAGAAGCGGATTTTTCAATATCTTCCATTTAAGAGAAGCTTCTTGAGCTTGTACGTTGTTGGTGCTGCTCGTGATGTCGGTTAGACTGCACGATTTAGCTACCGAACGTGCATCTAATTCTTCTTCATTGACGCGTGTCGTCGTCTCTATAACTGCCATTTCTAAAGTCTCAGATGATGTTACACCAGATCCCCCTCTTACAGCGTTTTCTGAACTAAGTACAAACGTTGCAGTGTTGATTGGAACGTCAATGGCAGGAACAGGGTTCATTATATTGCCACCCTCTGGTCCACAGCAATACACTCCCGGATATCCGGAGATGTTATCACACATCGAACTTTTTTGAAAAGTAGGGAAGGTTTCCTCGTTTTCCGATCTAGAATCCGATACTACCTCAACCGGGCATGTTTCCTTGAACTGAAACATATGCTGTTGCTTTTGTCGAAATGTCGATTGGCTCGACAAATATCTGCTTAACATGAATTTAGGCTGTTGAAAAAGCATTCCAGCAGCGCTAACGTTAAAAATTATTCCTGCCATGATGATAAATGTGCCTTGTAATCCGTACTTGTCTAGGAAGTATTGCATAAGTGGTGGAACACAGAAAGCCCCGACAGAAGAGGAGGCGAAAACTATGCCGTTAGCAAGAGCTCTACGCTTGTCGAAATACGTGGCGATAACAACGATGCTTGGTC
>CM034538.1:4539878-4809878 GCA_020002185.1 Paraescarpia echinospica
AGACATAATATTATGATAAACCGCCCCAAACTGCCACTGTTTGTCGCAAACATTTGACAAGGCGTTTCGATTGTCTTATTTATGAACATCGTGCCAGTAGTGTATGAACCCGACACGATTTGGTTCTCAAATTGAGCGACTAATTCTCACTATGATTTTCAGTTACAACAATATCTGAGTTGTCCGAAAATGGGCGATGGACATTTCCGAAGCCTACCTTATTACCTTTTTGGATGCCATCTTTAAACATGGCTGCAATTTTCAAGCGGAAGTCAAGCTATTCAAAACGGATGTCCTACAGCCAAATCTAATTATTGGATCTTAAAGTTGTTCATAATAAATGTCCGAGTACGTCAATACTAATATAATCTTCCTATTATCATTATCGGCAAGCATACAGGGGAAATGTTGACGAAAACGCTATTGTTTAGTTCAGTTTTTGTAATAAATAAATAATGCATGCCTTTTATTAACCTAATAAATATTTCAGAAGCTCTGCTTACCATTTCTCTATAAATGTAATGTTTAGATTTCTACCTTCGAATATACACAGTCAATAAAATATGTAAAACAAGTTATATGATCGGCCATTACGTACTGAAGTAGTAAGGTATGTAGTTCTCGTGACACCGAATGATTATGGTTGAAGCAAAAGCAAATGACGTCACTTCTAGGTCAGAGATAACAGGCCAAAAAGGTCATGTGGAGCCCCCTCGCAAATAGGTTGTGAACTATGTAACTAGGTCAATAAGTGCACAGTTGCGGGAAATGGTGAAACAGTACTGCTTAAATGCGTCTCTTTTTTTCTACTACAAAAATAGGTCAAAGACGTCACAAAATTGGTCAAGGTCAATGTTAAGTGGGGCCCCTGGGGAATAGGTGTTAAACTAAATAAGTAGGTCAAGTAGCGCCCCCTGACGAAAATGTGTGAATGACTTAAATCCGTGTCCCTTATGTGGTGAACGACAAAAATAAATAAATCATTTCGTTAAATAGGTCATTGCGCATGCTCAATGATTTGTTTTCATGAGGCTATGTCTACTCTGCAGTCCGCGCATGTAGTTTCTAATATGCAGTCCATGCGTGTACTTTCTACTCCGCAGTCCGTGCGTGTACTTTCTACTCTGCAGTCCGCGCATGTATTTTCTACTCTGAGGTCCGTGATTAATTGGCACGTCCACGTGACCTTTCGTCACGCTCGCATGACTTTCATATTCCTAAATAAGCGCGGCGCTCTGCCAGTCGGATCATCATTCGTCCCAAGACAGTACTGTGCCTAACGTTATGCTGAAAACACCCAACTACCAAACTCCTGTAGCCTTCAGCGACGTAGACGATACGTGTTGCCGACCGTTCGCGGCTTCTGGCAGCCGTCCACAGTCAACGTCTCTCAGCCGACCACCATCATCGACTGTCAGCCGACCACAGTCACCGTCCAGCCTCTACGCACCCGAACCCGAAACTCAACCGGAGGTCGCTGTGAAACCGAAACGCATTGCATTTTCTGGGGCCGACTCTCCTTTGTCAAACTTTTACACATGCCGAGTTTCGATCGGGTCTTTAATGCGGTCGAGCACCCTATCAATACAGGAAGATATTGTACCACGGCGACGTCGAATGCACAGAGCGCATCAAAGCAGCAAAACACGCGCTCTTGGCAAAACTGAAACGCAAACAGTTGGAGAGACGATATCTGGCTGGAAAGATGTCCGTCTTCACTGGGTGCGGCATTTGCTGCTCGCAAAGTTCAAGGCATCAAAGGATTTTAGAGCTGTATTGTTGGCAACCGAAAATGCTGAACTGGTGGAGCGTGTATCATCGAAAGAAGGTTTTTGGGGATTTGGACGTGGTCGAAACACTCTCGGAAAACTATTGTGCGATGTGCGCGACAACTACTTGTAGACACCTCGACTCCTGAAACAATTGCGCAAAAACTGCCTGGTTTACTGTTGTTATTTTAAAGTACCAGCAAGGTATGTGCGCGTCATTATTCTCATAAATATTACTAAGAATAGTCGTGATTTCAATGGTTCATCTATGTGACGTCACGAAACATTTTCTATTTTTTTCATTGGCTGTTTGGTGCCATCATCACCGTAGCGGCGCACAGGTCGTCCTTCTTACCACGACAGCCTTGTGACTAACACCATGCTTGGGATACCCTATTACTACGCTCCTGCAACCTTCAGCGACGTAGACGAACCGACTAACCGACTACCGTCACCATCTGTCAGCCGACCATAGTCACCATCTGTCAGCTGACCACCGTCGCCAACTGTCAGCCGACTACCGTCGCCATCTGTCAGCCGACCACCGTCGCCATCTGACACCCGACCACCGTCGCCGTCTGTCAACCGAACACCGTCACCGTCCGTGTACTTCAGCTTCTACAATCAACATCGCCGCTAAAGTCGGCACTGACATTACAATAAACATGAGCGTCCGCACTGTCACTACACAGAACATGACAAACTATGTGATGTCCATGATGAAAAATTAGTTCGCACGTTACGTGGCAAAAATCGTTAGGCAACGCGTAAAAACCGATTGCGAGGCATGCCCGATAGATGACCTCAGTCAACTCCATCACCATTATCTTTTACCTAATTATATTTGAATTGATGTACTGTAGCTATGCCATAGAGCGTTGCTTCTTACAAATTGGTTAAATGTCATAGTGCTTGCGGGTTTAAAGATACCCCATCCAGAGTCTGATCACTGAAATGTTGCCATGAGTTAGTTGCGTGTCGATTGACAGTCGACGGAGTGACAGATGTCTATGATGAAATTGGTCTTAGCGGCCTTTGAAAGCGGACTGTAGAAGATGTTGGGGTCAATTGTAGAATGTATTGCTCCGACCGTACTAATAGTAATAATATATTAATTTACATTTCTTCTACACGAATAAAATGTGCAAACCTTAACTTCTGTCATTTTTCTCGTAGTATTAGTACCGTGCACCCTAGTCCCCTTGGTTATTTCCTTAAACTTTAGCCATACTTCCATTTACCATACATGTCTACAACTTTCCCATCGTAGTTTAACGCTTTACTGTAACAATAATTACTGTGGTAGGAAAGACGACAATAACATCATGTCAGGTAAGGTCACTACTTTAGCTCTACTTCCATTTACCATACAGGTATACAACCTTCCCATCATAGTATACCGCTTTACTATAACAACAGTTAATGTGGTAGGAAAGGCGACAATAACATAATTTCCGGTAAGGTGCGTAGTCAGCCTCACTTTCAAAACGACCTTTGTAGGTGAAGTATACTAACAATATAACCTGGCATTGACACTTGGCTAGGGGTACATGTAAACATTAAACTGCCTTGTCGCCTATAAAAGTTATTACACCTGCATCAATCAAACGCATTGACTATGTCGTCTCATTTTTACCTGACATTACCCAACAACGCATACAACACCGGTGCATTGTCTTCTATATTTTCATTGTCATAACCTTGTATTATGCCTGCGGACTAATAACAAAGTCAGGTGGACATAGGACAGACGAGTTGAGGTGGACGTAGGACAGTGGTCGGGTAGTCGGTTCGTTTACGTCGCTGTCGCTGAAGGTTGCAGGAACGTAATAACAGGGTGTTTGTCACAAGGCTGTCATGCTAAGAAGAATTATCTGTTCGCCACTACGGTCTTATATACTATTTCTGACAATCACGTGATAATGCCACCAGACAATGAAAACAATAGAGAATGTTCGTGACGTCACATGGATGAACCAATGAAATCATGACTATTCTTAGTAATATTCATGAAAAAATTACGCGCACATACCTTGCATGTACTTTAAAATAACAACAACAAAAAAGGCAGTTATTAGGCATTTGTTTAAGGAGTCGAGGTATCTACAAGTTGTTGTCGCGCACATCGCACAATTGTTTCCCAAGAGTGTTTCGACCATTTTGTAGCCACATCCAAGTCCCCAAAAGCCTTCTTTCGATGATGTACGCTGCACCAGTTCAGCATTTCCGATTGCCAACAACACGGCTCTAAAATCCTTTGATGCCTTGAACGTTGCGAGCACCAAATTCCGCATCCAGTGAAAACGGACATGATGCGACGTGGTACAATGCCTTCCCGTATTGATAGGCGTGCTCGACCGAATTAAATACCCGACTGAATGCTTCGACCCGGCATGTGTAAAAGTTTGACAAGGGAGAGTCGACCCCAGAAAATGTAATGCGTTTCGGTTTCACAGCAACCTCCGGTTCAGGTTGGGGTTCGTGTTCGGGTGTGTAGAGGCTTGATGTTGATTGTGGTTGGCTGACAGACGGTGACTGTGGTCGGCTGCCAGATGCCGCGAACTGTCGGCAACACGGTTCGCCTACGTCGCTCTCGCTGAAGGCCACAGGCAACATGACGTTAGCCACATTATTGTCGTGGTACGAATAACGATCCGACTGGCAGAGCGCCGCGTCTATATAGGAATATGAAGATCACGTGAACATGCAGAAAGGTCACGTGGGCGTGCCAAATAAGCACGGACCTCAGAGTATAAAATACACGCGCGGACTGCAGAGTAGAAAGCACACGCACGGACTACAGAGTAGAATGTACACCCACGGACTGCAGAGTAGAAACTACACGCGCGGACTGCAGATTATGCACAGCCTCACGAAAAATATATATCATTGAGCATGCGCAGTGAACTATTTAACGAAATGATTGACTTATTTTTGTCGTTCACATAACATATACGAATTTTAGTTTTTCACAACTTTTCTGTAAGGGAGCGCTACTTGACCTACTTGTTTAGTTCAACACATATTCTCCAGAGGCCCCACTTGGCATTGACCTTGACCTCTTGACCTATTTATTGGCGTCTTTGAACTGTTTTATAGTAGAAAAATAAGAGGCACGAATTTAAGCAGTAGTGTTTCACCATTTCCCCGCAAGGGCGCTTATTAATTTAGTTACATAGTTCACTACCTATTCGCCATGGGGCGCCACTTGACCTTTGATATTTGATCTTTGACCTAGAAGTGACGTCTTTGCTTCAGACATAATCATTCGGTGTCGGGAAAACTACATTCATTAGTACTTAATGCTATGCACATGATATGTTTCCAAACGTGTATCCCTAAACCATAGCCCAATAATACCTTTAACAATGACGGCGCAGTCATCAATTTTAATTGCCCTTTGCAAGTCCATGTGTTATACTAGGTAAATAAGCTCAACGTGTAGTTAACTGAAATATTTTCCAAGAAATCTTATATGTAAGACATATAGAGAATGCCTCGAATTAGTTTGAGGCAGAAGTAATAACATGGTATTTCGAACTGATAAACTAATGATGTTACTGTTCCGCCGTATCGATATACATTTCTTTGAGTCTTACGCGGTCCAAGTGATGGCAGTTCTGCTCGCTTTAAATAATTGGCATGGTAAATATCCCAGGGTGTTATCGCTGTTATGAGTATTGATACTGAGAATACATCTATGCACGTCATACTTCTGTGAATTATCAAAATTTTTACATGCTGGTAAGATTGAAGTAATCAAAATCCTGAAGCCTCTCAGCCACGGGTACTCTTATTTGGCTCTGAAAGAAATTGACACAGCGCTGTACACTAATAAACTATCAAGTGTTGACAGGGATTATTTTCTAATTCCAGTATACGTCATTCCGTCCCAACAGTGATGGCGTTCGACAACATCAATAGGCAAGAGGACTCGCTGACTGGGGGAGGAACATCACATCGAGTTAATGGCATGATTCTCCAACCAAAGTTGTTGACGTGCTTGCCGCATCAGACAACATTTACTGTTGCTAAAACAGACAAGAAGCAATCAATCCAGCTGTCCAATAAATTGCTTCCACAGTACAGCGTTGGGAAAAGAGAAGGCCCACCTACAGTCAAACCAGTTGATTTATTCGCACATTTTGCAGATGCAGCATCGACATCACAGCGGAGTAAGTACGTGTGGATAGTGACTCGTCTGTTGGAACCGTCCTTTCAGAAACTCAGCTCTTGGACGGCATTACAAAAAAAGAATGCACACTGTGTTTTTCCATCCTCTTGGACTGTAGCTATGGGCAGTTGCAAACTTTGACGGAAGCGTGAAGAAACTAGCGAAGCTGCTCTTGCAGTGAACCTGAAAAATATGGTGGACCCAGCAGATGATGGTCCCGAACCACGTGATACTGATCGATGCAGCTGCTCTCATACAGATGCTAAACTGAGAAAAGATCATTTTGGAGTTATCTAACCAGATCTTTTAATCGTCGTTGCACGCTGGTCAAGGAAGCGATCTCACCGGTGTGATATTTGAGACCAGTCGCTCAAATCCGCTGAACATGTGAACCACGGACCACAGGAGGTTGTCACATTCAAGAAAATAAGATCAGGCCTTAAAATGGAGACGTTTGTTGTTGTTTAGTGAAACACCAAATAAGCTCACCAAGCTTTTAAATAATTGTCGTCACCTGTGAAGAGGCATGCTTCAAACTTACGAGAGAGACATGTAGGTCCAATCCTTCAGATGGAGCCACATCAGATGCAGCTTCGGACGCCGAGGTCCGTTTGCTTCTACATGCACTATAATGCTACAGTAAATTATTAGCCTTTTGTTCCTCCTGCAATTATATATCCTTGTTTACCTTTTGTTCCTCCTGCAATTATATACCCTTTACCATTTCTTCTGTAATTTTAGTCCAATTCGATTTGGCCGAATGAGTTGCCTCGTCTAGATTGTACGGGAAAATAACATAGTAGGACATGTTGGTACATCATTGGACACTCTTTTCAAGATGTGTCATCAGTGTATAATACATATGTAGGTTCCTTGCGTAGTTTACCTTGCCCAAAGCGAGACACCCATTTCTTGGATGCAAGTAAAGATTCTAGTTGCCCTCCCTGTCACCTCGCAACAGCCCAAGCAGAATGTTCACCATGTCGATGTATGTCATCCACAACCGTGCCAAATGGCCAAGATATTGACACAGAACATACAGACAGGCCACGAACAATTCTAGGATATTTGTACACGAAACACCGATCACGGCAGCAGCAACACATTTGTGACAGGTGTTCGTATGAATACTCTGCAGTATGTGACATGTATTGTTAAACTTGGGTGAATCGTCACGATGATCCAACTCCACCAATTCCTGGAATCCTTCTAAAGCTTCATATGGAAATTGCCCATAATGAGAACAATTCTCCGTTACTGGTTAGGATATGTTAGTGGCCTTTGCGAATAGAGGACAACTGTGCAACGTTTTCAAGGTGAAGGAGGACATTATGTCCAAAGCGTTGCGTAACAATTCTTGAACAGTGGACGGTGCACAATGTTGCATGTAGCCCACAACATTTTCCAATTCAGCACGTTCTCTTGTGATTATGTTCAATGCCGTCCATGAACTAACTTTCTGATCGGACGGTTCCAGCAAACGAGTTAATACACACACGTGGCTACTCCGTTGTGCTGATGATGCTGCATCTGCAAGAGATCCCAATAAATCGGCTGGTTTGACTGTATGTGGGCCTTCTCTTTTTTCAACGCTGTATCCTGGAAGCAATTTCCAGGATAGCTTGGTTGATTATGTCTAGTCTCTTTTAGCAACAGTAAACGTTGTCTGATGCGGCATGCACGTCAACAATGGTTGGAGAACGATGTCATTGACTCCATGTGATGTTCCTCCTCCTGTCAGAGATTCCACTAGCCTACTGAAGTTGTCGATCGCCAACACTGATGGGACTGAATAGGGTATATTTAGAAGGAAGTGGAACGTATAATTACTGTCAACACATTTTTTTGATATGTTTGATATTTTTAAAAGAAAGGTATTGTCTCACGTGCTATTCTAGGGGTCGTAGATTAATCTCTGAAAGTTTGGCGCTCGACGTTCAAGCCGTATAAGAAGAAAACGTTAATCTACCCGCATATGCAAGCGCGATTATAAGTTGATTACTGCTGCATCACCCTTAATGTATTATTGGGCCATGTTCTAGGGTAAAACAATTTAAAACAGATTAAATGTGCATAGCAATACATAATTGCTGATCATATAATTTGATTTACATTTTTATTTGTTGTATACATATACACGAAAGCAGACGTTTGAACATAACATTAATTTGTTACAGGCTAATGGTTGGCACCGTTTCTGAAATAGTTATTAGGTTAAACCATTGTATGCATAATTTATTTGTTCTGTTTCTGACATCACATATGCAAAATAAATAAAAACATTTACGTATTCACACAAAATTTCATCAAATCTGCCAAGCCGTTCTGCTGTAAGAGGTAAGTGAAGTCTGCATGGTAGTGTTCCCGTTTACAGACACCGGATGGGGGAACGTTTATATTTCGACATGCCGACAACATATAGAAGCAGTACAGAAGACATTTAAATTGATAAAATTATAGCCAACTGCATAAAGTTTCATCAGAAAGTAAAAAATGATTATTTATATTTCAAAACATTACAAAAACTGAAGTAAAACAATTTTGAAAAAAAATGCAATTTTACGTTGTCCTTAAAATGTGTCCTTATATTTTTTTCAATAATTATAATAGAAAGATTATATTAGTATTGCCGTACTCGGAATTTCATTATGAACAACTTTTGTACAACTTTAAGATCCAATCACTAGATTTGACTGTAGGACATCAGTTTTGAAAAGCTTGACTTTCGCTTGAAACTGGCAGCCATGTTTAAAGATGGCATCCAAAAAGGTAATAAACTACGCTTCTGAAATGTCCATCAGCCATTTTCGGATACCTCAGATATTGCTATGACCTAAAAATCATACTTGGAATTTGTTCCTCAATTTGAGAATCAACTTCAATATTTGCAGGCTTGGGTCATGGACTACGGTGGACGATAGATTATTATGGAGTTGATTAATGTCTTGGTCAGTTGTTTGACTTACTAATAAGTAATGCCACACATGACATTATAGCCGGGATCCACGCAATATCAGTAGCTGTAGCATCGAACTTCTCTTGAATCGTTTTGAAGAGAACGCCAAATGAACCAGCGCATCCGCCCACGACGAGGAAATGGACCACTGCTGCGCCTGCAATAAAACGGATCACCATGATAGTTGTCGTGACATGCCGTCCATGCACTTCTACATATCCCTGTAGGGAGTCAGCGAAGACACTGCTGTCATACACACTGCCTGCTCGTGTGTGCGCGCGTGTGTGTGTGTGTGCGTGCGTGTGTGTATGCGCGCGTGCGGGTATATGTGCATGTGTTTGTATGTGCGCGTGCGTGCTTCTGTTTGTGCGCGTATGTATGCGTGCGAAGGCGTGCGCGTGTGTGTCCACTGAAAAGCTTCCGGTTCCGGTTACTTATGGTAGATAGTTGGAGTGCCGACAATTTATCCGTTAACATCTGCACTTTGCAGAATGAAAACACAGTAACAATTATACTACGTGAAATATGAATCACTCGCGGACGAAATGACGCAAGAAAAATGTCAAATTTATAACACATTCTCTACAAAAACACATGTGGGCGATAATATGAGCATTGAACAGTTCGAAAGATCATATTTGAAGCAATCATGGCACCAAAACATTGATGTGGACATTGCAGAAATCAAGCAATCCCTGAACCATTTGTGTGTAAACTTCGATGACATGAAAGAAACAAATAAGAAATATAAAACGCAGCTCGCTAACCTGCTTAAGTTAAGCTGCTCAAAGCAAAAGACGACATGACCAGCAAACTCAACATACGAGTGTCGCGAACCTTGAGCAACACTCAAAGAAGAAGAATATAATAGTAACTGGACTAAGTCTGAACTCGTTTGCAAAAAGTGTCGACGCCCAACCGACAACATGCAACTCTGGCTCTGGCTCTGGCGCAACATCGACCCCTCCAGCTGAACAGTCAACCGGTGAGGTAACAGTCATGAAACGCAACTTCATCGCCTTTGCTCGGGAAAAGCTGCATGTTGAAATACCTGAGCATGAGATCATGGCCATCCATGATCTCACACAATGACAAGATGGAACAATCTCCGTCATCGTACAATTCCACAGCAACGACAAACGAGCGGAGGTTATGAAATTCCGAAGGAAGTCACCGAAGGGCACGAACATATTCCTAAACGTTCATCTATCACACCTCAACTACGAACTATTTCACCACGCGCGCAAACTCCGCAAAGAAGGACAAATCCACAGCACCTGGACTGCAAACTGTGTCATCTACATCAAGAAAAATTAACAATCCACACTTATTCGGATCAAAACGCACGCCGATTTCAACAAACTAAGCTAAAATAGCTAGTGACAACACAACAGTGGACATAACGTCATCACGTGACAACGTGGATGATTGTGATCTTGATGTAGACCAATTTAATTATCAATATCATAATACATTATGATATATGAAATTATGTGCCCGGTTTTCCAATTGACTGTGAGTAGTAGTATATGTAGTTTTCGTGAGGCACTAGAGCGGAAGAGGGAGAAAGTAGTTCCGGTTCACGTGTTAAAAGATAGGAAAGTAGTTCCGGTTCCACCACTCCGCGCCAACTTGTACCAATTTGTCACACATGAGACCAGTTGGCCCGTAGGCCTAGCATTCGCCAAGTGCCCTTGTTTGGTTTATGACGACGTGTCTAAAATGTTGTATTATAATCAGGCGTAATTTATAATAAAAGCATTATAAATTCAACCGATGGCTATTTATCTGAAGTTCTGTATACGAAATGTAGACTACATATATGACTATGTTGTACCAGGACCTAAAGCCTCGTTTTTTCGAACAGAGCGACCATCTTGGAATTAGACCCTTGGTATTACTTCCGTACGGTAGTGCTTAAATGTGTGTCTTTTATGTGGTGAACTATAAAAATAGGTCATAGATGTTATAGAAATAGATCAATCATGTCATGAAATAGGTCATTACAAATACTGACAGTTCTATATATATATATATATATGTATATATATAGAATCGGTTTTAGAAATATATATATATATGTATATATATTTCTAAAACCGATTTATAGCTTATAATCAATATATACAATTATAAATTTATTTCCTTAATCAGTTAAACTGACGGCTACTTCCATACAGTTTTAAAATATATATTTATAAAACCTGCTTATAGATTATAATCAATATATAAATTGGAAACTTCTCTGCTAAATTAGTAAAACTGACGGCTATTTGCATACAGTTTTAATTGCTTTATGGAAAATAGCGGGAAATTGGTGAAAATGTTGGGAATTCGATGAAAATGACGCCAATAAATCGGGACGCGTAGTAATTCGGTACGCGTGGTAATTACGTCGAAATGGTAGTAATTAGGTTAGCAGGCATTTTGACCTTGCGCGCCTTGTATGTAGTTTTGTTCAATGACATAAATGGTAAATTGATAAAACTGGTAGCAATTCGGTTAGCCAACATTTGCAAGAACTATATTGAAGGCCCGCTATCATCAAAGCGGAAACGAATGGTCTGTGTGTGTGTCGGAAGAACATCCGGGTATTTTGTTCCATGTTAAAACATAGGAGCTAAATTCTACGTTAAAAGATAGGAAATTATAAAATAGGAACTTATCTGCTAAATCACCCAAACTGACGGCTGTCGGTCAAACTGGTTGTGATTTGATCCAGACAGTTGGAACTATTTGCTTCGGTACAATTGTCAGTGTTTAATGACCACGAGTGTTTTCTGTTTATGCAGGAGGCTTATGAAAAATATGTCTGAATAAAATTTCAAAAATGCAGAAAAGGTGTCGACTTTTTTTGCTTAATTAAGAAACATTTCAAACTACATAACATACAGACATGTTACTCGTAACAAAATCAAATACACGACATTCATTTTTACTAAATCACCTTTGCTTAAATAGACCTTTGCTATCTTTTTCCGTACTGTAGTGCTTAAATTCGTGCTTCTTTGGCAATAGGTCCTATCCTTTCTATGAATAATACTATAATTCATAAAACCCGGCATCGGCAACCGAAAAGGGACACAAATAAATATTCTACTTAGATCATAATAATATTTATGTATCCTTTAGAATACGTACATAGGCAATAACGTATATGTATAACTTATAGTTGACGCTATGAATACTAAACACATCATAACCCGGCATTGCCAACCGAAATGGAACACAATTAAATATTATATTTTTATTATAATAATAATATTTCTGATAGGTCATTACACATGCTGACAGACCCGTATATATTTCTAAAACCTGCGTATAGCTAACAGTCATTGTAAAATAGGGACTTCTCTGTTAAATCAGTCAAACTGACGGCTATCTGCGTAGGTACCATAGTTATTTTTACATCATGCGGTGGCATACAGTTTTGATTTGTTCATGAAAAAGGGCTGTAAATTTGTGAAAATGATGTTAAATAACTACGCATGGTAAATTGATTAAACGTCTAGTATTTCGCCTAACCATCATTCTGAACGTGCGCGTATGTAAATAATCTCCTCCAAAGACGTCACTAAATAAGTACGCATGATAATTCGGTCAAACTTGTGGTAATTCGGCTAGCCAACATTCTGAACTTGCATGTATGTAAATAATCTCGTAGTCAAGTGTGTATCGTGTGCATCGAAACTGCTTTAAACTAGAATACATACCACATTGAACGTATTCCTTATGCATAAATTGGCATAGTCAGAAGCGTAACCTAGTGACTCTATATGGCAGTTTGGGGTAATCAGTTCGTGTATTGTCCTACCATGAAGCGCCAACAAGTGACTTTATAGCAATTATGAAAATATTATAAGTCCAACATTTCTAAGTCCTACCAACTATAAAAAATATCTAAGACCTGCCAACTATGAAACATTTCTAAATCCTACCAACTATAAACAATTTCTAAGTCCTGCCAACTATGAAAAATGTCTAAGTACCGAATAGTTTCTAGATACCTTTGAACAGACAATTCACCTAGATAGACAGCTCAATCCAGGAAATTCACTTAGATATACAGGTCAATTCAGGAAATTCACCTAGATAGACAGGTCAATTCAGGAAATTCAACTAGATATACAAGTCAATTGAGGAAATTCAACTAGATAGACAGGTCAATTAAGGAAATTCACCTAGATAGAAATGTCAATTAAGGAAATTTACCTAGATACACAGGTCAATTCAGGCAATTCACCTAGATACACAAGGAAATTCAGCAACAAACTCACAAACAAACCTACAAACATACTTTTAAACTTACAAAGTCGCAAACTTTCACTGACAAACTTGCAAGCAAACCTACAAACATACTTGTCAACTTACAAAGTCGCACACTTTCACTGACAAACTTGCAAACAAACCTACAAACATACTTATAAACTTACAACGTTGCAAATTTTCACTGACAAACTTACAAACATACCTTTAAACATACAAAGTTGCAAACTTACTCTGACAAATTTGCAAACAAACCTACAAACATACTTTCAAACTTACAAAGTCGCAAACTTTCACTGACAAACTTGCAAACAAACCTACAATTTTTTTATATGCGTAAATTCAGAATGTCGGCTAGCCGAATTACCACAAGTTTGACCGAATTATCATGCGTACTTATTTAATGACGTCATTGTTGGAGATTATTTACATACGCGCAAACTCAGAAAGATGGCTAGACGAATTACTACAAGTTTAATTAATTTACCATGTGCAGTTATTTAACGACGTCATTTTCACCAATTTCCAGCCCTTTTTCATGAACAAATCGAAACTGTATGCAAGCGCGTGATGTAAAAATAACTATAGTACCTACGCAGATAGCCGTCAGATTGACTGATTTAACAGAGAAGTCCCTATTTTATAATGATTGTAAGCTATACGTAGGTTTTATAAATATATACGGGTCTGTCAGCATTGTGTAATGACCTATCAGAAATATTATTATTATAATACAGTGTAAAAAAAAATGATTATGTTCTATTACATATTTTCATAAGTCTCCCGCATAAACAGAAAACACTCGTGGTCATTCAACAGTGACAAGTGTACCGAAGCAAATAGTTCCAATTGTCTGGACCGAGTCACTACCAGTATGACCGATTTATTATACATACCTATACAGATAGCCATCAGTTTGAGTGATTTAGCAGATAAGTTCCTATTTTATAATTTCCTATGTTTTAACGTAGGATTTAGCTCCTATTTTTTAACATGGAACAAAATACCCGTATGTTTTTCCGACACACAGGCCATTCGTTACCGCTTTGATGATAGCGGGCCTTCAATATAGTTCTTGCAAATGTCAGCTAACCGAATTACTACCAGTTTTATAAATTTACCACGCGTACTTATTTAATGACGTCATTGAACAAAATTACATACAGGCGCGCAAGTTCAAAATGCCTGCTAACGTAATTACTACCATTTTTACCGAATTACTACGCGTATCGATTTAATGACGTCATTTTCATCGAATTCCCGCCATTTGCACCAATTTCCCGCCGCTATCCATTAAGCAATGAAAACTGTATGGAAATAGCCGTCAGTTTGACTAATTTATCAGAGAAGTTTCCAGTTTGATATATTGATTATCAGCTATAAGTATGTTTTAGAAATACATTCTCCCTCTTCCTTCGCTCCAGTACATCACGAAAACTACATATAATACTACTACTGTGGTAAAAATGCTTTTAATGATGACTTATCTTCTTCTAAATACTATTTACACCCGCCTACCCATACAGATATACCTGAATGTCTTTAAATAATACACTTCAATGCAAGAAGTATAAATACAAACATCTATAGGTAACTTAAACATGGTGTTTGATGTAACTGCAATCTCAGAAACGTGGAATGAGCCTGCAGCATTCCAACAGTATAATCTACCAAAGTATAATTCTTTTCAAGTCGATAGAGAAAATGCAAGAGGAGGTGGTGTTACTATCTATGTCCACAAGGAAATCAATTGTTCAAAAGTCCAATGCAAATCCTTAGATGTAAACGATATATTTGAATGTGTTACAGTCGAACTGACAATTTAACACCCAAAAATGCAATCGTTAGCTGTTTCTATCGCAAACCTGCTTCTAACATTGACACTTTCTCTGAAAATATGGAGAGAAAAAATTGGCAATATACGAACAAATAAGACATTATTATTATGTGGAGATTTTAATGTTGACACACTGAAACATGAAAACCACGTAGGCACAACACTTTTTTTTGACAATATATGTATAACCTAGGCTTATACCCTCTCATCAACAAGAATAACTAAGGATACAACCACTCTGATTGATAGTATCTTTACAAATGGTATAAACGAGCGAACCACGAATGGTATCTTAATAAGTGACATAACCGATCATTTTCAAGTTTTCACTTTCATATGATGTGATGAACAAGAATCCACAATACCATTAAGTGGTAAAACGTGGGAACATGTTATTCATGCCAATTATTAATGCCAATGATGTTAATATGGCTTATGACACATTTCTAGAAGATAAAAACTATCCAGCTGATAAAATAAAAACAAGGCACATGAACCGTCAAAAACCATGATTAACAAATCGTTTGAAAAATGCTTGTCACAAAAAAACAATTTGTATCAAATATTTCTCAAAAGTAGATCTGATGAAACGGAACATGTCACAAAAAAGTATAAGAACAAACTGACCAGTATATTAAGAAATGGAAAAAAATACTATTATAAAGAATTATTGGAGGATCAGAAACACAATATGAAGGAAACATGGAAGATTTTAAATACAATTATTAATAAGTCAAAGTGAATCTTCTTATCCTGGCTACATTGACGTAAGAATTACAGATAAAAGTGAATAGCAGACGGTTTTAACACCTTCTTTGCAAATATTGGCCAGCAATTAACTGATAAAATAAATCCACATATAAATGGTGCATCTTATGACTATCTTAAAAAAAACAGAACTATAAAGAGTATGTTCCTAAACCCGATCAGGGAAGTAGAAGTCATTAACACTGTTAATGCATGCAAAAACAAAGCATCTATGGATAGTAATGATACAAACAAAAAAGTTATACAATCCATCACTAGGCCATTGACCGCTGTATTTAAAGGAAAACAAAACGCAACGTTTTGGTGTTAAGCATCTAAAAGAGTTAATGCAAACTAAAAATTTCCAACTACAATAATAAATGTACTCCAACTATAATCAGGTTTTCCGATTCTTCTGCAGACAACGAAAACCAAATCGATTCCGAAGCCGCTGGTTACCGGTTTGAACCACAAAAACAAGGGCATGTGTTGGAAGATAGGGCAGAGGCGCGTGCCGGTGGGCCCGAACAGGAAGACCCACGGGCAGTGGAAATGTCGAGGCGCATAGCAGGAGTGCCTCAGGGTACTGTTTTAGCCCCTCTGTTATTTTAATATATATAAATGACCTACCCATGCAAGTGTCTTCCAATTTCCGTCTGTTTGCAGACGATTGTCTGATACACAGACAAGTCCAAACACAGACAGACCAGTTGGCCTTTCAAACCGATTTAAACGCTCTCAATAAATGGGGGAAAGATTGGGGTATGCACTTTAATGCAATAAAGTGCAATGTAATGCGAATCGCCAGAACTCCAACTTCAAATACATTATCCAGATCATACTCACTTGGCAATCATATACTAAAATAAGTTGACACACGGAAATATCTTGGGGTAATGGTCACAGACAACCTATCCTGGTGAACACATATCTCCCAAACTTGCAACAAAGTCAATGCCACTTTATAATTCTTAAGGAGAAATCTGAAATCGTGTCCGCAGGTCCTAAAAGAAAGAGCTTATTTTACCCTTGTCCGTCCCATTCTAGAATACGGCTGCACAGTATGGGATCCACACTTACAAAAAGACATAAACACACTCGAGAAAATACAAAGAAGAGCAGCCCGCTTCGTAAAAGGCGACTACATTTACAAAAGCAGCGTAACAAATATGATAAACGATTTAGGTTGGTCAAATCTTGAGGAGAGGAGTAGGAGCATCTGATTATTACTTATGTTCAAAATCGTCCATAATCAAATTGCTGTCCGGTCCAGAAACATTGCAGACAGACGCGCACACTCAAATCACCCTTACAAACATAAACACACCAGAGCCAACACTGAAGAATATAGAAACTCATTTTTTCCCCGCATTTTAACTGTATGGAATATCCCAGAAGCGTCATTAGTTAATGCAAAGGACGCCTCACAATTTAAGGAACTGCTAGGCCGTGCTCAATGCTCATAGAGCAACCAACATCATTGGCGCGATACCCAGCTGGGATTTGCCGATTTTAAAATAGAAACAGAAACCAGTGGGTAGCCTGCGTAGAGGCGAGTCCCCTGTGTGGCGGATGGGGGAAGCCCTTAGTATAAAGGGTAGCACCGGATAAAACAGAAGAAGGTGCCGTGGACCAAACTTACCATAGGAGAAGGACAACTCTGATTTTAAACCCGGGAAGACCCAGGTCGTTAACCTCGTCAGGTAGTCGGTCTAGGAGAAGGACAACTCTGATTACAAACCCGGGCAGGCCCAGTTCGTTAACCTTGGCAGGTAATTGGCCTAGGAGAAGGACAACTCCGATCTCAAACCACATGCTGTCTCACAGGTTGAGGGTACATTGGTGCTAGAGGCTTGGCTCACCGCTTATAACTGTGGTTGGCGACAGGAAGTGCATCCGGCTATAAAAACCTAAGCCAAACCCCTAAATATGACTGGATTAAATAGAGTGAATGTCCGTGCTAGGGCGTACCCTATAAGCGACGCGCGACACACCCGCCCGAGCTCAGTGACAAGGGCTACCGTCTGAAGGACGAAGGCGGTTAAATAAGTTATTCCAAACAGAAAGGAGAATGAGGAGGATTAAACTCGCAACACTGAATGTTGGGAGCAAGACAGGAAGAAGTGGAGAAGTAGTACAATTGATGCTAAAGAAGAATCTGCAAGTATTGTGCATACAGGAAACACAATGGAAAGGGAGCAAAGCAAGGGAGATCGGTGCCGGATACAAACTGTACTACCATGGAGACGACGGGACGAAGAATGGAGTAGGAATTGTACTATGTGAAGATCTGAAAGACAGAGTAGTAGCAGTGGAGCGACTGTGCGATAGAATGATGAGTGTGAAAATAGAGATCGAAGGAGAAGTGTGGAATTTGATCAGTTGCTATGCACCACAAACTGGATGCACGGAAGAGGAAAAGGAGGAATTCTGGGAGCACATAGATGGTGAGATGCAAGCTGTACCAAGTTGCGAGAGAATGGTGGTGACAAGAGACCTAAATGGACATGTCGAAAGAGATCGAACAGGATATAATGAAGTACACTGAGGACACGGAATAGAGGTCGCAAACGAGGAAGGCATAAAAATACTAGACTTTGCTACAGCATACCAGCTGAGGATACTGAATAATGTCTACAAGAAGAGAAGGAACCACCTTGTAACCTATAACAGTGGGGGACGAGAAACCCAAATTGACTACATCATGATGAGGAAAGAGCTTGCTAAGGAATCAAAGAACTGTACTACCCGCCGAGGCCATCACCACACAACACAGGGTACTAGTTTCTGAACTGGAGGAAGACAAGACATAGGAGAACAGTGGGAAGGAAACTGATCAGATGGTGGAAGCTAAAAGAGGACGAAATGAGAACGAACCTCAGAATAAATATAGTGGAGAGACTATCAGATAAAGACGAAGGAACAATGGAGAACGTGGAAGAATGGTGGGAAGAAACTGCGGAGCAGATCAGGAAGTGTGGGGAGGAAGTATGTGGGAGGTCAAATTGAAGAAGAAGTCCGGAGTAGAAAGCTGGTGGTGGAATGTTGACACTGAAAATGCAGTTAAGGAAAAGAAAGACAGACTGAAGAAATGGAAACGAACAGGAGCAGATATAGACTGGGCAGAGTACAAGATAGCGAAAGCAACGGCTAAGAAGGTGGTGGCAAGAGTGAGAGAAGAAGCAGTAGAGAGATTGTACGACAACCTAGAAAAATGATGGTCAGAAGGACATATATAGAACAGCAGCATCTAGGGATCGTGCAGGAAAGGACATAGGCCAGATACGTACAGTCAAAAGTGCAACGGGAGAAGTATTGATGAAAGACGATGACATCAAAGAGAGATGGGGCCAATACTTTAACTGCCTGATGAACGAAGAAAACCCGAGAGTAGAAACCGAGGAGAGGGATGTGAATTAACGAATGGTAAGGAGTATCAGTGACGAAGAAACAGAGAAATCACTCAGTGGGAAGACTGTAGGAGCAGATGAAATACCAGCTGAAGCTTGGAAATGTATGGGCATCTTTGGTGTAAAATTACTATGCAGACTATTCAACTGTGTCATGACTTCAGAATACATGCCATCGGCTTGGCGACATAGCATAGCATATTGGTCCCAATCGTCAAGGGAAAAGGTGACATTCAGGAGTGTAAGAACTACCGAGGGATCAAACGCACACCTTTAAGATATGGGAAAGAGTCATAGACAACAGGATGAGAAAATACACAGACATATATGAAAGTCAGTTTTGGTTTATGCCAGGCAGGAGTACCATCGATGCGCTTTTCATTCTCAAACAAACAATAGAGAAACACAGGGAGGGACAGAAAGACATCATAGTGGTATGCATATATATATTTATTGCAATTCTACCATTTTTATGTATTTTAATATGTTGTGAAGCGCCACGAACAATACTGGATGTGGCGCTATACCAAATAAAATATATTATTATTAATTATTGACTTGGAGAAAGGATACGATCGGGTATCAAGGGAGGAGATATGGAGATGTGCGAGAGAAAGGAATGTACCGGAAAAGTACATCAGACTGATACAGGATATGTACCGGGGGTGTGAGACAAAGGTACGCAGTGTGGCTGGCTAAAGCAGCAACATTGGCGTAGAGGTTGGGTTGCACCAAGGATCTGCATTGAGTCCATACCTGTTCCTCATATTGATGGACGTCTTGTCGGAGAAGGTGAGAAAAGATACACCAGAATCAATTATGTTTGCAGATGACATTGTGCTGTGTGAAGGAAAGGAGGTAGACATGACAGAGTACCTGGAGACGTGGAGGAAGGCACTGGAAGAGAGAGGAATGAGGGTTAGTTGACAGAAAACCCAATTCATGGAATTCATGTTCGAACGGAATGAGGAGATAGACAGACCAACTGTAAAGATACTGGGAGACGAGCTGGAGAAAGTGATACACTTCAAATATCTAGGGTCAGTCGTGGAAGAGACAGGAGGTATGGAAACGGAGATCAAACGGAGAGTGAGTCCTTTGGAGAAATTGGAAGAAATGCAGTGGAGTGTAGTGCGACAGGAGGATGCCAGTGAAGTTGAAGGGGAAGATCTATAAAAACAGTAGTCAGGCCAGGAATACTGTATGGGGCAGAGACCTGGGCAACAACGAAAGGACAAGAAGCAAGGAGAGAGATGAATGAGATGAGGATGCTGAGGTGGATGTGTGGAGTAACGAAGAAAGATAAGATCCGAAACGAATATATTAGAGGAGCAACGAGAGTGACACAAGCATCCAAAAAGATAACAGAGAAACGACTGAAATGGTAAGGGCATGTCATCACATGACAGATGGGAAGAGGAGCAGATAGTGAGGAGAGTGCTAAATGCTGAGATACCAGGAAGAAGGAGAGGACGACCGAATACCAGAAGAAAAGACACTCGCAGAAGATACATATAAATCATGGGTCCGAGTGCAGATGTGGTGATGGACAGGGCGACATGGAAAAAGAAAATTACCAGCAATACCGACGACCCCAGATGACGGGAAAAGTCAGAGAAGAAGAAGAAACAGAAACAGAACCATGCCGAGATGAAATTGACTGGTGTCGGTGTGGAAAATGCCGCAGCGATCTCCTTGTTCAGGAACGAGAACTGAATATGTCTGTTGCCAGGAGACGGTTGCGACTCGACCGCACGCCGAGCCTGTTGGTGAAGGTAATTATTAATCAATCTAGTTTATTGTTTAAATAATCGATGAGCCTAAGTTCCGGGCTGCGTATGAAGAGCGAGAGATGATCGCTCGGGCCGGGACACGTCACTTGTCTTACACTTGGGTTGACTTTAGACTTAGTTAGATCTCACTCTCAGCGCCACTGGACTCAGTGTTTGAACTTTGATGTGTCCATTTTCGAATACCACCCAAGGCTGTACCCTCACTTTTTAAAAGAAATGTAGTTGAATGGTTCCGTGATTCACATTAACCAAAATTGTACAGGGCAGAGGAAGAACTATGATAGAAAATAAACAGGAATTAACTGCCCTTTTGTTCTATCCCCGTCGACACTCTTCACATTCGCAGTAATGGCTATGCATGTATGTGGCAGTACTACGTTTTAAACCTTTTAAACACATGGCTGGTAGATATGATTATTTTAAACGTTGTGCATACTGCAATTGTTTTTGAGTTCAGCATCGATAACGTAACCAGAATATTCTTCGTCATTGATCAGCTTTTCGTGGATCTGCATTCTAATTCCTTGTGTTTTCTCAGCAAAGTAGGTAGCGAAGTCATTGCACAGTGTTTCAGTGTTAGCGGATTGTGGAAGAATCATATCCTGTGGCTTCAGCAGGGTATTAACTACACGAAAACATGTTCGCTGGTCAAGTGATGACAATACTGACTCACAGTGAGCACGCTTAGCTCGCTTGATCATGTTAATGACCGCTGTTCGGTGTTCAACAAAAATCTGGCGATGCACCTCGAGCTTCGTTTACTTGACAGAAAACAGTTTGTAAAAATAGGTGAACATTGTTCTAGCCTCTTAGGCACTTCATGTGGTGTACAACAGGGGTCCGTATTAGGGCCTAAACTTTTTAATTTGTATATAAATGATATATGCAATGTGTCTCAATTACTGAAATTTGTGTTGTTTGCTGATGCCACTAACATACTATACTTTGATGACAATATACTCAATCTTACAAATGTTGTAAATCGTGAACTGGATAAATTGTATATATGGTTCACTGTAAATAAGCTGTCACTCAATGTATCAAAAACAAACTACATAATATTTGGTAACTGTAAATTAAATTGTGACCTAGATATTAGAATTCACAATAATAAAATTGCCAGGGCTGTCAATTTACGGTGTAAAAATGTTGAATTCATTACCTATCAATATTGCAAAAGTGCATAATTTTCGTTCATTTGTTAATAACTTAAAAATCAATAATGATTAGCAAATATGAAACTACTGTATGATTTTCTGGTATAACAATTTACATACACCGTGTTATTCTGAAATAATTATATTGTGAAACTTTCATTATTAGTATTATACTTGTAATACTGTATTACTCAGTAGTATAGCTTAAATCATTTATGTTACATTTGACTGATATAAATACTAACAACTGTGTATATGTTATCACAATGATTCGACTACGAAACAATGCAACAGGGTTATACAAATACATAAGATATGTATTCAGTATACCCCTTTTTCTAACACTAAACTGTTTTTGTTACTATCATCTGTATTATCTGTGTCAGAAAATAAACATATTGATTGATTGGTTGATTGATTGAAAATACAATGCTCCGTCGAGTACCACGTAACTAGTACAAACTATATTCGGCAGTTAGTGCTACAAACTGGTGCTGAGCAACACCGGCAGGCTAGCACACAGATTGTTGATGCCAGTGGGTCAATAAAGTCAATGGAGGTGCTGATAGCTGTATCCACACAGCGCTATGCTCCTGGCACCTCTGTCTAAAGCTCTAATACAAAAGTAATGTGATGGCTTTATAAAAAGTTCACATCAACATTGGATATATTCATACAGAGTTCACACGTGGTTCATGTCACGAATCCATTACCATATACCCGTGACCCATTTTTGGGTCACGGGTATATGGGGTATATGGCCTACTTAAATGTTTACTATCACGTTCACACGCATATGGAGCGTAATGGCCCAGTGACTAGAGCGTCGGGCTCTCAATCGAGAGAATCCGGGTTCGAATCATAATATGTTGCCGTGTCGAACCTTAGGCAAGTTCGTTCATTCTACGTTGCTGTAATTCACACAGGTGAATGAGTATTTGGCCGTAAACAGTGGTGGAGAGTTGTGTACGAATAGTTTCAGCAACTTACCTCCATACAAAACTGTAATATTTATGGCAACTGCCAAATAAACTACTACAACCTTCACGCCGCAGGAAATAACATCGGCAGTAACTGTTTGTGTAATAGTGGTGTAATAATTGTAAACACAATTTGTATCTTACCGAGTAGGCATATCCAAGCCCAGCCTTCGTCTTTGGGAACGGCACACACTGGATCTATTTTCTGGGCCATGTTGTAAAGTTGTCACCTTCACGTATGCCCGGGACGACTGCAACGAAATGACTCTAATGCCCGTTGACCAAACAAACAGTGAGAACTGTTTCTTTGTGCGTAACATAAATAAAATCCGAGATCGTGCAAGTCTATTCACAAACATTATGCATCAGTGGCTTTCAACAGTACTTAAAGGGCTGCGTCACCTTCGTTTAAAACAGGCCGCGGTCGATTTTCTCGCTTGGTTCTTGGATATACCTGTCAATCTTGGCATAATGGCGGAGTACAAACCGGAATAACAAGAAGCGCTGCAAGAGGGGAAAAATATATTTGAGAAACAGGTGATGAGGATTACCTTGGATAACACAGAAATTGTGTGCTACACACCAAAACTAGGGCATAAACATTATGATGGGGGTGAAGTAGATCGAGCCAGCTGGTGGGTTTTTGCACTCTGGTGAAATGGTTACCGATGGAGTGCGTTTGTAAGAACGAGTGCAGCGAAGAATGTCTACAAGACGGTGCGAATGCAACGAGAAAGGCAGGAATATATCTCACACGCTGAAAGGGAAACATTTAAGATCGTGCTTAACGTCGGCATACCAATATGCGCTGGAGACGATGGTGTCGACAATGCAACAATACACCTTTTGAATGAAACTCAAACGGCATTTATGTGGGCAACAAAACCAATGCTTCTATTCTGGAGTATGCAGCAAGCTTAATAAGTTATGAGGCTGACGGAAACATGTGACTGGCTCCTCCAATCCTAGCGTCCAGCCTCTCTTTCGAAATGACCACGATTGAAAAGGTATATTATATTTGTAGCAACAGCCAATATCGGCCACCATACTTCATGTCTGTCTTTATCCCAAAGCATGATGGGATACAACATGTGATGGCAATGTCAAGTTTGTGTTGAATAAAGATGGTTCAGCGTCTGTCAAAAAGACTCACTTACGAATTCTATATGGTGGCAGCGGGTTTTAAAACACCCACAGTCGACGCTAATACAACAAGGTAAACATGAGCATACCAGGGGAGAATCCTACGGTTCAGCCAGCGCAGAATATTGCGCCCACTGGCATCCAGCTTGACATTCCACTGCCGGGAAAGTTCGATGGCGCAAATAGCCCTCAACAGGCTGAACTTTGGCCTAAGTGGCTAAAGCGGTTCGAACGCTATAGAGTAGCATCAGGGCTGAAAAATAAGCCAAATGCAGATCAAGTCAGCATCCTACTCTACAGTATGGGGGACTGTGCAGACGATATACTGTCTACGCTGACGGTAAACGAAGAAACCGATGCGTATGACGATGTGAAGATGGCGCTGAACGAATACTTCAAGGTAAGACGAAACGTCATTTGTGAGCGTGCGAGGTTCAATAAAAGAACTCAGTCACCGAGTGAATCGATTGACACCTTTATACAAGACTTGTACAAGCTGTCAGAATTCTGCGACTACGGCAATCTGCGAGAGGATCTAATCAGGGATCGAATCGTCGTAGGCGTGTTCAGTGATGCTTTATCTGATACGCTACAAGGGAAGTCCGATCTGTCGCTGAAAAAAAGCGATAGAAATTAGCAGACAAGCAGAGGCAAGAAAACAAAATAGAGAATTTGTTAGAGAGAACACTGTTGCTAGCAAAACTGTTGATTTTGTCAAACCGTCTCACCCAATAAACTATCTCAAAGCCGGTACAAAGCACAAACCTAAGAACTACAACAACGCAAAAACAAATTCTGCTACACCAGGCACACACAACACATGCAAATGGTGTGGCCGCAGTCGACACGGTCGACAACAATGCCCTGCAAGAGAAGCTATTTGTCGCAATTGCCAAAAGAAAGGACACTTTCACTCTGTATGTCGAGGTGTGAAACAACCGTCAAACCGGGTCAACGAAGTGCAACAGCTCGAGTGTGTCGACTTGCCGTACCTCGGTTATGTTAGGGCACGAGACGACACAGAACACTGGTCAGCTGAGGTGGAGGTCAATGGTCACGCCACAAAGTTCAAATTAGACACGGGTGCAGCTGTCTCTGTGGTCAGCGATCAAGAGGCGTGGCTTAATACAAAAAAGCTGCTACCGACAAAGCAAGCACTACGTGGTCCGGGTGGCACACTTCTACCAGTAAGTGGAGTGATCAAGACAAAAAACTGCGCTATCGTAACAAATCACTCGATGAATTGGTGTACGTCATTAGACACCAAGAGTATTCTCTACTCAGTCGGCGAGCGTGTGTCGGTCTTGACTTGGTCGCACGTGTCGACAACGTCCAAGAAACAACGAGTCAGAAACCAATCTACCGTGCCGAGTACAACTCTCTCTTCAAAGGCATCGGTAAACTGAGAACCGAACATCACATCACGCTGTGCGCAGACGCCACACCAGTATGTTTGTACACCGCAAGGAAAATCGCCCATCCTCTACTTCCACAAATAAAATCTGAGATTGAGTCGATGGTGCGACAGGAGATTATATCGGCGGTGACCGTGCCGACAAGATGGTGTTCCGGCATGGTTCCTGTCCAGAAAGCAAACGGCTCCGTGCGGATCTGCGTAGATCTGACGCAACTGAACAAGTCAGTACAGCGAGAGATACACCCGATGTCATCAGTGGACGAAAGCCTTGCAAAGTTGGTCAGCAGCAAAGTCTTCTCGAAGCTTGACGCCAACAGCGGCTTTTGGCAGCTTCCATTTGACGACGAGTCGCGGCTGCTGACGACATCGCACCATATGGTCGTTACTGCTTCAACCGGCTACCATTCGGGATCAGCTCCGCTCCGGAGATTTTCCAACGAACAATGTCGATCATTCTGGAAGGACTCGAGGGGGTCATATGTCACATGGACGACATTCTCATTCACGCCAAATATCAAACAGAGCATAACAAACGTGTGAGAGCCGTTCTTGGTCGCCTTCAGGAGGCTGGACTCACACTGAACGCAAACAAGTGCGAGTTCTCCAAGAGCTCTATAACGTTCCTTGGTCACATTGTCGATGGCTCCGGCATTCAGGCCGACCCGCGGAAAACGACAGCAGTCACACATTTTCCGACTCCAACGACGGTCAAAGAACTGCAACGTTTCATGGGCATGGTAAATCAGATGAGAAAGTTCATCCCAGGGCTGGCTGGGTACAATGAGTCGCTACGCCAACTACTGCGCAGCGACAATGTCTGGTTGTGGGGTGACGCACAGGAGAAGTCATTCCAGCGAGTGAAAGACGCCCTGGTCGCGCCCGAGACACTCGCCCACTACGACCCAAAACGTCCCACAATCATTGCAGCAGACGCCTCGTCGACAGGCATTGGGGCGGTCCTGCTACAAGTGCAAGATGACACCAAGCGTCGTCCAGTGTGCTATGCGTCGCGATCGCTGAGTGACACTGAGAAACGCTACGCGGTAATCGAGAAGGAGGCCTTGGCAGCGACTTGGGCATGTGAAAACTTCAGCGAGTACGTGCTTGGGTTACGGCTCACACTCGAGACAGATCATCGTCCGTTAGTGCCATTGTTGAACACCACCGAACTATGCAAAATGCCGCCAAGGATACAAAGGTTTCGCCTACGGCTGATGCGATTCGCACCGTACGTCCGGTACGTGCCGGGAAAGCATCAAACAACAGTCGATGCACTCTCGCGTGCGCCGGTAGAAGCGCCCGCATCAGAGGACAAACTGTTTGTCGCAGAAGTCGAAGCGTTCGCACAACAGACGGTGAACATTCTCCCGGCAACGAACAAACGCCTACGGGAAATAGTCGACGAGCCGAAAGTAGACGAGGAATGCAGTAAAATCCGAGAATACTGTCTTCATGGATGGCCTGCATATATGCCAAACCAGCCGCTACTACGTCAATACTGGTAGAGCAGGAGCTATCTGGCGATCGTTGATGACATTCTCCTATATGACGAACGCATCGTCATTCTTCGAGCATTGAGACTGGGCGTCCTTGACTGTCTCCACCAAGGGCACCATCGACTTCGCACTCTGCTACCCGTCCTTCCCAGCACACTGAAACAGAGGGGTCCTGGCGACGAATCCCTGCAAAAGAAGGAGAGCTTGCGTCGTTCCGACCAGCAGCATACCTTCAACTTGCGACACAAAGCGCGTGACTTGCCGACGCTACTGCCAGGCGATCCAGTTTGGATCCGAGACCAAAATCGCCAAAGTCTAGTTGTGAGTCGAACACCTGAGCCGCGATCGTACTTGGTGAAGACCGACCTCGGCACTGTGCGTCGCAACCGTAGAGCGCTAGTGCAGACTACAGGGTCTCGCGCTGGTGACGACTCCGACAGTTAGCGGACACTGCCTGCACACTTCGCTACAACTGCTGTCCTCGCGACACCCGCTGCTGAGATGCAGCTGTCAGCTACACCAGCGAAGAGTGCTTCACGTCCTGCTAGAGAGACATCTTCACTCTCTGAACCAGCGGCACCTGAAAGGGTGACTCGGTCGGGGAGAACGGTGAAACCACCGACGCGTTTAGACTTGTAAAGTGCATTACTTCTACTAGTCAGAATCATGAACACTAATAGCTGTTCAGACATTTAATTAAAGTTCACTTTTAATGTTAACTACTAATCAGACAACGGTTATGTCATACACACGTAATTCCTTCTGACTTTCAGTGTTATTGTTTCTACGTATATGATGTTCAATTTCACTTAAATAGTGAAATTAAGTGCATAGTCGATAAATTTGTACCTTTAAAAAAACAAGGGAAACGGTCTAAAAAGAAACACTTATCGAAAGAAGCCATTAGAAAAATTAAGTATAAACAAATGATGTGGAAGTCATATAGATGTACTGGAAATGATGAAGACTACAACATTTATAAAGAAGCACTTAATCAAGCTACAGCTGAAATTAGAAATTCAAAGAGAAGCTATGAAAAAAAATTAGCTAGTAATATAAAACATGACAGTAAGAGTTTTTATGCGTATATTCGAAGCAAACAGAAAGTTCAGGATAAGGTCGGTCCTCTAGAAGATAGTGCTGGAAATACAATATCAGAGGGATTCTTAATGGCAGAAGACCTGAATGAGTATTTTAGTTCAGTGTTTACCAGGGAAGATATTAGTTCACTGCCAGTACCAGAGGCTAAGTTCAAGGGGGCAGATTCAGACTATTTAGGACAGTTAGTTGTAACCTCGGAAATGGTAGCTAAGAAAATAAGGGCTATGAAGGATAATAAATCACCTGGAGTGGACGGGATTCCGCCCAAACTACTATTGGAAATTGTAGAACAAATTAGCGTACCGCTTGCAACAGTTTTCAATTTGTCATTAGAAGAGGGAGTGGTTCCTTTAGAATGGAAAGAGGCAAACATTATACCGTTATTTAAAAAAGGTTCGAGAAACAAGTCAGAGAACTATAGACCAGTGAGTTTAACATCAGTGATTTGCAAATTATTAGAAAGACTAATTAAAGATCACATGGTGGATTTTCTTGTTAAACATAACTTGATAAACCCATCTCAACATGGGTTTTTAAAAGCGAGGTCATGCTTAACAAATATGTTATGTTTTTTGGAAGACATCACTAGGTGGGTAGATGAGGGATCACCAGTAGAAATCATCTATTTAGATTTTCAAAAAGCTTTCGACAAAGTACCACATCAAAGATTACTCCTTAAGCTAAAGGCCCATGGCATAGGAAATGGTATAATAAACTGGATAGAAAAATGGCTGAATGACAGAAGACAACGTGTAGTAGTTGATGGGGAGGCTTCAAACTGGAAATCGGTATTGAGTGGGGTACCACAGGGATCAGTACTAGGACCTATATTATTCTTAATATATATCAACGATTTGGACGATGATATAACAAGCAAGGTGTTAAAATTTGCGGATGATACAAAAGTGTTTAGAAGGATTAAAAGTGATGGAGACAGACAGCATTTACAAGATGATCTTGATAGGTTGATCAAATGGTCTGAAAAGTGGCAAATGCTGTTCAATTTTGGGAAATGTAAATGCCTCCACACAGGTCATGGGAATGAAGAGGTAAAATATAAAATGGGGGTACTGTTCTAAGTACTACTGTAAAAGAAAAGGACTTGGGGTTAACCATTAGTGCTGATATGAAGGTTTCAGAGCAGTGCGGAATTGCAGCGTCAAAGGGAAATCAAATCCTTGGATTAATTAGGCGAAATATAGCGTATAAGAAAAAAGAATTAATAGTACCGCTGTACAAAACAATAGTGAGGCCTCATTTAGAATATTGTATACAAGCATGGAGGCCATATCGCAAGAAGGACATAGATATGCTAGAAAGAGTACAGAGGAGAGCGACTAAAATGATACCAAATCTGAGGGATCTTAGTTACGAAATACGCCTAAAAGAATGTGGTTTAACAACACTAGAGACCAGGAGATTGAGAGGAGATCACATAGAAGTGTTTAAAATATTGAATGGTTATTAAAATATTGATAGAAACATTTTTTTCTCAGTTAAGAAAGATAGAAGGACCAGAGGACATGAAGCTACATTAGTAAAGGAGCAGTGTAGATTAGATATAAGAAAGTTCTCATTCTCACAAAGGACTGTAAATGAATGGAACAGATTATATCCTGATTGTGTTGGTGCTAGTAGCGTGAATATGTTTAAAAATAAAATCGACACACACCTAAAAAAGGCGGGATACATGTAGATAAAAAGTATTGGACTCTCGATAAGCCAAAAGGCTTCCTTGTCCACCTGCCATCCAGAGTAATTTTCTGGATGGCAATCTTGTTAAATCTTGTTAAATCAATATACTTCAATATACAATAGCCAATATCGGCCACCATACTTCATGTTTATATATATATATATATACACACACACACACACAACGTAACTTAATATGAGCCGTGTATTTATAATTATATGCAAAAAACACAAAGTAGTAAAAACACCACCATCAGCCATCTAAATACTCCGGTGAAGACGATAGGAGTAAATAATCGTGGACATTTCGAAAGAGAGGCTGGACGCTGGGATTGGAGGAGCCAGTCATATGTTTCCGTCAGCCTCATCATTTATTAAGCTTACCGTATACTCCAGAATATGAAGAAAAAAAAGAAAAAAAACATTGGTTTTGTTGTATGTATATATATATATATATTGTGTTGTCTGATATCATTGTCTTGCAATTATTTATAGTCATACGTTCTATAGTATAGTTTTTGTCTGAGACTCTGGCTAATGATACTTGTACACAATCTATATGAGTGTTGTTATACTGTCTGTTATGAGTACATCTTCCAAGGGGTTTTAGGGCGAGGACATGTGCACATGTACCTAACGCTTCCCCTTGTTTAGAATCACACAATTTCATACCTGTGTGTAAGATGGTGGGTTTCCTCCACCTGCGTGTGGTCGGTTCCCTCACCTTTGCTCTCAGTTTTGTGTATTTGTTATGACATGTATAACTAGGTGATGCCATTGTATATTATTGTAGTTACGTAATATAGTTATACATAAAGAGTTGGCTTACTATTAAGCTCTTATACAAACATACATCTGACTTGTGTTATCAGCAAACTAGCCACGTTTCCGAGTCACAACTTTATCTGGTGGTGTTGTCCCGCATAAATAATTATTGAGGAGGTGCTTGTTGGGGTAAAAATAAGTCCGGAGAATTACATACACAAAGAGGGTATAGTAGAATCTGTCTTGGGCGATTACCCCGTCTGCACTGCCAAAGCGGCCGTATAAGAATGATTACAGATAGATAACAAGACTATTTAGAGCTACTTCATCTAGCGGATAACGGACACTATTACGCTATATAAAGTGAACCTGTTGTATGTAACGCTTAAGAACTGGGACGAGTGCAGGACCTGGAATTATGTCTAACCGAATACGTAGGGAACGTTACTGTCCAGTTCACTAGCATATTTCTGGTTCAAATATGAAGTTCAACTGCAAGAATATCGTCTAAATACCAAAATTACAAGTGTTTTGAACCTATGTCAAAAACACTACCGTAGTGTTTTCAATCTACGTTCACGCCACTACTGTTGTATTTTGAACTATGCAGTGTCTTGACCTTGCACTGACTGTCCGGGCCTTTCACACACCATGTATGACACACGGAAACAGGCACAACAAAACAAACAAAGTTAATATTCATAGAAACCAATATTTATTAATAATTACGTAGGATGCCGACGCAGAAGGTAATGGTGCATGGTGATGGCTGTTTTGTAAGAAGTCTTCTGCTGACGTCATGTCATGGTTACCCACAGACTAGGGGGTGGGTTATATGTTTGGTTCACGAATGTTTGATGTTCAGCACTATTTTACAGTATTGTTGTACAGTGCACTAGATAAATGAATACAGATTCATGTGATGTATTATTCATTCTTAATGAATTTGTATGTTTAATATTATGTGATGTCCACGACGAAACAGTAGTGGCTTTTTTGACATATTATTCAATGTTTTGTCTGCGGCCTCCTCAAAATGAAACATATCGATCAGATATTTATTTTCCTTATTCATCATTTCGGATATCCAGATACAAAAATTAGCATTATACCGCAGTTTCTACTATAAGAACATTGAAAAATAACCAAATATGACAACACTCAGAGACCCCATACATCTGAAAGTAAGTCCAATTTTCAGAATGAGGCTAACTGATTTGCGAGGGTAGCCCTCAGGATTATTATTCAGGAAGGTTTGACGTTTTAAAAACAGGGCAACCGAAAATAGCACGAAGTATCCATTTCGACCTTTGTACTCCCCGACTATAACAAAGTCAGCAAATAAGAACAGTTTCTTTTCAGTTTATTTGAACCATTCGAGCTAACTCGGAATATATTGACACACACAAGTCACAAAATAAACTAAGACTGAATTACAAATGATAACGTTTAGAAATGAATGCGTTTTGTTGAATTACACAGACAGGTCGATAAAATACATGTGGTGAAAGAAACTACTGCATTTAGAATCACTGTGAAATTCCAACTATAATTGGAAATAATATTATCAAAACACTGACATGGTGATGGCCATATTTTTTTAATAATAATGTATTGTTTATTTTAACAACAACAATTGCAACACGTAATTTGCCAGATACACCATTATAAACCACGTATCGATGTTGAAATGGGCAAGAAGAAGTGTATCACTTATAACACGTGCCCAATATTGGATTTATGCAAGTGAGAAAATGCCCGATCATAATACTTTCTTTTTTTGATGGCATAACATTTCAGACACTTAATGTATTTAGAAATGTTTTGAAATTCCAACTATAATTGTATATATGATCAAAACACTGACATTGTGGCGGCCATGTTTGATTCATGCAAATTAAAAAGGTTTCTAAGTTGAGCCTAAAATGGTATGTTGCCTGCACAACTAAAGCATCGGGTAACACATTGCACGCCGTCGTCGTGAACCAAACCAAGTCCCCGCACTGCCGACATGCGGCCAGAGCGTTCTATACTTCATGATTATGTCTGTGGCTGTATCTGGCAGCCAACGGTTCTGTGAGGTCGATGGTCGCTGCAATCATCGCTAAGGAACCAATCGCCAAGAATGACTCGTCCCATTGTCCTGTGACATCTCGCAGGAACCTTGAAATTAAGTGAAGTTGAGATCGTTATATGTTTCCACGAACAGACAAACTCTACGATAGCCTTTGCAAGCATAACGTCTGCTTAGACAAACATCGTACAGTTGTGCGGCATGTCTGTACCGGATGCGATACAAATATCTTATGCCAAAGCTTGTATGAATTATAAATGTTGTGAGACATATTACCACATGACATTTTAAATTCAAACGACATTTGACGTAAAGTAATCGTCTCACATGCATCTGACATGGGCAAGTCAGGATGTTGCCAAAAATTTGTCATGCGCGGATTCCGTGAAAATCAGTGCCGTGTTGTTTATTAACTCCTTATCGAAGCCTCCAACGTACACGTTCACAAACATACAAAATAAAAAAAAAATTAACAAGATTGCCACCCAGAGAATTAACTCCAGGTGGCAGGTGGACAAGGAAGCCCTTTGGCTTATCTTATTCGCTAGGGCGCTGTATAACCTAAATAAATAAGGCGGTCTAGCGTACGCAATCTTACGTAAAGTGTAACATTTGTGCACAGAAAACAGTCTTCTTAAAGACTACATAGACAGTGAATAGTGTAAACACAGTTGACAAAACTATTTTAAATAGCTAATTAGATTATTATTATTAAATAAATTCTGATATGGCGCCTTGCAAGCGGCAAGTCAAGGCAAAGAGACACTTGGTGTGCGACGACTGCCACAGTTGGGTAGATTTTGCCTTATCCGGCTGTACGAAGTCATAGACAGAAACCAAGGAAGAGGGATTCACCTTTCAGTGCGTGGGGTGTTGGAAGGTGAAATGTCTGGAGAAAGAGGTAGCTAGGTTGGTAGATATTGTGAAGGGGATGGAGATGAGAATCAGCAAGGAGACAGATGGAATGGAGAGAGACGACAGGGATAAAGTTGGGAATACTGTGAAACTGAAGGAGCAGAGTAGTGGCAACAAGACCGAGGAAAGGAGACTGAGAGGAGGGAAGGTGATCGGAGGGGAAGAAAGTGGAGGATCGACGGCAGGAAATGTGACAGGTGTGAAGGTGGCAGGAGAGAAAGTGACCGTAGAGAAAGAGGTAGGAGGGAAAAAGAGACGGGAGAGGAGAGAAGGAAATGCAATGGGAGGAAAGATGACGGGAAGAAAGGAAGTGAGAGTACATGTGACAGAAGAGAAGTCGGGAGGGACGATGACAGGAAGAAAGGTGACAAGAGAAACAGCGTCAGGAAAGAATGGAACGGACGAGATTGTGACGGGAGAGCAGAAGACAGGGGAACAAGATTACAACCAGACAGATGCAAACCGTAGAAAGAGCTACACTGAGGCAGTGATTGAGGGGGCAATGAGGAAAGAGAGGGTGTTTATGGGCGATTCGATTATGAGAAAGACAGATAAGACTCTAAGCGAGGGGGAGGACGTCGTTGTTTGTCTACCGGGGGCTAGGATAGAACATGTAACTGAAAGGGTAGAGAAGGTACTGGGGCATGGCAAGGGAGGGTCTATACTAGTACATGTAGGGACAAATAACGCAGAGAGGGAGGGAACAACTGGGATAGTTCAGAAGTACAGACAGTTAGTGAAGAAGTTAAAGAAGACAAGAGTAGAACAGATTATCCTCTCAGGAATTTTGCCAGTAATGGGAGGAAGGGGGCCGACATATAGAAACTGCAAGAGGATGGCGATCAACGCACTAGTTGAGCAGATGTGTAAAGAAGAGGGGGTGGGATTCGTAGATTTATGGGGATACTTTGTTGGGAGGGAAGATATGTACATGAGAGATGGCCTACATCTAAGTGGAAAGGGGGCAGCAGTTTTCTCAGAGAACTTGCTGCAATCTGTTGACAGTGGGACAGGCTGCATCTATTTAAACTAGATTCGCAGGGGGGATTCACAGAGAAGCCTGAAACTGGAGGCATAGATAAAGACAGCAGAAATAAATCGGCAAAGAACAGCCTGGAAAACTGTTCTGAATCAGGATATAAATGCATTTGTTTAAATGCAAGGAGCATAGTAAACAAAAGAAGTGAACTAAACATTATGGTAGAAGATATTGACCCTCACATAATAGGTATAACCGAATCGTGGGCCACCACTGATATATCAGATGCCGAATTGGGACTAACAGGATATGTAATGTTTAGGAAAGATAGAATAGGAAGAAAGGGAGGTGGAGTTATTTTATATATTAAAGAATCTATCCAGGCTTATGAAATAAAATTAGAAAGAGAAGCAGATTGCGAAGAAGCTGTTTGGTGTAACATAGTTACAGGAAACTCAACGTTAACAGTTGGGTTAGTTTATCGAAGTCCAAACATAAGCATAGAAGAGAATGAAAAAATACAAAACGCTATAAGGGAAGTAAGCAAACGGAACTGTATTATTATGGGGGACTTTAACCATGGGCATATACAATGGAAATCTCTACAGAGTATGGGGAGTGAGGACCACAAGTTTTTAGTTTTAGTACAAGATAGTTTCCTTTCTCAACATGTGCTAGAACCAACCAGGGGAGAGAATGTGTTAGACTTAGTTTTGTCCTCACAGAAAGAATTAGTTGACAATGTCAAGATATGTGAGCCACTGGGGAGTAGTGATCACAACCAGATACATTTTACCATCAAAGTAAAATCAGAAAGGAATAGTAAAAAGCAGTATAGGAGAAATTTCCACAAAGGAAGGTATAAGGACATGAGGAAATATTTAGCAAAGATAGACTGGAATAACACACTGAAGAATAAGACAGCAACCGAATGCTGGAATATCTTAAATAGTGAAATTAAGTGCATAGTCGATAAATTTGTACCTTTCAAAAAACAAGGGAAACGGTCTAAAAAGAAACACTTATCGAAAGAAGCCATTAGAAAAATTAAGTATAAACAAATGATGTGGAAGTCATATAGATGTACTGGAAATGATGAAGACTACAACATTTATAAAGAAGCACTTAATCAAGCTACAGCTGAAATTAGAAATTCAAAGAGAAGCTATGAAAAAAAATTAGCTAGTAATATAAAACATGACAGTAAGAGTTTTTATGCGTATATTCGAAGCAAACAGAAAGTTCAGGATAAGGTCGGTCCTCTAGAAGATAGTGCTGGAAATACAATATCAGAGGGATTCTTAATGGCAGAAGACCTGAATGAGTATTTTAGTTCAGTGTTTACCAGGGAAGATATTAGTTCACTGCCAGTACCAGAGGCTAAGTTCAAGGGGGCAGATTCAGACTATTTAGGACAGTTAGTTGTAACCTCGGAAATGGTAGCTAAGAAAATAAGGGCTATGAAGGATAATAAATCACCTGGAGTGGACGGGATTCCGCCCAAACTACTATTGGAAATTGTAGAACAAATTAGCGTACCGCTTGCAACAGTTTTCAATTTGTCATTAGAAGAGGGAGTGGTTCCTTTAGAATGGAAAGAGGCAAACATTATACCGTTATTTAAAAAAGGTTCGAGAAACAAGTCGGAGAACTATAGACCAGTGAGTTTAACATCAGTGATTTGCAAATTATTAGAAAGACTAATTAAAGATCACATGGTGGATTTTCTTGTTAAACATAACTTGATAAACCCATCTCAACATGGGTTTTTAAAAGCGAGGTCATGCTTAACAAATATGTTATGTTTTTTGGAAGACATCACTAGGTGGGTAGATGAGGGATCACCAGTAGATATCATCTATTTAGATTTTCAAAAAGCTTTCGACAAAGTACCACATCAAAGATTACTCCTTAAGCTAAAGGCCCATGGCATAGGAAATGGTATAATAAACTGGATAGAAAAATGGCTGAATGACAGAAGACAACGTGTAGTAGTTGATGGGGAGGCTTCAAACTGGAAATCGGTATTGAGTGGGGTACCACAGGGATCAGTACTAGGACCTATATTATTCTTAATATATATCAACGATTTGGACGATGATATAACAAGCAAGGTGTTAAAATTTGCGGATGATACAAAAGTGTTTAGAAGGATTAAAAGTGATGGAGACAGACAGCATTTACAAGATGATCTTGATAGGTTGATCAAATGGTCTGAAAAGTGGCAAATGCTGTTCAATTTTGGGAAATGTAAATGCCTCCACACAGGTCATGGGAATGAAGAGGTAAAATATAAAATGGGGGGTACTGTTCTAAGTACTACTGTAAAAGAAAAGGACTTGGGGTTAACCATTAGTGCTGATATGAAGGTTTCAGAGCAGTGCGGAATTGCAGCGTCAAAGGGAAATCAAATCCTTGGATTAATTAGGCGAAATATAGCGTATAAGAAAAAAGAATTAATAGTACCGCTGTACAAAACAATAGTGAGGCCTCATTTAGAATATTGTATACAAGCATGGAGGCCTTATCGCAAGAAGGACATAGATATGCTAGAAAGAGTACAGAGGAGAGCGACTAAAATGATACCAAATCTGAGGGATCTTAGTTACGAAATACGCCTAAAAGAATGTGGTTTAACAACATTAGAGACCAGGAGATTGAGAGGAGATCACATAGAAGTGTTTAAAATATTAAATGGTTATGAAAATATTGATGAAACATTTTTTTCTCAGTTAAGAAAAATAGAAGGACCAGAGGACATGAAGCTACATTAGTAAAGGAGCAGTGTAGATTAGATAAAAGAAAGTTCTCATTCTCACAAAGGACTGTAAATGAATGGAACATATTATCTCCTGATTGTGTTGGTGCTAGTAGCGTGAATATGTTTAAAAATAAAATCGACACACACCTTAAAAAGGCGGGATACATGTAGATAAAAAGTATTGGACTCTCGATAAGCCAAAAGGCTTCCTTGTCCACCTGCCATCCAGAGTAATTTTCTGGATGGCAATCTTGTTCAATCTTGTTAAATCTTGTTAGAGTCCGACCCTTTTATCTATGTGTATCCCGCCCGTCTGAGGTATGTGTCGATTTTATTTTTAAACATATTCACGCTACTAGCACACAATCAGCAGATAATCTGTTCCATTCATTTACAGTCCTTTGTGAAAATGAAAACTTTCTTATATCTAATCTACTCTGCTCCTTTGCTAATGTAACTTCATGTCCTCTAGTCCTTCTATCTTTCTTAACTGAAAAAAATATATTTCTATCAATATTTTCATAATCATTCAATATTTTAAACACTTCTATCTGATCTCCTCTCAATCTCCTGGTCTCTAGTGTTGTTAAACCGCATTTTTTAGGCGTATTTCGTAACTAAGATCCCTCAGTTTTGGTATAATTTTAGTTGCTCTCCTCTGTACTCTTTCTAGCATATCTATGTCCTTCCTGCGATACGGCCACCACGCTTGAATACAATATTCTAAATGAGGCCTAACTATTGTTTTGTACAGCGGTATTATTAGCTCTTTTTCCTTATACGTTATGTTTCGCCTAATTAATCCAAGGATTTGATTTCCCTTTGAAGCTGCAATTCCGCACTGCTCTGAAACCTTCATATCAGCACTAATGGTTAACCCTAAGTCCTTTTCTTTTACAGTAGTACTTAGTACAGTACCCCCCCCCCCAGTGTATATTCTACCTTATTTTGTATCATCCGCAAATTTCAACACCTTGCTTGTTATTTCATCATCCAAACCGTTGATATATATTAAGAATAATATAGGTCCTAATACTGATCCCTGTGATACCCCACTCAATACCGATTTCCAGTTTGAAGCCTCCCCATCAACTACTACACGTTGTCTTCTGTCAATCAGCCATTGTTCTATCCAGTTTATTTTACCATTTCCTATGCCATGGGCCTTTAGTTTCAGCAGTAATCTTTGATGTGGTACTTTGTCGAAAGCTTTTTGAAAATCTAAGTAGACGATATCTACTGGTGATCCCTCATCTACCCACTTAGTGATGTCTTTCAAAAAACATAACATATTTGTTAAGCATGACCTCGCTTTAAAAAAAATCATGTTGAGATGGGTTGATCAAGTTTTTTTTAACAAGAAAATCCACCATGTGATCTTTAATTAATCTTTCTAATAATTTGCAAATCACTGATGTTAAACTCACTGGTCTATAGTTCTCTGACTTGTTTCTCGAACCTTTTTTAAATAACGGTATAATGTTTGCCTCTTTCCATTCTAAAGGAACCACTCCCTCTTCTAATGACAAATTGAAAACTGTTGCAAGCGGTACGCTAATTTGTTCTACAATTTCTAATAGTAGTTTGGGCGGAATCCCATCCACTCCAGGTGATTTATTATCCTTCATAGCCCTTATTTTCTTAGCTACCATTTCTGGGGTTACAATTAATTGTCCTAAATAGTCTGAATCTGCCCCCTTGAACTTAGCCTCTGGTACTGGCAGTGAACTAATATCCTCTCTGGTAAACACTGAACTAAAGTACTCATTCAGGTCTTCTGCCATTAAGAATCCCTCTGATATTATATTTTCAGCACTATCTTCTAGAGGACCGACCTTATCTTGAACTTTCTGTTTGCTTCGAACATATGCATAAAAACTCTTCCTGTCATGTTTTATATTACTAGCTAATTGTTGTTCATAGCTTCTCTTTGAATTTCTAATTTCAGCTGTAGCTTGGTTAAATGCTTCTTTATAACTGTTGTAGTCTTCATCATTTCCAGTACATCTATATGACTTCCACATCATTTGTTTATACTTAATTTTTATAATGGCTTCTTTCGATAAGTGTTTCTTTTTGGACCGTTTCCCTTGTTTTTTGAAGGGTACAAATTTGTCGACTATGCACTTAATTTCACTCTTTAATATATTCCAGCATTCTGTTGCTGTCTAATTTTGCAGTGTGTTATTCCAGTCTATCTTTGCTAAATATTTCCTCATGTCCTTATACCTTCCTTTGTGGAAATTTCTCCTATACTGCTTTTTACTATTCCTTTCTGATTTTACTTTGATGGTCGTCGGTTTAATCGGCATGTCCAGACACCTTATACTTTCTATCTATCGAACAAGCTGCGTCACCTTTGTATTAGATATGCAAGGAGTGTCCTCTTACTACAGCGACAACATACCGAACGGCCCTGATTTGGCGATTCCTCTGTGTTCAGCAATAAAGTGTAATTAATGTTGTCATGACCATTTATTTATTTATGCATTATTTATGTAGTTCTATTTAAAATTGTATTCTGAGATCGTCCATCTTTTAAATACAATTAAATACAAATTTCCAGTGATTCAACAGACCCCATACACTATATTTCATTTAATTCAACTCCATATATAAACTACGTTTCATCTACTATACAAATTTCAGAATAACGGCACAAAAGACGAAAAATCATATCCTCGTGCCATACGTGTATTAATCAGGACCTAGCAACCGATACATTTTCAAAAGCATAATTTATCGAATAACATCAAATGCCAGTGACATATTTGTTATACAATAGCAACTATGATTAACATTTTGTTCTTGTTGTACATAAATATTCTAAGAAACACATACAAATTGTAATTTACCAGGTAACTCAGAATGCAACTTTAGCTGCTTGAAGGCATGGGTCGTCAAGCTTATCCCAGGACCAACTGGATCGCTGCTCAAAACGTTAAGAACCAACCTACTATGAAAATAGCGTAGACTACTAGTTTTATATGAGACAAACTTAAGGCTGGGATACACTGGCACTTTTCTCCAGACCAGACCAAACTAGACCAGACTCGCTCCGACTGCAGTGTATATGCTAGACCGACTGCGCTCGCTACACCGTATGCGTTATACTGGAATCCGGCGTGACGTTATAATCACCAAAGACCGTATATCAGTACAAGACGGTGCAGCGCGCGCTATCTACATTGTTCGAGGAAAGTACGTAAGCAGTTCGTCCGCCAGGAGGGAGGGAGGGTGGGAGGGAGGGAGGGAGGGAGGGAGGGAGGGAGGCAGGGAGGGAGGCAGGGAGTGAGGGAGAGAGAGAGAGAGAGAGAGAGAGAGAGAGAGAGAGAGAGAGAGAGGTAGGTGAACTTGTCTACTACTGTCAGCTTTTTGTTGTTCACTGTCACAGTCGCTTCCCTGGCGTTGGTTGGTACAACACTTCAGTCTTCTTTGTACTGGTGGTGAGTCCGAAATTGTCACAGGCGGTGGAGAGCAGATCCGTACTTGCGCTGCATGTCTGCTGTCTTTCCAGCATTCAGTGCACAGTCGTCAGCGAACAGGATCTCTCGAAGCCTTGGATTTGGCTTGAAGGCGTTGCAGATCTGTTCGATACCTGATGTCTCTGTCTAGGTCATTTACTTGGAAGGCATCAGTAAGCATTGCTGAACAGGGTCGGCACCAGCACGCAGACTTGTTTTACTCCATTGATGGCAGGGAATGGAGCAAAGAACTCTCCGTCATCAATGACGTGAGCCTGCATGCCTTCGTGGAATTGCCGTGCCATCAGGATGAATCTGTCTGGGCACCCAAACTTGCTCATAATTTTCCAAAGTCCTTCACGACTGAGAGTGTCGAAGACCTTAGTAAGGTCGACAAAGGTGGTGTAGAGGTCGACGTTATCTTCCTGGCATATTCTTTGCAGCTGCCGGGCAGCAAATTCCATGTCAGTAGTTCCCCGTTCCTTCCTGAAGCAGCACTGGCTTTCTGGTAGAAGACACTGCTCGAGATGTAGGATGAGCCTGTTCAGTAGGATTCTGGCAAGGACTTTTCCTGTGGTGGAGAGGAGTGAAATCCCTATATGATTGTTGCAGGCTTGGCGATTTCCTTGAAGTCTTGCGGAATGTCTCCCTGTACCAAGATGGATTGGAACAGCTGTGTGATCTTGTCGAACAGTTGTGGACCGCCATGTTTGTAGACTTCTGCTGGGATAGCATCAACTCCGGGCGCCTTGCCACTTGATAGTTGGCGGTTGGCTTTTTTAATTTCCAGCAGTGTTGGTGGGTTGTCTAGGTCAGGGTCAATGTCAACCTGGGGCAGTGTGTTGATTGCTTCTTCGTTGATTTTGGATGGTCTGTTGAGGGTGGCGTCAAAGTGTTCTGCCCATCTCTCCAGGATTTGGGATTTATCAGTGAGCAGTGGTTTCCCGTCAGCGCTGAGTAGTGGGGACGAGCTGCCATAGACCGTTTTAATGGAGTCGTAGACGCATTTCTTGTCTTTCCTGTCAACATATGACTGGATCTCTTCTGCCTTCTGGCTCAGCCAGTTATTCTGCATGTTCCGCAGCTTGTTTTGGACTGTGCTGCGGATGTTATTGTAGGCAGTTTTCTTAGTTGTGGACTTTTTATTGAGGTAGGCTCTGTGCAGCCTATGTTTCTCATCGAGAAGCTTCTCTATATCCTCATTTTTGTCATCAAACCAGTCTTGATGCTTTCGTTTGTTGGGGCCGAGTGTCTAGAAAGGCTGTGGAGTAGATAGTGTCACGGAAAGAAATCCAGCTGACCTCAATGTTGTCAGTCATCTGAACATGTATGTACGTATGTATGTATGTATGTATGTATGTATGTATGCATGTATGTATGTATGTATGTATGTATGTATGTATGTATGTTTGTATGTATGTACGTATGTTTGTGTGTATGTATGTATGTATGTATGTATGTATGTATGTATGCATGTATGCATGTATGCATGTATGCATGCATGCATGCATGCATGTATGTATGTATGTATGCATGTATGCATGCATGTATGTAGCTAGTGCCCCACGTATTCGCTAGGGAGCGGTATAACCTAAATAAATAAGGCAGTCTAGCGTAAAGTAATTGATTGTATTTAAATTAGGTCACTACTGGTAACGTTGGCATTTCTGATAGGATAGATAGTCAGCTGTTACTATAACCAAAAACTGTAACCGAAATAAACAAGGCAATCTTAGGTAAAGTGTAACATTTGTGCACAGTAAACAGTCTTCTTAAAGACTACATAGACAGTGAATAGTGTAAACACAGTTGACTAAACTATTTTAAATAGCTAATTAGATTATTATTATTATTAAATAAATTCTGATATGGCGCCTTGCAAGCGGCAAGTCAAGGTAAAGAGACACTTGATGTGCGACGACAGCCATAGTTATCGTATCGGGCTGAAGGAAGTCATGGGCAGAGACCAAAGAAGAGGAATTCACCTTTCAGTGCGTGGGGTGTTGGAAGGTGGAATGTCTGGCGAAGGAGGTAGCTAGGTTGGTAGATATTGTGAAGGGGAAGGAGTTGAGGATCAAAAATGAGACAGACGGAATGGAGAGAGACGGCAGGGAGAGAGCTGGGAATACTGTGAGACTGAAGGAGCAGAGTAGTGGCAAGAAGACCGAGGAAAGGAGACTGAGGGGAGGGAAGTTGATCGGGGGGGGGAGAAATTGGAGGATCGACGGCAGGAAATGTGACAAGCGTGAAGGTGACAGGTAGGAGGGAAAAGGAGACGGGAGAGGAGAGAAGGAAATGCAATGGGAGGAAAGATGTCGGGAAGAAAGGAAGTGAGAGTAAATGTGACAGAAGAGAAGTTGGGAGGGACGATGACAGGAGGAAAGGTGACAAGAGAAACAGCGTCAGGAAAGACTGAAACGGTCGGGGTTGTGACAGGAGAGCAGAAGACAGGGGAACAAGACTACAACCAGACAGATGCAAACTGGAGAAGGAGCTACTCTGAGGGAGTGATTGAGGGGGCATTGAGAAAAGAGAGGGTGTTTATGGGCGACCTTATTCTGAGAAAGATGGATAAGACACTAAGCGAGGGGAGGACGTCGTTGTTTGTTTGCCAGGGGCTAGGATAGAACATGTGACTGAAAGGGTAGAGAAGGTATTGGGGCATGGCAAGGGAGGGTCTATACTAGTACACGTAGGGACAAATATTGCTGACAGGGAGGGAACAACTGGGATAGTACAGAAGTACAGACAGTTAGTGAGGAAGTTAAAGAAGACAAGAGTCGAGCAGATTATTCTCTCAGGAATTTTGTCAGTAATGGGAGGAAGGGGGCCAACATATAGAAACTGCAAGAGGATGGCGATCAACGCACTAGATGAGCAGATGAATAAAGAAGAGGGGTGGGATTCGTAGATTTATGGGGATACTTTCTTGGGAGGGAAGATATGTACATGAGAGATGGCCTCCATCTAAGTGGAAAGGAGGCATCAGTTTTCTCAGAGAACTTGCTGCAATATGCTGACAGTGGGACAGTCTGCATCTATTTAAACTAGATTCGCAGGGGAGACTCACAGAGAAGCCTGAAGCTGGAGGCATGGATAAAAACAGCAGAAATAAATCAGCAAAGAACCGCCTGAAAAACGGTACTGAATCAGGATATAAATGCGTTTGTTTAAATGCAAGTAAACAAAAGAAGTGAACAAAACATTATGGTAGAAGATATTGACCCTCACATAATAGGTATAACCGAATCATGGGCCACCACTGATATATCAGATGCAGAATTGGGATAACAGGCTATGTAATGTTCAGGAAAGATACAATAGGAAGAAGGGGTGGTGGAGTTATTTTATATGTTAAAGAATCTATCCAGGCTAATGAAATAACATTAGAAAGAGAAACAGATTGCGAAGAAGCTGTTTGGTGTAACATCGCTAGAGCCAACCAGGGGTGAGAATGTGTTAGACATAGTTTTGTAATGAATTAGTTGACAATGTCAAATTATGCGAGATACTGAGAAGTAGTGATCACAACCAGATACACTTTACCATCAAAGTAAAATCAGAACGAAATAATAAAAAGCAGTTCAGGAGACATTTTCACAAAGGAAGATATAAGGTAATGAGGTCATATTTAGCAAAGATAGACTGGAACAACACACTGAAGAATAAATCAGCAACAGAATGCTGGAATATCTTAAAGAGTGAAATTTAGTGCATCATCGATACATTTTTGTTCCCTTAAAAAACAAGGGAAACGGTCCAGAAAGAAATACTTATCCAAAGAAGCAAACAAACGATGTGGAAGTCATATAGACGTACTGGAAATAACGAAGACTACAACATTTATAAAGAAGCACTAAATCAAGCTACAACTGAAATTAGAAATTTGAAGAGAAGCTACGAACAAAAATTAGCTTGTAATATAAAACAAGACAGTAAGAGTTTTTATGCATATGTTCGGAGCAAATTAATTATTAATTAATTGTAACCCCGGAAATGGTAGCTAAGAAAATTAGGGCTATGAAAGATAATAATTCACCTGGAGTGGATGGGATTCCGCCCAAACTACTGTTGGAAATTGTAGAACAAATTAGCATTCCGCTTGCAAGAGTTTTCAACTTGCCTTTAGAAGAGGGAGTGGTTCCTTTAGAATGGAAAGAAGCAACCATTATACCGTTATTTAAGAAAGATTCCAGAAACAAGTCAGAGAAGTGAGTTTAACGTCAGTGATTTGTCAATTATTAGAAAGACTAATTAAAGATCACATGGTGGATTTTCTTGTTACACATAATTTGTTAAACCCAACTCAATATGGGTTTCTAAAAGCGAGGTCATGCTTAACAAATATGTTATGTTTTTTGGAAAATATCACTAAGTGGGTAGACGAGGGATCACCCGTTCATATCATCTACTTAGATTTTCAGAAAGCTTTCGACGAAGTGCCACATCAAAGATTACTGCTTAAAATAAGGCCCATGGCATAAGAAATGGTTTAATTAACTTGATAGAAAATGGCTAATTGACAGAAGACAACGGGTAGTAGTTGATGGGGAGGCTTCAAACTTCAAAAGCGTGGAGGCCATATCGCAGGAAGGACATATATATGCTATAAAAGAGTGCAGAGGAGAGCAACTAAAATGATACCAAAACTGAGGGATCTTAGTTACGAAATACGCTTTAAAAATGTGGTTTAACAACAATAGAGACCAGGAGATTGAGAGTAGATCAGATAGAAGTGTTTAAAATATTGAATGGTTATGAAAATATTGATAGAAATATTTTTTTCTCAGTTAAGTAAAGAAGCAGCTACATAATCGTGGACAATATTCTGAACTTCCTAGTTGACACTATCACATAACGGGAGCTTTTGGAAGCGCACGGCGGGAGTTTTTCAAGGATTAAAACGGAGAATATGCTTTGGCACCGCAACCAATTAAATGTATTTTTATTTTAGAAATATTGACCCTAGATAGCCGCACTGTATGGCACTAGACAGCTTCAGTAACTACAGTGTGTGTGTGTGTGTGTGTGTGTGTGTGTGTGTGTGTGTGTGGTGTGTGTGTGTGTGTGTGTGTGTGTGTGTGTGTGTGTGTGTGTGTGTGTGTGTGTGTGTGTGTGTGTGTGTGTGTGTGTGTGTGTGTGTGTGGTGTGTGTGTGTGTGTGTGTGTGTGTGTGTGTGTGTGTGTGTGTGTGTGTGTGTGTGTGTGTGTGTGTGTGTGTGTGTGTGTGTGTGTGTGTGTGTGTGACGGCCGTATCGTATGCCTTCTTCGATCGAACGATAGGAAAGTCACCATCTCGACCGACCAAGAACTTCGCCAACTTGACAGACAATAAACACCCGTGACCGGACCGAACAATACTGTAGCACTGGCTAAACGCCAATGGCAAACACACAGGGTTTATGTGGAATACATATGGAACATGTAAACAATGATGTAATTGAATGTTCACTATGCAATAGTATGGACATAAATCCAACGTATGTGAATGATGATAGTAATAGTGAGAATACACTACAATATTATGATAGCTTGATAACCGATGTTGATTTAGTAGAAAATAATGTTAGTCTAAATGTACTTTAAGATGACAATATACATGAGCTTGGCGCAAGAATTGAGCCAGAAAACAACTTTTTTATTGAAGACTCATCTTCTTGTAATTATTATTCACATCCACAATGTTTATATTTACAGTATTTTATAGTGCCTATGATGTTTTGTACCTATATGTTTTTTGATATATGCTTTTTTGCTGACATTTACTCTTGAGCGAACTGCCCCACATGAAATGACGTTGTATTTAAATAGTGCAATTTCATATTATTTACATTTTATTCTACAGGTATATGATGTGCATCGATATATATCGATATACAGTCAATATTCACGTTGTTTTCATTTTTGTGGGAGGGCAATATTTATACATTTTCTTTTGACTAAGTTTAGTGTTAGTTATTTTTCATTTTTGGGACAGTGCATTATATATAGTATTTCCCCAAAGCTTAGTGTCTACGCAATAATCATTTTGTGTTTTGTTCAATATACTTACGATATTCTCACTCTACGTTCATGTTGTGGCAGTACATATGCTGTAATTGATTTTCACACATTTTGTGCTGCTGATGCAATAAGTACATTGTGTTATATTTGCATGCGGAATATTCGTAATATTCTCTTTTATAAAATCCATTTGTATTACGCGCAGGGTATAGCTTGTGCAGCTCTTTCGCAACGTCTAGTCTATGTTTATATGATGTGTCCTATAAATATAGAGCACTATTACTTATTCAATTTTCCAATATGATTGATAACAATTATTTCTTTGCGCAATTTGGTGGTCTAGAGAAAAATTATCTCAATCACATATTAAAAACAGATGAAATTAATGAAGATGGGGATACAGAACCATTTCAACATTCACCATACTTTGACGATGATAATTTAATAAACCATTTAACGAACAAGCAAAACAAATTTATTTTGCTAAGCCTAAACTGTCAGAGTTTAAATAAAAAAAATTACGAAATTAAAATAAACCTAGAGAAATTCAGAAGTAGTGGCTGTGAGATTAGTGCTGTATGTTTACAGGAAACATGGCTCGATAAAGAGGCTGACACTTCTTTATTTCAAATAGATGGATATACATTAATATGCCAAGGCAAAATTTGTAGTGCACATGCTGGCTTGGGAATCTATCTCAGCAACAAATACAATTACAAATCTGTAAAAATCCATGCTAATACAGACACTTGGGAAGGTCAATTTATTGAAATAACATGTTGTGCCATAAAAAAAAAATTCTTGGAAATATATATATAGACTACCTAGAGATATAATTGAAAATAACCGTAAATTTACAAACGAATTTGCATCAAATTAAATTGATTTACAACAATCTAAAAGTGAAATAATAATTGCAGGAGATTACAATATTGACTTGCTTAAAATTAACGAAAAAGCCATAATATGTGAATATTTCGATACAATCGTTTGACATGGTTTCTTCCCTGAAATTACTATGCCAATACGACTTTCAGAATATCATGGAACACTCTGTCTGTCTGTCTGTCTGCCTGTCTGTCTGTCTGCTTCTCTGTCTGCTTCTCTGTATGTCTGTTGGTGTGTATGTGTGTGTGTGTGTGTGTGTGTGTGTGTGTGTGTGTGCGTGCGTGTGTGTGTGTTTGTGTGTGTGTGTGTGTGTGCGTCTGTGTGAGTGCGTACGTCTGTGTGTGCGTCTGCGTGTGTATCTTTGTGTGTGCGTACGTCTGTGCGTGCCTACCTGCGTGTCTGTGTGTGATTGTATTTAACTATGGATTTACAGTTAGTGAATTCGGTATTACGCATGAGATTCATACATGGAAACATGTTGTGAACAACTTCTAACGAGTGCTCGCCTAATACCACGCAACACATTGCACGCCGTCGTCGTGAACCACACCAAGTCCCCGCACTGCCGACATGCGCCGAAAGCGTTCTATGCTTCACGCGTCTGTCTGCGGTCGTATCTGGCAGCCAACGGTTCTGCGAGGTTGACGGTCGCTGCTATCATCGCTAAGGAACCAATCGCCAAGAATGACTCGTCCCATCGTCCTGTGACATCTCGCAGGAACCCTGAAAATAAATAAATTTCAGACCGTTATATGTTTCCGGAAACAAATACTATGATAGTCTTTGCAAGCATAGCTTTTGACCAGGGAAACACAATACCGCATAGGTCCTACAATAAAATGGCGTGTAACTATATACATAAAATAACGTACTACACAAAAAGTGGCATAATCTGCTGAGACCATATTAATACGCAAACAAACGGCCAGCCGAAATATATGTGTTACTGGGCGATACTGTTCTCAATTCGGCGACTAGCGAACTGGAATGTCAGGTTTTCTATCACAATGGCGCTGTCCGTGCGAGTTAAAGACTAAGTGAAATTAAATTTTAAATGTCTGAACCTTCGTAGATGTAAACCTAATTATGGAGTAATATGCCAAATTTGAAGCCTGTTCATTGCGAACTCATGTCACTAAGCCCGCTCAAACGTGGTAATTTGCTTGTCACAACGCAATCAGCCCGTCAGATTATATTGACGTCACCACAGGTAGAGCCGCTGAGCGCGCCTTATCCTTTAGCACGGCAAGCGGCGGTGCAGCCTATTTTTTCAGAATATACATTAAATTGTCATCGCGGATGTACATTAAATTGTCATCGCGGACACACACACACAAATATATATATATATATATTATATAAACACACACTCACATACGTGTGTGTGTGTGTGTGTGTGTGCGTGCGTGTGTGCGTGCGTGCGTGCATGTGTGTGTGCAAACAATATTTTATAACCCAAATGACGTGTCAACTTTCTGCCAGTACGATGATAACGAAGTGGTTTGTTACAAAATTGTCTTACCTGCGAGAACAGTTGAACCCATAATGATGAATCCACTTGTGCTGCAAGTATAACAAACATCATGTCATCACAAACAACCGTTCAAATATGACAACAACATACAACTATTGTTGTGCTTCAAATAAATATCGCCTTCATGGCCTATCCTTAATAACCAACGTCAGCGATAGGACAATATAATGTCCAATAACGTTTGATTTGTATATGAATTCAGTAGGCCCTACGTGTACTACTTATATAATTTAACAATACCAACTGTGTATCAGTTATCATGTTGTTTCTTCTGTTGAACAATTATTTGAAATAAAACAGTGTTGTTATATATAATCAACAGGCTACATGTTGAAGGGGAAAACGCAATTGTTTGAATCTATTTACGCAAAATAGTTAATGCAACCTAACGATTTTTAACAACAATCAATAATACAATAACATTGGTTTACTCAGAATTCATTTTCAAAGCTGAAGATTCTAGTGAAATCCCACAATTCCCGACGGCTAGCCTATTGCGATGCGTCCTCGATGCTTGACCAATAAGCGCCGAGAGCTTCTTTGACCTTGACCCTGCACTGACACGTCGAAAGCCCGTTGTTCTCGACATGTATATGAATATGCACATACTTTGGTTTCTCGTATTCTCATACATCGGTTTCTCGTATTCCCTTCGATTTTAGAAGTAGATGATGTCTTACTGAGATGATGTAACAATTCACATGTGATGGCCAGTACTCTAAGCCACCAAACAATTTATTTTTTCAGCAGGCAATCCATTGAATCGCCCTGTATCGTTGGAATAACTTTAACAAGATTTTACAAAATTGCCGTCCAGAGCTACAAGCTTCAGACAGCATGCGGACAAGGAAGCCTTTGGCTTATCGAGAGTCCAACAATTTTACAACTATGTATAGCCCGCCTTCCCCAGATAGGTGTCAATTTTATTTTAAAACATATTCACACTGCTAGCCACCACACCATCATCAGATAATAATTATTTGTTTCATCATTTATTGTCCTCTGAGAGAATGTTTTCTCACATCTAAGCTACACTTTTCTTTCACTAATGCCGTATTGTGCCCTCTGGTTCTATTGCCATATTTAAGTTTGAAGAAAGATTTCTATCAATCTTCATAACCATTCAATATTTAAAAAAACTTATATTTCGTCTCCTCTTAGTGTCCTAGTCTATAATGTCGTCAACCCGCATTCTAATAGGCGTCTTTCATAACTAAGATCTTTCAGGTCAGGAATCGGCTTAGTTGCTCTTCGTCGTACTCTTTCTAGCTTATCTATGTCCTTCTTACGATATGGCATCCATGCTTGTATGCAATATTCCAAATTATTATTTTATTATAAAGCATTTATAGAGCGCCGTGTGTCCGGATAACAAATCTGCTCAAAGGCGCTGACAATCGTAGAGTATAAATAAAATACATTAAATGATCCAAAACATATTAAATATAAATATTAAATAAAAAGGTAAAAGAAAATGATTTAAAAGTGGCATATAAAAATTACGTAAAATGTCAGTTAGATATCAAATGTGGCCTAACTATTGCTTTGTGCAGTGGTGCAACCAGCTGTTTGTCCTTACATGTGATATTTCTTCTAATTAGCCCTAATATTTGGTTACCCTTTAAAGCAGCAATTCCACATTGCTCTGAAACTTTCATGTCACCACAAACTGTCACTCCTAAATCCTTTGCCTACGTGAATGTATTTACAGTTCCAAAAATTGAATAATATTTGCCACTTGTTCAGACCATTTGACTAATTTGGCTAGATCATCTTATAAAATGTATTTATCTGCATCTGTTTTAACTCTTCTGAACACTGTTGTATCGTCTGCAAATTTAAGTACTGTGCTTGATATATCATCATCCAAATCATTTATGTATACCAAGAATAATATAGGCTCCCACACTGACCCCTGTAGCACTCCTGTCAAAATTGGTTTCCAGTTTGAAATCTCCCCCTTTATTATTACTCTTTGCCTTCTGTCTGTCAAGCATGTTTCTATCCAGATGATCACATACATCCCCTATGTCATGTGATTTAAGTTTAAGCAACAATCTTTGACGTGGCACTTTATCAAATGCTTTCTGAAAATTTAAATATACAACATACAGTGGTGACTCATCGTCTACCCACTTTGAAATGTCTTACAAAAAAACATAAGACATTGGTTAGACGAGACCGAGCCTTTAAGAACACATGTTGAGATTCATTTATTAATGTGTGGTTTACAAGGAATCCCACCATGTGGCCTCTTGTAAGTCTTTCTAATAATTTGCATAAAACTGATGTTAAACTAACTGGTCTGTAATTATCTGTCACGATCCCTTTTTTTAATAATAGCGTAATGTGTGCTTCTTTCCATTCTTATGGAACGGTTCCTCGATTCCGCTTGTCATTTACTCTTTAAGTGACAAGTTTAAGAAAATAGCAAGTGGTGTACTGATTTGCTCCACAATGTCCAGGTTATTTGTTTTCTTTCATATTCTTAATTGTCCTTGATATAATTTCAAGACTAACAAATGACTGCCCTAAACGATCTGATCCATCCCCCTCAAATTTATTTACTGGTATTGGTAACGAACTGATATATTATATGGTAATCACTGAGCTGAAATACTCATTCAGGGACTCTGCCATCTGAAACCCAGGTATTACATTTCCTGCACTGTTTTCAAGTGGTCCCACTTTACCTCGAATCTTCTGTTTACTCTTTACATAGGCATCGAAACTCTTGCTGTCATTGCTTTTTATATCATTCGTCAATTTGTGTTCAAACGTTCGTTTACATTTTCTAATTTCGGCTGTAGCTATTGTAAGGGCATCTTTGTAGTGGTTGTAGTCTTTTATATTTCTAGTGTCTCTATAAACTCTTCACATAATTTATTTGTAAGCTATCTTACGTATAGCCTCCTTTGCTGTCTTTACCTCTCAAGAAACTGTTTTGTTTTATTCTCTGTATAATTTCGACAGCATCTTGCAGCCTTCTTCAGCAGACTGAATTTACGGTCGTGCCACATGACTACATCATGTGACACATGCTGGAGCATAACTGGCGGGAGCTCCTGGCCGACGTATCTGTTCAGTGGAGGCTTCCCCTGTAGATGTCAATCGCCTCCTTGATCTTTCTCCTCTGCCAGTTCTCCTCGAGGTCTATGATTTTTATATATTTCATTGAACACTGGTGGCCTGTGTTCAACTTGTGCTTATCGCTGATAGGGATTGGCGACACGATAGATGTTCTTTAAATCGTATGCCCAGTGCCCTCGCTGTTTCTCTTATGTAGTGTTGGTCGCATTCTGGGCATTGGATGTTATATGCCACCCCACATTTTGCTGCCTTAATTGTCTGTTTCGTCTTTTGGGTGTACCATCATGAACCTCAGGGTGTTGATCGGTTTGTGATACACTGGTACGTCATAGGACATGAAAATCCTTGTTCAGACAGTTTACTGATATAGGTTAGACCTATATTGGCATGTGGTCTTCTGTTGGTTTCTTTGTTGTAGACTTTCTCCTTATTTCTCCTTGGTTGTGTGCTTTTAAACATCTAAGGTTTGAATCCGTTCGTTTTCAGAACTTTCTTGATGTGCTCCACCTCTTTGGTCTTATCCTCCTCTTCAGTTACCAAATTGTCTGCCCTTTGGAAGAGTGTCCTCGCCACTGATCGTTTGTGTTCTAATAGGTGGTTTGAATCTCAGTTCAAGTACTGGTATGTGTGTGTTGCCTTCCGATACTCCTTAACCTTGGTTGATCGATCGTCCTTCACACGTATACATGTACCTAGAATGGCTAGTGTGTTGTCATGTTCTGGTTCTACTGTGAACTTGATGTTATCGTCCATTGAATTCAGATGGTGTGTGAACTGTTCTACTTCACTCCCTTGAGGCACTATGAATGTGTTATCCACGTATTACAACCAGATGTCTGGAGGGTGAGGTGCTTCCCCGATGGCTCTTTCTTCAAACTGTTCCATGTAAATCTACAGGGGAAGCCTTCACTGAACAGAGACGTCGGCCAGAAGCTCCAGCCAGTCATGCTCCAGCTTGTGTAGGTCATGTGACAGGGCCGTAAATTCAGTCTCCTGAGGAAGGCCGCGATATGCGGTCGAAATTCTACAGAGAAAAAACAAAAACAGTTTCTTGAGTTTTCTTACCCAACAGAATTAAACTGGTTATTAAGTGCATTTACTTTGTAATCAACGTTGATGATTGGATGTTCGTTTACTTTTAGTGTAGGAATGCCAATGTGTTCTTGTTTGTTTGCTTTCATGAATGACCAGAATTATTTGTGGTTTGTTTTTAGACTATATCCAATTTGGTTGTTTGTGTAGTCTTTGCAAGATATGGCAGCAGCCTTAGTGGCATCCCTTCTGAGATATTTAAACATTTTCCCAATCGTAATGTAGTCCAGTTTGTTTCGCTTTTTGTGGCTATTGTTGCGTTTTCGTTGCATTCTTATCATTGCCCATGTTATCCAGAGGAGGTGTGTTTTTGCTTTGATGTTGCGACTAGGGATGGTACTGTTGATCAATGTAGCAAGTTGCGTCCGAAAAAAGATCCAGTTTGTGTCGAAGTCTCGTGAGTAGGGGTCCATGTCAAAATATTCTGTTGTTAATTTAATAATGCCGTGTTTAAGTTTGCCCCAGTCTGCAAAGTAAGTAAGTCGGTGGTAGTCCAGGATTCGGTTATACCTATTATGTGAGGGTCAATATCTTCTACCATAATGTTTAGTTCATTTCTTTTGTTTGCTATACTCCTTGCATTTAAACAAACGCATTTATATCCAGCTTCAGAAGAGTTTTCCAGACTGTTCTTTTCTTATTTATTTGTGCTGTCTTTATCTATGCCTCCAGTTTCAGGCTTGTCTGTGATCCCCCCCTGCGAATCTAGTTTAAATAGATGCAACCTGTCCCACTGTCAACAGATCGCAGCAGGTTCTCTGAGAAAACTGCTGCCCCTTTCCACTAAGATGGAGGCTATCTCTCATGTACATATCTTCCCTCCCAACAAAGTATCCCCATAAATCTGTGAAAGAATAAATAAGAATGGATATGCTGATATTGCATTTGTTTATGGTGCAAACAATGGTATAACGTCTTGGCTGGTCATCTACCATCCTCTATCAACGATAATGCCGAAAGAAACGGTGTCAGCCGTTTTCCATTTTTACAACAACTAGTGCATTGATCGCCATCGTCTTGCAGTTTCTATACGTTGCCCCCTTCCTCCCATTACTGGCAAAATTCCTGACAGAATAATTTGTTCAACTCTTGTCTTCTTTAGCTTCCTCACTAACTGTCTATACTTCTGTACAATCCTAATTGTTCCCTCCCTGTCTGCATTATTTGTTCCTACATGTACTAGTATAGACCCTCCCGTGCCATGTCCCAATACCTTCTCTACCCTGTCAGTCACATGTTCTATCCTAGCCCCCGGTAGACAAACAACGATGTCCTTCCCCTCGCTTAGTGTCTTGTCCGTCTTTCTCATAATGGAGTCTTCAGTCTTGCAGTATTCCCACCTCTCTCCCTGTCGTCTCTCTCCATTCGACTTGTCTCCTTGCTAATTCCCATCTCCATTCCCTTCACAACATCTGTCAACTTAACTATCTCCTTCTGCAGACACTCCACCTTCCAACACCCAATGCACTGAAAGGTGAATCCTTCCTCCATGGTTTCTGCCCATGACTTCCCACAGCCGGACAATGCAAAATCTACCCAGCTGTGCCAGTGATCGCACACCAAGTGTCGATTTGCCTTGACTTTCCGCTTGCAAGGCGCCATAATCCCTATCAGAATTTATTTAATAACTTAACTAACTTAGTCTTTATAAAGATATTATCTTATGTAAGTAGTTTGATGGTTGTTACTTTATGTCCTGTATATTCTACCACACAATCAGGTTTGTTAAATCTTGTTTACAACTTATCGAAGGCTAAGTTACCCTATTATCACTCACTATGCTAAGGTGTTCTAAAATACTTTAACTAACCAACTTTAAGCACAACTGCTACTCAATATATGTTTACTGCAACTTCATGAATGATATTAAGGCAAGAATAATACTTATCAATCAGTAATTCCACTTGTTTATAAACTTTTCTGCACCACCAATTTCTACGATCTATCTCCGCCAAATATAGATACATATATATTCACATACACATACAAACACCCCACATACACATAAAAACACCCCCACAAACACATACAAACACCCCTACATACACATACAAACACCCGCATGCACACACACGCATACGCGCACGCACGGACCAGGTTTCAGCTCCATAGAGCACGGGGAGTATTATTGCGTTGTACACCTGAAATGTCATCCTGATTGTTACATGGGAGTCTTCCATGGAAGGCAGCGCAGTCGATCGAAAGTTGATGATGCCCTCGTTATACGCTTCTCCAATTCCATGATTATTTTCGCCTCGTCAGAGATGGTACTTCCAAGAAAATTTAAGTTGTGGACATTCTGAAGTAGCTGGCTATTTAGGAAGACTTGACCAGGGTTGGGTTCGACTCTTGGCGGTCGGTACAGAACTACCGTTTTCTTCAGGTTTGCTTACACCACAACAGTTTGCTGCTTCGGCAAACTTGTCGATTAGGGTTTGCATGACATCAAGGTTATTGGCAACAATGACACTATCGTCTGCATAGACTAGTTCATGAATATATGTATATAATATAGTATTTCGTTTAGGCTATATTTTACCGTTATAACAGCCGATCATTGACATTGTGCACATCGTTTCGAAACATCGTTTCGAAATATGTGAATGTTGAAATCCGTAGTTTCTGTTTAAATAATAATGTACTTCCAACGTAACTGAAATCCTGAGATGTTGCCCGGGGAGGCAAACTATTAATGCTGTAATTTTTTATTTTGAGCGCCGCCTCCATACCAGCGTCCCGCCGCGCACTGCGGTATGCGCAACTAGGTGTACCTTTGAAATCAGTTAATAACATTCATTGAAAATTATAATTTGTCATTGTATTCCACTGATGTTCCTGCCATTTATTTAGCATTCATTGTTGGGTTCTCTTCCACGCAGAAACTCGATCCTATATAGAAAATTTAAATACCGTTATGTGTTGCGAGTGACGTCACACACTGCGGCATTAAATTTCTTCCTGAGCGACACCAGTCGAAGAACGTGCAAAGAACGCCCAAGGCCAAGTAGACTCCTCTAATCAAGACATATTTTGCGAGTAAGTATTACCATCCACTTGACAGTTTTGTTTGCTAATGCACATAGAATAAACATAACTAAACAAACGTTATCCGTCATCGTGTAGTTTGCATGCTTTTAACGATTTTAATCGGAGCAATTATATGATTGATATCAGTGGGATGCCGTTACTCGTTAGCGTTCCTTCAACCGTTAATTGTCAGTCATACCTTACATGCACGTTAGGCACATTGGGAAACATTACCACACCTGTGGAATACGTTTTATACAAACTGCATCGCACTGGCAGTTTTCAGTTTACCGATCAACTAGAAATGGACACGATTAGAGAACAAAATTGAAAGTTGCTGCGGTCATGTGCATGCTCTGACTTAATAAATATCAGTAACGTTTCATGGATAGGCCTATGTCACAGTATGGGTAATTACTTTCATTTTATATATATATATATATCTAGATTTTTGAAAATCCAACGTGTTGGTGGTACAAATTCCACATATGATATAGGTTCGTCACTAATCATGTAGCGACGTCAGACGGATATAATTTAATTGCTCTCCTGGCTTCTGCTTACTTGGGACTCGGGGATCCCAAAGTACTGGTCCTAGTTTATCGTTGTTATTATTATCTTGCAAGCTACCTATTTATTTACGAATATTCCAGATATATAGAAACACGAGTAACTACCCTTGGCAAACAATTTTGGACACTTTAAGTTTAATAAATGGTACCCAGTCTTTCAGAATCTGTCTTCAGAAATGATGTAGCTAAAGACAGTGTCAAGATTATAGGCATCACAAATTTAGGGGAAATATTATATACAGCCGTTTTGCATGGGCAGTTCATAGGTTATCATTTTAATGAATAGTATAATATGTATACCCTGTATTAATGAATGTTATATTGTGCGTGGCTGGCAAGGGTCTTTAACACATCACCTGCACAATGTGACATATTTCTTCTTCATTAGCAGATAACAGAAAGGGCGGTTAGATACGATTGCTCTCAAGGGGATGTAGAAAGTTGAATGTTATACACAGTGGACGGGGGCACATGTCACACACGCGCACGGTAGTCATTTTAGAACCTGTAATTAAGTAGTGGTGGAATTATGAGAGCTACCTATTGGCTAGTTTGAAATGGCCAGTGCTCACAGCTTTAGGCGTGGATGTGAGGCTGAGCTGCTTTTTGCCACTGGTGTCATGTTGTAAGAATCGTATAAGATTCCTTATGTGTTCATTATTTAAGTAATGTTAATGTAAGGAACTTGGAGAGTCACGTAATGAATTATATATTATAGGGAACCATGGCCGGTGTTGTGTAGTTAGGTCGCCGGGGAATAGATTATATTATTAAGATGGAACTGATGTTCTGAAAAACAGTCGGCTAACTTAGCAGGTGGTAGTTGTCAATCAAAAGGTTGCCAGAACCAAAAGGGTCGTCGTTATTCTCTTTGGGTGTTCACTGTGAGTGATGCCATATGATGGTGATGATACATATATATATATATATATATATGTATATATATATATATATATATATATACATATATATAATATATTCCCTTGTAGACACCAGGCTTGTTGGCATCACTCACAGTGAACACCCAAAGATAATTACGACGACCCTTTTGGTTTTGGTAAGCTTTTGATTAAAAACAACCACCTGCTAAGTTAGCCGACTGTTTTTTATATATAATACATGTAGATGTACATCTTCACTCCAGGTATAGTCATTTTAATCCTTGCACTGTGTGTGTTACTTTTAATATATGCATTCCAATGTATAAATCAACGTAAACTAGTAAAGTGACATTATAGTTATAAGTAAATTAGTTTATAAAGTATGCATACGTAATACTTAATTAGCAATTGTCCATCGTTTCATACGACGATAAACATGACAACGCAAATGGACCAATGCCAGAAATATAAGCACTACAGTTACATGGCCTCAGGTTCTGTTTAGGTTCCTCCTGTACCCGGCATACTGTCACAGCTCGATAGTAAACTTTAATAGGCATACATAACTTTCATTGAATAACTGCGATTCCTAACACAAGTTATGTATGTGAAACGGTAACTCAGATACAACATTCTAAATTCTACTAAATGTGTTGACATCTACTCCGCCATAGCCTGTCCCAAGCCAGGTTAAAAAAGGAGGAGGGTTGGGCGTAGGGCCAGTAACCCTACCTCATAAAAACAAATCCTACTACAGAAACGACGAGAAGAAGCCATTCCAGTACACTTTCATGGGGAAGAAGAGAAGGCACATCCATAAATGTGGATGCATCTGCATCTACAGATGTATCTACACCTACAGATGTATCTACACCTACAGATGTATCTATGACAGGGTTGAGTGAAAGCCGTCAGGAAGCTCGACCCCCGATGAGCCATATCGTTAACGCCAAAACTAACACCAGAGTAGGCACGTGGAACGTTCGAACGCTCTTTCAGAGCGGGCGGATGGAACAAGTGCTGAATGAAATGAAGGCTTGCCATCTAGATATTGTAAGCGTAAGCGAGATGAGATGGACAGGACAGGGACACTTCAACAGCGGAGATAAAACTACTCTACTCCGGAAATGAAGATCACCACGTCCATGGAGTTGGCATCATCCTGAATAAAGATACTACAAAAGCACTGATAGGGTGGAAGCCAGTTAGTGAACGCATCATCACAGCGATGTTCAACACCAGTCATGTCAAAGTCACCGTAGTGCAAGTATATACCCCAACCGAAGTCGCCACAGATGAGGAAAAGGACACCTTTTACGACCAACTCCAGAACGTGCTTGACGAGATACCAAGCTTTGACATAAAAATGGTGGTAGGAGACTTTAACGCGAAGCTGGATGGAGACAGAAGAGAAATGTATACTACGGTTGGACTTCACGGTTCAGCTGGAAATATGAATGATAACGGTGAACGATTGCTCTCGATGAGCACCGCCAGTGGTATCAGCATTGGCAACATCTTCTTCAAACTTAAACGCATTCACAAGAAAACCTGGATCTCACCAGATGGCAATACATCGAATGAGATTGATTACATCTGCATTAGTAGTAGATGGCGTACATCTCTACAGGACGTCCGAACCTACAGAGGGGCAGATGTTGGCTATGACCACAACCTTGTGATTGGTAAGATCCGCTTGAAGTTAAAGAGAGTCAAGACGGTGAAGACGGTCAGGCCATATGGGACTGTTAACTTAAAGAACACAGACACATCAAAACAATTCTGCGAGGAAACTAAGAACAGATTCCAAGCGCTACAACACTCAACCGACTTAGAAGAACAATGGCAGCTACTCTTTCAAGCCGTAAAGGAGAACGCGAATGTAGTGTTTGGAAGGAGAAGAAGGTCCAACAGAGAACAGTGGATTACTGGAGACTCGATGAAACTGATTGATAAAAGAAAGGATATGAAGATCAGAAGAGATCAAGCAGCTAGAAACATCCAACAATGGAGATCATCAGATGAAGAATACAGGAAACTGGACAAAGAAGTAAAAAAGAGCTGTAGGACAGATAAGAGGAAATGATTAGAAGAGAAAGGTAAAGAAGCACAAACAGCAGCAGAACGGAATTACTCGAAAACGCTGTGTAGGATTGTGAGAGAGCTAACGACCGCGAAAAGCAATTCCAACATACCAATAAAAGACAAAGATGGCAGAGTGCTTCTAACAAACGAGGAACAAGCCACGAGGTGGATTGAACACTTCCGAGAAGTACTAAATCAACCAACACCAACCACACTCTTCAACTTCGAACAGGAACCAAACACAAAAGAGCTTGATGTCATCACCAATGACGCCACCAGAAGTTTCCAAAGCCATCGATAGCCTCAAGAACAACAAGGCAGCGGGCCTTGGTGAAGTATCGGCCGAACTATTGAAACATGGCAAGGACGGGGTTGTAGACGAGTTAACCTACTTGTTCAATCTGATCTGGTCTGAGGAGGAAGTTCCTGATGACTGGATACGAGGAGTGATCGTGACGTTACCAAAGAAGGGGTGCCTGAGCGATTGCAATAACTGGCGAGGAATAACATTGATGTCAGTACCTGGAACAGTGTTCTGCAGTGTGATCCTAAACTGGCTGAAGACAGCAGTTGACCAACATCTCCGGGAGGAACAAGCTGGTTTTCGAAGAGGAAGGTCATGCTGTGAGCAGATCTTCACATTGCGAAACATCATCGAACAAAGCAGAGAGTTCTATATACCTCTTTTAGTAAATTTCATTGACTTTAAGAAGGCTTTCGACAGTGTCCACAGAGATTCGCTATAGCAAATCCTGAAGCTATACGGCATACCAAGCAAATATATAGACATTTTCAAATCGCTATACCGAAACACCAACTGCTGCATCAAGACCAACGATGGCTACACAGACATGTTCGATATAGAGACAGGTGTACGTCAAGGTTGCATCCTGTCCCCTTTCCTCTTTGTTGTTGTTGTCGACTTCATCATGAGGAAAACGATGAAAGATTCGAACTTTGGTGTTAAATGGATAAATAATAGGTTGACAGACCTTGACTTTGCCGATGATATTGCACTGCTCAGCCACACGCCGGAGATCCTATATAACCACCACCATATTACGAATCAGCTATGGGAAGACAAAAACATTGTCAGTTGGTGATGGATCTGACCCCCACATTGTGATCGGTCAGGAAGAGTTGCAATACGTCGAGAACTTCCCTTACCTCGGAAGCTACATCTCGAGGAAAGGCGACGCGGAAGTAGATGTACGAGCGAGGATAGGCAAGGCATCAGCAGTGTTCCAAAGACTACGTCCAATATGGTCCAGTAACACCATCAGAAAGGACATAAAACTACGTCTTTACAGGTCAATCGTAATACCAACAACGATATATGCCTGTGAAACGTGGAAGAATACGGCGAGGATATCAAAAAAACTAGACATATTTCACCGACGATGTCTCCGGTTCATATTGGGCATATCGTGGAGAGAACACATCACCAATGACGAAGTGATGAGGAGGGCAGGTCTGGATAGCCTGCATTACATAGTAGTTAAGTCTCGACGACGAAGACTAGCGGGACATATCCTACGCCTACCAAGAGAGAGAACTGCACATGTAGCAATGGAATGGGTGCCTGAAGGTGGAAACAGAAGGAGAGGAAGGCCGACTAAGATCTGGCGCAAGACGTTTAAAGAAATCACCTGGAATGAGGCCAAAGAGATTGCGAAAGACCGTAGTAGATGGAGAAAGCTCGTCGCCCGATGTCCCGAAAGGAACAGGAGGAACTAAGTCTAAGTAAGTCTACTCCAGGACGTTGTCCTCAGAAGTCATTAACCTTACAGTCAGTGTGCATCCTAAACACTACTGCAGAGGTTGCACACTATCACTGCTTTCTGACGACACCCGATACCGGTTACTGTCAGTGTCCAGCCGGACTGGGACTGACCAATGGACATTTATCATTCTGCATTCCGAACTCTCTCTTTCCCTCTCTCTCCCTCTCTCCCTCTCTCTCTCCCTCTCTCTCTCCCTCCCTCCCCCCCCCTCTTTCTCTACAGAGTATGTATTACATTGGCCTAAAACTTGTGACAAGAACGATAATCTTACCTAGTAAGCACACCCAAGCCCAGCCTTTGTCTCTCGGAACGGCACACACCGGATTGACTTTATCGGCCATGTTGCAATGTTCTTCCTCAACAAATGCCACACGACTCTGACAAAGTTAGTCTATGGAACTTTGATCGCCACAGGAAATACATCCGCTAATCAGGGTCACTAAAGTGTTTATTGTGACGTCCCTACCAAACGTTCTTCAAGCCGACCATATCACAGGGTAGCACTGCCGACAGATTGAACGAAGACTTTGGATTGTAGATTGTAGCTACGACTTGAAAGATGTGCGCGCCATAAATCGTGCGGACCGACGTGAGTCTGTGCGTGGGTTAATAGCGAGAGAGGAGGAAATGCCATTCACACACGCGCGCGCGCACACACACTCTCACACTCACACACATCCACGCACACGCCCCCTTCTCGCGCGTATCTAGTTCACATTGATGACACTACTGACGTAAGACTTTGTTGCACATACACAGTGGCTGGGGCCCAAATATTTATCACTGGTACTAAGATCAGTATCTAGATCAGCGGTTCTTCACCTTTTCGGGCGACGACCCAAATTCCGGTCGCGGGACGAGCTTTGCGACCCATGCCTTCATGCAGTGAACGTGTAAAATGTATAACATATTATATAATTGTAAGCCCTACTTACTGACAAGAGTTCTAAGTAGGCCACACTAATAATAAAGAAGAGCTTATTTAAATTACTGTATACAAAATATAAGCAACGTTATTTTATAAAGATGTCAGGGAAAATAGATCAGAGATAAAGAGTAATTCAGATTAACAAGCTTTATTAACAAGCAAGAAAGAATTTTGACTCCACGTGTACCAAAAACCACTAATCTCCACGTTACAAAAAACATTAAAACCAATAAAACAACACTAAAACAATACTAAAACAACAAATGATACTAAACAGGATAGCCCTGATCCGTCAGACACGCCATAACCAGGATACTACAAAAGTGCACATTACTTAGATGTCACTCAATTGACCAACAATAAAATAACTGCAGCCAAAGCAGTATAGAGTACAACCCAGCTCAACAGGTAATCAGAGATTAAAATTACACAACATATTCACTGTGGATTATATAACCACCACCATATAGTTTAAGGTATGAGTATTATTTTAGGTAATACTGCCAACATCAATACTGACAACATCCACTGTATTGTGGATTACCACAACGGCCAACAATACAGTTTATTAAAGTACGAATGGCACTCGCCAGCAATGAGGCAGTAACGCGTCACATCTGCATGGCACCATTTTATTTTAGCACACGCGCCGCAACGCCGAAAGCTCGAGCAAACAAATGCGTCGTACAACAGTATAAAAATAGCGGGACCGCGCCTTTTCCAAAAAAATAAGCTATTAGAAAATGAAATCTGTGTGGCGAAACTGTAACCTGAAATGTATAAAGATACTCGAATACACAGTTAATATGTACAAGGCCGTCCGAAGCGGTCAGACCAGTCAGTTTTTGGCCTAATCTATATTTGCCCCAGCAGGCCTTTGATCAACATCACTGGACCGGACAATGGCTGGCTGAATGACACGGCCAGCCCGCCATGCCGGTCACTGATCAAAGGGCCGTGGTCCGGGGCTAGAGCCATGGTACGAGAGGGTATTACGAAGGTCCGAAACGTCCCGTAGTTGGGGACGATACATCCCGGTGTAAAGTTGTCCTGTCCCCTCCGTCTTCCTTCCTTCCTTCAGTTGGGCGGTACGCAATGGCTTCAGAAGACCGGAGCCTTACCTCGGGTATGTCGCTCGCCAAGCCGTGTACAACATCGTGGTGTAGTGATGCATTGTCCCCTCACGACTAAGGGTGTATTCGCTTGTCAATGGAATTGAACAAACAAGCGTTCCAGGTTCGTCACGAATATATATGCTTTATTCATCAGTAGAAACTTCAGACAACATTGTTGTGCGCCGACAGTACAATTCTATTTTATATTTAAAGTGTCCGTGATTTTTGAAGATCGAACGATAAAGCAATATATAAACCACCGTGGTTTATATTTGCCGACATTTTTATAAGTCTAAAATGTGGGAACATTTTCCTAGTTTCCCGTGGAGAGCGTCAACGTGTCTCTTCGTTTGTGTTCATTGCCGCCCTCCTCGTAATTCCAAAAATAGTTCCCTTTTAAACATACTGGCTTGGCCTCAAGCCAAATCCGGGAATTGTCTTTAAACCGTAAGGTATCGAAACGCATAGTATGACATTTGTAGAATTATGGCTCTACGCATGCGTGTTTTTAATGCTGTCATACTATGGGGATGAGGGTGCTCACTCACGTGAGGGGTTCTGCGGGGGTCTGCATTTATTTGCATAATTTAATCTTTCCGGTTCGATCTTAAAACCAGGACATGGTCACGAAGTGAATCTAAGGTCAGGCCAATGTCTGCACCAAATTCCAGTCATGACTCTTAACTGTCAACTACATTCTGTTCCGGTAGACACCAAGAACTACGCCTTCAGACGCGAAAATAAACAAATCGTTCAAACCTTGTTGCTTTAGAAACGCGCCCACAGTGACGGCAACCATATGCTTGCCTTGTGCAGCATTCTTTTATATAATGCTTTTATATAACGTGACTCTGGTTTTTCTGTTCTAGTCTTTCTCTGATAACTAATAGTAATAGTAATTAACTAAATTAGCCACTGCAGGTCTGTTACACCGGGACGTAACGTCCTGGATGCGAACTGACCTGATTATAGGCTGATACCGTGTAAAACCTGCCGTAGCGCGGATTCATTGGTACCGTAGATCGAAACTTAAGAATTGTTCAAGTTTCAGACAGATAAATGAAAGATGGTAAATAGTGAGTATTATATAATAGGCAATGAAGCATCTAAGCCTAAGGTGCGGTTGCCACTTACAAATTTGCACTCAGTCCACTGTGCCTGTGGGCTACCCAATTTCTCAAAGGCATGTCTGTCTGCCTTGCGTGGAAACAGATATATTCATGCACGTCCGGAATATTCGGGGCAGGTCAAAATCCGTGGTACTGAAATATCGTGATCTAACGCTCTCGGCCTATTTTAATACACTGCATGGTCTCGCACTGATTCACGTGACATGCGAACAATTTACACAGCGTAGATAGGACCCACGGTTTTTGACGCAGGCGTCTTCGCCGGAATTTGGATTTCGCCGGTATATTTTCGTAAGTACTTCACTCAAAACAACGTTTGTGCTTGTGGTTGTCCGTCACATAAATGCTCAGTTTATTCACTCGGTCGAGCAGATTGGGTCACATGACCCATTTCAAGAAGTCATTCAGGAAGTATTAATTATGTGTGATTAAACAACTATGAACAATCACCTTATTTTGCCATATCTTGTTTGTGTATTATTTAGTGGTGTATTTTCACTGAAAATGTCTAAAATATCTTATTTATGAATGAAATTATTAAAAATTCATTGGCGATATATAATTTGTTTGAATAATAAATAATTAATATCAAAACATTAATTAAGTACTTAATTAGCATACCAATGGAATAAAGACTACATCATTGCAAATGGTTTTCAATGAGAATTATGCACTCAAAATTACATGTAAATAATGTTAGTATTAGACAGTTACGACAGTTTGTGCAAAAACATGATTATTGGTCACACTTTTGGCTATGTTTTACTGTAAAACAAAGGAACAATAATAATACATATTTTCCGACATTTAAATTTGCATAACTTTCTTAATATTAACATTTGAACAAATGTGTCAGCACCATGTTAAAGGTATTGCCAAGCTCTTTCCAGCCGTAGAGAGTTGTATTGAGATACAATGTATTATAAAAAATATTGTCACATACCTACCATATTCACCTGGGGAGCTCACCCACAGAGTGAATTATGGGTAAGTATGTGCAGCCCGAGGTAGACCCTGGCAAAAACCAAAATAAATTAATTTATGAAATGTGAACCATGGTGTTTTATTAACCAAACTATGCAAAAGGGTTACAGTTGACCTTTTTGTCCCAACCCATCATTGGATGGATATTGTAGTTATACTAGTGGGGTGATGGTGCTGTATTTTGTTTCACGATTTGAAACTTCAGGCAACTTTGACATCAAATGACACAGTTAAAGCTACAGAACTCCAAAACCACTTTTATAAGAAACGAAGACACCATATCTTAAGATCCTTCCCTGGGCATTACGTATAGTTCATCCACAGTAAGTTCCTGTGTCCTTGGTGCACCACTACAGCCTCTGCCAGTCAGTGCCCCTGAGACACAACGCCAGCCTACAGAAGGTTGTGTCACTGATGCGTCCCATCAGCCTACGCCAGTTAGTGTCCCTCGTCCTGAGACACACCAGCCTACAGAAGGTTGTGTCACTGATGCGTCCCATCCGATTACGCCAGTTAGTGTCCCTCGTCCTGATACACACCAGCCTACAGAAGGTTGTGTCACTGATGCGCCCCATTAGCCTATGCCAGTTAGTGTATCTCGTCCTGAGACACATCAGCCTACAGAAGGTTGTGTCACTGATGCGCCCCATCAGCCTACGCCAGTTAGCGCCTCTCGTTCTGGGACACGCCAGTCTACAGAAGGTTGTGTCACTGATGCGCCCCATCAGTCTACGCCAGTTAGCGTCCCATGTTTGGGAAGAAGAAGCCTGTGCACCGAGCATTCCAGTCATCATGGTTCAGAATATGGCCATTATTACATTATATAGAAGAAGACGACAGAGTGTTGTGTCATACGTGCATAAGGGCATTTCAATTCAAACAATTGTCATCAACCAAAATGGATTCATGTTTCATAAGAAAAGGTTGCAATAACTGGAAAGATGCAACCACTAAAACAGCTGGATCCAGTAAGCACGAAACTTCTGACTGTCATAGGGAAACAGCTGGACGTCTAATTACGCTGCCTGTCACCAACCGAGATGTTGGTGAACAATTGTCTGAAAGTCATGAGGAAGGCAAGGTGGAAAATCGCAAGAATCTGCTGAAAATTTGTGAAATATGGAAATGGATGTCTCGAAAGACAAATAAATATACCTCTGCGAATCCTCAGAGAAATTGCAACCTGTGTGCATCAAAGTAATGTTTTAGCATAATAGCAGATGAAACAGCAGATGTGTCCAACTTGTTGTATGCATTCGGTGGGTCGATGATGATTTGCTACCCCATGAAGACTTCATTGGTTTCCAGCAGGCTGACTGCATCAATGCTGCAACAATTGGGTCCGTGTTAAAGGATACACTACAGCGTATGAATGTTTCTGTTAACAAATGCAGAGGACAGTGTTATGACGGGTGTAGCACAATGTTAAGATCACAAAATGGTGTAATACAAATTATAAAGAATGAAGAACCCCGCTGTACACCCATTGTTATGGCCAAACATTAACCTTAGCTTGTACAGACAGCATAAAGCAATGCAAGGTTATGAAAGATGCCCTCGATACAACATATTAAATTACTAAACTGATAATCACCAAAGAGAGATACCAAATTGGAGAAAATACAAAAAGAATTGGCAACAGATGATGAGATGCTATCAGGCATCGGACTGCTATGTCCAACCAGGTGGGCTGTTCGAGGAGAGGCACTTGACAGCATTATCACCAATTATGAGACCTTGCAAGAACTCTGAACTTGGGCTCTTGATAATAGTAGTGAGACAGAGGTGAAGGCACGTATTCGGGTACAGATCCATATGACACAGTTTGACTTCTTTTTGGACTAGTGCTTGGCCAATGCTTGCTGTAGAATGCTGATAATCTCAGTGTTACCATCCAGACCATATCATTATCAGCATTTGATGCTCAAATTATTGCTAGTATGACAGTCAAGACTATTCGCAGCATACGTGATTATGACCAATTTAGCCTGTTCTGTAAGAAGGTAGTGTTCCTAGCTTGTGCCAAATATGTTGATGAACCAAAACTTCCACGGAAAATAAAAGCCCTAAGGAGGCTTGATGTTGGTTCAGCACCACCAGAGTATCCTCAAAACCCGGAAGATATATACAGAAAGGTGTACTATGAAGTCCTCGATCTCATAATTATGTCAATCACAGATTAGGTTTGATCGTAAAGACTACAAACATACATGCAATGTGAGGAGCTGCTACTTAAAGCAGCAAAAGGAGATGACTATGAAACAGACTTTGAGCAAGTTACCACATTTTACGGGTCAGACTTTGCCCCATCCATCTTGTACAGCCACCTAACAACTTTCAGCTCAAACTTTTCATAAGATGATTCACTGAGTGAACTGCTGTCTTACTTGCGATCACTGTCACCTAGACAGCGATGTCTCATATCATCCGTTGTCACATTAGCAAAAATTGCTTATTGTGATGCCAGCAACCAATGCATCCAGTGAACGTTTATTTAGTGGTCTCAGTCGTGTGAAGAACTATATTTGAGGTCTACAATGACGCAGCATAGGCTCAATCACTTGATGTTGTAGTACAAAGGAAAGATGTGATCAGTTGCAACTTGTAGACATTGCAAATGAATTTGTTCAGGGTTCTGAACACAGGATGTCACTGTTTGGTAATGTCACTGTTCTGGATCTTACTAAGTCAGCAGTCCCAATAAGGTGCAAAGCAACAATGAACATCATAAAACAAACATGGTCAAACAAAGTTCTTGCCGTTTAATTTTTACTTTTGTTCTGTACCAACAGTGATACTACGTGTAATTCTTGGGTTGTAATACTACCTTCTATAATTTCAAAAAGGGGTACTCTACCATAAGGTTTACACGTTGGATATATTTTACTGATAGTTTATTACTTTAGAGTGATTTTGCTTTGTATAATTCCATTCCAGTGTAGCTTTTTTATTTAAAATGTAAATTTTTTTAGAAATTAAAGATATTTTTTAACATTTAGTGGGAGTTTTTGTGTCAAATGTTACTTCTGTTAAGTATTAAATGCCTGCTCAGAATGAATCAAGGAATAAAAAAATTTCCCGGGGGGATGCTCCGGACTCCCCTAGCAGTGAGTGGCTTTACCAATTCCATGTTGCTTCCAACGGGCCTGATACAGTGGCTGCAATATCGTGGCCTTTCTTCGAGCGAAGTTTGTTTGAAACTGGCAGAAACGTGGTCGTCTAGTTTGGTTATGCTTGAAACAACGATATGACCAGCAATTTGTATTTTCAATAATTATGCCTGATACATGTATAATACATACTGTCATTCACCGACGGGACGTTTTTGCATTTTAGTTGTGTTTTTGTATTATTTATTTTAAAGCAGTGACTGATTGTGTTTGTTATCTATTAACTTTATGTACAGCACTATGAACATTGATGGATATGGCGCTGCATAAAAAACAATTATATTATACTAGTTAAATACGCACTTTAGTCAGTACGGCTGTACATATACTTATTTGTCCCATACTTTATTACACATAACGTAAGTTATTTCTTTACAAAGGTATCTTTAATATTGCATATTATACCGTTATTCTTTCTTAAATTGTTATGATAGTGATTATGTTTTATCAATGATGTATTATATTGTGATTGTTTGTGTGTGTGCGCGTGCGTGCGTGCGTGCGTGCGTGCGTGCGTGCATGTGTGAGTGTGTAGGCTTACCATAAAGAATAGACGGAAATAGGCACCATTCAATCTAAATTGGTGGGGGGGGGCGCGCGATAGTGTAGTGGTTAGCACATCCGCCTGACATGCCGGCGCCGCGAGTTCAATACCCCGACCGGGCAGGTATGGAATATTTTGTGTAAAAAAACTGGCTCTCAACATTGGGGACTGTGTATCCCTCGTGACTCGGAGATCACGTTAATGTCGATCCCGTCTCAATTTGGGACGTAAAAGAACCACTGAGGACGACAAGCACCCTGGCAGTGACCACCCTCAGTGCCAGCATAGAAAGGTCGGCTTGGCAATAATGTTCTGAAAAAGGCTGGCTAGTTGAATGAGACCTCACAAGATCACAACATTGTAACCGCAATATATACAGACTAGTCAGTTAATAGAACGTTGCCGAGTGCTGGAAACAACCAGGAAACCAGGAAATATCGGTCGAAAAGTGAAGCCAGTGCAACTAGTGGAAAACTTGGAAAACTACGCAGCGGAGCTATCTTTTCAATGCTATAGCATACCGACTTCACTAAAACAGCGCACCAATTATTATACCTGTGATTTCGTATGTACACAAACATACGTTATTTTGAAGGCAATTTTTTATTCTTCAAATGGGCACTCGTATTTATAATTATAAAATAAAATATATTTGACGTATCACGTAGGTGCCCACCGTATATGCTGATGTCACGCCTGTAGGTGCCCGTCGTATGTTGCGCCTACAAACCTGTTTACACATGCGACAACTTCAGGCTTTCCTATTTCTCACTCTTGAAGTTGTGAAGTTGTTGTTATTCATCTTCAACAAAGCATGGAGGGAAATATTGATGAATAAGTTCAACACATATATTTCAGGGTGCACATTCCGGCAAGACAGACAAATGAGTCTTCGGGTATTTCTTTCACGAGATGACGGCGCAGTCTACTCCGGACTTTATCCATATGTACAGCGTGGCTTGTCTTCTTGAAAGCACGCTCCATGTTTTCAACTGTTGACGCTAGTTCCTTACATGGTGTTACAAGTCCGTCTTTTGTGTTATCTAGCTGTTTTTAAGTAGCAGCACTTATGTAGATGAACTTGTCGGTGAACCAATCAGGGTTTGCTGACATTGTTGATATACTTTGTCACGCAGTTTCCTGGCCAATTATCCTGCTATGTATGTCAAGGTGATTTCTTCCTTAATGGAGAGGTCTTCCGTCTCAACGTTGAAATAAAGACTGACCATTTCTCCTGTTTGAGAAAAACGGGCAGAGGATCATCTTCAACGGCGGCGATGTGTTGACACGCAGTACTGAAAGACTTGAGGTTGAGAAGAAAAGTGTCCCGTCTTCCCTGCAGTTGCTCTCTTTGCTCCGCAGTAGAATAGAATCAACCATTACCTGATTAAGGTAAAGTCGGAACTGCTCAGCTGAAGGGTTATCACCCCTGATCACAGCAAAGAGGTTCTCTAAGCAATCTTGATTTAGTTAAGAGAAACTGCCTGAAAATTTATGTTCAAATCGTCCCACAGCGACAGAAGACTATGAGTGGTCATCAACCATCCGGACAGACATGGCAGTTTACGCGTGCTTCCAGACTTAAGTGACACGAGCCACTCTATGATAGACAGAAGAAACTCCTTGTGCACAGATGTGTTTGACAAAGCATGTCTCATCTGTTGTTTGTGCTTGAATGAAACAGTTGAACAGATGGTCCATACGTTCCACGAACAGTGCTGTTTCTTCTTCAATGTGACCATTGTAGCAGTACCAGCAACCACAGAGTGAGAGAAGACTTGGGTCGCAGATTTAACTCTAACTCGCAAAGCCGAAAACGGGGACAAGTCTATATTCTTGTGTGTCAGTTTAGGAGCCATACGCACAGCATTTCTGGAATCAGGAAAAACTGGTGAATGTAGCTTCACTCAATGCTTTCCCATCTCTTTTGAAGCCTGTTTTCTTGAGGTTGTTCCTCATGTTTTAGCAGATGAGGTGGGTCGTACATGACATAGATATTTTTCTCGTTGTGGAGGAAGAAAGGCTTAGCCGCACTGACTCCTAAAAGTGCCTCAAGTGTCTTTCGATTATTCGATCCTTGGTCACGTATGACCACTTTGATGTCAACACACAATCCTAGAAGTGATTTCAGTGTGTCGCCACGAAGTGGTCCGCTGAATAAAAAGTATCCAACAGCTTGTTTCCAAGTTGCGAGCAGACCCCAAACCATAAACACCGTTGAGTGGTTTGCTACGAACCGACTCTGTGTATAAAAGAACGTCATGTTGAAAAGGACTGTTAGTAGATAGTTTATAACGGGGTTTCCCCTGCCTTAGTGTGTTGTCTATATAAGCCTGCTGGCACGAAAATCAAATCGACCTGTATTATTGCCCAAATAATTTAAGTACGAATTTAAACAGCGCAGTAGCAGGTAGCAATTTCTAATTTTGTGTTTGTCCAAACAATGCAGTACATTAGTGTCATATAGCAGGTCGGTTCAAATTAATACAAATACATTTTTGACATACATTGTTTGTCTCGCGTAGGCGTGCATAAGGTACGGGCAAGCTAGACAATAACGGGAATATCGATCGGACAGTCATGCACACGCGACTCTATGAAAATGGCTTCGCGGCCCAATTTTGGGTCGCGAACCAGGTTTATATTTAGTACATAAACAGTACAAATCCTGGCTGTTTTACAGACAGACCAGGTGTCTGGTTGCTTCCGCTTAATCAATATTTACACACACACACACACACACACACACACACACACACACACACACACACACACACACACACACACACACACACACACACACACACACACACACACACAATATAAATACTTGCAAATACAAAATATAGAAATGCTGAAGTCATTGTTGTGTACGTAAACATCTCTCAGTTAAACTTGTTGAAAGAGATATGGTTTTTACAAAGTCATACGAACTTTGCTGTCAATTATACTATGTCGTTTCGTCGGTTTATTATTTAATATATATCATAGTCACACCATGTAGTATCTTGGAGAGTTATGTACACTATATTATACATAATGCAATACAATTACACAAGCAAGCATGTATGCACGTAACTCTTGCTGTAGGTACAGTGAGTTTTTTTTTTTTTTTAAATGCTATTGTATGCAACAGACTTCGGAACGTGATGAAAATTGGGGCTCACTAAAACCCTCCAACTGCACCCCCCCCCTCTCCCGACGCTCACAAAAACCTCCAACTGCACACACACCCAGCTTAAGGCTCACTGCACCCCGCCCCGAGGCTAAACAAAACCTTCAACTGCCTCCCGAGGCTTACCAAAAACCCCAAACTGCACTCCCTTTGCAAAAATATTGGGGGACTAAACTTTAAAAATATGATATCCACTCCCCATCCAAAATATTGTGGGCTTATCCTCCCTAGTCCGCCGGGTCCGACGCCCACGATATGTGTAGTTGTTCAGTTCATTACACATTATGTTAAGTCTGTCGCCTTCACTAAAGTCGCAGCAACGTCTTTGACCTCGGGTCGGAGGCTACAGCCGGTGTCATGGGGACGCGATACAAGTCTGCCCGGCCCCACTGCTGCTCCGGGGTGGCCGTCGCTGGTGTTGCGCGTCCGCTCGACGGCAGCGATTTCGTGTAAGCGTAGCCAGCCTCGTCCTCACGAGGCGGTTGCACCGGTGTCGTGTGTCCCGTCCGGACGTACGCCGCCCCCGCTTGCGTGAACTCGTCGGACGGTGACTGGACCTCGTGGTTGATTAACTTGGCGGTCGGTGTCGTCATGTCGACCATGGTTATAGGTCGGTGGCGTTCTCGTGGGGCTGTCGGTCTTTTCGGGTCCACGTCCTGTGATAGTGATGGCTTCTTCTTGCGCAGACACTCGCAACGTTTGAATGTACTCAGCAGGTACACCCCGGCGAGGCTGACGATCAGAAGACCTGCAGCGCAGAGAGAAACAAACGACTCGAGTAGATTAAACGAGATTGGACAGTATTGCTATCCAACTTATGTAGTAAGCCACAGGTGGCAATTTAACAAAGACGTCGTTAGCTCATCAAGAGTCCAATAATGCTACCTGTGAAGCCCACCGTTGTCCATTATTTGCCAATCGCATGCTAACTGCGCTCAGTTCATGTATCATACTCTGTAATAATAAGTACTTTCCAGTGGCGCGGGGACGAAATTCATACTGGGGGGAGGCTTCAGCACACTGAAATATTTTCGCCGCCGCATATCTTCGCATCTTCCTTCACTTTGTGGCTGTCTCGGTTGGCTCGACTGTGACATCGGAAGACGGGGGGAAGGAGAGGGTGCTGTTAGAATGTTTTCGCCGCTGCGCCGCTGTAACTTCAGCTTCTCTGCTGTCTCGGTTGTGAACTCATGATATCCGAACACGGGGGGAACAGTGCTGTTGAAAATTTTATTTTTTACGTCGCGCCAACTATTACAGGGAGGATGGTCAGAAAACCATATATCTGCCCTCCAATTGCACACACCTTTCACAGTCAACAAAAATATACATTAATCGTCTCATAACATTTACATTTCCGCCCGCAATTGACGCTCGCCACAAAAACAAACACTCACGCTCACATTTAATGGGGGGACATAACCATATGTCTGCCTCCCCGGAGAAATTCCACGTTCCCGCGCCTATGGTACTTTCTCATGTACAACCTCCATTGTTCATTCCGTAATGATGCTTTGAGTCCTCTGAATATACTACTTTTGTTAAACGTTAATTGAATGTTGCTATCCGTATCTTTACAATTATTCAGTGTTTAAAAATATACCTCCTGACTTATGTTTCCTAACCTCCAACGTTGTCAAGCCACATTTTATTTCGCATCTATCGTAACTAAGCTCTTTCAGTTCCGGAATCAGCTTTGTTGCTTTTCTCTGTATTCTTTTGGTAAAAACGAACCCGGCAACATTGTGTGACATCGGCATCTACAACGCAAAATACTGCAGGTCCTGCCAGATAAGCATGGTCGGTTACACCATGCAACTCATCTCCAACCGAATCTTCACAACAATGACCAAAGACGGATAGTGAACCAGACATAGACGAATAAAGAACGATTTTACCGATATTTTGTTCCGATACCACGTCTCTTCAACGTCTATACATAATTATGACATGCCCGAAACAACCTCAAATAAGAATGGATATGCTGATCTTGCATTTGTTTATGATGCAAACAATGGTAAAACGTCTTGGTTGGTCATCTACCATCCTCAGTCAACGATAGTGCCGAAGGAAACAGTGTCAGCCGTTTTCCATTTTTACAACAAAGAAAATAAACATGAAATGGACGTGTTTGTGAAAGCCACGAGTCTTCTTTGCCTAACATCGCGTCTCGCTTATGCAAACATCAAACTGGATATACCAATGACGTACGGACAACACCTAGAAAACCTAAGCGAAAACGTATGGTCACAAAGGTGTGGCCACGCAGAACACTGGCGCGTTGATTTGCTGGTACGACGTGGGGTGCAGAAACAACGATACAACGCACCACCAACGTGTACAATGCACACGCGCATCAAACGTTAAATCCAGCATCATCAACTCTATGCGAGTCGTTACTGGATGTTTACGACCAACTTAAATTGAACACTTGCCGGCGCTTGCAAGCACTGCACCAAGTACACTCAGTAGACAGGCGATCCATCGCGCAAAACCGACCTTAAATGGTGTCTGCTTGCAAGGGACTAGACTACATCATCTGAGATCATTGCATCCGTGTGTTAGGCAGGCACGTGAAATCACAATCTTGAAACTACAACTCACCTGTAGCAACGAATGGAGACATAGAGGACAGACAGTCTAAGCCAATGTCTCTTCATTCGTGGGTCGCATAATCATCCATTCTTATGCATGCTGCGGGGCCTGGACCATGCTGAACCACACGCGCAAAAGCTTGATTGTACACCTGTGGACTACATAAAGCGTCGGACATAAAAGTCGTGAAGAGCAAGAAACAACAAGACACAAACCACGCCAGCAACGCCAGCACTCTTTGTAGCGTTCACACTGATGCATCGGGCATTGCAGAATTCGATACCGACGACAGCTGTTCTTCTTATTATCCGTTGTTCACTTAGACGGGAACGCCTGTCGCCCTCGCGAATGATGCCATCGTCCTCAAAGCATCGATCGATATCACTATAATTATAGTTTCTCATTTAGGGGGGTGTCATCTGGTCACGCTTCCGGCCTGTGGTCATCCTGTAATGGGCAGTGCTGAAGTAAGTGCTCAATGGTCATCGGGGCGGTTTCACAACAGCACATCTCGGACTGGCTAATCTTCATTTTGTTGTATAGATGTGCTTTCATTCTGTTGTGTCCTGTTCGGAGTCTGAACAGAATGACCTGGTCAGCTCTGTTGAGATGGTAGTAGCTGTCACTTTTGGGGTGCTGCAGTCGCCATTTTCAACAAGCTGTTGACAAACTATAATATATATATATATGACTGCAGCACCCCAAAAGTGACAGCTACTACCATCTATATATATTATAATAGAGACGTTATTGGAACTGCAATGATATGTCACTATACAACCTACCACAAAAGACTGCAATCCATCCTACAATCCCTGGTAGAAAGCATGGAAGAGCCACCACCAAATACAGCACGGTTTTTTTCCAGTTGTCCACAATTCGCACCAACGAAAACGTCTTGCAGTTACCGTACCTACGTCGTGAACACAAGAAACAACAAAACTTAATGCAGCAGTTTATAAAATCCATGAGCCCCTATATGCAGAGGTGCTTACAGTAAATAATGTATTGACTACTATTTGCACAAATTTAATCTGCAATGTTCATAATCACAATTTAAATCAATTTTGTTACTACAAAATGACTTAGCCAATACCCTGTACTGCTATTAATTAGCATGTACACCTGTATATATGTAATTAATCATATGAAATAATACAATTGTAATAGATACCCACTTGTATGGAACAGCACGGCTGATGATCCCAAGCAACTCAAAAACGGTTACGATCAGAGTAGCTAACCTATAAAAGAATACATATTATGAACACAATAAAACAAATGAAAAATCAAGACCTTTTGTTACATATGATATACCTTTAAAATATGATGACCAATAACCCAAACTATCATGCACGTCTATTTTTAAAGTTTCAGTAAAGCGACTTTATAAAATACATTATTCAGTAAAAGCCTGACAACTATACATCTAGATAGAAATAGTTTTTGAAACAGTGTAATAATATTACTATCTGACGTTAATTTTATATGACATAGGACAACGGCTACTTGGAACAATATATATTGAAGAGGTGGTCACGATGAGTAATGGTCACAATTAGTAATTAAATTATAATAAGTTACCATAAATTACATATTAATGTGTGAAACTATCAATGTCCGCTCGTACCTAAGAAGATATAACTGTGATACTTACAACATGTAATATGCCGTCCATTTATGCTTTTTAATGTTGTACATCATTTTTACTGTCAATGTCCAAAGTACTGCAAAACGAAATTGAGACAGAGCTAATAATAATAATAAAGTAATTTATATTGCGCCTATATCCTTGGAAACCATGCTCAGAGGCGTACCAAGACACAGCAAATTGACCCACCTCCAAATCTCCACATTTATCCAGCCCGCCCATCCCTAAACACTTAGTCATCCAAGGTTTGTCCTGCCCACCTCTTGATAACTAAGAGAACGGCAGCTTTGCCCAATGGCTTAGTTTCTAAAAGTCAAGTCTTTGGTCTAAAGTTCACGTCCATCAATACATCCTAGTCGTAGTGATGTAGCGTAATCTGTAGTATGTAGTTATTGCTTTATACTCTCGCTTACAGCTACAGACGCCAAACAGCTTCTCGGGGCAAAAAGAGAGCCGAGTGCGTCAGTCTCCCCTGTTGGTGCATAGTCTCTCCATAGCACAGCATCCATGTGGCACACTGCGGATACTGGACACCTTGCGGCCCACCGGAGCTCCAGCGGTGTTGCGTGCAGCTAGGACCCACCAACGGGTGAATACGTCCCAACCTTCACCATTCCAATCTCCAAATATGGGTAAATATTCAATGTCGGGCAGCAGCGATGCTTGAATCTGTTGTTGGCGGAAGAGTCAAGTAAGTTATCCTGACCAACGGTGGCACTAGAACTAAGAGTAGAAGGCACCTTCTCTATACTGCGGGGCAGAGGGTGTTGACACTGGTGCGCGAGTCTTGGCACCTAAAACATGAGCGCGAGCGAAGATGGAGGGGGAGTTTTGCTGCTTCGGGAGCCTTTGGAAGACTCTGGAACGCGTATAGTCACAGCATGACATTACAGTCTCCACAAAGTGCAAGGTGTACAAGGCGATTGTACTTTCAACACTACTGTACTCAGCTGAGGCATGTACACTCTATTGTCGCCATATCAGAACACTTTCCCAAGTGCATCTCCGGCGTCTGCTACAAATCATTCGGATCTCATGGGAAAATCACATTTCAAATGTAGAAGTGTTGAGGGGGCGAACATGTCAAGTATAGAAGCCATTCTGACTGCATCCCAACTCCGCTGGACTGGACATGTTACCCGAATGAGCAGCGACAGACACCCACAGGCTGGGTTCTAAAGCGAGTTATCCAGCAGGAAACGCCTTCGTAGTGGACACCGCTTGGGGTACAAAGATGTCGTTAAAAGCCACACCTCTATGCAGACACATGGGAATCAACTGCACTGGATTGGCAACAGTGGAGGCGGGCCATACACCAGGGACAGATACACACACAAAATTACACATAGAAGAAAGGTTAAGACAAAAATGTAAACATGATCACGATCGTCAGCATGGCCTTCTGGGTGCTTATATACATTCCGTCTTATGTGACGACTGCGGCAGAGGCTTTGTCGCACAGATAGGACTGACATCTCACCGAAGAGCAAAATATAAGGACACCCCCTACATTGATGTCATAATCGAACACGATGGGCAGCAGAGAGAGAGAGAGAGAGAGAGAGAGAGAAAAAGAGAAAGAGAGAGAGAGAGAGAGAGAGACAGAGAGAGAGACAGAGAGAGAGAGGCGTCCAAGTCATGATAGTGTAGAATTGTCAAATAATATTCGTATTGCTATGCTATTGGCATGAGGGTAGACATAAGCAGTAGTATATGTCAACGTATACTCCATGTTGCCAAGTCTATGAGGCAGGGACCGTTTTCCCGAAGTATTTGCCACGCCCGCGTGGTTTCTGTGATTGTTAGGTTACGTTTTACGTATTACGCGCACATTACGTTTACCATCCGAATAACTCATTTATCTCAAAAGGTGAGAATCTTTACGTATAACGTTTACATAAACCCAATAAACTAAAATATTCTACTTACTTATGCATGTTATGATACCCCAAACTAGGGCTACACCTTTGCTGTGTGAAATAAGACATGGAAAGTCTCCTAAATCTTCTTCTTCTTCATGTTTCTTCGTTTTTAGTCTTGTATCTGTTGACCTTTTCGTTGTCTTCTTACTTGGTTTAGTGGCAACACCCATCATGTCCTAGTTTTCCAGCATATCCTGTGTGAACGATGTTACTGAATATTTTAGAAACAAATGTCATTTAAACTTCATTAAATAATGATATAAATTATAATCATAATTCAGGATAATAAGGAGATCTACATCTATAAATACCAAGCATATGCTAAAGAATAAACTTAGCAAAAAATTATAGAATTATGTAGAATTTTATTGCTTGTTGTGGCAGCTTCTGTTTTGTTTAGAATTATATAGAAGAGGCTATCGAAATCTATGAAAACGTATTAAATTGTATGTTCACTTCAATTTTTATATATTTCTAAAGAATATTCTATATAATTTACAGAAATTTATGGAATTCTTATGACCACATAATTGTTGTAATATAATTTCACAAAATTCTACAAAATATTATATATATATATATATCATCCGCTAAAAACCTATAATATATAGAATATTCTACAAATGTTTTGCTAATGGTCTCTCTCACGTACTAACACACACATTCTTTAGATAGATGCTTTTCTGATTATTTGTGTTATTTAAACACAATTATTTGTGTTCTTACATATCCGATAATGAAATCAAACTACAAGTTGACACGTGTGCTGCGTGTGTTAGGAGCTATTACAAAACACAGTTCTGAAACCACAAACTAAACGTTTAAATTTCGTCAAAAAGATTGTGTGCGAATATGCTTCGGCGTGCAACATGCTCCATCTTTCCCTATATCCGTCAATCGTCTATGGAAAAGTTAGCCTCCATCCGAAGGCTTTTTTTCGGCTAATAAACGTTATTAAAATAATATCTTAATAACATTATATTATAATGTTGTCTCACTATAAAATGTATATAATGTTGTTACACTATAAAATGCATACACACGTACGTGTAATTAAGCATAATAGTACGGAACTGTTTTAATAAATGTTTATACCTGCTATAACTGTTATCTGATTATGGGGCAATAGGCCAATGTGCGACCAGGAAGTAAAAGAATAATAATAAGTGGCAGTGCCAGTGGATAGTCTTTTTAGTAGTTTACTGCAGGCGTGCGTCTGAACACACGGCTAATGTGCGCTCATGCTATTTAAGATCAATATTTTACTACTTGTGTTCCCAGCTTATTTATTTTTACTTCCGCACTACAATACTTTGCATACTGCTGGTCAACTGAATATTTTCCAACTTATAATGATTACATCACAGTTTCTTAATCTCATCATTATAATAAACTAATACAACACAGGCAATATATATGAATCGACAAGAAGGTGACTCTGACATTTACTGCGATTATCGTCAACAGTTTCCTACCGGCACGTAAAATTTGCACGCAGTAACTAAATCCTTTGAAGTTGTTCCCCTCACCGTACAAGTGCCACGGCTTTTCGTTAAGTTATCCCCGGTAGGTGACACCACTTGTTCAAATTCATCCGACCGTGACAAGTTTGCCAACGTTATTTGATCAGTTATTATTTATATTTGTTCGATTAATCCAGTTAAACAATAAAATGTTACACATGCTAATCAATGAAATTCACAATGCAATAATGTCAATGTTGTAGTGTACAAAAAATATAATTAATTCAAATCTGCGGAACACCGATTTGTGTGCGGAACTGTTATGTTTTCACTGGCGCCGGATGCGACAACAAGTTCGAGCAAATTTTTTATTTCGGTTGAATCTTTTCTGTTGGTGATATTCTCCCTGTTTCATTGAATACTTAACATGCCCAAGAAACCAGAAAGCAAACTGTTTACAGTGCAAAAACAAGGGGATGCATTGAAGAAAAAGGTAATATGAGAATCACGAATGAAATGATCCCACTTCTCAGTCTCTCGACTCCCACCTCACCTGGGCTGGCACCTCTGTCATGTCTGTGACATTAAGTGATTAACAGTGACACAAACTTGACAAAGCATAAACTGTCATATTCATAAACATAGCCTCTGCTTCTTTGATCGTATTGTCTGCAAGGCTCTGCTATGAAACTGAGATGGCATTCTGTAACTATATGTTAGGCACGTCAACAAAAAATTAAATATCAATTAATTAATAAATCAATATTGGCTAATTAGCAGGTGAACTCGACAGACTGAACATTTCAATTTAAAAGCATTAATATCCATGGTTATATAATGGACACAGTGAAGATATTTATATAATTTATACAAGTTGCACAACAACATTAAATATGGTAATACCTACCTTAGGATACCTTAGGACTGTTCTGATCACATCTTCTTCTTCCAATACACGCCTAGCCTCAACACGCTGAGGATACAGGCGGTGCCGTGTTCACAGCTAAACTGGGATTTGTTCGGTGCATAACATCAGGGCAGTCGAACAAAAAGGGAAAAAATTGTGTAGAAGGATGAATAAAATAAAGAAAGAAAAACAACAAAAACCAAAAGCACGGATAAAAACGAGTCCCAGTTGAGTTTGTTTACGAGTGGTTTAATATGTTTCTTTTCGGTAGTCGGAGAAGATTAATCTTGCAGCATTTCTTTGGATTTGTTCTATGTGGTTAATTTCTCTTGCTGTGTTGGGATTCCAGACTTCACTGGCATATTCAATTTGTGGTCGGACAAGGGTTTGGTAAGCTTTTTCTTTGACATTTTGTGAACAAGATGACAGTGTTCTTCTTAAGAGTCCAAGTGTGCAGCTGGCTTTGGTAGTTATTTTGGTGCAGTGGTCGTTCCATCTTAGGTCATGTGATATTGTGACTCCAAGGTAGTTGTGCTTTTGAACATGATTTAGTGATTTTCCCAGTAATGAATATTGGTATAGTTTGGGGTTTCATTTGCGTTTGATGGTGAGGACTGCATATTTCTTAACATTGAAGTTCATTGGCCACTTCTTAAACCATATTGTGAGGGTTTCTGAATCGTTTTGTAATATATGTTGATCTTTTGTGTTATTTATTTCTCTGTATAGGATGCTGTCGTCTGCAAAGAGTTTAATGTTGAATTTATTGAATTTAGCCCAGGAAGAATGTGTGCCATTGACTGAAACAGATTGTTTACGATGGGATAAGAAACTATTGATCCAGCCAAGAGTGTTGTTTCAGATGCCGTAGTAGCTTAATTTATCTGGTAGGTGGTGATGAGCAACTTTATCAAACGCTTTAGTGAAATCTAGTAATATTATATCTGTCTGACGTTTTTTATTTAGTGTTTCTGACCAGTCATTAGTTGAGTTTATGAGTTGTGTTGTAGTTGAGAGGCAGTTCCTGAATCCATGTTGTTCATTAATAAGGATGTTATGAGTGTTAAGATGTTTGGTAACATGACTTAGGATTATGTGTTCCATGATTTTACAGCACAAGCAGGTCAAGGATATGGGTCAGTAGTTAGAGGCATCTGATTTTGGACCGCTCTTATGAATTGCTGTAACCAAAAGGTTAAAAGGGTGGGATACACGTAGATAAAAGTATTGGACTCTCGATAAGCCAAAAGGTTTCCTTGTTCACCTGCAATCTAGTGTTCATTTTCTGGATGGCAATCTTGTTAAATAAAAGATCGCTATTGAATTGATTGATTTAAATCAGGTTTATTTAATTTTTGGTATATATAAGTTTATATAGATGGTTATGTTTTGTAGCGACGGAATGTCAAGTTACTATGGCAGAATGATTTAGGTAGTAGTAGAAGATAATCATCCTCTTTCTCTCATTTATTCCATGTTCGGAGTGGATGTTAGGATTGTCTTCTGCTACAATGCACTGTGCATTGCATCCTCCGCAACAATAGTCTGAAAGTGGAATCCAGTTAATTAAACATAAATTTAATGTGTCTGTACTTTCAACAGGTGGATAAATTCATCAAGGAAGCACAAGGCAAGTTTCCCAAGTTTGAAAAAGGGAAGCTCAGCAAGAAAGACATCACCAATCTACACAGCAGGTAGAATGCATGTCATGTAGTCGTGCTAAACCCAGTATCCTCACTGTTAAACTATTTTTGACTGGACCTAATCAAAATTCTGCAGAAAAACAACTAGATATCTGCTCGGTGCAGTTCACCTTAACAGGGATCTAATTTAATGACCAAAATCAATTCTTTCAATGATTTAATTTTCAACAAAAGTATAATCAGAGTTGTGCATAATTTTCAGACAAGTCACAGTCCACACACAACACACGAACAGAAGCCAGCCTAATCTTTGATTGGATAAATTAGTTGTGAAAGGAGCTGTAAATATACTTATAATTAACCAAAAATTGTTAATGTAACACGATCTTATATCCACAATTTTCTGTTAATATGTTTGTAAAATCCCAATGAATATATCAAGTTTTTACTTAGTTTGCCGGACTATTACACAGCAGTATTAAACAAAGGAAATGCTTTGCTCTGTATAAAGCTCAGCAATATCTGCCAAAGAGCTGATCTGTGTCGAATCGTAGATTGTGACACATTTTTGTGGTATGTATGTTGTTGATGCTGGGAACATGTGATGTTGGCATTGATGGTGTTGCAGATGTCTGAAAGAGAAGGTATTGGTGGAGGAGCTGTTGGGCAAGGCAGACAACCTTGAGAAAGTAAGTGATATGTTTATATAAATAAATGTATGCGTGTATGCATACTTTCACTACAATTGAGCTAGCATGTGCGTACGTGTTTGTGTTTTTCCTCCTAGATACTGCATCTTGAATGTCTAATTTTCATGGGTTGATCCAGAACCTATCAGTTGAAAAGTAATTTGTCTAAGAGTGCTTACAGTTCTAAGGTTCTTACCGAATGTTAGACGGATGTTACTGAATTGTTCACACTATTATGCACATGTTCTATATCATTGTTCCGAACCATATATCCACTTATGGTATCAGGTAAGCTGACTAACAATAACACAATGACATTTCAATGAATCGGTATTAAATTATAATGTAATTATATTTAAATTATTATCACCAAAATCATGCACTTTAGTGTGAAAACGGTTGATCTGTAGGGTGGAATATAGTAATACCCATCATGTTCTAAGCTTACCCTTGAGTTACACAAAATAAGCGTAATTTAAGCTCTATTTAGTCGTTATTTAAAGATGTGCATAGAATGAGCACTCATTGTTGCCGTTGTTGTCGTTGTTGCTAGCGTGATGAGCAAGAGAAGGTGGCTGAGTTTGAGAAAAGGAAGCAGGATGAAATCAACAGATTGGACAACCTGAAGGTATACGGATGTTGCACAAATAACATGGTTTATTAGTTACACTAGTTTTTGAATGAAATGTTACTTTCAACAGTAACTATGAACAGTTGTACCAGTATAAAAATGCCACAGCAATTAGGATGATAACAATTTACTTGCATTCAAAAGAAATCACAATCGGAGTTTAGTGCACTGTGTTTGTTTAGATTCTGTGTCATTGTGAGATTGTGCCAGCATTGGTACATTATATAAAGACTACACTCATCTAGCACGAACTGCTGCAAAATGCAATTCGATCAGCAGTTTGACATGGTCACTGTTTAGTGAAATTGGCAGATATCGTATTCTAGAAAGCTGGTGTTCTGTAGGCAATGACTACACACAATATTGTCTTGTCTGCTACAGGTGGAGTTGGAACAAATCGCACATAAACTGATGCCTCCAGATGAAGAAGAATTGTATGTAGAAACATCAGAAAGTTTGCATACATGTTTATTGTTGATTCTTTGCATTTTCTTCAACACGTTTTTCAGTTTGCTAAACTACCTTTTTATTTAACTGATTTGAAGCCAATGTTATTAATATACTTTTACAAGATTTATACTGTAATCTGTTAGAAAAATTGTTATATGCTTAGTGCTATACACATAATTTTATTTTATTAATTAAATTTAATACTTAGACAGTATGTGTTTAATAATGCTCAAGTTTTTGATAACTTAGGGCTAAGAAGGAAGAGGCAGAGAAAGCTAAAGTGGCTGAGAAAGAACAAGAAGAAACAGATGATGAAGATGAATACGAAACTGATGATGGTGGGTTTTGGTGATTTTTGTGGAATAATAAATATTCAGGAAATGGGAAAGACAGTCGCTGTGTCATAATTATGCAGCAAAATAACATAAACAGAAATCTGTTGGCCAATTTGGTATATTTACATATTTAAACCAAGAAATGATGCCAAATAAATAATCTCTTACATAATTTATAGAATATTAATGAGATAATTTATCATTATTTTATCGTTAAAACTCCTGTTGGAGTAAGCATCTAGACACAGAGCTTTTTAACCCCTGGGTCGCATCCCAAAATTGGATCGACGGTGTTGCAAAGCCGTTTTGAATGGGTTGCCAAATTTCTCCATTAACACCAAACTTTCCTTTACTGTTCCACTTACCCATATCTGAGGCATGCAAAATCAATCAATAATGCCAAATGTTGTGTGAATTTGAAATGTGTGATATTTCAAATTTCCACAACATCTTGCGTAATTTGTTCTTCTAGCATATATCTGGCATTGGCAAGTCTTATTCTACCGAAAAAAGAATGCTATGTGCACACCAGGTGAAAATCTGTGCCATTTTTTAAGCTTTCAAAGTACACTTTCACAGACAAATGTCACATTAATCAGCATGCCTAGGCTGTGGGCAACATCATTACTGTCTATCAGACTGTCTAACTCCTAATGTTATATATATCATTCAAACATATAATAAATTCAAACAATTAAAAAAATTGTACGATTTTCCCGCCTCTGTCCGCTTTCTATGTCGATTAGTCAATGAGTGGCACTGATATGGTTACGCCTCTGTATTCGGGAATGTTAAAATTGATCTTTTATTTTTGGTATGCCTACTTATTTCATTATTATTAATTTTTATTTCATCATTTTCATTATCCACTTGAAGACACACATCGTCAAGCAGATATTTTTGTCGCAACTAATGAGATTAAGAACTGCTGGTCTAAACTAAGAATAATGTATAATTTAATTAAAATGTTCTTTCAGTCTATCGTAAGATTGTGAATCAGGTTACATGAACTTACTTTTCTGTGAAGATGAGGAAGTGACAGATGAGGAGGAGGAGGAGGAGGAAGATGAGGCTGTGGTTGGCAAAAACAAAAAACCTGAGAGGGACGTAAGGTACTCAAATAATTTAGTAGAATTTAGTTTTTGTAATCTTTGTTAGAGTATTGCAATTGCATTCAGATCCAGAACATCAGTTTGCACAAATCTTGTTTGATGTCTGAATAATTTTATTGATTTATCAGTGACCTGTGTGGGTGAATTTTGTAAAATTGATAGAAATTATGCAAGTTTGTTCCTTTTGTTAGGACACTTATCCTTTATTGTGATGCTACAAGTTTTTAGAGAAGCTTTTTGTCTGCAGAAATTATCCTTGATGAGTGTGCAAAGTGTTTCCTGTATTTCGTAATGTGGGTCACGTTAACATCTCAGTCAACAGAATCACGGCTCAAATCCTCTTGTTGTTATTTCAAACCTTCAACAAGTTTGTTCACTCCATTTTGCTTCAGTTCACTCCACTTTGCTCCAGTTCACGCCACTTTGCTCCAGTTCACTCCACTTTGCTCCAGTTGATTCCACTTTGCTCCAGTTCACTCCACTTTGCTCCAGTTCACTCCACTTTGCTTCAGTTCACTCCATTTAGATGAAGTTCACCCCACTTTGCTCCAGTTCAGTCCACATTGATTCAGTTCACTCCACTTTACTTCAGTTCACTCCACTTTGCTTCAGTTCACTCCACTTTGCTTCAGTTCACTCATCTGTATAAATTAGTAACTGAGGTGGATATATGTGAACAAGAATTCTTTGCGCCATAATTGCAGCAAGGCTGAATACTTCCTGAGAAGCGTATGTGGTATTGGATAGCACAAATCTGTCGTGGTGAAGCGTAAAGCCCTTTGAGCAGTCCTGAGGACTGGATTCCATGCTATACAAAAAACTAACTTTTTTTAGACTTCTTTCTAGATGTAACTCTGATGTGAGCCCTGGCACTGTTGTAGAGGGAAACAAGAAGAGGTTGAGGACAGTGAGGAGGAGGAGGAAGATGATGAAGAGGAGGAAGATGAAGAGGAGACAGATGAATCTGAAAAAGATGTATGTCAGCAAGGCTTAGTTCAACAGCAGCATATTATAAAAAATAGAAGAGTAAAATGTATTTTAGGGTTCTTTGTCAATTTGATTTGTTGGTCATCTTGTTCAAACCTACCAGATGCCTCATGTCTTCTACAACATCCTGGTCTGTTTGTGTGAATTTGTTATTTAGCTTTGGTGATATCATCAGACAAACTAATACAAGGTTTGACAGGTTCTTAGCAAAAACAGCTCAGTCAAACACCATCTCAGCTTCTCGGGGAAGCATTCAGCCATGCTGCAATTAATATGCAGACTATTCGTACACAATTATCCACCACTGTCTGTACAGCTGAGTGAACTGGGGCAATGTAGAGTTAACAAAATTGTCCAAGGTTCAAAAAGGCAGCAAGAAGATTCATACACGAGTTCTCTTCTCACCAGTGGTCTGACCACTGTGCCACCCAATGCTTGATAGCAGCCTCGATTGATCGGGCGCTATATAAACATATCTTATTATTATAACCTATGTTTCAGGAGACCAACTACAAGGTGCAGGCGGTGGGAGACTACGAGGGACAGGAGAAGGGAGATCTTGATTTCAAGGTGGGAGAAATCCTCACCGTTCTCAGTGCCCGGTAAGTTGGCTTCAAACAGGGAGGCATTCCAACCGTCAGCAGTGCTACCAAGCCTGTGTACTTCCCAAGATAGAATGGAAGGGACATACCTGTGCCATCTTATGATGGCTCAAGTTCACAAGATAGTATGGAAGGGACATACCTGCGCCGTCTTATGATGGCTCAAGTTCACAAGATAGAATGGAAGGGACATACCTGCACCGTCTCATGATGGCTTAAGTTCACAAGATAGAATGGAAGGGACATACCTGCGCCTTCTCATGATGGCTCAAGTTCACAAGATAAAATGGAAGTGACATACCTGCGCCGTCTTATGCTGGCTCAAGTTCACAAGATAGAATGGAAGGGACATACCTGTGCTGTCTCGTGAAGGCTCAAGTTCACAAGATAGAATGGAAGGGACATACCTGTGCCTTCTCATGATGGCTCAAGTTCACAAGATAGAATGGAAGGGACATACCTGCACCATCTCATGATGACTTAAGTTCACAAGATAGAATGGAAGGGACATACCTGCGCCTTCTCATGATGGCTCAAGTTCACAAGATAGAATGGAAGGGACATACTTGCACCATCACATGATGGGTCAAGTTCACAAGATAGAATGGAAGGGACATACCTGCACCATCTCATGATGGCTCAAGTTCACAAGATAGAATGGAAGGGACATACCTGCGCCGTCTCATGATGGCTCAAGTTCACAAGATAGAATGGAAGGGACATACCTGCACCGTCTCATGATGGCTCAAGTTCACAAGATAGAATGGAAGGGACATACTTGCACCGTCTCATGATGGCTCAAGTTCACAAGATAGAATGGAAGGGACATACCTGCGCCTTCTCATGATGGGTCAAGTTCACAAGATGGAATGGAAGGGACATACCTGCACCGTCTCGTGATGGCTCAAGTTCACAAGATAGAATGGAAGGGACATACCTGCGCCTTCTCATGATGGGTCAAGTTCACAAGATAGAATGGAAGGGACATACCTGCACCTTCTCATGATGGGTCAAGTTCACAAGATAGAATGGAAGGGACATACCTGCACCGTCTCATGATGGCTCAAGTTCACAAGATGGAATGGAAGGGACATACCTGCACCGTCTTATGATGGCTCAAGTTCACAAGATAGAATGGAAGGGACATACCTGCGCTCAAGTTCACAAGATAGAATGGAAGGGACATACTTGCACCGTCTCATGATGGCTCAAGTTCACAAGATAGAATGGAAGGGACATACCTGCGCCTTCTCATGATGGGTCAAGTTCACAAGATAGAATGGAAGGGACATACCTGCACCGTCTCATGATGGCTCAAGTTCACAAGATAGAATGGAAGGGACATACCTGCACCGTCTCATGATGGCTCAAGTTCACAAGATAGAATGGAAGGGACATACCTGCGCCTTCTCATGATGGGTCAAGTTCACAAGATAGAATGGAAGGGACATACTTGCACCGTCTCATGATGGCTCAAGTTCACAAGATAGAATGGAAGGGACATACCTGCGCCTTCTCATGATGGGTCAAGTTCACAAGATAGAATGGAAGGGACATACCTGCACCGTCTCGTGAAGGCTCAAGTTCACAAGATAGAATGGAAGGGACATACCTGCACCGTCTCATGATGGGTCAAGTTCACAAGATAGAATGGAAGGGACATACCTGCACCGTCTCATGATGGCTCAAGTTCACAAGATAGAATGGAAGGGACATACTTGCACCGTCTCATGATGGCTCAAGTTCACAAGATAGAATGGAAGGGACATACCTGCACCGTCTCATGATGGCTCAAGTTCACAAGATAGAATGGAAGGGACATACTTGCACCGTCTCATGATGGCTGAAGTTCACAAGATAGAATGGAAGGGATATACCTGCACTGTCTCATGAGGGTTCAAGTTCACAAGATGGAATGGAAGGGACATACCTGCACCGTCTCATGATGGCTTAAGTTCACAAGATAGAATGGAAGGGACATACCTGCACCGTCTCATGATGGCTCAAGTTTACAAGATAGAATGGAAGTGACATACCTTTGCCGTCTTATGATGGCTGAAGTTCACAAGATAGAATGGAAGGGACATACCTGCGCCATCTCATGATGGCTGAAGTTCACAAGATAGAATGGAAGGGACATACCTGCGCCGTCTCATGATGGCTCAAGTTCACAAGATAGAATGGAAGGGACATACCTGCGCGTTCTCATGATGGCTCATGTTTACAAGATAGAATGGAAGGGACATACTTTTGCCGTCTTATGATGGCTCAAGTTCACAAAATAGAATGGAAGGGACATACCTGCACCATCTCATGATGGCTCAAGTTCACAAGATAGAATGGAAGAGACATACCTGCGCCGTCTCATGATGGCTCAAGTTCACAAGATAGAATGGAAGGGACATACCTGAGCCGTCTCATGATGGCTCAAGTTCACAAGATAGAATGGAAGTGACATACCTGCACCGTCTCATGCTGGCTCAAGTTCACAAGGTAGAATGGAAGGGACGTACGTGCGCCGTCTCATGATGGCTCAAGTTCACAAAGTCTCAGAATGTGTGAAGATGATGGTGGTTTTGTCATCACTGTGTATTGCAGGGAAAATATATCACTTCAGTGGCACCATCTAATGAATGAAACATCTTAATGCAAATTGATACTAATAGTAATTTTGGATTGTAAAAAATGACAGTTCCACATCTCATATTGGTGGGAGAGATTGAACTTTTTTGGACTTTGCAAACATATGAGACCATCCCTGAGTTACTGATTACAAAAATGTTTTCTTAGACCTCTGTTGCTTTTGAAAGTTCCTATTTCTCCAGCACTTTGACCATGGACACATTTGAGGCCAGCACGTTTAAACATAATAATATTGCATTTTTTAAATATCCATAAATTGGTGACATTTAAATATATGATACGATACCTTTATTTTAGCTTGGTTTGGTCATTTGCTATGGTTTTGGGAGAAATTTTGGATTGCAAAAATCCTTAAGTCCCTCACAATGTGTTGGTGAAATGGGTGGTGGTTTGAAATAATACAAAATGTGATACATTTCTCTGGACTTTGTAGATATGTACAATTATAGATAGCTCTCATATAGCATAAATATATCATTCATACATACATAACGTAAACTGTACAAGTATACCCAGAAAGCATGGACTACTTAGACTAGTGGAAACGCCTGTCAGAACAGATGTCTTCAACCGAGATTTGAACTTGGGTGTAGCAGAGAGATTCTAGGACCACCTCTTAACTTTCTGTTTTTCCCCCATACAGGGAGGACGGCTGGCTGCATGCAATGAATGAGCAGGGAGACAAGGGCCTTGTTCCCAGCACCTATCTCAGGGTACGTGTGTGACATTAGTTTAACGGAAAATATGAAATGATTGATATGTGCAAAGAAACAGGCTTGTATAATCTATTGGTGTGATGGGTTTGTTATACAGTCAGGATTCCAAAGACATTATCGCTTTTCAGAAACTGTTCAGAGGTCGTTCTGGGTTAGCACTTTATCAGCTGCAGCTGTGTAGTTTTGTAATTTTGGTTTTAAAGCAGGTTCATCCTCGAAATTTTTTGTAGCCCATCTTCAGAGTCGTTTAACAAAAAATTGAACAGATTTAGTACAGCTGAATAAATGTCTCGAGTCGTGGCGGCTCAGAACTTTGAGACAAACATCATCAAAGTTAGGCATATATTTCAAATCACATACCATCCAATCTAAAGCACACATCAAGACATTTTTTCAAGATAATTCCAAATTGCATTGTTCAGATTGGTAGTAAATTATTTGTTGTTTAAAAAAAAAATACAAATTGATACTTTCACCTCTGTGAATGCATTTTATATTTTCCACAGTTTGGTGAAATGTTCCGTTTCCCTTTGTGTGAGCTTGTGATATCTGTGTTGCAGGAGTACAATGATGAGGAAGATGATGAGGAAGAGACAGGAGATGATGAAGATGAGGAGGAAGATGAGGAAGATGAACAAGAGAGTCTGTCATCAAAGAAACAGATGCCAAGGAGGTGATAGATTCTTATTTGGAAAGACGTTGGCCGTATAAGTGAAATATAATTAATTTAAGGCCAGACACGGCAGGTAGATAGGATTATTTTTTTATTTGTACAAACTGTTCAATTTTGTATGCCCAATGCATGAAATGGGTCTTACTGAGTAAAATATATATATAACTTTTTTCAGCCAGACCCCCCCGTTTCCATGGTAACAAACAAAATGGCCACCATTTTGAGCAAATATTGGCAAATTTGGAAACACTGCCATTTTTTATTGAATCCATATATAGTTATAATTCTTGCAAATCCATGTTCTCTGTAGATTCTATTGTGCAATGATCAGAGCATTTTTTGAAATGTGTTTTTATTTTTTAAATAATTTTTTGGTAAAATACGAAAAAAAATCTAGTTTTTTGGCAAAAAATATGGCTATATCTTTCAAACTATTCATGATTTTAAAAAAGTGTCTGATCATTGCACACAGTAGAATATGCTGAATGCAACACTAAAAAAACATTATTTATATAGCATAATTATTCCAAGAGATATCCTGTTTCCAAATGCAGAAATTTGAAGAAAAATGTTTTTGAGAAAATGGCTGTCAAAGATTGCATAATGGATTTCACTACATGATATCGACATGCTTGATCCATGATTAAAACTCACTTAGAGGACGTAATTGTCATAGAAGTGAACTTTATTGATAGTATGCATACAAAGGTATAATAATCTGGCAGAAAACCATTTTCAGAATTTTTGGTAAAAAACACCATTTCACCTGGGGTGTCTGGCCTTAAGGGTACAAATAGAAATATTTAATGTACTTAGAATATGGCAGTTATAATGGAAAATGCACAACATAGGGAGATGATCTTAACAGAGTTTTGGACCCTTAATTTGATAGCATGTGTGACATCAGTTGGTAACCATTAAATGTATATATTTGATCTGTCTTGTTGTAACAGCGCAAAGACACTGTGGACATCAGTGAGGGAGACAGTGAAAGAGGTAGGCAAACTATGCATCCTTGGCGTCACATGCCGTGTCATCTGCTGTTAAAACAATATCGGCTGCACTAATTAGTAACCACCTTAACTATTGCAAGTCGCAGCTAAACAGCACTCCTTTACTGACTTGTGGTTAGTTATAAAATGTTGCATTCACGGCGCCTCATTTCTTACTATCAGTACCCCTACATAAACAGTTACACTGACTTGTGGTTAGTTACAAAATCATACACAGCCAGACAGTCCATTGTGATTTCCAACATGTCATTGTTACTATAAAATTACAAGAAACTACACATTATATTATAAAATTACAAGAAACTACAAAAAAAATCACAAAACTATGAACGTATGTACATTTATTATCATAAATTACAAGAAACTGAAATTAGTTATTAGTACAGTTATTAGTACAGTTTACAAAATGATCCTGGTGATCCTTTTCAGTATGATTTGTAATTGGTCAGACAGTCTTGAGTGACAGTTGTGTTGTAGACGTGTGTGACAGACGTGCTTCAAGCGATGGGCGCGGTCCCCGCAGGCTTCCGTGTGTCCACTCTGGCCAGACTCCAGCAGCAAGGTGAAGCACCGTGTCTGACATCTAGAAGAATAGGGACAGTCTAATAAGTTTGCAGTCAAAAAAGCATGTGTGTAATATTAGTTGAAACCACTGCCACAAGCATGTGGTGTAGCACGTGCAATTTTTATGATCCACAGTGGCCGTTGGTGTCAATTTGCATTAACATTATGTTTAACACACTGGGTGGTGCATGTGTGTGCATACACATACATATATTCACAAATTATCATGGCTATTATTATAAAAGATTTGGTTAATTAATGACAGAGCTGCAATTGCCAAACCTACACAAATTCTTAACAGTGCATGTGAATGGTAAAATTGGGAAAAAGATCAATTCAGATGTGTCACAATGAGTTCACTGCTCCCCCCAAATCACCCCACCGCCCACCCAACCCCTCACCCCCACAGTAAATTAAGGCTTTGTTACTTGTATTATAGATGTATACAAACAAAGCAACTTATATTTTGCTCTCTCGTTTTACAGAGCAGCATTCCCTGAAAGGCTACCTTACACCAAAGCTGAGTGCTTCCAATGTTGGGTACAGGGACCTCTTCATCAATCACAGCACAGACAGGGTGAGGCACACAGTTTTGGTTGGTTGAGTGACATACATGGGAGGTTGCTTTTGACATGTTATTGACACAGAGAAAACTAAATGTTTACATTGAATCATGTAATAGCATTGTCTAGAGATTCACCACAAACATGCACATGTATACACACTACATTCAAACCACAGACACACATTCATGCATGCATACACGCACACATGTACATACATACATACGTGTGAAGCACACACCACACACATGCATGCACACACACCACACACCACACACATACTACACATAACACACCACACACACACATAACACACCACACACAACATACCCAGACCTGCCTACCATTCCGGATTGTCCGGAATCATTCCGGAAACACACCTCAAATTACGGTATTATGGCAAGGGATGAAAATATTACAGATTCTTTCTTTTATCACAATGATCGTCTATCACTTCTGTGCTCCTCAAATTTAGCTTCCATTATATTCAACAGGTGGCAGCATATATACGCAGCTTGTCGTGACATGGTTTTTCATTCACTGCTTCTGGTCGTAATCTGACCAGTAGGAAACGGCGTTATGATAAATTCACATTTTTGTGCTCAAACAAAAAGAAGTCACGCGGCACAAAATGTTGGCGGAGATCGAAATGGCACAACACCACCAGCCAAGAAGAAACGTATGCTACAAAAGTTTATAACAGCATACTGACGGCACTCTAACCAGACATGTCTTGTGTGGACAGTGGACACAACTAGTCGCGGCACTTGTGTAGAATCTGGACCCACCTCGATTTCGCCATTATAACTTGAGTTTTGCCCAACTTTGATACATCAAGCTTGGTGCGTTAGTTCTGTTACTCAACATTTTCCCAGGCATATTTACTTTAGAGAATATTGCATCTTAGAGCACTTTTGAGGCGTAAATAACGCCCCGGTTTGAACATACGCCTCTATATCACCCATTTTACGAGCGCAATGCGGTAACGCACGACCGCAGCGGGGCAGACTAGCGCAAACTTTGAAAGCAAACCGGGTCGCTATTTGGGCTTCAAAAGTGCGCTAAGACACAATATTTTTTTAATATAAATATGCCTGGGATGATGTTGAATGAAGGAACTACACAAGTGCCCTAGTCGCAACAGTGTGCAGTGTAAAGTTCGACATGCATTCAACTTGCACCTGTTGATTCTGAACTTAGAATTTGGAGACTACCAGGCATTGTGCACTCTGATGATCGTGTGTTTCTCTCTATGGTAACATTTATAATGTAAATCTCTGAGTGGTATTTGTTATTTGCTGTTTATTACTTAATCTGGTTGTAATGTGGAATTTTGCTTGAGTCAGCGTGCTGTTTTTGAAAGTTACATAAAATCATAATTACAATGGTTAGTATTAAACAACAACAATTATTGAGATTCTTTCAGTTGCTGAAAGTTTGACATGAACACACAGTAAAACAGTTCTAATCTTTGTAAATTAGCTATGCCAATACTGTATAGACGCATTTACATTAGAGTTATGCTTCTTCACGTTTTATTTCCACCAATGCTGGTTATGACAACTACCTTACCTTGTTAACTGGACGCTTCAAAACACCTGACAGTTTATTAGAGACAACTATGTTTTGGGTAAAACTATCATCATAGTCACAGTATTAAAGTATTACTGACAGTGGTGTTCTTTTCCTGACAATATCTGACACGGTTCTGAACTATTACTGACAGCAAGCCTATATTCCTGAAAATCAGTGTAAATGGGAAGACGGATTACTGACAGGAAGTTTTTGGGGTAGGCAGGTCTGCATACCACACACCACATACACACACACACTATACACTACACACACACACACACTACACACTACACACACACACTACACACCACACACGCAACACATGCAACACACGCAAAACACATTACACACCACACACACACCACACTACACACACACACACACTACACACACAAACGCTACACACACTCTACACACACACACCACACCACACACACGCTATCCCTGTATGCTATCCCTGGCTGTTCCCTCCTACTCTTCTGGAGATGTTTTGGTGTTACATTTGTATACATGCTTTAAATGATAATTTTTCGTCACACAAATTCTGTTTAAGATTTCAACACGGCAGCCTCTGCCAGTTCTGTGTATAAATGTACCCCGGTAGGTAGATTTGAATATGATTTGTTTCAGATCCGCAGTATTCCAGTTACAAGTCAGAGGATTGTCACATTGGTCAGTGTGAGACAGATGCCATTGCCCGGGGCAGGTGAGTCTCCTTCTTCTTTCTCTCGTTCATCTTATCTCTATTCACGGTTTACTCAGCTGTCTGTCAATATGTCTGTCCATCCGTCTGTCTGCCTCTGTATGTGTGTGTGTGTGTGCGTGCGTGCGTGCGTGCATGTATACATGCATGTCTGCCTATGGATACGCCATCTTCAAAAATTATATTACAATTAAATTATATGGGTAAACTGTGATTAATTTGCATGCTATTAACAATACGAACCCACCTGCTTTACCAACTATGTTGTGTGTGTTGATTTCAAAGATAAGATGTAATGTTGTTGTATTGGTACTTGCCTGTTTTCAACTAATCGAGCACACCCTCTGGTGGTGCGTTGTGATGCTGGGATTTGCACATTTCTCTTGTCCCCTCCAGGTATTGGTGTGACAAGTCGACATGTCCGCATATGTCTGTTTGATGGCACTAATGTAAGTACGTCATCCAGAGCTACAGTCTAATCACTGTGGTTACTATCTTACCATCTTTCTCATTGTTAAATATAGAATGTGGCTCTTTAAAATGTATATTGGGCTTGAGTTGTTGAATTGCTTAAATAAAGACTCTTGCCACTGTTATTAGCACAAACTGATTGTAAACCATATTGTGTCTTCTAATATTAATTTTCATTCTCTGAATTTATAGGATCTCGCTTAACTTTTCATAAGAATAATTGTTATAAAGAATAAAATATGGTCCATACAGTTTAAATTTCAGTTGTTTCATTGTGTTTAGGTGCTTAGTAACAGGTAGATTGTTTCATATCACACATTTTGAGAAGGATAATTATTGTAAACAGTAAATTGTTCATATAGTTTTCCTTTGTGTTTAGGTACTCAGTAACGTGCACACCATCAAAGTTGCAAGTGTTGAGAAGGATGAGAAAACGTGGAACTTCAACAGAAAGGTAGTATTATAAGTAATACATGTTTTTCTTTAAAGCTGCTGCCACCAGTCGTTTTTTTTTACTCATTTCAAACTTATTTCATAGCTAATTTGTACCAACTACAATATGCTGGCTTCTTCATGCAAATGTGTTATCTAGCATGATAGAATCAACAAACAAACTATTTCATTAATGTTTGTTCAGCCAAATTCAGCAATATACATTTCAATGATTTCATAGACACATGAACCATATGTGTTGTTTACTAATTAGTTTCTGTTCTGTTTCACAGATAACAGACGTCATGAAGAGTTTAGAATACGGGGAATGTTTCATACGCACAAACACTTCACACACAAACCTTGGTTAGTGAATGATTTACATAACTGTCATGATCTGTCAACCCTTGATTGAAAGATAACAAGTCTGACATCAAGGGTTGCCTTCACAACCATACATACCGGTATACAGAATTATACACATATATACACATATATACACACACAAACACACGCACAAACACTCACAAACACACTCCACTCACTCACACACATTACATGTTCTTTCATAAACTCTGTTCGCTAGAACAATTTAGAGTTTTGTTGCAAGGTCTACGTTTTTGGAGAGCTTTTAATTTGCAGCTGTCGTGTTAATTAGCTTACAGGACCTGGATGCTAGGCAGAAAGTCATATAATAGATTTAGCAACTATATTACATTGATATAATATATATACGTGTACATGCCACTTGTGTAGTGAAGGTTTGTGGAACAGAGAGTAAAAGTCCAAGCTTCGAGAGAGAATATTGAAGTAATTCTAATTGCCTCAACTTTTAATTATCACGTTTTTCATCAAAACACAGGTGATATTACTGATATAAAATTGGTAAACAATATGGGTAAGACTAGGACACCATCTCAAAACATGTAACACACCTTTGACGTGTTTCTGTGTTCCAGGCATACTCTTTGAACTGTGTGTAAGCTACGTTAGAACGGTGAGTGAGTTTTCATTATTTTCATATCAGCAGTTTATTTTGCCAACTTAATATTATGTATCTGACACATGGTTAAGTGGTGGTTATTTCACTCAGAATCAAGTGTTCCATTATGGTTTCCACAAAGCATAATTGGTTGGTTACTGATTTACAACATGCTCAGATCTATGCTTTTATTTACATCACAACAAATATTTTTATTTCTGAATATTTTGCCCATGTGTCATGACTTTCATCAGTGGACTGGCTTTTCTGTGAGCATGTCACAGGCAAATAATGCACATGATAAAAATGCAAACCATAAGTAATCCAGTGGCAGAACCCCCTATTTTGAATTTTTCCCAAAAGCTTACAATGTCCCCCTAAAATAATTTTGTATTTTAGTTATTTATTTTTGCATTTATTAGTCCATGTCATCTAGTAACAAAATCGAGTGGGTGTGGATTTCACACCCGCTTGCCTTTCTCAAAATCCAAAATGACCGACATGATGGTCGTCGAAATGCTAGAAATGGCATAACTTCTCAACGAAGGTGATCTTGGAGTCGAAACATAGATTTTGGGGTTAGGGAATCCATTTATGCCGTGAAGTTGATGTTCCAACGTAATCCTATGCATAATAAAACAAAATGGCAGCCGAAATGCCAACAATATTAAAAATTTGCATAACGTAGGAACCATATGAGATAGACTGATGATGTTGGTGTCAAAATTATGTTTTTTCAAGATATCAATTTCATTGGGGTATGTTTGGGCAATCTTAGAAGGCAAGGTCATGTCAAATAGGTCAAGGTAATTTGAGGTTCCGAAAACTGTAAAATGTTTTAGAATTTGAGCATTAAAGTTGCAGCAAAGCAAATCAAAGCCTCTTTCATGGGTTTTTTGGTGATGACGTATCCAAATACCTACATCATCTGTACACTCAAAGGTCAAAGTCACTTGTTAAGGCAAAGGTCAAGGTCATTGTGGTGCCAGAATCTTGATAATGCCATAGCTAGACAATTGGTAGGTCAAATTGTGTGATCTCTGACTCTACAGTAGTCTGCATTTGTCACAATGTTATCACTGAAATGAAATGGGCAGGGAACAGCTTAAGCAGTTTGAGTGTACCTGACAAGAAGGATTTTATGGCAGGTGCTCCAAGCGCCTGGTGGCCTTCGCTTCCCAGAAAAAAATTCTTGTTGGAGAGCACAACATTTTGAACCAGGAGGCCATCTACGCCATAATCATAGGTTTTCTAGTCAGTAATAGAGATCTCAACTTACAAGTACTCTCAACCGAGCTGGCAGCCTACCCACCCTCCATGTTCCTTCCAGATGGGAGCATGAGAGTGGCGACCAGCAAATCAACGCTTAAGATAAACCTTGCTGTGGAAGTTGCATTGAAGCTTTCCGACTGCTGCGGTCATTGATGTCTCCACTATTCTGTGGACAATCGATTGGCTTGCAACGGGCTCAGTCCAGACGTTTGTTCAAGGCTTCAAAGTCTGGTTGGCCTCCAAACTCTTTGAAAGAGATGTGTAACTGGCGTTTGATGGGTACCTGGACTACTCAACCAAGAACAGCACTTGAGCGGCGCAAGTCACGTCTTCAAAGGTCCATAAACTCAACCTGAAGTCACCACTTCCAGCCTGTGATTCAGTGCTCAAACGTAATAGGCAAGGAGGCAGACATCATGATTCAGCAGGCCATTTTCATTGGCCAGGATCCACAGGCAAGAGTCTCTGTCGTTGCTGATGACACAAATGTTTTTGCGTTACTTCACCATTATGCAGCCCTAAACCTGCAGGTCTTTCATCCATGGCCGGACATATGTTGACATCCCGACAACAGTGAAGAAGCACTCTGATATCATGTCACAGGTTCTTGCCATGTATGCCGTAGGTGGATGTGATACTGTGGCGGCCACTTACGGAGTTGGAAAGGTAACTGCCATATCAACAGCAAAGAAGGAATTGAAACTTGACACTATTGGTAAAGTTAATGGCGATATGGAGCAGGACAAGACAGGGGCAACTGCATTTATGGTTGCATGTTATTGTAACAACCTGAAGAGTGACTCCACGACAGAGTGCTGCCATCGCATGTGGGTGCTAAAAATTGGAGCGAGTACTCCCTCTGCCCCAAACTATGTTCCCTCTCTCCCACCAACAACTCAAGCAGTTGTCCAGAATGTGTTCTTGGTACTTGGGTAGTGTTGGTTACACTTACCTGATGCGCTCTATCATGAACTTGAAATCATATTTTCATGTCTGCATCAGTAATTTGAAACTTATTCTTGATATGTAGGTTTTCTGTAATGGTCACAAGTCGCGGTCACTGACATTAAATGTTTGCTGACAATAATTTGAGGAGTTCATAATGGATTGTAATTAATAAATAGCCTGTTCATTTTATAACGGTTTCAATTTGATTAGTTTTTATCATCAGAAAAATACTAACGTTATTTGTTGGCTTCAGATATTTGGCCTTCCGACATCCATTTTGGTGCAGATATAATCATTTGGCAGCATAAGGATTCCTCAAATCATCACGAGCACACCAGAATCAGAATCTCTGACCCTGAAAACCAATATCTTTGGTCTATGTCACTAGCTCAAAAATTATGGTATTTTTAAAGATTTTAAGGATTTTTTGGATTTTGGCAGCCATATTGGATTTTTCTGCAATAAGAGCTCAACAATCTTAATGAAAACCACAGAAATAGATTCCTTGCCCCAAAAATCTTTGTCTACACTCCATGATCACCTTCCTAAGACAATTATTTCAGAAGTTATGCATTTCTAGTATTTCGGCGGCCATCTTGTTGTCCATCTTGGATTTTGAAAAAGGCAAGCGGGTGTGAAGTCCACACCCAGTCAATTTTGTTACTAGATGACATGGACTAATCAAAAATGCTAAAAAATTATTTTAGGGGGACATTACAAGGTATTCTGGTTGAGCCTCTGGACTAAAGTGAGGACAGACTAACAAACAGAGCATGAAAACAGAAGAGGGTGGTAGAAGAAGAAGAGGATGAACAAAACAGACATAGAAAGACATCATTAAACAAGCAAGATCTTGGCAGGTCAGGTGTGAACGGCTGAGAATCAAAGACCTCTGCAGAGGATAAAGGGAGAAGGAAAGTGTTAACAAGCAAGAAGCTACCAAGTGACGTGGACTTCACCCCGCAAGGGAGCCAGGGGAAGAAGAAGTATAAATGGACAACCGTAAAAATTGCACAGTGGAGATGATTTCATTTGTTTTACAGTTGAATCTAGATGAAAATTCTTGTTGCTTTCAGACAACTGGCCAGACGGGAGAGTTCAGCTGTGGCTGGCTGCATCTGCCTCTCTTTGACCAAGACCCTAAACCAGTGCCCAACAAGTAGGTTCATTTGCCTCTCTTTGACCAGGACCTAAACCAGTGCCCAACAAGTAGATTCATTTGCCTCTCTTTGACCAGGACCTTAAACCAGTGCCTAACAAGTTGGTTCATTTGCCTCTCTTTGACCTGGACCCTAAATCAGTGCCAAACAAGTAGGTTCATTTGCCTGTCTGTGACAAGGTCCCTAAACCAGTGCCCAATAAGTAGGTTCATCTGCTACTCTGTGACCAGGACCCTAAACCAGTGCTCAAAAAATAGGTTCACCTGCCTCTCTGTGACAAGGACCCTAAACCAGTGCCCAACAAGTAGATTCATCCAATCTCTTTGACGAGGATCCTATACCAGTGACCGACAAGTAGTTCTGGGACTGTCTCAACATTTTAAAAAGTAAAAACTTTCTGCTACATTGCATTGTTGTTGAACAGCTTTGCAAAGAAAAGAGAATATTGTTTCTGTGAATAATTGGTCAGTTAAAAAAACTTATCATATATGGTCACTGTAAAGTTGTAATAGTTTAACAAGGCTTAACAAGAGACTGCCACCCACAATTATCAGCTGCAGGTGGCAAGTGAATAACATCGCCTTTGGCTTGTCCAGAGTCCAACAGTTGTTTTCATTAACGTGTCACTGAGCCTTATCAGATAACTGTTATTAGTTTTATTAAACATATTCAACTAGCTTTTCTACAATCAGTAGATAATTTGTTCGAGTCATTTAACATCATCTTGTAGAGTAAGTACTTTCTCATATCAAATACACTTTCTTTTACTAATGCTAATTCTTGTCCTCTAGTTCTCCAACCCACTTTTTTGAAGAAAATATTTTTGAAAATGTTCATAGCTATTTAATAGTTTAATAACCTCTATTTGGTCATGTCTAGCTGATCACTAGTAGCCATGGCATGTAATTAGTGTGTTATTTGTAGGACATATGACATGACATTGAATGGAGGGACACCATTTGAACGTGGAGTACTTGTTGACCCAATTCTTGGACGCAGAAGTAAGTACTCTCGGCAGGTTACATTAATCTCTGTTGGTTTAGGATAAATTTATCATTGAAAAATAACTAATTGGATGTTAAGTACTTTGCCTCGTTTTTGAAGGCGGTTTATATTTCACAGCAGTTTGATATTTGATTTCTTGAAATGTGTTATTGCCATGCAATAGATACAGTGGCTCAGTCAAATTTAATATATTTGAAAGTGAAAGATGTAATGTACGCATGAAAGATGTAATGTGCGCAAAAAGTAATGTGTAAAAGATACCATGTGAGGATTCCATTTTAATTCAGAACAGAAGGTTTTGTAAATAGTAAGTAATTTTAGTGTCGCCATATTGGTGTATTTTTGTGTCGATCGTGCAATTTGTACACGCCATGTACTTTCTGACAATCTGACACCAGTGATAAAATATCTGACAATCCTACTTATTTCCTACGTATGAACAGATCTATTATCTAACAACATTTTCTGATGCCTAAACTGATACACAGCCCTGACATACTCCTAATAATTTATATCTCTAATCAATTAATCTAATTTATTTATAATTAATTTATATATTATTTTAATTGTTTTTATAATGTTTCTATATTATGAGCGCATTGATTAACTATTAGTTAGAGATCGCGTGGTAAAAGAACCTTTATTATTATTATTATTATAATCTGCTCATTACTTTCTTACAAGTGTTGACAACCCTGTAGTGTTGTTTCCTATATCTTTACTTACCAATGAGCACTGTTGGTTTATTTCACTGCGAGATTACTGTATCGTTGTTGTTTTTTCCTTGTCTCTATCAGATGTTGATCAACGTGAGTATGATGCACAACTCTTAATGAATTACGTCAATGTGTAACTATGTTTGCTTGCTTTCATGCCGCATCAGTTTGCAAATATCTTCTACCAGTGGTAACACAGGTCATTTATTTATGCACTTCCAATATCATAGTGTGTACATATATATATATATATATATTGACCTCTCAGAATTGGGCAAGAGGATATCTTCAAAAGAGAAACCAATTCCTTTTTCAATCGAAAACGTTTATATCGCCTTTGCTAACTTTGTGGTGGAGTATTAAGAATTACAGCATATATATAATGCCATATGAATAACCTGTTTAAGCAGTATAGTTAAATAACACGCATACTAAAAATTGCTAAATAATAATTTGTCAGTTAAAATTAACTATATATGTTTGTGTGAGATAAAGCCAGCTGTCATTCAGTATCCCTGAGTATTAAAAACCAAAAAAATGTACATATCCATTTCACATCTAATATGTTAATTGCTACATGTCATACTTTGGGCACTTTTTATTTCATTCTTTTTTGCATATTATTTTCTGCTATATTTTGTTATCATTTGCATCACAGATTAGACAAATAAGTAATAGTGACAGCACTATTGATCATATACCCTGGTATATAGTCTAATTAGGAAAAACATGTTTTGCAGCAATTACCGCTATCTTAAATTGTGAAAAGTTGCAATGTTACTTCCCCCCACAATTTTGTAAGGTGACAAACATAATTTTATAGGAGAGCATAATTAAATACAAAAATGTAAGTGATAATGACCACAAGCATTACTGATAGTTACAGTGAATCTAATGGTCAATCAAGGGTAGCCACTACTCGAAAACACCCGTATAACCAATATACCTTATCTCTGTTAATATTGAACATATCATAACCAGATTTGGAGCACTGATTAGAAAAATGAATGGTATATGATGTGTGAAATATGGGCACGTTTGGTTGTGTGTTACCATGGCAATGAACGTTTCAAGTGAGATGGATTTTAACATCCTTGAAAATTATTCTGAGCTAACAACTGTATGTGTGATCATGCAACTGTCAAGAATCATTAGCTAGAATACTCCTTTGTGCAGTAAGGTGGTTTTGGGCAAGGATATCTGACTTCAGTGAGTGTTGTTTAGGTTTTAGCATTTTTCAAGATGTCATGAAAAAAGCTCAAATCTAAAGTCCCATCTCACAACAGTCATTGCAGTCAAACTTCCTTGCCCAAAACCACCTTATTGCACAAAGGAGTATTCTAGCTAATGATTCTTGACAACTGCATGATTATACATACAGTTGTTAGCTCAGAATAATTTTCAAGGATGGATGCCCCTGTATCACACTAGAAATGTTGATTGTCATGGCACTGCACAAGCAAATGAACCCATATTCCACATATCATGTACTATTCATTTAACTAATTAGTACTCCAAATTTGGCTAAGATATGTTCAGTACTAACAGAGATATGGCCTATGGCCGTTTTCGAGTAGTGGCTACCCTTAAACAATAAATGGTACCAACTTAGGTTGTTGGTAGTTTTTCAACTATTATTAATCTAGGAAGTGTGTGTTAGTGTGTGTGTGTGTGCGTGCGTGCGTGCGTGCGTGCGTGCGTGCGTGCGTGCGTGCATTTTCCTCCTAGATGGTTTGCATTTTGGACACCAAACTTTCAAGGATTAATCAAAGTTCTCCGTGGGTTAAGGGTTCCTACTTACTTGGTACAGGACATTAGACGAATGTAAGTCAATTGTTTGCAATGTATAAAGTAACCTACAACAATCATAGAAACCATGACTACTGTGAGTATTGCAAAAACTTACATCATCGCAAACATTCGATTGATTGCTTTGGAAAACTGCCTTCTGCATTTGTACAGTGCCATTTGGAGGATGGGTATTCTTGCTAGTAGTAGTAGTAGTAGTAATAGTAGTAGTAGTAGTAATTTTGGTTATGACCTGTGGTTGCAGCTGAGGGCAGTCTGCTGAAGTCACTGATAGCCAGCAACAAGCAGCCCCGTCTGACCATCCGCATGGCCGCACCCACAAAGATACAGAAGGAACTGCTTGAGTAAGTGCAAGCAAACCATCGGTTTATTATATTAATAATGATTAAATATTGTTGATATGTGGAAGTCAGTAAGTGAATATATGTGTGTTTGAACAATCATAGAAAGACACATATAACGTTGCAAATAATTATACGTAATAACTACAAGTGTTATTTCAAATTATCACGACAACATACTAACCTATGCTATGTGCCAGAGGGCACTGCATACATACAAATCAGAGGATGAAGATTACATAACTTTAGTAATTGCATGCAATGTGATGCATGTTTTCTATGAATATTCAATATGTGGGTTTTTGGGTGGTTTGTTTAACTTCATGCAAACATAGAAAATATGTCAAATTTCACACAACAAATGAAAGCGTTATGTTTCTTCCGAGAGGTCATAATTGATCCTCTGACGATTGGGTGCCTGAGACGTAAAACATCTAGGGGGAGTGTCTTGACATATATACACACATACACACACAAGTTCAACTACCCGGTATATTTAGATTATGAAGATTGGGTGCCTGAAACATAAAACATCTAGGGGAGTGTCTTGACATATATACACTCATACACACACAAGTTGGACTACCCGGTATATTTAAATTATGAAATTACAGAAATTCAAGACAAGAGTCTCTCACACTTTCGCAATTGTTTGTATTCAGTTTAAATGTTTATTATTTCATATATTAATTACCCAGGGCATGTAGAGTTGTGAAGTAAACTAATTCATCCACCATGTCTTGCTGAAGCACTCTGCCTGAGGTACTGGTCAGTAGCACTAGCTACATCCTCTACATGTCAATGTACCGCGAGACCTTGACCGACGCCTTACTGCGGGACCGCACCGACCTACAGTCTGTCGGTCAGTGCTGCCCTCTATCATACATATCTCTGTCGATAGAACCGTGTCTTCTCTCTGTAGGGATGTCAACATAAGGTTGCATAGTTACATCTGTCAGTTCTGAAATTATTCAGATAATTCATCTGCTGAACCTTAATAAAGAATGTCTTGATTAGTTTGGTTTTAGTTTGAAAAAGTTTTCTAATATTGTTCAGGTAATATTTTTTAAGTTTAATGATACTCTCTCCCTCTCTTTTGTCCTGTCTCTTTCCACTTCTTTTCTTGACACTCTCCCCCATATCTCTCTCTCTCTCCCCCTTATCTCCCTCTCTCCTTCTCTCCCTCTCTCATATCTCCCTCTCTCCCCCATAACTCCCACTCTCCCCCATATCTCCCTCTCCCCCTCTCCCATATCTCCCTCTCCCCCATATCTCCTCCTCCCCCATATCTCCCTCTCTCTCCCCCGTATCTCCCTCTCCCTTCCCCCTCCCTCTCTCTCCCCCTCCTTTCCCCCTCCCTCTCTCCCCCATATCTCCCCTCTCCTCCCCTCTCTCTCTCCCCCATCTCCCTCTCCTTTTCCCCTCCCTCTCTGCCCCATATCCTCCCTCCTCTCTCCCCCATATCTCCCTCTCCTCTCTCTCCCCTGATATCTCCCTCCCCCTCTCTCTCTCCCTGGATGTCTCCCTCTCTCCACCCTCTCTCTCTCTCCCCATATCTCCCTCTCTCTCCTCCATATCTCCCTCACCCCTCTCTCTCCCCCATATCTCCCTCTCTCCCCATCTCTCTCTCTCACCCCGTCTCCTCTTTTCCCCCTCCCCCCCTAATTTTGCTCTTTAAAATTGAATCACTCCTTAACAACAACCTTTTATGGAGAAAGCTATCAACACCAGGGTGCATCACCGGGACACTCACAATGTGTCACGGAAATAATGTCCTCTGTGATACAGCAGTGGCTTCTACATTTTTAAGACAGCTCCTTAAATCTAACAACGGAGTCTCTTTAATGGTGGATGTCCCTGTGAGCCCCGCTACGATAGTGAGACGGAGCCAAGATGTCATGTGTCCTGTACGTCAGCTATATGTGATGTGTTCACAGAGCCTATGCACAGTCCTGTCCTGGCCCTCTTCCCTGACGTAGCCCAGATCCCAGACCTCATGGATGTACTGCGGGTGAGTCAGCTCTTCTTTTCTCCCTCACTTTCTTCAAACAATCAATCAGTCATTTATTTCCAATAACCGAACGACACAATTTATTACATGATACAACTCTTCTACAAAAGGATACTCCCAACTCTTCTACAAAAAGATACTCCCAACTCTTCTACAAAAGGATACTCCCAACTCTTCTACAAAAGGATACTCCCAACTCTTCTACAAAAGGATACTCCCAACTCTTCTACAAAAGGATACTCCCAACTCTTCTACAAAAGGGTACTCCCAACTCTTCTGCAAAAGGGTACTCCCAACTCTTCTACAAAAGGGTACTCCCAACTCTTCTGCAAAAGGGTACTCCCAACTCTTCTGCAAAAGGGTACTCCCAACTCTTCTGCAAAAGGGTACTCCCAACTCTTCTACAAAAGGGTACTCCCAACTCTTCTACAAAAGGGTACTCCCAACTCTTCTACAAAAGGATACTCCCAACTCTTCTACAAAAGGATACTCCCAACTCTTCTACAAAAGGATACTCCCAACTCTTCTACAAAAGGGTACTCCCAACTCTTCTACAAAAGGATACTCCCAACTCTTCTACAAAAGGATACTCCCAACTCTTCTACAAAAGGATACTCCCAACTCTTCTACAAAAGGGTACTCCCAACTCTTCTACAAAAGGGTACTCCCAACTCTTCTACAAAAGGATACTCCCAACTCTTCTACAAAAGGATACTCCCAACTCTTCTACAAAAGGATACTCCCAACTCTTCTACAAAAGGGTACTCCCAACTCTTCTGCAAAAGGGTACTCCCAACTCTTCTGCAAAAGGGTACTCCCAACTCTTCTGCAAAAGGGTACTCCCAACTCTTCTGCAAAAGGGTACTCCCAACTCTTCTACAAAAGGGTACTCCCAACTCTTCTACAAAAGGGTACTCCCAACTCTTCTACAAAAGGATACTCCCAACTCTTCTACAAAAGGATACTCCCAACTCTTCTACAAAAGGATACTCCCAACTCTTCTACAAAAGGATACTCCCAACTCTTCTACAAAAGGGTACTCCCAACTCTTCTACAAAAGGATACTCCCAACTCTTCTACAAAAGGGTACTCCCAACTCTTCTACAAAAGGGTACTCCCAACTCTTCTACAAAAGGATACTCCCAACTCTTCTACAAAAGGGTACTCCCAACTCTTCTACAAAAGGGTACTCCCAACTCTTCTACAAAAGGGTACTCCCAACTCTTCTACAAAAGGATACTCCCAACTCTTCTACAAAAGGGTACTCCCAACTCTTCTACAAAAGGATACTCCCAACTCTTCTACAAAAGAGTACTCCCAACTCTTCTACAAAAGGATACTCCCAACTCTTCTACAAAACGGTACTCCCAACTCTTCTACAAAAGGATACTCCCAACTCTTCTACAAAAGGATACTCCCAACTCTTCTACAAAAGGGTACTCCCAACTCTTCTACAAAAGGATACTCCCAACTCTTCCACTAAAGGATACTCCCAACTCTTCTACAAAAGGATACTCCCAACTTATCTACAAAAGGATATTCCCAACTCTTCTACAAAAGGATACTCCCAACTCTTCTACAAAAGGATACTCCCAACTCCGTTATACAGTGAACCTCACAATTAAGGTCACCCTTCAGACTCTGCATAAGTGACCTGAATAACAAGGTGACCATATTAGTGGGACTAACTTCCTGTACTTTGCTGTCACAGAAATAGTTTGGGACTGTCGCAGGGTGACCTTAATTGCGAGGTGGCTGAATTACTGAGGTGACCGTAAAGCGAGGATCTACTGTAGTGCATCTTTTTTCTAGTTGTTTCCAGTGTTCAGTGACATTCTATTAACTGACTAATCTCTATGTATATTTGTGGTTAGAATGTTATGGTCTTTAGAGGTCTCATTCAACTAGTCAACCTTTTTCAGAGCATTATCGCCAAATTGACCTTTATATGCTGGAACTGAGGGTGGTTACTGCCAGGGTGCTTGTCGTCCTCAGTGGTTTTTCGCACGTCCAAAATTGAGACAGGACCGACATTAACATGATCTCCAAGTCACGAGGGATACACAGTCCCTTATGTTGAGAGCCGTGTTTTTATGCCAAATATGCCACGCCCAGTTCAGATCGTGAATTCAGAACTTTGGCATGCCTTGTGGATGTGCTAATAACACTTCTGTGCTCTCTAATTCTTATATAGTAATTATCAATTATTAAGAAGTGATCTTTGGCAATAAAACATCAGATAATGATGTTAACTTTATATAGTCATTATAAAATAAAACTCTTATGCAAAATAATGCTGTATGTTCTTTTTTGGGGTATGTCAATAATTTGTTTTGAAATGAAAATATACTACATATATGCACATTTTAAACATAAACTGTTCGCATATAACAAGGTGATTTCAAAGAAAGTACCAGAACATTGATAGAAAGATGTATGTTTACGTTGTATTGACCTGCTCCATCGGTGTCATTTTGACCTGTTCAATGTATGTAATTTTAACCTGATAAGAAAGATTTCGAAGAAGTCAATGATTGTTTACAAAATGTTTACAGAGTTTTGATTTGCAAACACAGATCACACACAACAATTCCTCTTCTCACAATTATATCATTATAAATAGAAAACACATCAACAACACTACATTTACCTCCAGGGAAGAAAACACATCAACAACACTACATTTACCTCCAGGGAAGAAAATATGATATTTATCTCATCCAATACTGTTATTAGAATTATTGAATACTTTTTATGAAGCGTTTTATAAAATGATAAAAGCAAGCTTTATACACTGAGAATTAATAGGGAATGTGTCATTTTGTAATGTTCATAGTAAAGGACCACATTTTATTCACATTCTGGAAGAATTTAAATTAGGTGATGTATTGATTCAGTTAAAGTTTTATTACAAAAGGTGGCTCCTCGATAGCGACTACCATAGTCTTAGAGGAGTCTCCTGACCCTACTTTTCATTATTTATCATACATTATACCATGTTTACCACAAGGTTATATATTTGTATTATTTAATTTTTTGACATGGATGTATGGTATGTATTATTTGAAATGTCTGGGTCAAATAAAACAAATTCTTCTTCTTCATGAAAATAAAAACCTTTTTAGTGTGGAGTAGTTAGGATAATTCTCAAAGCAATGTATTGAATGTCCCCCAGCTAGATTTACACTAATAGGTACTGTGTATTTTACCACCATTAACCGACCTGTTTGTTTGTTTATTCAAAGTGTCTGTGGTGTTTATAGATGGGATGGGCTGAAACACAGAAGGTGACAAAACGTGCAGACAAGGTAAGATTTCTTTACTCTCCTGTTCTTCTTCCTCCTTCATCCCATGTGATGTGGAGGGCTGCATCACTTCATCTGTTTGTCTTCTCGATGACTCATCTCCAACTATTACGGTCATCTGCCTTTCCCTCCTACTTTTATTTGTTCACCCCCATCTTTTCAAGATTTATTTAGAATTTTTTTTGAGTGTTGTCTCTCCATTTTAATTTTGTTCTTTTCCTTCTGCCAGCCTCTTCTGTCTCACGTGCTATCTTTGTCAGACTCTCCTCACTCAATCTCTCTACCTGTCCTGCCCATCCCAATCTGCTCCCAACTACCTTCATCTTCAGGTGTTTCTTCGTTCCAATCTCTTCTCTTAATTTCCCCATCTTCCTTTCATTGTGTCATTTTATACATTCTCTGAACCCAATTCTTATTTATTGTCTCTACATCTTAATTTCAATCTTCCTTTTCTCCTTCTCTTTTGTGTGCTCTCTTTGTCAAACTTAACTCACTCCATCTCTTGTGTCCTGCACATCAGCACAGTCGACTCACAACTACCTACATTCTCATGTTTCTTTATTCCAATCTCTTTTAAACCAAACTTATTTTTCCTTACTTAATAATATGGATGATACGATGGTCACACATAAATGTTCATTAGACATATGAATGGAAATGGCAGGATGTGCGAGGCGTGAAGTACCTACATGACTGCCAGCTCAGGAGAGTGAAATGGAAGGATGTGTGAGTCGTGATGTACCTACATGACTGCCAGCTCAGGAGAGTGAAATGGCAGGATGTGCGAGTCGTGATGTACCTACATGACTGCCAGCTCAGGAGAGTGAAATGGCAGGATGTGCGAGTCGTGATGTACCTACATGACTGCCAGCTCAGGAGAGTGAAATGGCAGGATGTGCGAGGCGTGAAGTACCTACATGACTGCCAGCTCAGGAGAGTGAAATGGCAGGATGTGCGAGTCGTGATGTACCTACATGACTGCCAGCTCAGGAGAGTGAAATGGCAGGATGTGCGAGTCGTGATGTACCTACATGACTGCCAGCTCAGGAGAGTGAAATGGCAGGATGTGCGAGTCGTGATGTACCTACATGACTGCCAGCTCAGGAGAGTGAAATGGCAGGATGTGCGAGGCATGATGTACCTACATGACTGCCAGCTCAGGAGAGTGAAATGGCAGGATGTGCGAGTCGTGATGTACCTACATGACTGCCAGCTCAGGAGAGTGAAATGGCAGGATGTGCGAGGCGTGATGTACCTACATGACTGCCAGCTCAGGAGAGTGAAATGGCAGGATGTGCGAGGCGTGATGTACCTACATGACTGACTGCCAGCTCAGGAGAGTGAAATGGCAGGATGTGCGAGTCGTGATGTACCTACATGACTGCCAGCTCAGGAGAGTGAAATGGCAGGATGTGCGAGGCGTGATGTACCTACATGGCTGTCAGCTCAGGAGAGTGAAATGGCAGGATGTGCGAGTCGTGATGTACCTACATGACTGCCAGCTCAGGAGAGTGAAATGGCAGGATGTGCGAGGCGTGATGTACCTACATGACTGCCAGCTCTGGAGAGTGAAATGGCAGGATGTGCGAGGCGTGATGTACCTACATGGCTGCCAGCTCAGGAGAGTGAAATGGCAGGATGTGCGAGGCGTGATGTACCTACATGGTTGTCAGCTCAGGAGAGTGAAATGGCAGGATGTGCGAGTCGTGATTTACCTACATGACTGCCAGCTCAGGAGTGTGAAATGGCTCAGTATAAAAGAGGGACATTTTAGAACTTGGTTTGTTTCGATGTACTATTGCTTTAATGATGTAATCACCAGGAGATTGAGAGGAGATCAGATAGAAGTGTTTAAAATATTGAATTTTTTCTCAGTTAAGAAAGATAGAAGGACCAGAGGACATGAAGTTACATTAATAAAGGAGCAGTGTAGATTAGATGTAAGGAAGTTCTCATTTTCGCAAAGGACTGTAAATGAATGGAACATATTTTCTTCTGATTGTGTGGGTGCTAGTAGCGTGAATATGTTTAAAATTAAATCAACACTTACCTCAGAAGAGCAGGATACATGTAGATAAAAAGGGTTGGACTCTCGGTAAGCCAAAAGGCTTCCTTGTCCACCTGCCATCTGGAGTTAATTCCCTGGGTGGCAATCTTGTTAACTCTTTTATGGCAATAAATTAAAGACCTTCCTACGCTGTAGGACGAACCTGAAATCTTGTGTTTAAGTTACTGCAGGTATGTCCTTGTAGCACAGTCTCATAGGTATCTCTCGTAGTTATCCAAAAAATTATTAATAACTACTGGGTATGCTGAGTTTAGTAGGCATATCTTACGATAACCCGAGGTACCAACAAGGTTGGGATTAAGGATGACGTGGCAGTTACAAATGTACAGTGGACAGCATCTGGTGTCTGGTGTCTGATCCCTAACTAAGTCAGTGTCTCATAATTGATGTTATTGTGTTATGCAGAAAGACCCCGAGGCATTGAAGGAGTTATTCCGGCGAGTCTTCATGGACTATGTGTTCCCTCTGCTCAGCTGTGCCTCCCTGTCAGAGTTCGACATGACTCAACCTAATATTTTGCAGGTGAGTGCATACATGTGTCACTGGTTTGTTCAGTGGACCACTGTCAAAGTGAATTCTTTATCAAAACTACAATACAGTGTGGTGTATTGATTCTGTAATTATTGTAAAACAGAGCATCTGTATATCCAGGCACATCTGCATCAGTTTCACATATATTGGACTGATGTTTTGCAGACCTGCTAGCAGGCTCATTAGGGTAGTTCTTAGATTTAGAGTGTCTAAGTCGGCTTTCACCGGCATCCACCCGGGTGAACATGTGCTATTTCTGGCAGAGTTGCTAAGCAACAAATACCAGTGTTGGCATTATATATAGTAACATTGTAGCTATCCATGACAGTGTATTTAATTACTTTGATCTATAAGCCATTAACTAGAAAATATTAACAGACATCTTTTCTTGTCATGCAACGCCAGGGTAACTCGGCTACCAGCAGCATTATATATGGATAAATGTGTTTTGTGCTTATTTTGTGTTTGTTTTAGCTTTCAATTTTAATGGATATTTTTAGACAATTTTAGACTTAATTATGTTTATTATGTTTTATAGTATGTTCGTAGTATGTTTGATAATGTGTATGTTTTAACACCAAGTCACATTCCTAATTGACATGTAATTTATGTCGATCATCGCAGTAAAATATCTGTACATATGATAATGTTGGAGAGCGAAATGATGCAATGTGAGATGGATTGTAGGAGCGTCAGACAGAGATCTCACGTGTCGTAGACATCAACAAGACAGGCCGTGGTCCCGGAGTCAGTCTCGTCTCCGCCAACATCCTCCACAAGCCTTTCAACATCTCCGAGTTGACCTTCAGTCCAATTGGACCACACTGTGTGGCCAGAGTCTACTGACCAGTGGTCGTCTAAGACTGGACATCGAACAGTTGATGTGTTAGTGGTGTGACCACAATGAAATATGTCATTGAGGTCATTGTGAATCCATCCATATTGTTTAGGAAGATACCCACCATTCAGGTCCATAGGTTGGGGGTGCAGTGAGTGGGTACACACCCTTCCCCGCTGAGGTATAAGAGTTCTGCTTGGGTGGAGGTGGATGTAGTTCCACTTTGAGGGAACTATATGTGCTTCATTTGAAATCATGTTGTAAAACTTGTTTATGATATCCAACACTATCGTCCCCCTCGACCACAACTCAATACCAGCCCCCTCCAGCTGGAGGCTCCGGCTGAAATGTAAAAAAAGTTATGGATGTTTGTTGGAAATATGCGATCCCAGGCTGAAAAATACACCTCCCAAAATGAAGGTCGCTATGGGCTTGCCACCGACTGTTTCTGATGTATTTGTGGACAGATGTTTTAACTTGATAAAAGAAAAACTGTCTTTGCAGGTGCCATTTAATATTAATACAATGTATATATATACTGTAGTTGTTATGCATGTATTGTGAGTGGAAACAAACGTTTTGGCTTAGCAGGAAACCAGATGCGTATTATACATTAATTTATTTTGTTTGTAAATAGATCATTATTTATATAATTAGCAAGGTAGAATACAGTCCACGGTGTTAACATGTGGCAAAATGCTACTTTTCTCGGGTGTAGAATTTTATATGGAGCATGGTACATTTAGTAAACTTGCTTCAGCCTGTAAAACAGGGCTTCAGCGTCACCTCAATTGCCACAGAGAGTACATGAGTATGTCAAAATAAAAATGTCAGAAAGTTGTTAGACTCCACAATTTATTTTGAGTTATTTAGGATTGATCTTAAGACATTAGTTCTGTCATTTTAATCTCTGACCCCCAACATCAAATTACATTGACCAGTGTGACACTGGCTACATAATGTTTGCCTACATAAGCTAGTCATTTCTACTGAACTGTCATTGGAAAAGTTTTTTAAAGAAAAAAAAACATTGATGAACAATGTCAAACCAAAGAGCTGCTAATACCCCTTCCAGTGAAACCACATTTGTTCTTGTTTGTACAATTAATTTTGGAGAAACTTAGGTGCGAATGGGGATGGAAGTAGTTGGAGGTATATTAAGGGGGATACAAGAAAGAGAAACAGATTGGAAGACAAGAGGGAACCTTGTGTGAAGTAGCTGTGATGGAAGCCTTTATGGCATCAAGGGACCATTTCGCCAATGTTTTTGTCAACTCAAGCCGGATTTTGCTCTTTCAAAATCTATACTGCCCCCCCACTGATTTTGTATCCTGAAAACTCAACGACAGGATGCGTGACTGGGACACTTGGAGTGTCACAGGAATGATATGGCAGCAGCTTTTTGAATAAACTCCTTACATTTCACAATGGATTCTGGTAAATATTTCGCCCATTAATATTAACGAAACATTAAACAGATGTAATGATGAGTTTTCCCGAGCTCATTGTCTGTGTAACAGTGCCCTGGGGTCATTCATTACCTACAGGAAGTGAATGCTGCAATTCAGAGGGTTTCAAACAGCTGCACACTCAGCCATGTCAAATGGATTGTGGGCAAGAATGGTTGAAATGGAATAAAATCTACATATCTTGTAAAGTGCACTACATGTGTCTGCTGAGTATCACCAGAGGAACCAGAAACACGTTACAAACAGCTGCCACTTCACAGTGTTTATTCACCAGATCAACAAAACTGCATGTGATACACATATCTATAGATTTAGCCATAAACATAGCAATACACAATTTTAAGACGCAGCAAAGTAAGCTGTAATGATGCATAATACTGCTTTTTCAGCCTATAAACATATAACCACAAGTAACACCTCTCTACTGAGATCACTCTGCAGTCAACTGTTATCTAAGCATGCTGCCATCAGTACAGCAACCAGCACTCCGTACAACAACCAGCACCGGTCCAAACAAAGCATGTACAAACCACGTCTGTATAATGAACGATATTGGGAAATATAATATCCATAATACACATTATAGGCAAAGCCTATAAACTTAATACCTGGGACCTCAAAGTGTTCACTATACACGTGACCATTATAAAGAGGTTGAGTATTTATCAAGTTGAGTTGCAAATATACAAAAAGAGTTCTGCAAAGTCCAACATGTGAACCATTTCCATTGCATCCTCATATAACAAGCTGTGTACACCCCCACCCCCACCCCAATGAATACCCCAAGAAATATTTGTATTTCATATTGGCAGCCAACATACAGCCCATGCAAGAGTGCTATTTTGGCATCTTACTTTTTCATTAAATAAAACGATTTAACAGTCCAATAATGGTCTATGTTCAAAACACTCAAGATTGCATTGTTTTATAGAGAATTACAATTTTCTTTAGTAAACAGAAATGTTTAATGTATTTAAACACCTACGTTGGTTGAAATATCCATACAAAAACATGTTACTTGGCAATTTTTTTAATTTTTTTAAATACATGCTTTGGCAATTAATTTTGGTGTGTCACCAATATGGTGGTTCGATGTTCACTGGGGTTATATTAATGCATCACTACCAGTATACGAGGATAACAAATTGGAAATATAAAACAAGCAATCCTACTAAAGAATGTGACAAATTTAATAATGAAATCTGCCAAACGTACCCAACAAACATAGGCACATTACTAACAAACATTACGTAACAAATAATAGTAAATGTTTGAAAAAGTACGTACCGTGTATCTTAAAGTTATCACAGTATTATAGAAAAAGTATGCTTAAAAAAATATCAAAGGCATCGCCTACAAACCGAGCTACTGAAAATAGGCATAACATGCTGAATTAGTTGCTTGGCACAGAATATAATTATGTACAAACAGTTATTAATCGGTGCATAAATTATCGACTCGATTCTTGCAGCGAGTCAAAACAAAATTGGCACAACCATATAACTAAACACGACACAAAAATGTACATTCTAGGCAGGTGGAAATATCTGAAATCATGTACAAAATATAACAAGATATTTCATCCTAGCCAGTTGCCACACAAAACAATGAATGCGAAACGAAGAGAACAAGCTGGACTCTCCTCATTCAGTCAGTCTAATAATACTGCTTAATCACGACATTCACTTTCAGTGTGCTACAAAACTTAGCTACATATACAATGTGGTCCAAATAATTGAACATATATATAGATGTTGCCTTTAAAGCAGGTATATGCAATGCATATGTGCACATATGCACATTTATGTTTACCTATATAATGTACAATGTTATACATATCGATATATGTATGTATAATATACACGTATGTATGTATCTATTATGTACTCCTACCGATATTATATATACATACACACACCTATATATACACATACATGCGTACATATCTGAGTATGAGATATATGTATACATATATATACATACATGTATAACATATATGAGTACAACTTTGCATAAAAACACATTTGTAGTGTTTATGAGAGAAAAGATCAACACTGCACCACCGTGATCTCTACTAACAAGTTATTACTAACTTATAATAACTAACTCCCTCTGGAATTCCCCCAGCATGTTGCGTTCAAATAAAACCCTCCGACTTGCAAGGATTTGGATAAAATAAAAAACTACTACTGTTGTCAAACAACAGTGTTTAATGAGTATTTGAATAAAGAAAAGCACCAGTCGGTAAACACTGTGACAGTCCACACTGCCACAGATGGTCTTCAATGCTTCTACGCTTTGTCGTCACAAACAAGAATACTAACAAACATGAAACACTCAATAAGAAAGGGCATGAGAAGATAACCTCTTGTGCAACAATTAACAACTGTATATTTGTACAGGTTGCATAAAAACCGAGAAATATCAGTTTTAACGTGCGTGATTGTGAAGTGTGCCGACACTTTGAAGGGAAGTAACAACTATGAAATGCAGAGAATGAGCCATTTGTTGAACCTGGCAAGAACATGACCCACCAAAATGTGATCAATTGTGGAAACAACATCAACTGGTAAAGAAATACTTTGTGATTTGTCGGCTGCACAAAAATGGTGCAAATCCTTCCTTTACCTCTCGATCTAGTTTTCCGGATGACTGTATGTACATTTGTATCGAAGAACTAAGTCCTATTAAAAATATTTTACACTAGTTATGAATACATCGGACTTGCAACCTTCACAAGTAATCGAGCCCTGCATACCCGGAAACTCCTTCAACTGACTGGCTGTGAAGTAGCCAATCAGAACCCAAGGAAACCGTTGGCCCCAGTGCGGGAGATCGAAGGAAATCTAGGGGGAACCTGCTGGGAATATGCCCCACGGTTGGAGTTGTGTATAGATTATGAGCAATTGATGTGTTACCCAATTATGCTTCAACGGTCATTTGCGATAGTGCCTTCAGCGATGTTGAATACACGGCGAATGTGACTGCATTAACGGGAAACGCACGAATACACGTGACGGGCAGCCCTCGCCAGAATACACGCCAGCCACTCATGCGGTAGCTGCTAAGGGCACAATCCCACGTGCCTGAGTACTTGGGTCGGGCGAAGTCGTCCACCTGAAGGCGACTCTTGATGATATCGATCGGAATGTTCACCATCCACGACACCATCCCAGAGAGGCCGCCCGCGAGCAGCATCGTCCGCACGCTGCACTCACTGGCGCCCTCTGGTGTCATGCGGTCACACATGAGCTCGTAGCTGGTGATGTAGATGGAGAAGCCGATGATCTCACGCATCACGGTGGCGTTGAGGCCGGTGAAGCAGCCACGCATGCCATGGGTGTTGTAGATGTGACGGATACAGTCGACCGGGCCCGTGTACCGGATTGGAATGCCAGGGATCGAAGCGGACATACCTGCAAGGGACACAACATACATATAAATATGACAAGTAATACATAAGGGATAAGAACACTTTGCCCATTGGTGGCCACTATTATGTCTTCCTTGGATTTGTGGAAAATGTTTCCAATGATTTTTGCCACCAAATGAAAGATCTAATGCACTACTTAGGATACAAAAACCATTAACCTTACCAAACTTATCTGATACAAGTGTTCAAAACTATTTACACATGGCAATCATAACTATTCTTCTATCTATTTTTTGTGGGTAATGCCGGATGGATCGTAATTATGATCTTTGCCCATATTATTATTATTGTATGATTAAACAATCAACATTTTGAATTATTATGTAAAAATTACAATGAAGAAAGGAATTTGTTAAACAACAATTATCAGACTAGCGATTCATGACAGAAATCAATTGTACACAAAAAATGAATCCCCTAACAAAGAATACCATTGGTCAATCCAGCAGTATGGATGGTTTGTCATATCCAAATACCTAACTTATTTATGACAAAATGTCTGGAAGCAAAAAAAATACAAAGAAGTTGCACATTTGCAACATTGACCCACGCTGCCAAGAACTGCTTGGTTCGGTTCCAAACTGCCGCAAAATGCACCTGATTTCTTCAACCGTGACACAGCTTATAGAGAGACGTCAAAGGGTGTACCCATGCCCACTGTTGTTTCATCCTCCTCTGAGACCGGCTGAACTCTGACTTAGGGACAGCATATTGCTGCATCTCCACCACAGTTCTTAAAATATACTACAGGTTGTAGAATGCCCAGAGGGCCAGCCAATGAACCAGGCACCAGACACACAGGTGGATTTCCACTCCAGAGACTCTTGATAAACCAGAGGTTTCCTCGGCCACTTGCCATCTCAAGTTAAATATATCAACGATTTGGATGATGAAATAACAAGCAAGGTGTTGAAATTTGCGGATGATACAAAAGTGTTTAGAAGGATTAAATGTGATGGAGATAGACAGCATTTACAAGATGATCTTGACAAGTTGATAAAATGGTCTGAAAAGTGGCAAATATTCAATTTGGGGAAATGTAAATGCCTCCACCCAGGACATGGGAACGAAGATGTACAATATACAATAGGGGTACTGTACTAAGTACTACTGTAAAAGAAAAGGACTTAGGGTTAACCATTAGTGCTGATATGAGAGCAGTGTGCAACTGCAGCTTCAAAGGGAAATCAAATACTTGGATTAATTACACAAAATATAATTAATAACTTAATGAGTATTTTCTTGGTAATTTGTTGTTTCGAAGATGTCACCTGACCTAGAATTTCTTCAGATGAATACAAGAAAAACTTGTTTCTGCATTCTTGTATTGTAACAGCAGGACACTAACAACTGGGTTGGTGGCAAATACAACATTTATATTTTAGTTTTTATTATAACACATCAGGAATAAATTGTGTACTTTACTGTTGTATCAAAGAACTTCGAGTGTCAGCTATATTTACCAGGGTCGGCTGGGTAACAGGAAAGCCAAGTATTATTCTGAAAGGTCTTATCACTATGGCTGGCAATTTTGTTAGATCTACTGCCTATTAGCCCCATACCAACAGAGTGTTCAGTGTCAGAAATAGACAATTTATCATAATTCATCACATATTTTTGTTGTATTTGCATTTTTGTAAAAAGGATACAAAACATTTTCACCAATTGACTAGTCATGCATGACATTTCATGATCAGCCTCTTTCTGAGATAATTCACCTTGACCTTTGACTCACCTTTCTGCACTTGCAGTCTGACCTTCACAAGCTCAATGGGGCATGCTGGGATAGCCTGGACGGCCCCAGCAAAGGCGCCCGCGATGAGGATGTCCCGGTAGTATGGAATACCTTTCTCTGCTCGGTTCCGCGTTGTTGAGAGAATCCTGAGAGTGAGACCATAGACCCCAAAGAAGATGCTGTTGAGCAAGCCAACAGCTGCCAGGGGAAAGGCCAGACCCTTAAAAAACCCATAGACCTGCAAGATAAAAACAGTGATATAAATTATCAAGAAATATATTGGTCATTATCTGGTATCACAATCACGTTTCAGTATCTAGCAAGCGTGCCAAATCTGTTTAGCTGAAATCCATGTTTACATTTTGACTTTACATTCATTTTAAATCAGTACACAACATTTTCCTTTGGTTAACCTGTCTTTAAAACCTGAAAGTTTGGTTAACCAGCTTCAAATATGTGAATCATCTATTCCAGTCAAGTGCTGCCCTCTGTGAGGCATTGAAGTATACCCACATCAAACAATAGCTGCATCGTTTCACTGGATATGATCAAGTGGCGCCATCTGTCACACTAGGAAATACACCCACGTTAACCAATTCTACGCTGTTTAGTCGGAAATTTATCAAATCTGCAATATCAAAAGTATTTCTTTTTCAGAAACAAGTTTGGTAAATGTTAGACTTAATCCTGGTGTGTTGGAATCGCATGAAAATGTGTACTTTATCAAGATTGTTTTCTTTGGAAAAAATATACATAAATTATCCTTTCTAATATAAGCTATAAACATTGTGTAGTGAATGAACATTGGATTGCCCTCTCCAAAATGTATATTACAGTGAGTGTCTCCCCCCTACACTCCAGACACAGCTGCAATGGCTGCGACTGAGAAAAAAGCAGACTCCAGCTGTCATTGAGATCCATCTTACTATCTCAAGGATTCTAGAATGTTGTCTCATAAATCACAAGATAGAATGAATATCCAGAGAAACAGACCCAAACAGGAAGTTTCAGAGAAAATGGGGCAGTGTATTAACTCAACTGTGTTATCAACAATTCAAAACGCATTCGAATGAGCACCTATAATATTCTGTACCCAACAGTTTTCAAGTATTTGACAATTTGTAATAGTTGATTTAAAGGAAGTAAGAGGAAGAATATGAACATATCAACTAAGTTCAAATTTTACCAAACAATGTAATAATACATATTCTCAAACAAAATGTACCATGATAATTGTCTCAGATGACTTATGTCTTACAGAATAGTGTCTAATGGGATGTATCTAATTACATTATCTCATGGGATATTGCTTCATGGGGTAATATTGTTTTCGTAGGATATTATTTCACAGAACACCGTCTCATATGATACTACTGTTTGATAAAGTATTTAATTTCAGATGCATTGTCTCACTAATTAGTTAAGAAATAGCACATCTAACCAATATATATGACATTTACTCAAGAGGTCAAATTTTCAACCTGAATTTAACCATGACCTTAGGATCTGTTTCATAGATTATTCAAAAGCTTTTGATAATGTTAGTCATCAACAACTCTGGAAAACCTTGATACACATGGGATTTGACCAGAAAATTACATCACTTATCCGAAATTTATATGTTGGACAGCAGTCTGCAGTGAGATTAGAGTGTGGTACCACAGATTGGTTCCCAGTTGGCAAGGGAGTGAGACGGGTTCATTTTGTCCCCCCACCTATTCAGTCTACACACAGAGAATATCATGAGAGATGTAAATACTGACACGAGAAGCAAGTTTCTTAATGGACTGAAAGTGAATGGACAGGAGATATATGAATTGAGATATGACGATGACACAGCGTTAATATCCGATACAAAAGAAGGATTGGATAAACTGATAACTACTGTTAAAGAGCACAGTGAGATGAAAGGACTGAAACTAAACGTAAAGAAGACTAAGATTGTGGATGTGGAGGGATGTCGAGAACCATCAGAAGTCATAGTAGATGGCGAGGAAATTGAACGAGTGGGAAGTTTTGAATATCTGGGGTCACTGATAGAAGCAGATGGAGATGGGACGAAAGAGATCAAGCGGAGGTTGGCAATGGCGAGTAAAAAGTTGACGGAGATGAAGAAGCTGTGGAAAGCAACGAACATAGATATGAAACTACGAATTATCTGAGTTTACATATTTCCAACTGCTACGTATGGATGCGAAACCTGCACTCTTAATAAGAACATTACTAAACATATAAATGCATTTGAAAACAAGTGTTACAGAAAGATATTACGAGTTTCGTGGACTGAACGTAGACCTAATGAATCCATCACAGATGAGCTTGGTGTTATACCCGGGACTTTATTGAACTTTGTAAAGAAACAGAAACTAAGTTATTTCGGCCATGTGAAACGGCATCAATCTCTAGAGAGACTAATAATGGAAAGAAAAGTGGAAGGCAGCAGAAGCATAGGAAGACCTAGGAGACAATGGGAGAAGGACATAGAGGAATGGATGGGGACAGACGTCTGGCGAGTGGGGAGACTGGCAAACAAAAGAGCTGTCTATAGACAATCCATCAAGGCTGCAACGTCCGGAAATGGATAAGCAAACCCCACCATACTCAATACAATTATTACAATACATTTATTACATTTCCCCTCAGCACTACATACTAATCAGTTCAGATTACTATTAAATAGATGATCACTCCTTGTCGAATCAAATGCCCAAGATTGAACAAAGTCAGAAAAAATCAGTTTCTACCAGGAAGCAAATGACAGATTAGATTCCCCCTTTTTCGCCTGTTAAAGACATCACTGGAGATGTCTGTCTCTCATCATAGGACAAAATCCGCCAGCATTGACGATAGCATGTTCACCCGACTGAGCAATTGGATAAAATGGTTACCATGCCAACTGTGTCCACTTCCTTTAGTAGGTGTCCATTACACAATGTACTCACAGCAGTAGAATGCTGAATAGACTGCTGATCTCCTCAGGAGAAATCCCTCCATAGACAAGAAGTTTCAAAAGGTACCTTTATGTACATTGCAAATCCTACTCGGATTCATTGCAATGTACATTTTTGTATTTTTAATGCATTCCTCTTTAAAGGCCATATCTTGTCCAAAAGTTTTTTCCAGACAACTATGTAAATAAAAATTTTTGGTACATGTTATTCAATATTATCACAAGTCCAAAGCCACATATTTGCAGACATTAATCAAGTTGGTCTTAAACATTGACCGGTCACAGTGCAAACCTGAAAATGTCTGTTTTCCGGAAATGTCCGAAGGCGCAGATACGTGACGTCACTAGTGGAACTGCCTACACACGGTCACATGGTCTACGTGGCTAAATTGTATTTCATTATAATTATATTTCATCTGTTCTTATCTTTGACATGTACAGTCATGACTTGTTTATCCGGCTGTTTCGCAATCCACACGTTTTTGTGTGGGAACCATCTTGATACCGTGTTAATTGCTCCGTTAATCCGTTTATTCATGATTCAGGTTCCACAAGATGTTTTGGGGAACCGACCGGCTGTTTAACACTGTATTGTGCTTCAGATAATCGGTCGCTATTGATCTCTTAGAAAATCAGCAATGCGGAACGAAGCACTGACCATGCCAGTAAATCACCCAGTCTACTCATGCTGTCTGTGTTGTAACAAGCTGCAAAGTTGGCTCACTGGCTTCAGTTGTCAGTATTGAGCTCATTGGGCAATTAGCAGTGTTGGTGTTTGTTTTTAGATGAAACAGATTAACAGTTGAAGAGTATAGCATCATGTTAGCTTCAAACCCACTACTAACTCTCTGGCGCCATCTCTACATTCTTCCCACTGATGACCATGCAGCCACTGAGCCCACTGATCCCGAAGACGACACCCGACTAGCCGAACTACGTGCCCTGATTCATCAACTGGACCCTCACTGCGACCTCACAACAGATCAGAACATCGACATCGAGGGAGAATACGTCACGTGCCAGCCGCTGGACGTCGATGCAGTACTGCAACTAGTGACTCGAAGAAGAGCCAACAACGGATCCAACAGAACCCGCCGACACAGACACAGAGCGCGAACCGGTCTCCGTCAAGCAGGCAACAGCTGGCCTTGACGTTCTCATTCAATGCCTCGAGCAGCACGGCTCTGATACCAATCTGGACAGTGCTTGGGATTAAAAAACAGTCACAGATTACCCAGTCGTGTGTAAGGGACTATTTCCTGATGACTGGTGCTGGTTATCGTTGTGTGTCAATAACAATACAGTATATAAAACGTACACTGTACATAAAATATAGCTTGTATTCAAGGGAAATGTTGCCCTTATTAAAAGAAAGGATTATTTATAAAACACTGTTTTGGTCTTTCTCAATGATGCACATTGTTTATAAATGAGCGATAATAGTGTGTTTCACTCTTCGTTTATCCAGCCAAAAACCTTGGGAACCAAAGTGTGCAGATATACGAGACACAACTGTATAATTGATGAAGATATGTGTTGTGGGAAACAATGTCAATTCAAATTTGACTGAAAATTTGGTGCACGTCTTCCACAAAGACCCAATTTGTCAGCAGAATATGGAACATTTTGTGTGTAAAGGACGGGATCCATGACCATAATAAACCTACGGCGAATAACATCACTTGTGGTGCAGATCTGGATGGATATATCTTATGAGGTGGAAGATGGCTTCAAAATACAGTTAGATGTCAAAACATCAATAGTCCTTAAAATTACCCAATCGAAGCGTCAAGATGCAAATGAGTACCACCAAAACGCCAATGGCCCTTTCACCACAACAAAGTCAACAGCCGGCCGTTAGTTGCCAGACTCTCTCGACAGATTCATGCCTCGGCCTGTACAGCACTGGACCAACACCAGGCAATCTAACATCAGCAGAAACTGCATAATCTTTCAAACATCATCATCACTGTCTCTAAAATATATTTGATCATCTTATGCATCGCTCTCGGTAACTGAAGAGACACCTCTCTCAGTCCACCGGCAGCCATTTTATGAGTTGTTTACACGACGCTGGTGATGGTGGTCATGCACATGGTGGTCTTGCAAGGGACAGCTGTCAATCAGTCAGGGCCGTCCAGGCTGGTGGCTGTGTTCCACTAGTGATGTCAAACAGTCTCACGCCGTTGTCACTCCACGGTTTACATAGGACGGCAAATTTAGAGGTTCCTTTTATGTTGTACGCTCTTATGCGATTTATAAACATATTTTTAAAGCATCATTTGAAAGTGCACAATTCATTTGTTATTATGGAACACAGCACATTTGATCCCAGGATATGGCCTTTAACTGTGTTATTCTTGCCAGTAGCTATTCCACCAAACCGCATTTGGCAGCACTTGCATCGTGATGGATGCTATAACAGCTATTAACTTTTAAACACTGTATACATTAGTATATGAACGATTTATTATCTTTGTCAACTTTTTCTTCAAATTGGCCATTTCGCATTTAATATATATATATATATATATATAGCAAAATACTCATTCAGAATGCTTTAAAACCCATGCATAGACTCTACAAGTAAAACAACTGACAAGAATAACTAAGTAGTGTACCGTGCTATCCTAAGTCATGCCAGTCTTGTGGAAGGGAAGACATTTTTGTGCAACCTGCATTAATTTTGCAAAATACAGTAAATAATAATAACTTATAATTACATAATGCCATATATAAAACCTGTTCAGAGGTGTTTAAAATATAACATTTATAAAAGATAATAACTTTAACAAACCATCAAATAAAATATATATATACATATGTAATAAAGTAACGCTTACATGAGTACACTGTACTAATTTCTATGTCGTAGTACAAGTCTACAGATAAACCAGTTATATTAGTAATTGATGTCAACATCTAAATTCATACTGTATATATCTTACAGTCATGTTGATTACACACTGTTGATTTTGTTTACTACTGATGTGTATTCTATCTATTCATACTGTTCTCTTGCGTAATGTTTCTTGAAAAGAACTGTGCAACATTCAATTGTACACTGTTTTTTTATAAAGAGTGATTTTTATAAAGAGTGACAATGGACTATTTAACTTTGAATAGTGCTGGTATCTAATCTGTTTCTAGACCACATCTGTCAAGACCGCGGCTCACACAATCATTTGTTAATGCGAATCTTCTTGTAGGAATTAATAAATGAATGAAAGAATGGCTGAATGAACAATTTAAGAAATGAACTAACTGTATAATACGTCTATATGTCACTCCAGTCTGTCTAGACTTAGAGTAAGCTGTTTTATACAAACCACCAACAACAAAAGGCTTATCTACTGAAAACATCTATTATAAAGTACACACTGTATTAGCGGTCACTGTAGTTGGTGGCTCCGGAGACAACCAATGCATGAAAGCCAATCCACGCCACTATACTACTTCATTGTAAGACTCGAAGAAAAGACTACTATCAGGCCTGTTGATTAAATAAATGTTCTTCTACCACTGCTGTAGATGTAGTAGAAGATTGCTGTGTGTATAATATATATGTTATTCTTCTACTATACCATTACCATAATCAGATATCAGCAATACTGAGTAATAATAATCATTATAATAATAATATTTAATTTACATAGCTCCAAATTCATAAACGTTAACAGTGCTGTACACAAACCTAATAGTGTTAGCCATCTTTCTGTAGATATTAATACACCAGATATCTTAAATATTAACCACAGTCAGTGAAATGGAATAAAAGTATCAATTGTCTTCTAACACTGTCAAATTCTGCAACTTATTTTTTTATGAAATTTTATTTTGTGACAACTCTGAGTATAAATATGCAGATGAACTAATCTTCTTGTTAAAAATCTGGTAAATACGAGTTGTAACAATTGTGTATGTAAAAGACATAAGTTGTCTTCTAACATGCAAAAATCCTAAGTTCGTACGATTTTATTTTGCTTAATTTAATGATCTGTGTGTAGCAATCAGTACTTTTATTATGCACATCTTCAATTTGGCTAACAATCCTGTCAGAAATTTAACAAGAGCTCTCCAGTCCTATCCAATCAAAGGATGCTGGCATAATTAAGAAATGATTCCGTCATAGGAGTGACACAGTAGCGACCGCTTGGGTCATTGGAGATTGGCAGGCCACTAAAGTTGGGACAGTTCAATACAAAGCCATGAATAAGAAACCGTGATGTTTACATTCTCCAATTCATTTCCGGACATGACATGCATTTCATCCAATCGACTACGCTGGGATCATATGACTGGTGTAAGGTCAGAGTAGTGAATGAATCCGGAGGGACACTCATTGCATTGCCTGTTTACATCCTTGAGACAAAGTCTGGGTCTTGTGGGTATGCTTTCTGATTCCAATGCACATTGACATACTTAGGGTAACAAATCACACTTATTGGGTAATTGTGGGTATCCGTTTTGACTTCTAAAATTTGTTTTTTTATAACAACTGTTGCATTTCATTACCACTGTGCCCCCCTTAAACCTACAAAACAAAATATCACTAATATCAGTGAATTGATATCAAATGGAGCAAAGCAAATTTTACATGTTATAGGATCGTAAATAAAATAATTTATTGGGATTTAATCCATCAATTTGAAATGGGTATAATTAGGCCTAACTTGTGGAATTTGATTTCTGTCCATCCATGTCCAAACATTTCAATCAACATAAAAAGGGTATCTTTTTGACAGAAGTCTACAACTTGTTTGGGGGAGGCGAGTTCTCTGTATGGAGTGCCCCCCCAGAATGAACATCAAAACATGTTGTCCGTGTGCTTATCAGTGTGACACATTTGAGAGATGTTTTTTTCTTAGATAAATGTAATCATTTGTATACACTTTAGCTGGCGAAATGACATCCATATCACTATCATACATCAAATAATTTTTTTAACAATTGCAAATCAGGTTACGTAAATATTTGTTGACAATGTAAAATGTTGTCTTGATTGATGATGTATAATTATATAATTATTATTGTTTTGATGTTTTGCCAAGTCATAGGTTACCTGACCCGTCATCAGTTATCAGTGACAACCAGCGGTCTTAACCAGTTACAACCAGCTTGGTCAATATCCAAAGTGGGCATCAGTCGGACAACCTTGACCGAATGCCTGTTTACATCAGGTCATGAAGTTAGTTCACACGTACCGTGTGCAGGATGATTTCTATTACAACCCGTCTCATTTAATCTACCTTAATCATAATTTAGCAAAACCATAATGCAGTAACCATAATTTAATGTAGTACATTGTAATTAGTTACTGTAGCAACACCTTCATCAGGTACTATAGCATCGCCTTTCGGCCACATTCACTCTCTCAGTTACATGCTGCATTCTACCTTTCTCTTAATTTCTTCATCCATCTTTGGTCATCTTTCTATCATCTTAGATACTCATAATCCCTTGCAGGATGGGGACCATTTGATAACTTCTACTCTCTCGACATGTTGTCTCCATCTATCACAATTCTCTGAGAACTATTCTCTCCATCAGTCAGCTATTCAGTTCACACAGGCCCTTTCAAAATATCTCTTATCTTAACAAATTCAAAAGTCTGCCACTTCTCATGATGTGTCATAACCTGCCTGCCTCTTCTGTATCATCTCCAACAGTTTTCTTTTTTCTAACAGTAATAATGAACCATCACCGTTTGGATGCATTATCAGATGACAAGGCAAGAATTCCAAGAGATCCACATTCCCAACATGTAAACAACCTAGATGGATAAACAAACCCTAATAAATGGACAGCTCCTCTGTTTACAAACACTGTTATTGATCCTATCCATGCATGGTAAACTGGTGTGACGAATACATTTATCAATTCTCTACACTATAATGATGGTGTAATCTTTAAATGGACATACAAAATTAGTTTAATATGTAAGTCCGTGTGTTTAAGTAACTACATGGAAAGTTCAGATTGTCAACTCCACTATCTGCAGCATGAAAGTTGAGGTCAACCTTGAAGGTTGACAGTGGGCACCATCTGAAATCAACATCACACCCCAGCAGTTGACAAATCATCTTCCACGTCATCTTGGGTGAGAAATCTGAGACGGTACAAGAAAGGTCAAGATACTATAGATATCCAGGTTACAAGCCACCCTCTATGGGTCCTCATGCTATTTGGGTGGACTAGTTCTAAAGTTCATTATCGGTCAGTTGGTCTTGTCCAGCAGACCGTCTGGTAAAACAAACAGGTACTGACATGGAAGGGCAGACATCTACATGGACTTACATCACTATGTCACTACGTAGAGGTCTACCTCGTACAGCAAATCTAGACAAATCAGTGATCAGGAAGACTGCTAACATAACATTAATTTAATAATTCAAAATAAACTTATTGATGGACAATAATTATTTTTTTACATGTGATGGATCACAAGCCAATTTGCATGTGGTTTTATTCTGCTATGATCATCGTTATGGTTACTGAGATAAAATAACTCTGACATTGTGGTGAGCTCAATTATAAAATATCTAGTAGTAGGCTAAAACTATGTAACAGGAGATATCCTTGACCTAGTTTTCTACCATTTCTTGGAAAATGTGACAATGTATATATTATTCTAAGACAGTAGCAGAGGTTACTGCATATTTGTCTGGAGTACCGGACATGACCTGCAGAGTTGTCACACTGACCGGAGGGGGGCATTTGATACTGGGCCAGTATATAACCATCATCGAGACATATTCAGTTTTCGTGCCCAAAGCACATCCATGCATGCAATGGATTCAAGGTTGGGTGACTTTGATTTCTCAATGGAATGAGAAAGGTTGGAAACTATGAGACACATATATTGCACATAATTTGAGCAAACATTTTACACACAAAAGGGTATCTATTTTGCTATTTAATCCACCTCACTGGAAATCGCACAGGTAGATCTGTAACTTGTGAAGTGAGACTTATAAACACAAAAGGGGGTATATTTCAATCCACTCAACTTGAAAGGGATAGTTTTTTGACAAATTTAAAACTTGTTTACAATGCGGAAAGGTGTTGGGGTGTCAATTAAACATATTCTCGAGATTGCATTGCATTGAGTGTTACCACCACCCCACCCCCCAGACACTAATGCACTAACAAACCACAACGCAGATAACTGCTGTGTATTGTAACGAGACCATTGTCATTAGATTGAGGTTAAGTGTCCAATCTCTAAGCGCTAGCCATTGTGCAAATGTCATTGTCTGACCCTAGTCACGTAAGGACATTTCTAACTGTTGACGGAAACCTGCAGGGTTAATAATGGTGACCTTAACCGTTTCATCGCCAGCCAAAATTGTGCTAACATACAAGAAGTGCCAAGCCATTTTTTAAAATTTGCACATCGTTCTAAACTTGTATTTTTATATGCTTAGTGTTTAAATATCACCAAATAAACTATCCGTTTCCTGAGAAAGGACAGGTAATTTTCTATTTAGTTTGAAAAACTAAACAGTCAGACAACACAACATAACTTACTGTCACTAGCATATATATATATATATATGTGCTAAGACTCATCCGAAGCGTTTTGCATGGTGAACATACAATATTTTGTTTTTTGGTTACGACTTCTGGTTTATTTTCGCCATCAAACTATTGCAAATCTAAGCGTAATTGTAAAACCAGCAGCCGAACACCTCTCTTTTGTTATGATTAATCTCATTGGTCAATTTGAAATGGTGTCACGGACATCAGCCAATGCCAGCAGACATTGTAAAATTGAAATTGGCGCTATCAGCGGCGTGGCATTCCTTGGTAAAACCGATAATTGGCACTGAAACAGTTAATTATTGGCAACCAAAACATCTGTGAATAGTGTGACAACCATGTACACAACTCCCTCCCAATTCTAGAATGTTTGTGGAATCGTTAGTTGTAGTCTACACGAACCAACTTTAGGTCCTGTGTCTATGTAAGTACCAATCATAGGCTGACTTACCCCCTCATTGCTTAAGGTCTGTCTGGCACACTGGGCAATAGTGATCTTAGGTCCCGTGTAAGTGTGTTGACGAACCTACAATAATGAATGAAAATGAAGGATTAAAACACATTAGAACTAACTAAATGCAGAAAGCATTTAAGTGAGTCTGACGCAGGTTTAAAGATATTTAATGCAAACCAAAAATGCAACGAAAATGTACAGAATTTGACTGGCCAGGACATAATATATTATAATGATTCATATTTAACTGTTCTAACAAATAATTATATATATATATATCTAAATGTGCTATCTGTATAAAAGAACAAAGCTTGTGTATGCTTCCACTAACCCATATCACGGCCTTAATACCTGACACCCTACACAATTACAGCCAATAAAACATGCAGCATAGGATCAATACAGTTTTAGTCTTCTACAGCAAATTGGGAAGTATCCACTTTGTCACTATCCAGATTGATGGATTACTCATTTATGCAAACTTTACCATGAATGGTGGTAAAACCGGAGTTGTCAGACCCACCGATCAATCACGATCTATACCACTAATCCCAGTCCTGATGCGAACACCATTTATAATATACAGTTAATCTAAAAAAAACTTAGTATCACCCCCTTGTGCTTCTATGCCCTCTGTCATTCTCTGAACTGATGGGACACATTTAGAGAACGGAAAACAGAAGTTGGTGATAAATGAAGAACAAAATTAACATGAAGAGTGTTAAGATCTCCAAAGGGCAGGCCTGTGGGTGCAGCCGAAAATTGGAAAATTGGCACAACATTAATAGAGATGGATTCAAGTCTTTAAAAGGGATAGAAAAGAATGTGAGATACTGCCCCACTCAGTAAGGAATTGAAGGGAAGATGCACATTTGACATTTGTTGTGTATTAACTGATAAATATGTTGATAATAATTGTGTGCAGACGTTCATTTATTGGTTGGGTTCCAATAATAATGATAATAATAATAAGCTACAATTAACTGTGATGCAGGTAAAAACAGAACACATACATGTATTAATTTATTGACATGCATACCAGATACCGGTATATGACTTTTAACGTTAAAGGCATTTTCGTTCTGAAATCATATTGAATAATTTGACGCAAAAGACCCCCTTTTCAGAGCTACAGATGTTACTACAAGTAGAACCTTTCAGAACTACAGATGTTACTACAAGTAGAACCTTTCAGAACTACAGATGTTACTACAAGTAGAACCTTTCAGAACTACAGATGTTACTACAAGTAGAACCTTTCAGAGCTACAGATGTTACTACAAGTAGAACCGTTCGGAATCTTAGAGGCCTGGTAAATCAGAAATGCCACGATCTAACCTAATCAGCTACATGTTAACGGATTACGTAGCCACATGAGCTCACACACGCACCCCACACACACACACACAGACGAAATACTCTGGCATTAGTTCAAGGTCTGTTTGGAGTAATCCTATTATGGCACTGTGGGGGGAGTATAATCCAGGCTGTCTTGTGTCTTCATACAATGCAACACACATTCATGTCTATGTGCGGTCAACTGTGACGCAAACTCACATAATGCTCACTTGTGGTTTCAGGTGAGGCAAGGACAGACTGAATATGACAAAGAACCCAGTCTCACCGAGAACAAATAATTAGAACAAATAATCTGCTGACTGCGTACATTCAAGCAGAATGAATTAAATTTGAAATAAGTTTGGTTTCCGCTGAACACTTATAAAAAAGAAAATATATGTAATTAAAATAATTGCATTTATAGGCATGTGGTAACACACAAAAACAATTTCATGGTAATTGATGTTACATTTTAATGATCTTCATCTCACAAATGGATCAAGGTTTCTGACCATGCCTTAATAACTTAACTGCATAAAAGATGTGCATGTATCAACAAAGTGTTTGGTCTATAGCAGCATTTCTCAACTGGATTTACCCAACGACCCCCGCTTCCGGGTCTTTAGTTACCGTGGCTCCTTACTATACACACAGTGGAAAACATACATAGGAATCGACACCATTTTTATGTCCTTGTTGCGCACAACTTGTCGATTTGGGGTTTGGTCTTACTCAGCTACTTTGCAAATTTCTGGATATTAGCCCTTCATTTCCAGCCAAAACTCTATCAGATTCACGACGGATTCGTGCAGCTTTCTGGCATCTGCATCATGGCGCAGCTGCAGCAGCTCTCATTTGGTGTTTTCCTTCTTCACAACGTCAGTTTGACACAGAAATGGGTTTTGAATAAGAGAAACGAGTCTTTGAAACCTGGGGACCACTGAAAGTATTTCCCCAGTTCCATTTGCAGTTTGAGCAAGTGTGCACAAATTGTTCATCTCGGCCTCTTCAACAAATTGTGTCAGTGCATGTGGGGAAGGTGACAAAACAGGGCATCTCAACTTTTGTGACCCAAAGATAGTTTGTCTTTGAAAGCATGAATTTTCTCTGTTCCCTCAATGATTATCATCTATCGTCCCTGCAGCAACATATTTAATATGTTGAGTCTGCCAAAAATGTCCACCAAATACGCTAACTTCAGCAGCCACAAAGTTTGGAAGCAACTTCAGCTTCTTCTTCTCCCTTAGGAATTGATCCACCTCAGCTCGGAGAGCGAAAATGAGGTCAAGAACTTTGCCTTTGGAAAGCCAGCACACTGCCATGTGGAGGAGAGTCATTTCATATTCAACCCCCATATTCTGGCACAGCAGACTTTCTATATCCAGGGGACTATTGTCTGGCAAGGGCACAATGCACTGGGATAGCTATTGAGTTTCCGAGATATTTTCTTTGATTGTGAAGACAAACTTGAATATATTCATATATTTTATTATGATATATATAGTTCTACATTATATTACGACCTGCAAAAGCCTACGACGTGTGACAGCCCACAATTCCCTTCTATAGATTGACATTGGCAGACCTCGCGACCCCCCTGGCAACCCGCTCGCGACCCACCGCGGGGTTGCAACCCACGGTTTGAGAAACGCCGGTATATAGCCAAAATATTTTGGAAAGCTCTTCAAAATTCTTTTTCTGCAGATAAATATCCATCTACAAATGTAGAAGTTTTCAGAATGATTCCGGTTTATGGCTGCTTAAGTATTTGTGTTCATAGAAGGCAAACAGTGTGATACATTCATTACTCAGTTGAGGCCAGGTCAAAACCCAATCCATATTCTTCTCCATACATGCAGATGGAGAAAGCTCATCGCCTGATGTCCCGAAAGGAACAGGAGGAACTAACTACTAAGTCTAAGTAATATGCACATGATGTATAATTATATTAATTTCACAAAATGACACATATATATATATATAGAGAGAGGACAACAAGTTACCATGTGTGGGAAGTTAGGGAACTTGAACAGGACATGCGATACCATTCTACCATCCTCACAAGCCAGGAGGCGCAGCTAACTACACGGATCAGTCTGAGTACCCCCGCCATAACACCTTGTTGACATGTGGACGTAAGGCTGAGCCTGTTATCCAATCATCTTATTGCCTGCCAAGTTTGGCCAGTTTGGGTTTGGACCAATCGTGGCTAATATAACATGTAATGTTTGGGAAGTGGAAGTAATTAGTAGAAGACGCACTATCAATGGGCAGTCTTATTGGAACTTGCAGGAATTGCCCTTTGGTATGTGGAGTTGGCTTTTGCATGGTTCCTACAGTTACAATACTGACCTGCGTGGACTAATTTAACTAATTTGTTTTCATCAATAATGAGAATTCGCTTAGTGGTTATGTCCACTGGCATATTGATAGCTCAAAACATTTTAACCTGAAAAAGATATCTTTCTTCCAATGAATTAACGACACTAATTTAGACTATAGTCACTATAATATATATAAGACAAGCACAAACTGACATACCTTGATGGTGTCGAATGGATGGCCAAATACGAGTCCAGCGCATCCTATAAAGAGACAAGAACACACAACTCAAGTTACAAAATAGTTTATAAAATATATCATCAAGTGGGTGCATTCCAAATGGAGCTGCTTAATTGTAGAATTGAAACTGGCAGATTCAGTGTACAGCTGAACCTTGTTTTATGGTCACCTCTGTAATACAGCCACCTCCCAAGTAAGGTCACTTTACGGTCACCTCTTTAATACAGCCACCTCCCAAGTAAGGTCAATGTAGGGTCACCTCTGTAATACAGCCACCTCCAAAGTAAGGTCATTTTACGGTCACCTCTGTAATACAGCCACCTCCCAAGTAAGGTCATTTTAGGGTCACCTCTGTAATACAGCCACCTCACAAATAAGGTCACTTTATGGTTACCTCTATAATACAGCCACCTCACAAATAAGGTCACCATAGAATAGTCTCAAATGGTTTTTGTAATAGTAAACATGGGAAATTAGTCCTGCTAACATGGTCACCTAACTATTCTGGCCACTTTTGTCCAGTCCCAGTAGTGACCTTAATAGTGAGGTACCACAATACTTTAATCAATTAATGGGTCTACAGCAGCTGTAATGTAACAACTGTAAAAATACACAACTGGTCTGGTCAAGAATGCTCATGTATGTGTGTGCATAAGCACAGCAGACACTACAAGAGTCTGCTACGGTAACATTTATAGAAGCCAGCTGAATAACTGACATCCATACATTGATTAATGGCACGCTGACCTTAGAGGCAGCTGCTTCTCCAGTGAGGGGGAGGTGTAAGTCTGGATGTAACAGGATCACAGACGCACACACACAACAAGCTCAGATACCTGTATAAGGCCTGGGTAAAAAATGGCTCATTTTTATCATTTTTATATTTATAATAATAATAATTCCGTTTCTTAATATAGCGTTTTTTAAGTAAGTAAATACCAATTAAAGCGCTTCACATATTAAAATGGCGTGTTGACTAAATGCTAAAATATAAATTAATTAAATAAGCTAAGATAAAAAATAAGGAAATAAAAATAAATAAATTAGGGTGTAAAAATACAATTTCAAACAATGAAATGAAAAACCAATCAATACTATAATAGAAACCAGTGTCATTTAGATGTGGCAGCAGTGATTGCATGAAGTGCAGGCAAAATAGATGGGTTTTAAGTTGTTTCCGGAAAGCTGCCAGTGTTCTAACTGATCGCACACACTTGGGCAAGTTACTCCTCATCTGTGGGCCTGTCACTGCAAAGCTGCCCCATCCGATAGTTCTCTTAGACACCGTCATCGTGAGAAGCGTTGCGTCACTCGCCTATCGCAATGCACGTGTGGGCACGTTGTGAACTAGCGCACAGTTGAGGTAGTCAGTTGAGGCTAAGCCATGCAGAATTTTATATATGTAAGTACATATCTTGAAGGTGATTCTCATTCTGATCAGCAGCCAATGCAGTGACTGCGGAATTGGTGTGATATGATCTCGTCATCTGCCGTGGTTGATGAGGCAAGCGGTCAAGTTCTGTGCTCGTTAAAGTCGGTTGGTCTGTCCATTGTTCAATCCACCGAGTAGAGCATTGCATAGTCGAGGCGACTTAGCACAAGACACCGTACGGCAGCATGGCACGTGTCTCGTGTCAGCAGGTGACGAATTCTGCCGATCAGGTAGTAGGCTGAAGAACAGTAGCTGGAGATGAGGCGGTCTAACTGCACGTGTTGGTCGAAGTAGCAGCCTAGATTTCTCGTTGCATCTGTTGATTGCAAGGTAAGTCCTGGTAGTTCCAAGCTAGGACGTAGATTGTGCGCTGACTGCAGCACGATAAACTCAGTTTTATCATTGTTGAGTTTAAGTTGATGCATCAACATCCAGGCTCTAATATCAATGATGCACTGGATGAGCAGCTGTTTAGCGTTTTCCAGTTTGTCAGACAGGTTAGGGTTATACCTGACATATAGTTGGATGTCATCAGCGAATCGGTGGTAAAGCACATGATGTTTCTTGCAGACGTCAGCAATGGGTGTCGTATATGTTGTATATTGAACATCACTGATCCAACTCCAAGTACTGAACCCTGAGGTACACCGTGGTAGATGGGGATTGTGTCGAAGAAGACGAAACAATCGTGATACACTGAGATCTGCCGGTCAAGTATGATCTAAACTAGTCAAGTGCCATACCGCCGATGTTGAATAATGAATACTTTTACTGATACTGAATCTGATAATGTACTTTCAGATGTGCATGATGTCATCAACAGAAGTTCTTATGTCAGTTAGTGCAAAATTTCAAATCACTGCATTGAAAATTAACAAAATTATTGGAAAATTAGAGTGTAAAATTGTCAGGAGTAACATTGTTAGCATGACATTTTTTAAATACATTATTTTGAAATTGCAATAAAAAAATACCAACATCAAACTACAAACACATATTTTATCAATGTAGGATTATTAGAGAAACATTTGCTAGCTTTTGGGTAATGTGGCTTCACTTGTGACCAATATATGTGTCTTTATACACATATATATGCACTTGGTTTACAAGCAAAGAAAATGATGCTCCTTTTGGATTCAAGGTCCTATAAAACAGAACACAAAAAGAATTTGTTTTCACCTGGTGTTATTGATGGTTACTAATTATATATATACTGATGTTTTTTGTACTAATTGTTCATTATATATTTATATTTGAAACTACAGGACTGTATTACCTTTACCCCCCACATTTGTCAGGTGTCTAACAGTGCTGAAAGCTAAGGCTGCCAGATTTAGACTTATTGCTTTAGAATTACTTGTTGATATGTTCAGTCATTGTAGCTCCTATGTCTATTACATGAATGGGATAAAACATGATAATACAAATTCATTAAGGTGGTAGCTGACATAATAGTGTTGTGTAACATTCTTAGTGGAATTCTAAGTCCATTCAACATCACAGTCATACAAGTTTACGCCTCAATGTCTGACTACGACAACAGTGAGGTGGAACATTACTATGGCCAATTGCAAGATATCACTGAGGAAACACCAGTTGTGCAGACCAACTGGCAAGACACTTGCGGACCTTTCTGTAATACTGAAACAAATAAGAGAGGACACAGGCTGCTTGAGTTGGCAACATACAACGAACTAATACTGGCTAACACATTTGGTCCACACAAAGCATCCAGAAGATGGACCTGGCAGAGACCAGAAGGAACGCATCACAATCAGATCGACTACATCTTGGTGAAACGGTGCTTTCGCACAGGCGTGAACACTGCCAGGACACAAAGCTTTCCAGGAGCTGACAACCTTCCACATTCACCTGAAGAGGATCAGCAAGCCAAATCACATAAGAATCAAATTTGATATAGAGAAAGTTAACGATCCTGAAGCAGAAGCATTTAAAGCAATGATAGGTGGGAAATTTGCACCCCTTACCATCCTGGATGACAAAGACATTGACCTGAACTTGCTAACCAACACCTTCAACAAAATAGTCACCAATGCAGCCAACGAGATCCTCGGCAAACATCATCGGACCAAGAAACCGTGGGTCACAGCAGACATCCTCAATCTCTGCGACAAAAGAAGAAAACTGAAAAAGAGAAAACGTGATCCTGAAGGAGCAGCAAAATACAAAGAAGTCAACAGGAAGATCAGACAAGATATGAGAAGAGCAAAAGATGACTGGACAGTCTGAGCAAGAACAACAGCAAGGCCTACCAAGTTGTGAAAGAACGGACATCGGTGAAGAAAGGGATAACCACCACCATCCAAGACAAATCAGGGAAATGCCTTACAGAAGAACAGATTCTCAACCGATGGACAGAATACTGCTCAGAACTGTACAACTACAAGACCAATGGAGACCCAGCGATACTAAATTGTCAACAGACTAGTGAAGAGGTCGACTATCCCAGGAAATGGAGGCTGCAGTGAAATCTCTTAAAAAAGGATAGTCAGCTGGAATTGACAACATACCAGCAGAACTGGTTCAAGCTGGGGGAGAAGCCTTTCAACAATCTGCAACAAGATCTGGCAGACAGGTGAATGGCCCACCCCATGGACCCAGTCACTGATCATCACAAGACAACCTACAGCTGCGCCAAAGTTATAGAACAATCAGCCTCATCAGTCACCCGAGCAGTCATGCTGAAGATCCTACTCGACAGACTCAAACCCAGGCGGGTTTTTGAACAGCACCAGTGAACAGATCTTCTACCTTAGAATCCTTTGCAAGAAAGCATGGTAGAATGACAGTTCTACTTCTAGAAGTTTTGTAAAACTGTGTAACTAATTCAGTGAACTTCCACACATTGGATACCTGCCAGGGGTAGGGTAATTAACTACCCCTTGACTTGAGAGGATGTCTGCCAGGGGTAGTGTAGTCAACTACCACCCATGGCTTGCGAGAATGTCAAGTTCCTAACAAGATCCTGATATATATTATACAGTAATAGAACAAATACGCACTTTCCGTCTAACTGTCGTGATGTACATACGTGTACTTCTGGGGATAGATAATTATTTTACATAAATATGTGTTCATGTTTTAACAAATAAAACAGTGGCAATATTTTAATATCTATGGTGCCTACTTTTGTGGATTTACTGCGATGTACAGCAATAGTAGTTATCAGAAAATTATGACATTGGGGAAGTATTATAAAGTTTAAAAATAATAAATATTTACAACAAAATATATCTATATAGTACCATATTCAGTACAATCTACTAACTACATTGACTAAGGATAGAACATATTTGTTCCATTTTATAGTAAAACTTCCGACAAACATTGATAATATACAAGGTGACGTAAACATCAGGTCAATGTGGAAGCATCATTATGAACATTTATTTAATGATGTCGATGTGATAAAGTTTGTTATGACTGTTCCACTGACAATACAGGAATGACTGTTGGTGCAGTTGAACTGATGGATATTATTAATGGACTCTCAAAAAATAAGTCACCAGGTCTGGGCGGTATCAGTGCAGAACATATTAAGTTTGCTGATTATCAACTCGCTGTGCTTTTGTCTATCCTTGTGTCTTCGATTCTGGTGCATGGTTATTTACCAAAAGAAATGTCACAGTCTGTTATTGTACCAATTATTAAAGACAAAAATAGACGAGTAAACGACAAAGGGAATTATAGGCCAATATGTCTATCGAATATATTTTCGAAGATAATAGACACTGTTCTTTTTAACAGAATGAAAATGTACTTGGAAACCACTCCTAATCAATTTGGCTTTAAGCCTAAACATGGAACGGAGTTATGCGTGTTTGCATTTAAGGAATTATTAAGGTTCTACACTGAACATGGTTCAGCTATGCACGTCGCATTTTTAGATGCATCAAAGGCGTTTGATCGTGTCAACCGAAATAAACTTATAACGAAACTAGAACAACGAAATGTACCGAACTATATCTTAAGAATACTCAGCAATGAATTCAATAATCAATGTGCATGCATACGATGGGGAAATACCTACTCGGACTTCTTCTCGGTAGGCAATGGTGTTAAGCAAGGTGGGAAGTTATCCCCTTTGCTTTTTAACATTTATATGGATAATCTGAGTATACAACTGCACAAAAAAAAAATCGGTTGTAGTCTTGGTAATATGGTTGTTAATCACCTTATATACGCCGATGATCTACTTCTGTTTGCACCTTCTGCTAAAGGACTACAAACACTACTAGACATGTGTTACTCATATGGATGTGAGCACGATGTGCAATACAATGCGAGTAAATCCCTGGTCATGTACTTTGAATCTAGAAAGTCAAATCTGTCTAAAGAAATGACATTAGGAGGAAAGAAGTTAAACTTTGCCACCTCTTGTAAATATCTTGGACATGTCATTTCTAATAACTTGTCTGATGAGTCTGACATGCATGCCAAAGTGAGACTTTTGTATGCCAAGAGTAACATATTACGTCAAAAGTTTCACTTTTGTTCAACTGCTGTAAAAAATAAGCTATTTACAGCGTATTTTGGTAATATCTATATGTGTGCGTTATGGGTGAACTTTAGAAAAGTTAATTTTCATCAATTCATTGTTGCATATAACAACTCTTTCAGGATATTGAACAATTTGCCCATGAGATGTAGCGCTAGCCACGTTTGCTACAGCTAATGTCAGCTCGGGTAAATGTGTAATCAGAAAGGCTATTTTTAGCTTAATGAATAGGATTGACATGTCTTTGAATCCCATTATTTATAGCATTAAAACTAGCGACGTGTATTGTACTTCGAAACTGCGGCACCAGTGGGTCAGGGATTTATATAATTTTTAAACATATTGTTCTTATCTATGTATTTTTATATTATTTACATACTTTTATTGATGTATTTGTATATATGGACATCATGATTGTCTGAAATAAATACATTATTATTATTATTATTATATTTAAATATCATACTGGAATGAAAGACAAAAGCAAGTAAATGCCACATAACAGTCTAATAATTACAGTCTAATTACCACATTGCTCTACTGCTGCTTGGTGGACAGTTAAGTACAAATACATCAGGATGTTTTTCACACCCACTGAATTGTCTGCACCATGGCAGTCACTAAACCCATAGGCTTACTTGAAAAGGGTAGTTGGCAAATTGGCACATGGCAGAACTGGCTTCAAAGCTGTGAAAGCCCAGTTTAATCCCTTTAGTCAATGCAGCAGTCACACTGTACCAGTGTCTCTTGCTATGTAAACGCTCATAAAACTCTAGGGTAAAACTTCACCAGGGCCATGCTGAAGTTGACGAGGGGGAGCAACCATAAAACCTGGAGAAACTAGTGGAATCTACAACCTAATCAAGTTAATGGAATTGTCATGTAGTTGAAATTCAGTTTAAATGTTCAATAGTAGTATACATGTAATAGGTCAATTACTATTACATTACTTTCTATTATTATTACATTGAGTTTTTGCTCAACCTATTACTATTACTTCAATATTTGTAATCGTTACTATTACATATTACTATTATCCCCAGATGAGTACAGGAAACAAGAAAGTCGAATGGAACAGCCTGTGTCACGAAGTGATGTATGTAACCATGCTGCACTTCTTCAAGGTCAGATTTCAACTCCGCCTCTCAACGCCCAATTACACTATTACAATTCTTCTTTCTATCCTGCTGCTCTACTCCCAAAACAAACTAAATCTTCAGCAAATTTAAGCTTGTTATCAAATTATATGAAGGAATCTGACATATAATTTACGTAATCTAATATTTAAATAGTTCAAAATAGTAATGGCCTAATGTTTCACACAAGTAGCAATGTTTGTATTAAAATTTAAATGGATTACATTAACGTATATGACAACATTTTATCTAAGACTAGAATATATGCATATAAGTCTGTGACTAAGACTATGTTTTGACTTTCAATTCAAGAACCAAGTGTCTTTTTGGTAACATTGGCATGTTCTGCTTCTTTCCTGTCATGTTCTTGTCAAATAGACTTGTGTAATAATAAACTAATTAAATTAATATCAACAATGCATGTCAAATTACAGACAATATGTCACGAGTAAAAATGTTGAGATCGATACAATGTCACTGTCTTACTCTTATAATTAGTCTTAGATTAGTCTTAGAAGCTAGACTAGTCAGACTAGTGTCGGTCAATGAATGTCACTGTGACGTTTGACAAGTCCTGACATCTGCCTAACGCACTGTCTACACTTCTCTCAATGACCGCATTCGTCAGAGAATTAGCGCTATCCTATCCCACGTTATGCCCTCCGAAGCAAAACTGAAAGCGAAAGGCAATTATCACTTATAACAAGCCAAAGCGTCGACCACACTCCATGGGGAGTCCAGAGCAACGGAATCGACAGCCGGTTTCTTTACCTCCAAGACATCCCGCCGCGAAGTCGTTTATACATGGAATGTAGGCTCCGGTTAGTAACTGCTTCTGTAGCACAGGGTCTGCCAACGGCTCCCCGTATGACATCGTTGACAACGGGAATGACTGCTTGCTTGTCGGCGTGGATGTATCGAACAGCCCACGTCGTTGATGTTTGCTTTACGAATGCGTGGCTTATTCGCGCTACTGCATTTATCCGGTAGCCGCCACTACACCGCACCAACCAAGCATGACGCGTTTGGCGTGGAGAGACCGAACGGCACCGAATAGCGCCGAAAGGAAGGTTGAGCCTGAATTGGTTTACTTCCAATACAAAAATGTACCAGTATAGAATACTTACCAAAACATAGAAATAAAAATGTAACTTAAAGGTAGTCTTTCACCCTGAAACTGGGAGGCCTTCCAAAGAAATGTATGGTAGTCCTCAATTTCAGATTCAGATTCAGACTGTTTATTACCAGGTAGCATTTAAAATTCACGAGGAATTCTTGGCGTTGTACGTGTCAACATACATACACGCTTGTCTCCCCTGTCCCTCCATCATGCACACGCAAAATATACAATCAGAAACATCATGAAACTATGCTAAAATTAGTATAAATTTAAACCAAGGCCAACTGCCAACATATTTTAAAACAGTCGTACATTTATTGACATAAAGTGAACTTGGTAACATAATATTAATACCGTCTGAACATTACCTAAAAAGTTAAAAAGTATACATGTAGTTAAATAAATAATAAATAAATGAATAAATAAATAGCTGACGATATAAAAAAACTAAGCTGACAGTTCAAAAGTATATACATACATGTAGTCAAGTTAGTAAATAAAAAAATTAAAATATACATAAATAAAAAACAATTTTAAAAATAATAAATAAATAATTTAGCATGGCGACATAAAATCGAAACCGACTGAAAACAGTATCATGGCGTTTCGCGGTTCAAGTGACTCACAGCCTGCGGACAATTTTTTTAAAGTCTAGTGGTCCTTGTCTTAATACTTCTATAGCGCTTGCCAGAGGGAAGAAGTTCAAATAGATGGTTGGCTGGGTGGGTAGTATCCCGTACAATGCTCTTGGATTTTCGCGCACAGCGAGCATGGTAAATAGATTCAATGGATGGCAACTCGCGCCCAATGATTCTAGATGCTCCCTGCATGATACCTTCTAGCCATTAATTGTTTCTCCTCCTGACTGGCGCGGCCAAACCACACTACAATCGAAAAAGTGAGGATACTTTCATTTATTGCGCGGTAGAATCGTATCATAATCTCCTGGGCAATGGCGAACCTCCTGAGCTGCCTCAGGAAGAACAGGCGTTGTTGTACCTTTTTTGTAATGCACAGTGCGCTTGTGCACCAGCTGAGATCGCTTGATATTGTTGTTCCAAGGAATCTAAAAGATTCAACCTGCTCGACCTCCACACCAGTTATCGAAAGAGGTTGGATGGGAGTCTTCTTTTTACGAAAATCAACAATCATTTCTTTAGTCTTTGAAATGTTAAATTCGAGATGGTTATCCGCACACCAGCCAACCATTCTGTGAACATCCTCCTGTATGCCGTCTCATCCGCATTCTCAATGCTGCCCTCCACAGTGGTGTCATCGGAAAACTTGATCACAAGGACCGATTGGTCCACGTAGACAGTCATTTGGGAAGGTAGTAAACGGGATGGGGGAATAGCACAACCTTGTGGGACACCTGTATTTAGGACAAGAGGTCTGGAGATAGAGTTGTTGACTCTGACAGATTGAGGCCTGTGAAGAAGAAAGTTAAAGGAAATAAAAACAAGGCATTAGCTAAAATCCGTTTCCCATGTGTACACAAAGTTTAACATTGTATGTAACATTCGAGAACATTAAAAAAATACAGAAAAATACATTTGTAGCATAATTCGATTTTAAACCCGTCTGTGTAGCGATTCCCACGGAAAATCATTCGATCATGTGGTATCGTAACGTCACATATGACTCACACTCGCAGTTTTGGGGTCGAAATTAACGAGCGTCAGAATGAGTTATTGTGCAATATTCCGATGTAATAGAAACACTAGTCATCATAGAGGAACAAGCAGTTATCTTACGGTTCCACATGAATTCAATTTTATTCAAAACAACGAATGCGAATGAGCTTACAAGTCGATCAGGTATCGCCGAGCTTGGGCTCGTTTTCATAATAATTATATCGAATGCAACCAACGGGAGATAATGTACACCAATATACATACATAGCAAACATATGTCGAATCCAGCTACAGAAAGTAACGTGTATAAGTATATACTCTTATAATATCACTAGAATATCGATGTATGAAGGATGAGTTGTACAATTTATCATAACAACTTAAATCAGTCAGACAACTTCTGTCGGTCCTGCTAGCTCATTTGGTAAAAGCGTTGGTTCCTTGGTATTTATTTTGTAATCGGGCGACGCCGGTTCGATCCCGACTCCAAACCATTTATTTTTTTAACACTTTGTTGTTTATGTTTTCACCAAGTAATATAAACCAAATCGTTTTTATAATATGATGCACCGTTTGTACATATTTTTTTAATTTTTGTAGTAATTATTTATTCGCCACAAAAATTTTAATATGTGAATTATATAACGATGTTTCTAAATTGTACTTATCCAAACAAATATAATGTAATGGATATATAATGTATTAACTGTATATATATATATATTGTACGGTAATATATTGTAATTATATATGTGAAAACAAATGGTGATCTGTCTGGATAAATACATTTTAGAAACATCGTTATATATAATTACCATATTTTCATTTTTGTGGCGAATAAATAATGACTACAAAAATATTTACACACAGTGCATCATGGTATAAAAATGATTTGGTTTATATTACTTGGTGAAAACATAAACAACAAAAAGTGTTTAAAAAAATGGTTTGGTGTCGGGATCGAACCGGCGTCGCCCGATTACAAAATAAATGCTAAGAAACCAACACCTTTACCAGATGAGCTAGCAGGACCGACAGAAATTCGCTGACTGATTTAAGTTGTTATGATAAATATTACAACTCCTCCTTCATACATCAATATTCTAGTGACATTATAAGATTATACACGTTACTTTCTGTAGCTGGATACTATATATGTATGTTTATTAGTGTAGATTATCTCACGTTGATTGCATCCTATATAATTATTCTAAAAACGAGCCCAAGCTCGGCGAAACCTAGTCGACAGGCCCATTCGCATTCATTGTTTTGAATAAAATTGGATTCATGTGGAACAGTAAGATAACTGCTTGTTCCTCTATGATGACTAGTGTTTGTATTACATCGGAATATCGCATAATAACTCATTTTGACGTTCGTTTCGATCCGAAAGCTATCCTTGTAAACATGCTCTGAATGCATGGAAAGGGTCGGCCTGATGCGACTATAAGTCATATGTAACGTCACATCTCGGCATCCCAAAAAGCACGCCAAAAATATGCATATTCGAAAATGTCCGGATGCACAGCATAAAATGTGGAATTTCTAATTCATTGAATTTTGTTTTTGCTTGGTGGACATGGAAATAGATAGCAGGATGTAATTTAATATGAATTCAAGCCATATATGTTTTTATTCCCTTTAATGACCCAGTGACACATGGCAGGATGTACATTCAACAATGAAAGTTTATCGAACTGTGAATGGGATGATGGTGTCAAATGCTGAGCTGAAGTAATGCAGAATGCATCATCTATGTATAATCTATACATGTATAATTTTCTTGATCTAAGTGCGCCTGACGCGAAATTACTCCAAAATCATGTTTGTGAACGTCACGAGTAATACCTTCTTTCACCGCTCCATATGTGAGTGGAGCGCTCTGCCCCCAAACACTGTCCAGTCCCCCGGCATTTGGCACCTTCATTCTGATCGAAGAAATCATGACACATCTAATCAGCTATTTGCGATAGTCTGATGCACCAAAAGGATGCACTGGGGTCCAGGACAGGCGAGCAGCTTGTGGGCAGCCCCGCATACGGCTGTGCTCAGAGTTAGGCTGCCTTATACTTCGTTTGTACTTTGTTCTTACTTTCCCCAAACCCCAAGCTGCGCAGATATCCCCCCATGTGTCAGTCATTGTCCACTTATACGACGTATGGACATTAATGAATAATAATAAGAAAAACAGAAGAAGAATGACTCCACTGCTTGCCTTCTGGCCAAGTTCTGGTGTAAGGTGAGCTTGCTTCCGAGTGTGGCTAATGTGCCCGTGACGGGCATTATAACTGTTCATGTATTCCTCCAGCTTTCTGTAAAAAAAATTCTCAGAGTTGTTGTATATATGAAAACTAACTGTCGTGCCCGATTGTGTGTCAAAGATGATCTCCTAGTCTGCCTGTCCAAATCAACAATTTCCATGTGTACATATTTATGTATTATATATTGCATGTAGTTTTACTTGTATGTACTTTCCACGTGGAAATAAACAAGCAATCAATCAATCTGTTTCCCGAATCGAGACCTTGCTTTTGACAAGGCAAGCTCACTATTCGTATTGAGAAACCTGCCTAATCATCCTCAGTTCTAGAAAAAAGGTATACGTACGTTGTAATAAAAGTGATGTGGTTTCAATGAACTGCGTGAAGAATGTTCTTTTATCTATAACTATTTTTTGTTATCGTAATGGGGTACCCCGACGATCGTCTCATGCCTCAAGAGCTACACGGGGAAAAGAAGTTTGTGAACCGCTGTTTTAACATAAATAACATAATTATTATATACTAATAGTAAACAGGGTCCCCTCTTTACTACTTACACTATGTGCTGAGTTAGTTTTCAAATGACCAGTTTCCGGCTATTGTTGCTGCTCCTCAATGTATGCCGGTACGCTATTGTTACATATTCCTATCTCTCTCTGTCTCTCTGGCATTCGAACGGAAAACAAAAACAGATAGGGGTCGAGTGGGTGAGATCCCTTTACGAGAACAAGATCATAAAAAGGAAGGGGGGTTTGGATAAACCGCATTTTAGAACCCTTCCAAAACGAACCCTCCGTTCGAAATGTCCGCCTTGCTCGCCGAAGGATTTTTCCTCAGTACAGACAATGCGATCGTTTTGCATCTTGCGAACGAATTATTCTTTGGTGAGCGGGGCCTACATTTTGACGGGGTCGTTTTGGAGGGGATTCGAAGAAATGAGGCTAGTCTTTGGTTCGCAAAAAAAACACTGGCGGCCGAACAAAATTCGTATTGGGTGGGCTGAGCCGGAACTTCAGCACAAATCGCTGTCGGAACCTGACATCGAAAGAGGGAGGGTGCTGTTGAAGATTTTTCGCCGTCGCTCTACACATTTAAGCAGCGTCGTGCTGTCGAACCATGACATCGGAAGACTGGGGGAGTGTTTACTATGTTGTTGAATTTGTTCGCGGTGTCAGAAAGTCTGGGGGCACGCCGCTCTAGTGATTGTCGTAGAGTGGCGAACATTAGTTGTCGATGCAGGACCGTCGTGGACGAATTGTCATACAATCGCTGAGCCGACATTAATTGGTACCGCACAATACACAGTGATCGTGATGAGTCGAGTCGCTGGCGCGTATTTTGTGTATGCAGTGTTATCCGGTGTCGTTCGGCCTTAACTCCCCCGAGCGCTCGCTCCTCCCCGATCAGTTCTTTACTCCGACCTCGAATAACCTTTTATTTGACGGAGTCACGGCGCATTACAGGAACAGAAGCGCGGGTGACGATTGTTGGGTCGACAAATCTCACTATGGCGATACATGTTACAAAACTGGGCATTTGTGTCGAATCCGCAATCCGGACCCACCTCGATTTCGCCATTATATTTATAACTTGAGTTATGATGGTTGTTGCATGATGATAACTAAACTCTTGGGCTTGGCAGACTTCGGCTTGGGACTGCACCTACGCTACGGCTACGCCTACACCCACGGGCAGGACAATACGTATTTATTTGTTCAGTAGTAATTCGTTTTTGGTTTTATAGCTACAAAAACTATTTGGTCTACTTTTCCCCCATTATTGATTAGCGGATTAGGCAGAAATGCTTCATTCACATGTCATATACACTTATATAAAAAGACTAAATAGTATTAGAATAACAACCGCAATAAGTGAATGACTACATAAAATTAATTTTAGTTGAGTTCTATATATTTTTGCAAATTTCTTGTGGGGCAACGTGCTCCCCGGTGCAATTTGGACCCCCGTCTTACTGTATATATGATGTGCTATGCCAAGTTTAAATCCATATTGATGTATATTACGTGTTTACATGTATACCAGAACATAGACTATTAATGTCCAACATTGGTCTATATTCTTTATTAGGTTAGATTTATAGTGATTCTTTATTAAATGGATTAGTTTATGCAAAAACACTTCTACTGCATAGAGGATGTGCATTGCCTCGCACTGAACATGACATCAGAATTACACATAATACATAAGTCTGCCCATAAGTCACATAGTATTGCCCACATTATCTAATGCCGTCTGTCATGGCAAGATATACTCATATAGTGACATGCGAATGTCTGTTTCACATTTTGTTTAGTTAAAGTAAAAATCTGCAGAGATTGGTGGCGATGCGCTTTGCTTTGCTCCGGGGTGGCCCACGTACACTACTCTATGCAAAATTATGAATAAATAAAAATGGTTCTAATTCGTCAAAGAAATTTTTTATATTTCTTGCAATATGCCAGTGTTTGACTATGGAATAGTAATCATAATCTGAAATTAAGTAGTGGCAGTCTCGTGCACAGGCTTAATTTTATCGTTGGCACTGACATTTATTGGCCTTGTCAAATAAATAGGTTGATTTATATTCTTTCACAGGAAATTCACAGACACCATACAACATGCACGTACTAGTGGTGCAGTTTTGGTTTAACCCTAGTTACACCGAATGAAACACCATAATATATTTAATATTTGTATATATTTATACACCACCTCGGCAAGAAAGAACAGACACGGGTCTTAAAATGAAATATGGCTGTTTACATATCTATTCGTATTTATTTATTAATTTCACTAGCATACACCCACCCTTGGAGCAACCAACGACAAATTGTCTAAACGTTGTTCCTGTGATCATTTAGTTTCTGCTACTGCCACTTACGGAGGCAGCACATGATACAGTTAGCATAATTCCACAGGCCATCACCTGGGCTATGTCCCATCATGTTTTTTCCCAAATACATTGCCAGTAATAGATCAGAATTCAATGGTCTACGGAAGCGAATGAAAATAGAAAACTGGACATAGACACCAGTGAGGAGATAACATGTAACTTTAGCATATCTTATCATGTAACTGAAGACTTGTCATACACTGTCTTAAGTACTGTCCCCAAGACGGGTGATATTCATTAAATAACTCCCAATGTTTCGCAGTTGATCAACTAGAGTTTATTAAACATCTGTTGACATATAATTATAATTCACAAAACAACATTCGGATTATATGGAATAAAAACATTTTGAAACAATCATAACAAAGTGAAGCATGATTGCTGGGTTATGTTAACAGTACATGTACACATAAACAATGTTGTTCACAACATGATTTTATACACTGACATCAACTATATTAGACATTTAATATGGCTTTCTGTAGTTGTAGACCAGGATTAAATGTTTCATTCACTTGAAACATTTGATGAAAAAGATTGTGGTTTGTAGAAATTGTTAAATTACCCATATTCCACTTGCTTTGCCATCCACAAACAGACCACCGCCGACTACTTTTATCCACAATGTTCACTTATTTAAACACGATCAGGTTGGTGTCTTATTCTATAATAGTCTCCCTCCCCAACTGATATAGTTCATCGTGAGTCGGGTTCAAATCTGTAGTAGGCGAAAAGTTTAATAATTAGTGCAGTCACGGTTGAAGAAAGAACTATGATTGTTAGACTGGGTAATTTGTGAAAGTGCAAACAGCTAGTATTTCTTTGCCATAATTTCACGGGACACTGTCACAACTAATCAGTTGTTTTTCTGATGATTTCACTGAAACTGAACATCAAATTTATAGCTGATACTAGATGTTACATTTTTCAAGAAATCTGTTTGAAATTATACAAAAGAACTGCTGCAAGGAGACCTTTAATGTACAACCACATATTACTGGCCTATTACCAGATACACAGTCACAGATGAACCTCTCACTGGCTCCATGTTTGACTTTGCAGCTGACACATTCTGAAAGTCTACAATCTATTTGCATCATCATCCTTTGTAAATCACAAGTGCTTCTTTTCTTGTCACACACAAGTGGCACTGAACTATCAGTATGTAAGTGGTACCAGTTGATTTACTTTGGATTGGTCCTGTTAGCACCTCTGTGGTATTCATCATGTAAGCCAAGACACTCGTCAGTCTACACGGCATACTCAACACAGCTTTATCAACTTCCCAATATCTTCATGAAATCGCTTAATTTGGACAAGCCATTGCCAGAAGCAACGATGCCCTATTTTTGCAGGTATCAAATGAAATGTTTTAGAGACGATGTAGCTATAATAATCATGGTGTAAATCAGCATCAATACAGCCCAGAACTGAGAGAAGCACCTGATATACTGCAGTATCACACGAGGTTGTCCATGGTGATATTCCACAATGACTAGTTCCGGCCATTATAGCACGTGACATTTATACATGACAATCCACCTACACTGTTTCATTAACATTGGTATAGGTTCATCAGCACAATTTTACTCTAAGAATTACTCTGCTCCTTACCAGTGATCCTGTATACTGTAAACTGTCAACACCATGGTGCTCCACCAGGTCACTTTCACATGTGTTTCAACGAAATAATGTCCTCCATGGTAGCTTTCTGCATTTTGAAAAAGCTTTTTATATTTAACAAAATATTCTGTTTAATTATAAATTTTCCTGATGAACTTATTATCTTAGTGAAACAGTCCCCTCATTGCCAGAATGTACAGACAAGGAGCTAACCATCCAAACCTCCTTTCTCTGAGAATCACAAGAACATGTAGCACATTGTATTAGTAATCCCAACCAGCTGTGTGTGTGGTCACAGTCACTGGTCTTGACCTCCATTCCCACCTGCACTGACCACTGGACAGTTGCTGTGGTCACATTGGAGGCCCGCCTCTGGATGGCCCGGCAGGTGGTCTCACTGACGGCCCCATTGGTGGCATTGTAAGACTGCGGTCCAGCTGCTCAACATACCTACAACGAAACACATTTCCAAGATGACAAAGTTCAAACAACAGTGGCTTCTTGGCTTAAACATTGTCTACCACTATAATCTTCATGGATAGAGTTTAAACCCAGGGTAAAGATAATCCAGGTTATTTTAACCCGGGAATAAATACGTGTAACATCTACCTGAAGTGTTGTTTAACCCGGGTTAAATTTGTAATGCTTAGGTAATGCATTTTGATGGATCCAGTACATTGTTGTTTGCTTACATCACAACCAAAATTATGCACATGACTGCTACAGTAGTCTTGACACTACTAGTAAATAAACTGGGCTATTGATCTTCACAAATGCAGATAGGCGACTTATGTAAAATACAGAGAATGACCCACGTCAGGCCCACTCCCAACTGTGGAGGTAAGATGTTGCCCTCCTTCTTGTTCCCTGCTGTACAGGGGTGATGGTCAGGTACAGTATATCTGAACCACTCACTGTGCCTTTTCCTTCCATAGTTTTCTGTCCATTGCTCCCTCTCTCCATCTTTCACCCTCCCCTGATCTTCTCATGTCCCTCCTCACGCAGTCCTATCTCGGCTGTGGCCTTTTCTTGTGTCCTTTATGTTGTTCCACCTGTACTCTGCTATTTTTGTGGCATCCATCCTTGCCAAGTGTCCTGCCCATCTCAACCGGCTTCTCAATAATCCTCCTGTTACACTGCATTACATGCCAACCTCTTTTCTCAGGTCATTCGTCCTTCTTCTGTCTACCCTCTTTGTTCTTGTTATTCTTCTAACCCAGTTGTTTTCACAAACTTGCAGCTTCTGTTGTTGTTGTTCTGTCAGCGCCACTGTCTCCAAACCATATAAGCATGCCGGTGTAACACACACTCTCAGGACTTTCCCTTTCAGCATTTTCTGTCCATCATGACTTCCTCTACCTTTCTCCAAGCATTCGCTCCTACTTGTATTCGGCATCGCACCTCCACATCTGAACACCCATCCGTCGTAACCAAGATACACAAAGCCGTCCACTTGCTTAATTTCCTTTCCATCCAACCTGATGTCCAATTCCTCTCTGTGTTGTCCAACCCACATCACTTTTGTCTTCTCCAGACTCATTCTCAGTCTGTGTTTCTTGAACACACTGTTCCATTCCTCCAACATGTCTTGTAGCTCTTGTTTGCTTTCTGCTACTATGGCCAGACCTTCTGCATACATAATCTTTCTGAGAACACCCTTCATGCTGATCTTCCTGCTGATTAGTTCCATCACCATGATAAATAGTAATGGGCTTAAGGCATCTCCTTGCCTAAATCCGATGTTAACTGGAAACTCTTCTGACATCCCAGATCCAGCCACAACTCTTCCTGTTGTTCTTCCATACATTGCTCCCACCATCCTGGCTTCTGCTTCTGGCACTCCCATCCATCTCACTGTTGCCAACACCATCTCTCTTGGGACTGTGCCTTAGGCCTTCTCCAAGCCTACAAATCCCACTGCCATTCTCCCTTGCATCTCCAACCTCTTCTCCACCAGCTGTCTCAATGCAAACATCGCATCCGTCGTCCCTCTGCCCTTTCTGAACCCCAGTTGTTCTTCACCTCATTCCTGCTCTACTCTCTTTTGAATCCTCCCATCCAGGATCCTCATGATGTGACTTAGAAGTGTGATGCCTCTGTATTTCCCTAGGTCTTGCACATCTCCCTTCCTCTTCCATATTGGGACAATTAGCCCTGTCAACCACTCTTCTGGTACTTTACCTTGCCTCATACATGTATTCAGCAGCCTCTTTGTCCGGCTGATTCCACTCTCCCCTGCTGCCATTACCATCTCAACATGCTTGTCATCGATACCTTCTTCATCCCTTTTAACCCAGTTTGCAACTCTGTATCAGTAATATCGGCTGACACCACTTTCGCTTCTACATACGATGGTAATTCCAAGTCATTGTTATTTCCTTCCTGGTTCAGAAGCTCCTTCCAATAGTTTTCCCAGACCTTCAACACTGCTTCTTGTTCTGTCACTAACTTTCTGTTCTATTCTTGATCACCGTCCCACCCTTCACGTCCTTACTATTCTCATCCCTGTCTCGGGCCATTCTGCATAGCATCTTCTTTCCACTGTCCTCATCTAGCGTGCTGTACACATCAGCTTCCATGTCACTCGCCTTGTCAACAGCTCTCTTTGCTGCTTTCTTTTTCTGTCCGTATGTGTGTATCTGCCTTGCATCTGGTTGATTTCCCCTCTCCCTAGTCTCTCTATTTCTTTCCATGCTTCCTTCTTTTAACGCACTGCTTCTGCAACTTGTCCACCATCCTTGGTTATTACTTCTAGACACTCCACCCTTTCCTGGTGTTCTTAAGGCCAGACACTTCAGGTGAAATAGTGTTTTTTGACAAAAAATACTGCAAATGGTTTTCTGCCAGATTATTATACCTTTGTATGCATACTATCAATAAAGTTCACTTCTATGACAATTACGTACCTCTAAATGAGTTTTAATCATGGATCAAGCATGTCGATATCATGTAATCCATTATGCAATCTTTGACAGCCATTTTCTCAAAAACACTTTCCTTCAAATTTCTGCATTTGGAAACAGGATATCTCTTGGAATAATTACGCTATATAAATAATGTTTTCAGTGTTGCATTCAGCATATTCTACTGTGTGCAATGATCAGACACTTTTTTAAATCATGAATAGTTTGAAAGATATAGCCATATTTGTTACCAAAAAAGAAGATTTTGTTTGTATTTTACCAAAAAATAAAATAAAAACATTTCAAAAAATGCTCTGATCATGTCACACTTGAATCTATAGAGAACATGGATTTGCAAGAATTATAACTATATACGGATTCAATAAAAAATGGCAGTGTTTCCAAATTTGCCAATATTTGCTCAAAATGGCGACCATTTTGTTTGTTACCATCGAAACGGGGAGTCTGGCTGAAAAAAGTTCAATATATATTTTAGTCAGTAAGACCCATTTCATGCATTGGGCAGAAAAAATTGAACAGTTTGCACAAATAAAAAAATAATCCTATCTACCTGCCGTGTCTGGCCTTAAACATAGCTCCTCTACTGTTCCCACAAATGCTTCTTTGTACTTTTTCCATTCTTCCTCCAGACTGCCAACTTCTTCACTGAGCTCTTCATATTTCCAGCTACAGCCTTGCCGTTCTTAATCTTCCCTAGCTGCTGACTCCAGACTATCAGCAGATCCAGTTCCGTCTTGTGCTGTCCACTTCTGTATGTAATCTTATGGCTCTCTCGCTTCTGGAAGAAAGAGTTAGCCACTGCTAAGCAATTTCTAGCCAACAGTTCCACTAGAGGTCGACCCTCTATTCCTCACTCCCCATCCGTGTCTGCCAACTTCTTCTCTCCTCTTCACCTGGTTCCACTACTCCAACATGTGTACAGAAGTCTCCCGCAATACACAACATCACCTCCAGCTCCACCAATCCCATCATCCTCTCCAAAGCATCCCTGAACTCCTCTTTCTCTGCCTTTATCCTTCCCGTCTGTGGCCCATATACAGACATAACAAACACCAGGTGGTTCCTAATCATCAGCCATGCCATCATTATGCGTCCCTTCCATATTTCCACTCGAACCACCGTCTTACTGATCTCTTCTGATACAATGATGCCAACTCCATTACTTCTTCCATCTCCTGCGTGCAGTAGCTTGAATCCACCCATCAGCATTCTCGCTCTATTCCCCTTCCATTTTGTTTCCTGTTTGCACAGCCCCTCCAATCGCCTTCTCTCCATCATCTCCACCACCTCAACTGCTTTGTCGCTAAGATAACTGAAGTTAACTTTTAGCAAGGTAAGGAGGATCATGGTCTACCTCACATGAAACATAGTTGAAATAGCAGAATATTTCTTGTTACAAACCCATAATGAAGCCAGTCCAGAGATGAAAATACGGCTGAAAAATTAATCAATTTCAACTAAGTTTCTTGTGAGGTAATTACTTTTTTAAGAACCAGGGGCTGGTTTCATGAAGCATCTAAGAACATTCTTAATGCTAAGATGATTGCCTTAGTAAATTACTTGTTTTTTTTAAATAAGCTAACATTCCTAGGAGTTTATGCAAACATGTGATGCCAAAAAATGGGTGCTCGTCCGATCCTCAAAATTAGGCAGTTTCGAGTCTGTCTTTGGTTCTGACAGTGCACTGGTGTCTTCATGAAGGTCCAGTGAATGTTCGTGGTTGCCACAATCGCTGGTTTGTACATTTGTATCTTTACAAGAGAGCATTCGTAATCCTACATGTGTCGTGATCAACCATGCGAGACTGCTGGTTTCACCGGGTACACGAAAGCACCGCCGACCTCTGACGAAACCTCTGCACTGGTAGATAACATCGGGGATTTGCTCCTGGAGACAACACTGCTGTCAACGCTACTAGGTGGAGACAACACTGCTGTCAACGCTACTAGGTGGAGACAACACTGCTGTCAACGCTACTAGGTGGAGACAACACTGCTGTCAACGCTACTAGGTGGAGACAACACTGCTGTCAACGCTACTAGGTGGAGATGTACTTCAGAACACAAAGACTAGTATTTGTTACTCAGGAATGAGGACTGACGCGACTCTCTTGGGTGTAGCAAAGTGAGAAATGCAACAAATGTAGTGCATTTCTTCACACTGTAGCCACTAAATATATAAAACACACACACACACATATTGCATTCATTTCACATCGTTAAAAAGAGTGATTGCAACAGGAATAAAAGATAATTTCTTACGGTTTGTTTTGCACGAGGGGCATCTAAAACGGCGGCCTGACAGCAGAGTCTCAAACATGGGATATAGAGCATGACTGTTATTGGCTAAAATAGAACATGCCTTCCTAAGTACCTGTTGTTCACAAAACTGAGTGATGTCTCTCTGAGTCTCTCCAATTATTTTTGAGCTAACATGTTCTTAGTTTTAACATTCAGGTTGAAATACCAGCAGATAAACGAAAAGCAAAGAACACTCTCAATAAAAGACATGTAAAACAGGTTTAAAATTGTTTTATCAACAAGCAGTGGGAATACTAGCAGTGTCTAGAGAGGTCTGAAAGAGGTGCTGAAAGACGCCACTAAGCTGATCTGCACAAAACTTCAGAGTTCTGCCACAGATGCCGTCAGGGCCTGGGCTTTTGTTTATGTTGATCATCTTAAGACAATTAGCTACACTCTCCTGATCAATGACAGCAGTTTTATTAAACGTCAAAGACGACTTTAGATCAAACATGTAGGATGAAAAGTTGTGTTCTTCAAAACGTGTAAAGAAATCATTAAACACTTCGGGCAGACTCATCACTCACACCCTGCAGCCTAACCTCAGATCTAATTGGATCTGTCTTCATGTTGACAGCTGCCATGTTCTTTATCCCCTTCCAAGCGTCACGAAAATTACCACCAACAAACTTGAGTTCAACCTTCTGTTTATACTGTTGTTTTGTCTGCCTGATTGCTGCTTTTACCTCTTTATTTACGTGTTTTTTCTCTGGTAAACTATTGTACAAAGACACTAACAGTCAGATCAAAATAGGATAAGTGCTTCAAACGGAGAGGAACCAGCACTGAGCCGGAGTGACACCCCTATTTGTGACATTGCGTCTAGCACTGGTTTTTCTCAGTCTGATTACGTAAACAACCCCTACATCTGCTATGCTTGGCTGAATATTTGCCGAGTGGCACTGTGCCAACCACCCGACTTTGGACAATAATAATATACTCAGGTTCTTGTATTTAGGCATATATAACCACAGACACTACTAACAAAGCTAATTTTTGCTCGTGGGTTTGTAGCAATAATTGTTTTTACTTATGATTTCTTTATTGATTTTTGTTTTTTGTTTTGTTTATCCTCTTTACATATGACAATTAATTATGTCACTCTCACTAATAATAATTGTTCGTATAACCCAGGCTGTGTTAGTGTATTGCTTTATCATATCATCACTAATGTAACTTTTGGTGACTTGCTTGTTGGGTATACTGGTATATAATATTATATAGCTATCTCCCTGAATCATCCCCTTATGGCCATGATCCAAAGTGCAACCAGTAATTTTGTTTTTCTTGTTTTTGTTTTATTATATTTACATTGTCGATATGGTTTAATGTCTAACTCCCTTCACTTACATATTTACTTAAAGTGTACCACAGTACTGGTGTACACACGGAACAACAACAAATATTGATTTACTGATGTGCAACACTCAACAACTTCGCATACGCATAGTTATATTAATATTATAAAGTACACGGATGACCAATTCCACAAATACAGGCACAGCAACGTTTGATGAGGATTTCCTCTCCTACTTGGGAGGTAGTAACGACAGTCTAGTACAGTGCAACACGCTTATAACGAACTACTTTGTGGGTAGCTAACGAGTTCGTTATATCCGTGAATTCGTTATATGTGTGCATGCGTTTACCCGCTAGGTGATTTAACAAGATTGCCATCCAGAGAATTAACTCTAGATGGCAGGTGGACAAGGAAGCCCTTTGGCTTATCGAGAGTCCAACCCTTTTATCTACATATATCCAGCCCTTCTGAGGTATGTGTCGATTTTATTTTTAAACATATTCACACTACTAGCACCCACACAATCAGCAGATAATCTGTTCCATTCATTTACAGTTCTTTGTGAAAATGAGAACTTTCTTATATCTAATCTACACTGCTCCTTTACTAATGTAACTTCATGTCCTCTAGTCTTTCTATCTTTCTTAACTGAAAAAAACATATTTCTATCAATATTTTCATAACCATTCAATATTTTAAACACTTCTATCTGATCTCCTCTCAATCTCCTGGTCTCTAGTGTTGTTAAACCACATTCTTTTAGGCGTTTTTCATAACTAAGATCCCTCAGTTTTGGTATCATTTTAGTCGCTCTCCTCTGTACTCTTTCTAGCATATCTATGTCCTTCTTGCGGTATGGCCTCCACGCTTGTATACAATATTCTAAATGAGGCCTAACTATTGTTTTGTACAGCGGTATTATTAGTTCTTTTTCTTTATATGCTATATTTCGCCTAATCAATCCAAGGATTTGATTTCCCTTTGAAGCTGCAATTCCACACTGCTCTGAAACCTTCATGTCAGCACTAATTGTCAGCCCTAAGTCTTTTTCTTTTACAGTAGTACTTAGTACAGTTCCCCCCATTGTATATTCTACATATTCGTTCCCATGTCCTGTGTGGAAGCATTTACATTTCCCAAAATTGAACAACATTTGCCACTTTTCAGACCATTTGATCAACCTGTCAAGATCATCTTGTAAATGCTGTCTATCTCCATCACTTTTAATCCTTCTAAACACTTTTGTATCATCTACAAATTTTAACACCTTGCTAGCTATATCATCGTCCAAATTGTTTATATATATTAAGAATAATATAGGTCCCAGTACTGATCCCTGTGGAACCCCACTCAAAACTGATTTCCAGTTTGAAGCCTCCCCATCAACAACTACCCGTTGTCTTCTGTCAATCAGCCATTTTTCTATCCAGTTAATTATACCATTTCCTATGCCATGGGCTTTTAATTTAAGCAGTAATCTCTGATGTGGCACTTTGTCGAAAGCTTTTTGAAAATCTAAGTAGATGATATCTACTGGTGATCCATCATCTACCCACTTAGTGATATCTTCCCAAAAACATAACATATTTGTTAAGCATGACCTCGCTTTTAGAAACCCATGTTGAGATGGGTTTATCAATTTATGTTTAACAAGAAAATCCACCATGTGATCTTTAATTAGTCTTTCTAATAATTTACAAATCACCGATGTTAAACTAACTGGTCTATAATTATTTGACTTGTTTCTCGAACCTTTTTTAAATAACGGTATAATGTTTGCTTATTTCCATTCTAAAGGAACCACTCCCTCTTCTAATGATAAGTTGAAAACTGTTGCAAGCGGTATGCTAATTTGTTCTACAATTTCCACTAGTGGCAGTGTTGTGTGTGACAGTTTTTAAAGTATTCGCGAGGTGTCTATCAAACGCAAAGATATTTTGTTGAGTAACATTTATTTAGATGACACATAAGACAGCTACAATTGTTACTGTTAAGTGTAGTTATAACGTAAGATCAAAGTCCACCGTCTGTGAAAAAGTAACAAAATACAGTAAGACGTAAACACATGGTGAGCACATCGCGTCAAAGCACACAAAACACGAACTGTGGCGGGATGGAGCCACGGTAACTACTACTTCTTGTACAACACACACAGAATGTCAACAGTTAATCTGATTTGGAGAAGTCCTCTATTGTCGTTTGTTTGTTGTTGGCTAGGGCACCAGATAACAGGAAATCCTCAAGCCAGTTACAGTGCGCTGCAGCGTCATGGCTTCCAGTTCACACCGGGAAGTATTTGCGAACAACCGGGCGATTTTTAGTTGGACAGAAATTCGTTATACGACAAAATTTGTTCGGGAAAAGGTGTTCATAATAACCGTGAATTCGTTATACTCATGTTCGTAATATGCGTGAACGCTTATAATGGAAAAAATCCGTATGTAAGAAATTGTTTCATTATATCCATCAATTCGTTGTATCCATGTTCGTTATAAGCGTGTTGCACTGTACTGCTTTAGATACAAATGATGACAACAACGAACCACAAGTAAGATGCTGCTCTTCCTATTATGACATTGAAAATTCATGAATTTAACAACTAGGAATAACAAAAGTTTTAGTATTCTAAGCTCAAACATTCAGTCCATAAATGCAAAGTTTAATGAACTTGAAATATTCATAGAGGACCTACGTAGACACAGTTTTAAATTTAGTGTTATATGCTTACAAGAGACATGGAAAGCTGATGATGATTTTTCTCAATTTTGTTTAGATGACAATGAGGAAACAAGGACTATGACTACTACTTAAATACAAAAGTTAGATCTGTTCTCAATCTAAAGATTATTAATGAAATTGTAAGGAAAACAATAAATTACCTCCCAACCAAAAACAGTAGTGGATTTGACGGTATGGAGAGACGACATGCTTACTTTTCCACAGTTCTTATTTGTGCACATCATTTACAAAATGAAGATAACGACTATAAGAAATTATAACGCCTGCTATTAATGCAAAATCTCAGACGTCGCCGACTTATTTTCATCTCACAGCTTGATACTTTAGCTAGCTGTCCTCAGCATATCAAAAGCATTTCTTTGCTTTGGCTGTGCCGGAAGCTGAATGCTAAAGCTGGTATTGCCAGGATCATGCATATTATACCATGATAAATGTGCATCTGAACACCGATACCATGTGTATCATGGATACCATGTGTATCATGGATACCATGTGTATCATGGATACCATGTGTATCATGCGTATCATCTTTATGACTGGCGATGACAGATGCTGATGTAAACAACGCCTGGTGTGATACTCATTATGACTGGCGATGACTGATGCTGATGTAAACAATGCCCAGTGTGTGACAATGTGAACGTTGTCCAGTCCTTGCTCTCATTCTGCCCAAGGCACAGCTGTATTACACATCCACCGCTGCAGCCAGGGTCTTTAGCAATGCTATAAAATGTCTGACAGTATAACAAATTTCCCTGATGCCTTTCCATTATGGAAAAAACAAGTAAAAAATAAAACGCTATTGCATATAAATTATAATACTCAATTATGGAATATTATATGCACTAGCGTTTTATCATGCAGACAATTGAGATTGCCTGCCATCCACAGCCAACGTGTAACAAGACTGCTTATTGGGTGAATAATTAATAACCACTGCCAATCGCCAATCACGTGGGCAGATACAAATGAGTTTCAGGCTGCGAAATAAGGCCGGTCCGATCGTCCCGGACGAGTAGTTTCAGTGATCGGACTAGTCCATGTTTAGTTGAGCAGTCCCATCGGACTAGCTGTTATTATGTAAATTAATTTACGCTATGTATACGCTAGTTGGGTGTTGTGATGGAATGAAACAAAATCAGACAGTAAGGTAGCATTTTATCACAGGCAGCTAAATATTCCGTACGACCGTCAGATCGGAAACTTGCTGAACGCAGTGAATGTAAATGGCGGCTGTTTACATCCGGTTAGCGTAGGATAGGTAGTGCCACCTAGCGACCATGAGTGATGGACAAACATACATGCGCGGGTTACTGACATCGTTACGTGCTATCCCGTCGTGATGGTAGTTGCGTTATTCCTGTATTGGGTGATTGTTTTAGCAAGTTACCAAACGCCAGCAATGTTACTGATTGTTTAGTCAGCTTCGGGAAAAAAAACGCTAATGAAAAGTATAGGGCAAATGATGCAACTTAGTCCGACAATGTCGGTCCTTTGTCGCCGTCAGGCTTCAAATTCTGCTGGAATCGCCTTGTCTACGACTCCTGTTTGCTGCCCCTGATTAAACTAGTCATTTCTTCTGATAACTTTGCAATTGGATCTACGAAATCACATGCATTTGTTTCTATTAATGACACATTTAGTTGAACATTTAATTGAAATGGGAAACGGCTTGTTTTCTTTATGAAATAAAGCCACTTTTACTATGTGCTATAACTCACACATATATGATACCACAGTATGATTGATTTTTAAGGACTAGTAAAACAATATGAGGACTAGTTGTTTCTGAGTCAGCTAGTCCGACGGACTACCTGTCAATTAAATCCACCGTGCACCCTGGAGTTTGGCATTGCATACACGTCATCGTATACACATGACTAAGTTTGCCGTTATTTAATTAGTTATAACAAAATTTTAACAAAACAAACATTGATTTAAATGTCAAATAAAACGAATAGGCTTTAGGGTTGTCCTATTTTTCTAGGCAGGGTCGGGTTACCGGAAACACGTTACCGAACTGGCCCAGCAACCTCAAAAAAAAGGCGCCGGGCCAGCTGGCCAGTGTTAATGTCAAGGCCTGATCAGTATGGTTTTATACCTAACCATTCAACTGAATATGCATCACTCGAACAAGTGGATAGTATAATTGCTCAAATGGATAAAAATGATTACATCTGAAACTTTACCTATAAAAGTTGGTGTACTACAAGGGTCGATCCTTGGACCACTATTATTTACTATATATAAAAACTTCTCACAAGCCAGCCAAATGTTTAAATTTATAATATACGCTGATGATACTACTTAAATTAGCACCATTAAAATGTTCATTGATACAGTACAAAACAAACATACAGAATCTGTAATAAATTATGAACTTCTCAAAATACTTGAGTGGCTTAATATTATCAAGTTGTCACTAAATAAAACTAAATCTAAATATATGACCTTCCAAATGCCAAACAAACCTACACCATGATTATTACTCAAAATAGATAACATAAATATTCAGAGAGTGGAAGAATTTCACTTCTTAGGTTTAACTCTAGACACTAACTTAAATTGGAAAAAACACACCGAAAAAGTATCAAATAAGTGTTCTAAAACTTTAGGAATATTAAATAGATTAAAACATGTGCTACCTTTAAAAATTGAGGCATAGTGTTACTGTATAGTATTAGTATTACTGTGCATGGTTTCTGCCAGAACAATAAGTCACTGCAGGGTCAGGAATCTGCCTCAAGGGCATTACTCTCTGCAGGGAGTGGCTAACCAATCACAACATGGGTGATGGGCACCCTCTTCACCCTCTGGAAATCACCCTCTATCTCCTCTCTGCAGGGGGTAGCTGCCCAATCATAACCATAATGTGGCATGGGAAGTAAAGCTATCCAATCAACTTCCCTGCTCGATGCCATCTTTGTCTCTAGCACAAATAAAGAAGCACGTCATCCACCAACCAGCCCCATTTCTCCAACTTTGTAAAGGATAGGAGGGTTAGTATCTCAAAGGGGTTGGCTTGACACCCATATGGGTTCAGAGTTTTTCGGAGTTTTCTTGCTATTTGTTTTTGCTTTCTGTCTTTTTGGTACTATATATTCTTTTATTTTTAGCTGGCCCTGGATCACATCTGGTCACGTGAAATATCCTGGCTTGATACGCAGAGGGATGCAGACCCATCCGGTCCGATCATGTGAAACATCCTAGTCTCGCATCCTGTTCTCAGACTCACAGCTGGCCCCAAAGAGATCTGGCCGGACTGTCCCATTTTGCCATAATAAATGTGATGCATTTATTACATGAGTTGTTGTGTTGTTCTGTCATAAATACAAATTATATTGTATAATGCATTGCTATTATCTCATATAAGGCCAGACACGGCAGGTAGATAGGATTATTTTTTTATTTGTGCAAACAGCTCAATTTTTTCTGCCTAATGCATGAAATGGGTCTTACTGAGTAAAATATATATTGAACTTTTTTTAGCCAGACCCCCGATTTCATGGTAACAAACAAAATGGCCGCCATTTTGAGCAAATATTGGCAAATTTGGAAACACTGCCATTTTTTATTGGATCCATATATAGTTATAATTCTTGCAAATCCATGTTCTCTGTAGATTCTATTATGAAATCATCAGAGCATTTTGTTTAATGTTGTGTTTTTATTTTTTAAATAATTTTTTGGAAAATACTAAAAAATCTAGTTTTTTGGCAACAAATACGGCTATATCTTTCAAACTATTCATGATTTAAAAAAGTGTCTGATCATTGCACACAGTAGAATATGCTGAATGCAACACTGAAAACATTATTTATATAGCATAATTATTCCAAGAGATATCCCGTTTCCAAATGCAGAAATTTGAAGAAAAATGTTTTTGAGAAAATGGCTGTCAAAGATTGCATAATGGATTTCATTACATGATATCGACATGCTTGATCCATGATTAAAACTCACTTAGAGGTACGTAATTGTCATAGAACTTTTTTTATAGTATGCATACAAAGGTATAATAAGCTGGCAGAACACCATTTGCAGTATTTTTTTTCAAAAAACACCATTTCACCTGGGGTGTCTGGCCTTAAGTTATTGTATCACGACATGGGGATATCAAGGAAATAGTTTAATGAAAAACCAAAAGAAAGCAGTGCAAATTATAACATTAAGCAAATACAATTCACATACAGAACTGTTTTTTTAAACAATTAAGCACATTGCAAGTAGATGACGCACTAAAATTACAAGAACTACAATTTTATTACAAATATAGACATCAAACTTTACTTCTTATTAAATTGGCAGATAACCCCAAATGCTGGCATGCATGACTATAATACTCAGAGAGCAACTGAACTATATACATCCGGAATTAAACATGAATTTGCAAAAGTGTCTTAAATATAATTTACCACGTTATTAATAATATCTTGATTTAGTGAAAGACAAGATAGTGACCCGTAGTTTGAGAATCCTCTCAAACTATGCCAAACACTATATGTTACAACAATATAACGCCACGTGAACTATATTAAATTGCTACGTAAGTCAACTAAATTAATTATATCATGAATGTGTGCAACACCTTCCATAAAAGTACAATGCAACTGTTTCAATATGTATACTTGCACACATGCTGACACGACCACACGCTGACATGACCACACATGCTGACACGATCACACGCTTACACAACACACAAAACACAGCAACAAAACACGTAAGAGAAAGACAATAAAAAAGGTTTATCACAATTCATTATTTTTATTTATTTATAAAACTTGGGATTAGAAATATAAAGAATTTAAAATTGTTGTCTTTGGGTGGCTCCTATGACAGTGATTAATAATTGATCGCTGACTAAGATCACAATGATTGTGACCTTAGTAGGAGTCTCCCGTCCACAGCAATTGTGACCTTAGTAGGAATCTCCCGTCCACAGCAATTGTGACCTTAGTAGGAGTCTCCCGTCCACAGCAATAGTGACCTTAGTAGGAATCTCCCATCCCACAGCAACTGTGATCTTAGTAGGAATCTCCCATCCCACAGCAACTGTGATCTTAGTAGGAGTCTCCCATCCCAAAGTAATTGTGACCTTAGTAGGAGTCTCCCATCCGACAGTAATTGTGATCTTAGTAGGAGTCTCCCGTCCACAGCAATTGTAACCTTAGTAGGAGTCTCCCATCCACAGCAATTGTGACCTTAGTAGGAGTCTCCCGTCCCACAGCAATTGTGACCTTAGTAGGAGTCTCCCGTCCCACAGCAATTGTGATCTTAGTAGGAGTCTCCCATCCCACAGTAATTGTGATCTTAGTAGGAGTCTCCCATCCCACAGCAATTGTGATCTTAGTAGGAGTCTCCAGTCCCACAGCAATTGTGATCTTAGTAGGAGTCTCCCATCCACAGCAATTGTGATCTTAGTAGGAGTCTCCCGTCCACAGCAATTGTGATCTTAGTAGGAGTCTCCCATCCCACAGCAATTGTGATCTTAGTAGGAGTCTCCCGTCCCACAGCAATTGTGATCTTAGTAGGATTCTCCCATCCACAGCAATTGTGATCTTAGTAGGAGTCTCCCGTCCACAGCAATTGTGATCTTAGTAGGAGTCTCCCGTCCACAGCAATTGTGACCTTAGTAGGAGTCTCCCATCCCACAGCAATTGTGATCTTAGTAGGAGTCTCCCGTCCACAGCAATTGTGACCTTAGTAGGAATCTCCCATCCCACAGCAATTGTGATCTTAGTAGGAGTCTCCCGTCCACAGCAATTGTGATCTTAGTAGGAGTCTCCCGTCCACAGCAATTGTGACCTTAGTAGGAGTCTCCCATCCCACAGCAATTGTGATCTTAGTAGGAGTCTCCCGTCCCACAGCAATTGTGATCTTAGTAGGATTCTCCCATCCACAGCAATTGTGATCTTAGTAGGAGTCTCCCGTCCACAGCAATTGTGATCTTAGTAGGAGTCTCCCGTCCACAGCAATTGTGACCTTAGTAGGAGTCTCCCATCCCACAGCAATTGTGATCTTAGTAGGAGTCTCCCGTCCACAGCAATTGTGACCTTAGTAGGAATCTCCCATCCCACAGCAACTGTGATCTTAGTAGGAGTCTCCCATCCCACAGTAATTGTGACCTTAGTAGGAGTCTCCCGTCCCACAGCAATTGTGATCTTAGTAGGAGTCTCCCGTCCCACAGCAATTGTGATCTTAGTAGGAGTCTCCCGTCCACAGCAATTGTGACCTTAGTAGGAGTCTCCACTCCCACAGCAATTGTGATCTTAGTAGGAGTCTCCAGTCCCACAGCAATTGTGATCTTAGCAGGAGTCTCCCGTCCCACAGCAGTTGTGATCTTAGTAGGAGTCTCCCATCCCACAGCAATTGTGATCTTAGTAGGAGTCTCCCATCCACAGCAATTGTGATCTTAGTAGGAGTCTCCCGTCCACAGCAATTGTGACCTTAGTAGGAATCTCCCATCCCACAGCAACTGTGATCTTAGTAGGAGTCTCCCATCCCACAGCAATTGTGATCTTAGTAGGAGTCTCCCGTCCACAGCAATTGTGACCTTAGTAGGAATCTCCCATCCCACAGCAACTGTGATCTTAGTAGGAGTCTCCCATCCCACAGTAATTGTGACCTTAGTAGGAGTCTCCCGTCCCACAGCAATTGTGATCTTAGTAGAAGTCTCCCGTCCACAGCAATTGTGACCTTAGTAGGAGTCTCCACTCCCACAGCAATTGTGATCTTAGTAGGAGTCTCCAGTCCCACAGCAATTGTGATCTTAGTAGGAGTCTCCCGTCCCACAGCAATTGTGATCTTAGTAGGAGTCTCCCATCCACAGCAATTGTGATCTTAGTAGGAGTCTCCCGTCCACAGCAATTGTGATTTTAGTAGGAGTCTCCCATCCCACAGCAATTGTGATCTTAGTAGGAGTCTCCCGTCCCACAGCAATTGTGATCTTAGTAGGAGTCTCCCATCCACAGCAATTGTGATCTTAGTAGGAGTCTCCCGTCCACAGCAATTGTGATCTTAGTAGGAGTCTCCCGTCCCACAGTAATTGTAATCTTAGTAGGAGTCTCCCATCCCACAGCAATTGTGATCTTAGTAGGAGTCTCCCGTCCCACAGCAATTGTGATCTTAGTAGGAGTCTCCCGTCCCACAGCAATTGTGATCTTAGTAGGAGTCTCCCATCCACAGCAATTGTGATCTTAGTAGGAGTCTCCCGTCCACAGCAATTGTGATCTTAGTAGGAGTCTCCCATCCCACAGCAATTGTGATCTTAGTAGGAGTCTCCCGTCCCACAGCAATTGTGATCTTAGTAGGAGTCTCCCATCCACAGCAATTGTGATCTTAGTAGGAGTCTCCCATCCACAGCAATTGTGATCTTAGTAGGAGTCTCCCGTCCACAGCACTTGTGATCTTAGTAGGAGTCTCCCGTCCACAGCACTTGTGATCTTAGTAGGAGTCTCCCATCCCACAGCAATTGTGATCTTAGTAGGAGTCTCCCGTCCCACAGCAATTGTGATCTTAGTAGGATTCTCCCATCCACAGCAATTGTGATCTTAGTAGGAGTCTCCCGTCCACAGCAATTGTGATCTTAGTAGGAGTCTCCCGTCCACAGCAATTGTGACCTTAGTAGGAGTCTCCCATCCCACAGCAATTGTGATCTTAGTAGGAGTCTCCCGTCCACAGCAATTGTGACCTTAGTAGGAATCTCCCATCCCACAGCAACTGTGATCTTAGTAGGAGTCTCCCATCCCACAGTAATTGTGACCTTAGTAGGAGTCTCCCGTCCCACAGCAATTGTGATCTTAGTAGGAGTCTCCCGTCCACAGCAATTGTGACCTTAGTAGGAGTCTCCACTCCCACAGCAATTGTGATCTTAGTAGGAGTCTCCAGTCCCACAGCAATTGTGATCTTAGTAGGAGTCTCCCGTCCCACAGCAGTTGTGATCTTAGTAGGAGTCTCCCATCCCACAGCAATTGTGATCTTAGTAGGAGTCTCCCATCCACAGCAATTGTGATCTTAGTAGGAGTCTCCCGTCCACAGCAATTGTGACCTTAGTAGGAGTCTCCCATCCCACAGCAATTGTGATCTTAGTAGGAGTCTCCCGTCCCACAGCAATTGTGATCTTAGTAGGAGTCTCCCGTCCACAGCAATTGTGACCTTAGTAGGAATCTCCCATCCCACAGCAACTGTGATCTTAGTAGGAGTCTCCCGTCCCACAGCAATTGTGATCTTAGTAGGAGTCTCCCGTCCCACAGCAATTGTGATCTTAGTAGGAGTCTCCCATCCCACAGCAATTGTGATCTTAGTAGGAGTCTCCCGTCCACAGCAATTGTGACCTTAGTAGGAGTCTCCCATCCCACAGCAATTGTGATCTTAGTAGGAGTCTCCCGTCCACAGCAATTGTGACCTTAGTAGGAATCTCCCATCCCACAGCAACTGTGATCTTAGTAGGAGTCTCCCATCCCACAGTAATTGTGACCTTAGTAGGAGTCTCCCGTCCCACAGCAATTGTGATCTTAGTAGGAGTCTCCCGTCCACAGCAATTGTGACCTTAGTAGGAGTCTCCACTCCCACAGCAATTGTGATCTTAGTAGGAGTCTCCAGTCCCACAGCAATTGTGATCTTAGTCTCCCGTCCCACAGCAGTTGTGATCTTAGTAGGAGTCTCCCATCCCACAGCAATTGTGATCTTAGTAGGAGTCTCCCATCCACAGCAATTGTGATCTTAGTAGGAGTCTCCCGTCCACAGCAATTGTGACCTTAGTAGGAATCTCCCATCCCACAGCAACTGTGATCTTAGTAGGAGTCTCCCGTCCCACAGCAATTGTGATCTTAGTAGGAGTCTCCCGTCCCACAGCAATTGTGATCTTAGTAGGAGTCTCCCGTCCCACAGCAATTGTGATCTTAGTAGGAGTCTCCAGTCCCACAGCAATTGTGATCTTAGTAGGAGTCTCCCGTCCCACAGCAATTGTGATCTTAGTAGGAGTCTCCCATCCCACAGCAATTGTGATCTTAGTAGGAGTCTCCCGTCCCACAGCAATTGTGATCTTAGTAGGAGTCTCCCATCCACAGCAATTGTGATCTTAGTAGGAGTCTCCCGTCCACAGCAATTGTGATCTTAGTAGGAGTCTCCCGTCCACAGCAATTGTGACCTTAGTAGGAGTCTCCCATCCCACAGCAATTGTGATCTTAGTAGGAGTCTCCCGTCCCACAGCAATTGTGATCTTAGTAGGATTCTCCCATCCACAGCAATTGTGATCTTAGTAGGAGTCTCCCGTCCACAGCAATTGTGATCTTAGTAGGAGTCTCCCGTCCACAGCAATTGTGACCTTAGTAGGAGTCTCCCATCCCACAGCAATTGTGATCTTAGTAGGAGTCTCCCGTCCCACAGCAATTGTGATCTTAGTAGGATTCTCCCATCCACAGCAATTGTGATCTTAGTAGGAGTCTCCCGTCCACAGCAATTGTGATCTTAGTAGGAGTCTCCCGTCCACAGCAATTGTGACCTTAGTAGGAGTCTCCCATCCCACAGCAATTGTGATCTTAGTAGGAGTCTCCCGTCCACAGCAATTGTGACCTTAGTAGGAATCTCCCATCCCACAGCAACTGTGATCTTAGTAGGAGTCTCCCATCCCACAGTAATTGTGACCTGAGTAGGAGTCTCCCGTCCCACAGCAATTGTGATCTTAGTAGGAGTCTCCCGTCCACAGCAATTGTGACCTTAGTAGGAGTCTCCACTCCCACAGCAATTGTGATCTTAGTAGGAGTCTCCAGTCCCACAGCAATTGTGATCTTAGTAGGAGTCTCCCGTCCCACAGCAATTGTGATCTTAGTAGGAGTCTCCCATCCCACAGCAATTGTGATCTTAGTAGGAGTCTCCCGTCCACAGCAATTGTGATCTTAGTAGGAGTCTCCCATCCACAGCAATTGTGATCTTAGTAGGAGTCTCCCGTCCACAGCAATTGTGACCTTAGTAGGAATCTCCCATCCCACAGCAACTGTGATCTTAGTAGGAGTCTCCCATCCCACAGCAATTGTGATCTTAGTAGGAGTCTCCCGTCCACAGCAATTGTGACCTTAGTAGGAATCTCCCATCCCACAGCAACTGTGATCTTAGTAGGAGTCTCCCATCCCACAGTAATTGTGACCTTAGTAGGAGTCTCCCGTCCCACAGCAATTGTGATCTTAGTAGGAGTCTCCCGTCCCACAGCAATTGTGATCTTAGTAGGAGTCTCCCGTCCACAGCAATTGTGACCTTAGTAGGAGTCTCCACTCCCACAGCAATTGTGATCTTAGTAGGAGTCTCCAGTCCCACAGCAATTGTGATCTTAGTAGGAGTCTCCCGTCCCACAGCAATTGTGATCTTAGTAGGAGTCTCCCATCCCACAGCAATTGTGATCTTAGTAGGAGTCTCCCGTCCCACAGCAATTGTGATCTTAGTAGGAGTCTCCCATCCACAGCAATTGTGATCTTAGTAGGAGTCTCCCATCCACAGCAATTGTGATCTTAGTAGGAGTCTCCCGTCCACAGCACTTGTGATCTTAGTAGGAGTCTCCCGTCCACAGCACTTGTGATCTTAGTAGGAGTCTCCCATCCCACAGCAATTGTGATCTTAGTAGGAGTCTCCCGTCCCACAGCAATTGTGATCTTAGTAGGATTCTCCCATCCACAGCAATTGTGATCTTAGTAGGAGTCTCCCGTCCACAGCAATTGTGATCTTAGTAGGAGTCTCCCGTCCACAGCAATTGTGACCTTAGTAGGAGTCTCCCATCCCACAGCAATTGTGATCTTAGTAGGAGTCTCCCGTCCACAGCAATTGTGACCTTAGTAGGAATCTCCCATCCCACAGCAACTGTGATCTTAGTAGGAGTCTCCCATCCCACAGTAATTGTGACCTTAGTAGGAGTCTCCCGTCCCACAGCAATTGTGATCTTAGTAGGAGTCTCCCGTCCACAGCAATTGTGACCTTAGTAGGAGTCTCCACTCCCACAGCAATTGTGATCTTAGTAGGAGTCTCCAGTCCCACAGCAATTGTGATCTTAGTAGGAGTCTCCCGTCCCACAGCAGTTGTGATCTTAGTAGGAGTCTCCCATCCCACAGCAATTGTGATCTTAGTAGGAGTCTCCCATCCACAGCAATTGTGATCTTAGTAGGAGTCTCCCATCCACAGCAATTGTGATCTTAGTAGGAGTCTCCCGTCCACAGCAATTGTGACCTTAGTAGGAATCTCCCATCCCACAGCAACTGTGATCTTAGTAGGAGTCTCCCATCCCACAGCAATTGTGATCTTAGTAGGAGTCTCCCGTCCACAGCAATTGTGACCTTAGTAGGAATCTCCCATCCCACAGCAACTGTGATCTTAGTAGGAGTCTCCCATCCCACAGTAATTGTGACCTTAGTAGGAGTCTCCCGTCCCACAGCAATTGTGATCTTAGTAGAAGTCTCCCGTCCACAGCAATTGTGACCTTAGTAGGAGTCTCCACTCCCACAGCAATTGTGATCTTAGTAGGAGTCTCCAGTCCCACAGCAATTGTGATCTTAGTAGGAGTCTCCCGTCCCACAGCAATTGTGATCTTAGTAGGAGTCTCCCATCCACAGCAATTGTGATCTTAGTAGGAGTCTCCCGTCCACAGCAATTGTGATTTTAGTAGGAGTCTCCCATCCCACAGCAATTGTGATCTTAGTAGGAGTCTCCCATCCACAGCAATTGTGATCTTAGTAGGAGTCTCCCGTCCACAGCAATTGTGATCTTAGTAGGAGTCTCCCGTCCCACAGTAATTGTAATCTTAGTAGGAGTCTCCCATCCGACAGCAATTGTGATCTTAGTAGGAGTCTCCCGTCCCACAGCAATTGTGATCTTAGTAGGAGTCTCCCGTCCCACAGCAATTGTGATCTTAGTAGGAGTCTCCCATCCACAGCAATTGTGATCTTAGTAGGAGTCTCCCGTCCCACAGCAATTGTGATCTTAGTAGGAGTCTCCCATCCCACAGCAATTGTGATCTTCGTATTTGTTTTCTGTCTTTTTGTTACTGTATATATTTATCAGGTTTATTTTATATAAATTTGCACTGTATGTTGTACATTTCAATACATGTATATCTGAATAATGTGTTGTCCTACTATGCTGTTGGCACTAATAAAAGTATCCTTATCCCTATCCTCGTAATTGTGTAACTTTAAGAACGCTTCATGAAACCAGCCCCTAATATTAATTCTATTAGAAATAGGTTGACATATTTATGGTGATAAAATTCATTCACTGACAAGACCTTACCTTGGGTTGTACTGTTCCACTCTGCCCCGCATGATATTGGGTCCAAGAAATGCACTCAGCTGTTCCAAACATTGACCCGCAGCCGTAGACGTCAATGCATTGTCACATGACTGAAACGTTATATCACAATCAGCCAACAACTGCTACTCCAAAGAGCTGTTTCTGAAAGTAAACTTTCTTGAAATAGATTACATTTTTGGTTGTGTACATTTTGTAAAGGCTACCAATAATCACAGAATGTTTAAGGGTAGCCACTACTCGAAAACGCCCATATAACCAATATGCCATATCTCTGTTAATACTGAACATATCATAACCAGATTGAGAGCACTGATTAGAAAAATGAATGGTATATGATGTGTGAAATATGGGCACGTTTGGTTGTGTATTACCATGGCAATGAACGTTTCAAGTGAGATGGATTTTCACATCCTTGAAAATTATTCTGAGCTAACAACTGTATGTGTGATCATGCAACTGTTAAGAATCATTAGCTAGAATACTCCTTTGTGCAGTAAGGTGGTGTTGGGCAAGGATATCTGACTTCAGTGACTGTTGTTCAGGTTTGAGCATTTTTCAAGACGTCATGAAAAAAGCTCAAACCTAAAGTCCCATCTCACAACATTCATTCCATGTGAAACTACAAATTACTTACCAGGCTGTAGAATATGGCATCAAAGAATAATTCTATATGCATCTTGAAAGCTCTTTTCCCAATGCCTTTGGCGATGACAGGCAACTGAAAAAGAAGAAGACAATACACATGGCAATCCCAACACCTAATGCTTCCAAAATAGTATTATCATGACAGTTTAATTGTTAGTTAATTAGATGATGGCAAAGAAATTAAATATCTTCCCCATTTAACATAGTTCACTTCTGCTATAAAATTATATCAAACAGTTCAAACTTCTGTTTTGCATAGACTGATGATAACCTTAGATCATTGTAAAGTCGGCAAATAAATAGTAAATTATATATCAGTAAGTATTAATTTGCACAGAGGACAGTCAATTAACGAGACAAACTATCTGTCAACTGTTCGTTTTCTGGATAAAGTCCCACAAGTTTGCTATTTTGTTGGTGGATGCCGGCAAATCTTGTGTGCGATAGAAGAGTTGACATTATGCAGAATGGTAGAATAAAAACTGCTTAAAAACACTGATTGTGTAAATGTTAGCAGTGGGAATATGTAAAAAATGACAGGTATCTCAGAAGGGCGGGAAACATAGCCAAAGGTTTCCATGTCAACTAGCCATCTGGGTTTTTTCTGTAGATAGCAAACTGGTCAAACCTTGCTAAAGTTGTAAAAAATACAATCTTTGTAGCAATCAAAACTGACGTTAAAATTTAGGTATTAAATTGTTTACAAATTTTGTAGTGAATTCACCTGTTTGCACATTGTCTCGAGGAGATGCACGTGTTGTGTATAATGTTGATGGGATGCTGTAGTGGCCACCAGAGGGAGCTCCTTGGCAACATCTGCTGCAGCGTCCGGCAGCTGCGATAGTTCGGCCAACAGATAGATGCATCTAGAAGGAAATATTTTAATTAGCACGTACGTTCTTATCCAAAACATTAAAATTCAATGGCATGAAATAATACTACTTTTAAGTGATCCATTTGCTGGACATGCTGGCTTCCTAATTCAAATAAAAACATGCATTACAAAATATTTATAAACATTTCTTAATTAAATAAAAAATAGAAGGCAAATTAATTTTACTCAGAGAATTAAAATCATTGCACGTGATATGTAGTCACTGGGAAGAAACAGACCCATGACTGGTTTCCCAATTATTTCTTCAGCTAACTCACCCATCTCCCAACTCCCAGGGTTCTGACGGCCTTTTGAACTGGTGATCCATGCACCCGCCCCCTCGCTTGCCCCGGTGCATCTTGGGAGCCAGCGAGCCACATGAGTACATCTACAAAAAGCACAGAACTGACAATATCTAGTCTTCAAGGGTTACTTATGTTACCAGTACATACAGAAAAGTTAAGATATGCTTTTTCATAATTTATATTAATGTTGACGTGTAGTGAAATGTTAGATATTTTTACTTAACAGATAATTGTAAAATTATTAATTATATTTGGCTAATATGCGCAGCTTAGATGTTTGAATATGTGTGGTTTATACTTTATAGAATAGTATGATTTCCATAACAAAGCAGTCAAATGTTACAGTTCTTTTAGAGTATTGTTTACTTCACAAAAAATGTCACTTAAAAAATGTTGGCTATGCCTCAAGACCTCTTCAGCTGACTGGCTTCACTACAGATCTGTCACATGACCAGCCACATTGAAAACAATTGGTATGAATGTATACATCCTATTTGTGAATTTGAATTGCAATTTACACCAGGCAAAAGGCAACACCAGGATGAAGCCTTGGCTGGGGCTGGATGTGTGAAGACCACCAGAAGCCATGTTGACATCAGGGAACATGATTGATGCCAGCACAAACTAAACAATACCATGCTCTATATTCACTCTACCTACAGTTTACTGAGCACCATCAAAGGAATTCTAGGTAGTCTGGACAAACGCAAGTACAGAGAGAAAGACAAGATCGTCGTTACGGGTACATGTGTAACTTGGTGTTTTCATTGCTACACACTGCATTGTTTGTCTGTCATTTTCTAAACAAATTTGGCACAAAATCGTCGAATTAATTAACACTGCCCGCCTTAGCAGAGACATATAATATCATAAAATATCATGTCCGCTGTCCGCATCCAAGAGGTGTCCATTCATCAGAGGGACATTAACATGGCAAAATGGTCCGTACATTGACAAACTGTCCCGACATAGCAGGTGTCCCCTCGTCAGAGGGTCAGCTGAAGGGAGGGACTACTGTACAACATTCTGGGATGGCAGCGGAATAGCAAGTAGCTTATGGCATCTGCTAGCTTGCTTTCTGATGCGAGAGGATTTTGCACAACATCCGGTATTGTAGTCATAGTAGCGTTCAACTATGATGTTCATACCATTTGTGTCTAACTATCTGAACACATAATTCAACACACCGTTGACATAATCTTGTACAATGCCAGTGGCCAGTAAATAATCCATAACTCGGTTCATCCATCGTCGACTGTTATTGCGGCAGTTGGAAGTGTTCTAGCTGATTATTACACCCGTAGTTTCCATTTAATAACTTGATTTGGATTTTATAATCCTCATATCTCCATTGTCGTCAAACATAGCAGTCGGCAAGGGTGCCGGTTCATGGGAGAATACAACATTCATATCGTGTGAAGTCAACATTCCCATGACGCGAGACTAGATTAGATTCGTTTCAAAGCAATCTACATTACCAATTTTGATGCGCCTCTTGCTGATCGACAAGGGTTCATTGAAACTTTCCGGCCAGTCAAGTTCATATTGTTCAATATGATTCCTGCCATTGGCGATGGAGTTGTCAACATTCACAGATTCTGTAGCTATTCTCCTAGAGACTATGTTGACAATGCCCTGAGGGTGGCCATTATTGTTCAGCAGATCAATGGAGGTATCCAACATTTGTCTATCAATCTATTTGTCTATCAATCTCCCTGTCTGTTGCGACACATTGAATGCGGCGGCCCGACAGATCTTCTTTGTTGGTTGCTTTGTTGTATGCGACTCCCTCATGCTGGCAACATCACTCTCAAGGAGGCTGGCTATGTAAAGACTTAGAGCCCACCTTTTCAAGGTTGACGGTATAAGCGTTACATCAACAATGCCTCCTGGTCCATGCCCACATTGCATAGATGTCGTCTCAATGTACATGTCTGACCAAATACCATTCTAAATACCTGGGTTGTGATGCATTACATGCTGTCCTTTCAGGAAGTTCTCCAACTGTCACATGTCCAGCTGCCAAAAAAGTACGGCATCCTTTATGGCCCAGAGATGAAGAGTCTAGTCTGCTTTGCACTCTGCATATATGGACATCATAATGTACACAGGCTTAAGGAGGTTCTCTATCCATAACTTGCAGCTCTCTTTTCCAGAAGAGACAGGATTGTTATGGTCCTCTGCTTTGTTGATCAGTGGACGCAGCAATTCTTTCACAACAATCCGCAAAGCTCTCGTATTTTGATGGAAGTTCTTTCCAGACAGCATCAGTGAAACTCCACCAAACGCAGCCTTCATTACCACTTCTAGTCCACTGTTACTCCAAGGCACCCAACTGATCCCACACAACTCATAAGTATATGCATACCCCCTAGTCTGGGCACAGTTGGCGAACATGTCAGGATAGACCCACATTGCAGTAAAGACTAAAGTAATGGTCTGGTCAGTTTGCCTCAGTATCCACCGAGCCTCCTTCGTTGCAGTCACAATAGTTGAAGGATCAGATGTTACCATATCTGTCAGCGGACTGTAAGCAATCGTTGTCTTTGGTTTCAGACTGTGATTATTCTCGCATGATTTCCTGGTGTTTAAGCTAGCAGTGTCGGGTGTGTCATTGTGAATATATGTATACTTATACTTCCACTTATAACGCTGTCATTTTGGATTACCTCTATGTCGCATTGTTGTACATTACTACAAATTAGTCCAATGAATTCCTCGGGTGCTTAAACATATATTTAGAAACAAAAAGTGAGTATATAGGTGGCTTAGCAGTGAAATTATGATCGATTTTACAAATATTTCATGTCATTGCGGCCATACTGGATATTTCAAATTCCTCAAGGATGCCAGAGTGGCATCATGCAGTTTCAGATTCAGTAGACCTTCTAGTTCTAAAAACCATCAAAAAACATTGGGTAGACTCCACTGCACGGTTCAACCCAAAATCACTGTTTGGCGGCAGGACTACATGTCTTCCTTACGAGGTCAATATCTTAGTTTGTGTACAATGTGTAGCTCTCACCTGTTTATCTGTGTGTAGCTCCATGTCATTGTCGCGTAGCCTCTTGACTACACCATAGGTGGCGGGACTCTTGTCGAGACTACTGTAGCGTTCGGCTGTCACTTCCTGTTTCTCCACTCCCGTTAGTCCTTCCCTTGCCTTCACCAACACCACCTCCTGGGCCTCCCTCCCTGGCAACACAACAACCACACACAGGTGTAAACCAGTAAAAACACCCATCCTCTGGATGGAGGTACATTCACACAGACACAGCAATCTTTCCCAAAATAATCATAAAAGAAGTTTGTTACAATGGAATGCAAGTTACATATAACAAGCTCAACTCAAACCATGCATAACTTTGTAACATTCAGTATGAACCCTAAAACCATTACTAAACCCATGACCAATGGGGAATTTTGAGAAAAAAATAACGGTGTTACGTTTTTCCTAATGGTCATTGATTAATCCCTGAAAGTTTGGCACTCAAGGTGCAAACCATCTTGGAGGAAAACATTAACTTACCCTCACAAAAAAGGTTGCTCAACTATAGTTACATGTTGTTACCCAGCAACAGGGATGATATGCAATATTGGAATATACAAATTTGAGTAATGGATAGTATTTGAATAATTTTCTAAATGTTCAATATTTATTTTGTATTTGTTGCACTTCAAAAGAACTGCAGTATAACCAGTGTGTAAAATAATCTCCAAGGTGGTAGGCTGGACAAAGCAAACACCAAAGGTATGAAGTCCACCTAAGACAGTCTGGGGGTTTACCCCCATAGTTAATTGAAAATATTTTCACAACCAAGTTCTTCCTAAGTAATTAGCAATGAGAAAATTCATTAGAAATTTACACTTGATGTCGTTCACAAAAACATGTGACTGATGTACATACAACAGTGCGAGTGTGAGACTACAATACAGAACATGCACTGCACTCACCGTAAGCTCGCACCACATTGGCGAGTGCCAGTGCTGCCCCCTGGCGAACAGAGGCGATAGGGTCTTGAAGATTCTCAAAGAACAGTGTGTAGAGATCTTTCATGACGCCCCTGCAGAGAGATGGTCATGAAAACAGAGTGAATCTACTGGAAACAGAACATGGCATGCTAAACTAGCCAAGACCTGCCTACATGAATAAGTCGAATCAAATCACACAACAGTTTTGTCGTAAATGAAATATCACAGACGTGTAAAAATCAGTAAAACATTGAACGAGTAATAATTCAATTCCAGTATGTTTACTTATATTTAATAATACCCAAATAGACAAAATCAGAATATAAATTAAAACATGATTATTACAAATTCCACAGTCAAGCACATCATTCTTCATTTTGCAGTTAACATGTAACAACATATGACAACATGTGTTATCTTTAATCATTTCATTTTACGAGCGACAATGGTTTCTTACTTGGATTCCTCAGGGAAGCATAGAACAAAGTTCCCACAAGCAACACAGGATGCTGGAAAGTAAGCAACATTTCTGTAATTTAATATTGTATGTAATTAACATTTTGCATAAGTAGTGTGCACTCATTATTATACAACAAAAAACAGCAGCAATAACTTTCATAGTGAAGAACAAAACCTCCACACAGTCGGTGCTTAAATCCAGTTTGCTCAGCACAACAACGATGATTTCTCTTCTCCTTGTATTCCATACCATATTATCCATGGAGAATAGACACTCATGCAACATGTTAACCTCCACGCAACATGTTTACCTTCTAGCAATGGATTACCCCTCCCCAGCAACAACAAATACCAGATAATCATATATACAGCTTCTTACCCCTGTTATCCTACGTGCACTAGACACTAGTGTCCACTTACCGTCCCTAACTGGCCAGCTCTCATCCTTGAAGCATACGAGTAAGGCATCGAGTAGCCTTGGTACATGTGACCTCACCACGTCCTTGTCCACCTGTCACAAGCAAGCTCAGTCAACTTACCATAATCAATGTATTTATTTTGAAACCGAAAACAATTCAATTCTCAGCTGTCCTAAAAGATAAAGTACAAAAACGTTATTTTGTAGATTCGTAGGATGCCCGAAAACATTACGTCCAAAAACATGTGGTCAACATGGCAGTCCAGTCTGCTCTGGTGGGTTTCACACACGAGATCAAAGATTATTTGAATGACAGCTGTTACAATGTAATTAAATTCCAAATGCAACAGGGAATGGCAAGTGGGTGGTTGAAATGCTGATTACTGTAATGACTGAAGTATAATAACATCTTCAGCTGTCTGAAAACATAAAGTACAAAAAAAAATGATCCTTAGGGTGTATGAAAACATGCAGTGTCTGAGTATATACTGTCATTGTGGGACTTACAGCCATTTTGTTTGGTCACCAACTGCTCATCTGTCACTTGTCCGAGTATATACTGTCATTGTGGGACTTACAGCCATTTTGTTTGGTCATCAACTGCTTATCTGTCACTTGTCCGAGTATATACTGTCATTGTGGGACTTACAGCCATTTTGTTTGGCCACCAACTGCTCATCTGTCACTTGTCCGAGTATATACTGTCATTGTGGGACTTACAACCATTTTGTTTGGCCACCAACTGCTCATCTGTCACTTGTCTGAGTATATACTGTCATTGTGGGACTTACAACCATTTTGTTTGGCCACCAACTGCTCATCTGTCTCTTGTCTGAGTATATACTGTCATTGTGGGACTTACAGCCATTTTGTTTGGTCACCAACTGCTCATCTGTCACTTGTCTGAGTATATACTGTCATTGTGGGACTTACAGCCATTTTGTTTGGCCAACAACTGCTCATCTGTCACTTGTCTGAGTATATACTGTCATTGTGGGACTTACAGCCATTTTGTTTGGCCACCAACTGCTCATGTGTCACTTGTCCGAGTATATACTGTCATTGTGGGACTTACAGCCATTTTGTTTGGTCACCATCTGCTCATCTGTCACTTGTCTGGGTATATACTGTCATTGTGGGACTTACAGCCATTTTGTTTGGCCACCAACTGCTCATCTGTCACTTGTCTGAGTATATACTGTCATTGTGGGACTTACAGCCATTTTGTTTGGTCACCAACTCCTCATGTGTCACTTGTCCGAGTATATACTGTCATTGTGGGACTTACAGCCATTTTGTTTGGTCACCAACTGCTCATGTGTCACTTGTCTGGGTATATACTGTCATTGTGGGACTTACAGCCATTTTGTTTGGTCATCAACTGCTCATGTGTCACTTGTCTGGGTATATACTGTCATTGTGGGACTTACAGCCATTTTGTTTGGCCACCAACTGCTCATCTGTCACTTGTCTGAGTATATACTGTCATTGTGGGACTTACAGCCATTTTGTTTGGTCACCAACTGCTCATCTGTCACTTGTCTGAGTATATACTGTCATTGTGGGACTTACAACCATTTTGTTTGGCCACCAACTGCTCATCTGTCACTTGTCTGAGTATATACTGTCATTGTGGGACTTACAACCATTTTGTTTGGCCACCAACTACTCATCTGTCACTTGTCCGAGTATATACTGTCATTGTGGGACTTACAGCCATTTTGTTTGGCCACCAACTGCTCATCTGTCATTTGTCTGAGTATATACTGTCATTGTGGGACTTACAGCCATTTCGTTTGGCCACCAACTGCTCATCTGTCACTTGTCCGAGTATATACCGTCATTGTGGGACTTACAGCCATTTTGTCTGGCCACCAACTGCTCATCTGTCACTTGTCCGAGTATATACTGTCATTGTGGGACTTACAGCCATTTTGTTTGGCCACCATCTGCTCATCTGTCACTTGTCCGAGTATATACTGTCATTGTGGGACTTCTAGCCATTTTGTATGGCCACCAACTGCTCATGTGTCACTTTAGTGATTCATTCCAAACATGTCCAGTACTTATGATAACTGTGATAGGTTTAATATCAGAATCACATCCAAATATTTGTATTACTGTCATAGTTTCATGACCAGTTGCGAGCATCACTGGTCAAATGTATTTAGAATCAATTATACAGAAGAGAACAAAATTTATCCAAACCCTAATAGACCCAACAACCATCTTACAGGAACCGAACTGCAACAACTAACCCAATTAAAAAGCTGACTTACCTTTGACCCAAGCTCTGCGATGCATGCGCAGGCTGCTTCTCTGACTGCGTGATTGTCTGCCTCCGTCTGCTTCACGTAGAAGTCAACCTACAACACAAATACCGTCTCGTAAACAAATGACAGACTTCATGATACGAGTGATATGGATGAATGAATGAATCACGATGTGATATATTGATATAATTGACAATTTGTCGCAGGTGACATGGATATCATGATATAATTTACAATTTGACAAGAGTGATGTGAATGAATTAAATCAAATTTAATTTTGTAACAGCAACAACACAATGGTACACACAAAAACAACTGTTTCTAAACATAAAGTTGTGTTGCCCTGAAGACCAGATGGCATGTTAGATGCTGTCTTCCTGTGAACCCAAAAATACAATGTATAGATATGTATATATAAGTATATGATGATTATATGAAAACGGCTGTATGATCACATAACAATGGACTGTGGGTGCGATGGCGAAAACAATTTATTATAGAAAATTACTTTTAGAAAACAATTGTCAAGAGATCTGTCTGAATCCAAACATAAATATAAAAAAGCCTCTTGAAATGAATGAATGAATCATGATATATCATGATATAATTGACATCCCAATACAGACCTCATGACACAAGTGCTATATACCTACCACAGGCTGTATGTGCTGTTCTACCAGTCGTCTACCGCCCTCTGCTGTCACTTGCCGCCACGTCTCCTGGTTGTAGATTCGCACACCCTCCGCCACATAATATCTACAAGGGCAGACACAAGTTAATACACAAGGTATCACACATGGTGTCTTATAGTCAACATGACTGACTGGTCACAGCATAATAATAATAATATATTTTATTTAATATAGCGCCAGATCCAATTATAAATTGTTCGTGGCGCTTTACAACATGTAGAACCCAGATAGAGGTATTAATGATGGCTAAATAAGCATGCATTTTCTAAAAGAAAATTTAAATATTAGTAAAATACGAATAAATACAGTAATTAAATAAATATATTAAAATAATGATCATAGCTACAGTTCTATGTAGAAATAAGACATTGTCAATTCATTTAACTGAACTAATGTACATGTAAGTATAAAATAAATATATAAATAGGTTAATTAATACATAAGAGATATAAAACAAATCAATGCAGAGAGTAAACTATGCCACATTGGACAAGAACGAGTCTAAAAAAATGAGTCTTTAAGCGTGCCTTGAAAGTAGAGAGACAATCAGACGTTTTAATGTCATTAGGCAAAGTGTTCCACAATGTCGCTGCGGCGACCGCAAACGAATTGTCCCCAGCTTTGACATGAGTCCGCAGGACCGTTAACATGTTATTGTTGGTAGAGCGCAGGGCTCTTGTTGGTTTGTATGGGCATACAAGGTCGCATAAATATTTCGGGGCATCGCCATGCACAGCTTTATATGTAAACACTAATAGCTTAAAGTCGATTCTGTGTGCTACAGGCAACCAGTGAAGAATGCACAACAGAGGCATGGCGCTGTCACTCCGTGGGCGGCGTAGGATCAACCTAGCAGCAGAGTTGTGCATTCTCTGCAGTCGAGCGATGTTGTTGACAGAAGTGCCGTATAGAAGTGAATTGCAGTAATCAAGCCTTGATGTAATAATGGCGTTGACGACACGTTCCTTTGTCGACGTTGGGAGATAACGACTCATCTGGTTAATATGGCGCAGGTGAAATGAGCACACACTGACGATGCTTGAAACTTGCTTCTTAAAATCGAGGTGGCGATCCATAACGGCACTACGGGAAGATATTCCGTTTTATTGTTGTTCATGCACATGTAGTTTGATGTCATCCACTGATTGACAATATCTAGACACTCCTCCATACTAAGGCTTCGTATTACATTATTTTCCACACAGCTTGTTCCAGATCCATCTCATGAAAAACTACACATATCATAGTATCACTTCCACTTGCTAGTTCATTTGTATGTTTTTAAAAATGTAGTTTTAGTGAAATACAAACTACTAAAATATATCTGACCACATAAAGTCAAAATCTGACAAAACAACTTACAAACGTGGTCTGGCTCTGTACATAAGTCTGTTCATATAGTTGTACTTTATCTGATGAAAGGTAAATTCAGTCACCGACTTTAACAAAGAAGTGCACAAAGTAAAATAAAAACAAACCCAAACATTTATCATCTGGACCTATCATCAGACAAAGAACAGCACTGACACAAATGGGTACTATATACCATGCACATTGAACATTAATGACTGTGTACATTATAAAGGGGAAGTGACCAAGTGTGACATGTAGTGCTTAGACTGACCTGTTGAGACAGAGGGGTGGGAGGAGGTCGTTGTAGAACTTGAATCTGTCGCCCTCTGACAAACCAAGGAGAAACTGTCTCACGGCCACTGACGCAGCCAGGCGCACCTACACACACAGGGTATTACATCATGAGAGAAACTTGTTTCACACCAAAATTCTAGCTTAGAGGCACATCAAACGTAGATTAGAGGCCACGTCAAACCTAGTTAAGAGGCACATCAAAACAAAAGCATTAATCAATCACAGCATTGGTAATCACTATTAGTTTTCAACAGATAGATGAACATGCCAGGGAGTTAAGGTGTGCAAGCCAGATTGAACAGGTAAATTTTCAGATGACGACAAAACAGTGACAACCGTTATTGTGTTCCCTAGTAATCTAACACTACGAGAGTGAATTCTAAAGAGTCACTGCAGCAAACCAAGAAAGCCAAAGTCCAATTACAGTTTCAACTCTAGGAAAAAACAATGAAGTAAAAAGCGCAGAAATGTTGCAGGATTTTTTTTTTAATTCCAATGTATTCAATTTAAAATTAGAGCTCATAACTATTCCTGATAACACTTGCACATATGCACGCATACAATTAAGAAAGCACCAACACTGACACTGCATTCCTACCTGACTCCAGTTATCAGCAAGCCCTGTGCCAAGCCACTTAGAGAACTGATCTCCCAGTTGGTAGATGGCGTTGTCCTCCGGTGAAAGAAGCACCTCCCCACCTACAACAGAGCTCTCACACTGGTGGCAGGTAGACAGATCACCTCCCCACCTACAACAGGGCTCTCACACTGGTGGCAGGTAGACAGATCACCTCCCCACCTACAACAGAGCTCTCACACTGGTGGCAGGTAGACAGATCACCTCCCCACCTACAACAGGGCTCTCACACTGGTGGCAGGTAGACAGATCACCTCCCCACCTACAACAGAGCTCTCACACTGGTGGCAGGTAGACAGATCACCTCCCCACCTACAACAGGGCTCTCACACTGGTGGCAGGTAGACAGATCACCTCCCCACCTACAACAGGGCTCTCATGCTGGTGGCAGGTAGACAGATCACCTCCCCACCTACAACAGAGCTCTCACACTGGTGGCAGGTAGACAGATCACCTCCCCACCTACAACAGGGCTCTCACACTGGTGGCAGGTAGACAGATCACCTCCCCACCTACAACAGAGCTCTCACACTGGTGGCAGGTAGACATATCACCTCCCCACCTACAACAGGGCTCTCACACTGGTGGCAGGTAGACAGATCACCTCCCCACCTACAACAGGGCTCTCACACTGGTGGCAGGTAGACAGATCACCTCCCCACCTACAACAGAACTCTCACACTGGTGGCAGGTAGACAGATCACCTCCCCACCTACAACAGGGCTCTCACACTGGTGGCAGGTAGACAGATCACCTCCCCACCTACAACAGGGCTCTCACACTTGTGGCAGGTAGACAGATCTATGTCCTTCATGCAAGAACCATCTGAATAGTCTGGCATACTAGGTCTGTCTTACAGAACTAACATGAGTTTCGTTCTGGAAGTTTGTCATTGGCCTATTTTACACTATTTCATGGTTTTCCTCCAAACAGCTAGCCATCTGTCACCACTTGACTTCATTAAATGCATTTTCATCGTTTTTACACCATGAAAATAAAAATTTGTTGCAGAGATTTAAAAAGTTGATTCTCATCAAAATTGCAATTCCACCTAAAGTGATTCTGATTCCAAACCTTAAAAAAAACAATTTTGATATTGGAAATCGAAGGCTGCTCCAGATCTGCATTTCAACAAACATGTCCATGGTGTATAGTTAGTAACGATAAGGAAATTCATCAAATTAAACGTGTAACAACGCATAGAATGTCAACCCACTTTCTGAGTAGTTGCATCCGACGAGTGATCCACAGACGTAGTAGCCAGTCTCCCGTACGAATCTGTTGGTGTGTGAGAGCGTCTGGAAGATAAGGTCAAGGAGCTCCTGACTCACAAACCGGTTGAAGTTTGTGCCACAGCCATTGATCACTGCCTGCAGACATCTGCAAGTGGAAGCAATTTCTCTCAGGAATTTTGCCAGTAATGGAAGCAACATACAGAAACTGTAAGAGGATGGCGATCAATGCACTAATTGAGCAGATGTGTGAAGAAGAGGGCGTGGGATTCATAGATTTATGGGGGTACTTTGTTGGGAGAGAAGATATGTACATGAGAGATGGCCTCCATCTAAGTGGAAAGGGGGCAGCAGTATTCTCAGAGAATCTGCTGCGATCTGTTGACAGTGGGACAGGTTGCATCTATTTAAACCAAATTTGCAGGGGGGACTTGCAGAGAAGCCTGAAACTGGAGGCATAGATAGACAGCAAAAATAATTCAGCAAAGAACAGTCTGGAAAACTCTTCTGAAGCTGGATATAAATGTGTTTGTTTAAATGCAAGGAGTATAGTAAACAAAAGAAATGAACTAAACATTATGGTAGAAGATATTGACCCTCACATAATAGGTATAACCGAATCATGGGCAACCACCGATATATCAGATGCCGAATTGGGACCGACAGGATATGTAATGTTTAGGAAAGATAGAATAGGAAGAAGGGGAGGTGGAGTTATTTTATATATATTAAAGAATCTATCCAGGCTTATGAAATAAAATTAGACAGAGAAGCAGATTGCGAAGAAGCTGTTTGGTGTAACATAGTTACAGGAAACTCAACGTTAACGGTTGGATTAGTTTATCGAAGCCCAAACAAAAGCATAGAAGAGAATGAAAAAATACAAAACGCTATAAGGGAAGTGAGCAAACGGGACTGTGTTATTATGGGGGATATTAACCATGGGCATATAAAATGGAAATCTCTACAGAGTATGGGTAGTGAGGACCACAAGTTTTTTATTTTTAGTACAAGATAGTTTCCTTTCTCAACATGTGCTAGAACCAACCAGGGGAGAGAATGTGTTAGACATAGTTTTGTCCTCACAGAATGAATTAGTTGACAATGTCAGGACATGTGAGCCACTGGGGAATAGTGATCACAATCAGATACATTTTACCATCAAAGTAAAATCAGAAAGGAATAGTAAAAAGCAGTACAGGAGAAATTTCCACAAAGGAAAATATAAGGACATAAGGAAATATTTAGCAAATATAGACTGGAATAACACACTGAAGAATAAGACAGCAACAGAATGCTGGAATATCTTAAAGAGTGAAATTGAATGCATCATCGTCAAATTTGTTCCCTTAAAAAACACGGGAAACGGTCCAAAAAGAAACACTTATCGAAAGAAGCCATTAGAAAAATTAAGTATAAACAAATGATGTGGAAGTCATATAGACGTACTGGAAATGACGAAGAATACAAAAATTTATAAAGAAGCACTAAACCAAGCTACAGCTAAAATTAGAAATTCAAAGAGAAGCTATGAACATAAATTAGCTTGTAATATAAAACATGACAGCAAGAGGTTTTTATGCGTATGTTCGGATAAGGTCGGTCCTCTAGAAGATAGTGCTGGAAATGTAATATCAGAAGGATTCTTAATGGCAGAAGACCTGAATTAGTATTTTAGTTCAGTGTTTACCATAGAAGACATTAGTTCGGAGAAAGTTCAGGATAAGGTCGGTCCTCTAGAAGATAGTGCTGGAAATGTAATATCAGAAGGATTCTTAATGGCAGAAGACCTGAATTAGTATTTTAGTTCAGTGTTTACCATAGAAGACATTAGTTCACTGCCAGTACCAGAGGCTAAGTTCAAGGGGGCAGAATCAGACTATTTAAGACAGTTAATTGTAACCCCAGAAATGGTAGCTAAGAAAATTAGGGCTATGAAGGATAATAAATCACCTGGAGTGGATGGTATTCCACCCAAACTACTATTGGAAATTGTAGAACAAATTAGCATACCGCTTGCAACAGTTTTCAACTTGTCATTAGAAGAGGGAGTGGTTCCTTTAGAATGGAAAGAAGCAAACATTATACCGTTATTTAAAAAAGGTTCGAGAAACAAGTCAAATAATTATAGACCAGTTAGTTTAACATCGGTGATTTGTAAATTATTAGAAAGACTAATTAAAGATCACATGGTGGATTTTCTTGTTAAACATAACTTGATAAACCCATCTCAACATGGGTTTCTAAAAGCGAGGTCATGCTTAACAAATATGTTATGTTTTTTGGAAGATATCACTAAGTGGGTAGATGATGGATCACCAGTAGATATCATCTACTTAGATTTTCAAAAAGCTTTCGACAAAGTGCCACATCAGAGATTACTGCTTAAACTAAAAGCCCATGGCATAGGAAATGGTATAATTAACTGGATAGAAAAATGGCTGATTGACAGAAGACAACGGGTAGTTGTTGATGGGGAGGCTTCAAACTGGAAATCAGTTTTGAGTGGGGTTCCACAGGGATCAGTACTGGGACCTATATCATTCTTAATATATATAAACGATTTGGACGATGATATAGCTAGCAAGGTGTTGAAATTTGCAGATGATACAAAAGTGTTTAGAAGGATTAAAAGTGATGGAGATAGACAGCATTTACAAGATGATCTTGACAGGTTGATCAAATGGTCTGAAAAGTGGCAAATGTTGTTCAATTTTGGGAAATGTAAATGCCTTCACACAGGACATGGGAACGAATATGTAGAATATACAATGAGGGGAACTGTACTAAGTACTACTGTAAAAGAAAAAGACTTAGGGCTGACAATTAGTGCTGACATGAAGGTTTCAGAGCAGTGTGGAATTGCAGCTTCAAAAGGAAATCAAATCCTTGGATTGATTAGGCGAAATATAGCATATAAAGAAAAAGAACTAATAATACTGCTGTACAAAACAATAGTTAGGCCTCATTTAGAATATTGTATACAAGCGTGGAGGCCATACTGCAAGAAGGACATAGATATGCTAGAAAGAGTACAGAGGAGAGCGACTAAAATGATACCAAAACTGAGGGATCTTAGTTATGAAAAACGCCTAAAAGAATGTGGTTTAACAACACTAGAGACCAGGAGATTGAGAGGAGATCAGATAGAAGTGTTTAAAATATTGAATGGTTATGAAAATATTGATAGAGATGTTTTTTTCAGTTAAGAAAGATAGAAAGACTAGAGGATATGAAGTTACATTAGTAAAGGAGCAGTGTAGATTAGACGTAAGAAAGTTCTAATTTTCACAAAGGACTGTAAATGAATGGAACAGATTACCTGATGATTGTGTGGTGCTAGTAGTGTGAATGTTTAAAAATAAAATCGACACATACCTCAGTAGGGCTGGATATATGTAGATAAAAGGGTTGGACTCTCGATAAGCCACCTGCCTTCTAGAGTTAATTCTCTGGATGGCAATCTTGTTAAATTTTGAGATAACTGTTGGTCATATTTTTAATCCTGAAGATTTCTTGCAAGTGGATTTATGGGTCACCTCAAATGTGCAGTGTACCAACAACAAAATGTCTCCATTCGCTGTAGGTATTTGATGTCACTTTTTAATCCTACAGATGTTTTGCGAGTGGCTGCAAGTTAGTAGTCTTCCCGAATATGCAGTTGATGGCAGCAATAACATTATTTGGCATTGTTTAATGAGACCAACAATAAAAATTAAAGAACATACCCTCTAAAATGCATGTTTAAAATAAATAGTACAAAACCCAACATTACAATTTTTCAAATCCACACAAATTGAAGAATCTAACTCCCTGAATGTTGCCTGATTGTTGGACCTTTTGTAAAAAAAAGTATGATCGTAACATTTATTGAGTAATACGAGTAGATAAAAACACTATTCAGCAACCAATAAACAAACATGTTTTGGTGTATTTTATTGTGTTGTATTATTAGACTATGTAACAGGAAAATAGCAAAAATAAATATGCTGCTTGCTACTATCAAAATGGATGCATTTGTTCATGGAAACAGGACAAACAGTTCCTCAGCACTCACTTCATCCATGTTTCCAGAGACTTCCAGCCTGCCGTATCGTGGAATATCTCCTCCGCACTTGTGCTGCTCAGACGCTGCAAGGTAGAGACCATCAAAGTAGACCACATCTGATGTCAGACACATATTAGTAAGATTCTGTAAGAGTCACTCTTCAGAAACATTGGGACTAATGAACTGTTATATTAAGGGATGTATGCCATTCGTTTTTATTGTAACATTGTGTTGTACATAATAAAATGTCACAGTTACTGCCAAAATGTTGTAACAAAGCAGAAATCCACAGTTCAATGTCTACACAAATTGTCGGGCTGTCTCTCATGTACCTGGGTAATAAGATCAGATAATTCCTCGGAAGCCTGTGACCTGACGGGGACTTGATGACATCATATGTACACACATGTGTAATTGGCCAAAAAGCAAATGTACAGACTAGCTCCCTTTAACTGCCTAGAATTTGTAATAGACAGGCCATATATACAATGTATAAGAAAAAAGTATTGATCTAAATTCACAAAATCTGAAGAGTTGTTAAGTATGAAAAATATCATCAGCATGGTAAATAAAAAAATGGGCCAAGTGGCCCTTAAGTCCTTTGGACTAATACGTCTATATGTGACCCCGGCTGACCAAATGAGTGATAAGTCGGAAAAATTGTAACATTGTTTTCTTACATCCTTGTAAAGGTTTGGTAGGGTGCTTTAAACGGTTTCAAAAAATATGACTGCTACAAAAATTGGCAAAGTTATGGAGCATTGAACATGGTAGGGATCAAAAAGAGAAAATGAAGAAAATGGCTGTTGAAGTTTTACATTATATATGCAAATGGATTGCAAGGAAATATTACATGCACAACATTCAAATGTTGCACACAGTATGTAATATGTATGTTATGTTGCAATGATACACTGGAAGTACAAATGTGCTGCTACAAAGACTTATCAAGTTATGCCAGATTATGTCTTCATGTGTAAAACTTTATGGTTATTCTTCTTGTATAAATGAATGTATTTATAGTAGTTTTTAAGAATGTCTTAAAGGAAATAAAAATAGGCATTAGCTAAAATCCTTTTTCCATGTGTACACAAAGTTTAACATTGTATGTAACATTTGACAACATTAAACAAATACAGAAAAATACATTTGTAGCATAAATTCGATTTTAAGCCCGTCTGTGAAGCGATTCCCGCGGAAAATGAAATTTTAATGAGCTAGGCGATCAAGTGGTATCGTGACGTCACTTATCACACACACTCGCATCAGGCCGACCCTTTCCATGCATTCAGAGCATGTTTACAAGGATAGCTTGTAGAAACGAGCGTCAGAACGAGTTATTGTGCAATATTCTAATTCAATATTCTTTAAAACTAAGAGGACAGATTATTTGAGAGCAAAAGGTAGACTCGCTGTTTGACAGTTTAAAACCTACAGGCAACTGTCCAGTTTAACAGGGGTCTAGTGGCTTAATGCTGTCTGTTGACACAAGCTACTGCCAGTGACCAATTACACATTAGTCACAGTTTCCATCAAACAATAGCAGGCAGAGAATCTTAGCTCCACAGCTGGGTGTAATACACAACCAGAGCCACCACTGATTCATGGTCAAGTAGATTAGCTCAATGCACCAACTAAGACAATACACAACACTATGAGTGACAGTGTCCAGAGTGAGGCCCAAGTGGTGTCCTCATTGCTGAAGAGATCAATTAAACCTGCCAAGTGGGTGACATTCTGCACAAGTGTTCATTAATCCTTAGTGATTGTTCAGAACACCAGATTGACCACATACCTAAACAAAGCGAATGTAATAGGTGAAGAACAGGCAGTGTTCAAATAGGGGTATTGGTTGAATTGTATTTGTCTCGACGCAAAAGGCTTTATTGTGCCTTCATCGATTATAAGAAAGCATTTGATTTAGTAGACCGGTCCTCCCTGTGGTCTAAGATAATTTCATGCGGTATTAATGGTATTGTGTTGAAAGTTGTATACAACATGTACAAAAATGCTAAATCATGTATAAATGAGGGCCAGGCTGTGTCAGCCTTCTTCTCATGTGATGTATAGGTATGGCGAGAGGAAAACTTGTGTCCTTTGTTATTTGCTATTTACCTTAATCATTTTGAACACTGTTAGTCACAATTATAACGGACTTGACATGGCAGCTGGTGAAATTTACAACAACCTTAGGGATGGTGTTGTAGAAAATGTCTGTTCTACTATATGATGATGACACTAGAATGATTCAATCAAATACAGATTTCTTGCTTATGTATAGCGGAACTATGTCAACTCTTCTAATGGTTGACATTTGGTTGTTTCAGGTGTCAACTATATTATGAATTTGTAATTATTAGTCTATATTGATACAATTGATTCACACAGTACCATGTCTACAAAAGGCATGGCAAGCGTAAACAGAACAGTAGAATGCATTTGATATCAAAAAAGTGTAGGATATTTCACTCTATAGTTGTCCAGAATATTAATGTTCTATGTTTGTCACCTACAGGTGACAGAATATTAATTTTCTATGTTTGTCACCTACAGGTTTCTACAGACAATACATCTTTAACCAATATACACCACAGTCACACCATTTTATAATAATTAAATGAACATCAAAATAAACACAACTTGCAATTATAGAAATCAATAGTTTTGAAGATAAAAAGTGTTAGGCAACTGTTCAGTCTAACAGGGGTCAAGTGTGTCTACTCTGCCTGGGCGCTGTGACCAATTAAAGATTAGTCATGGTCTCAATGGAACAGTAGCACTATGCTGCAGAGTTTAGTCATGGTGTTGACTTTGTGGCACATTAAACAAAATCTACTGTTGGGGTGGTCTCAAGGGCCCTTCTCAAAACCACATCACTAGATAATGTAAAACTTTTGCACTTTGGGGGCCCCTTAGGTGTTCTTAGAATGATTCAATCAAATACAGATTTCTTGTATATAGTGGCAGCACCCTAAGATACATATATGCAAAATTAGAAAAAGTTGCTGAACAGTTTTTGAAAAAATAGGCCAAATGTTACATTTCTACCAGTTTTGGGGTCCTTGGAGGCCCTAGGGAGCCCTTAAAATGATTCAATCAAATACAGGTTTCTCGTGCATAGTGGCAGTGCCCTAAGATGTCTATGCAAAATTAGAGAAAAAGTTGCTGAACGATTTCCGAGATACAGCAGATAACGGCGGACGCAGAGTGATGGCAATAGTCCCTTGGACCTTCGGCCAAAGGACTAAAAATGGGCCAAGAAGTCCTTTGGACTACATTTGTGTGAGTTTGTAATTATTAATAAAATGTTTTTTGTGAATCATAGTTACAGATCATTAAGGGTTGTGATGAAAGTAAAATGTTGACATGTTTATTGGAGACTATATGCATGCCAGTGAAGATACACCTGGAAATAAAATATTCGAGTAGACCATTTTGTGAAGATTGTATATACTAGTTAATGTGTTATTAAAAATACTATAGGATAACTCTGTTATTTTATGTGTTTGCAGGAGAGTTGGTGAGCTGCAATCTCGCATGTAGCGCAGTTAAAGGTTGTTTAAGAAAATGTGCAAACATTTTCTGTTCTCATTTTGTCCCTCCCCCAGAATGGAAAGGATGTAATAATCCCTTTACAGCTGTTCGCAGCTAAACTGGGATTTGTACTGTGCGTATCGTCATTCCTTATAATTTTGGCTAAATATGCTTTAACCTTTTTGAGTAGTTATTTTATTTTATATATTATTGTATACCTAAGTTATTTTAGTTTAATCCTAGATCATATCTTTATACTGCATTGATAATTATGTCTATTGCTGTTTTAAAGTTTCTCAGGTTCTGCCAGTACAGCATGGATTCCCATTACACATTATAGTTATAGCCCACATGGAGGCATTCTGTTTGACACTGGGACAAAGGCAGGCAGTGGGCTGAGGATAGTCCAATACACAGGCTTACAGCATAATCTCTGACAAATACAGATTTCTTGTGTATAGTGGCACTGCCACATGAAATGTCTATTGCAAAATCAGAGAAAAAGTTATTGAATCTTGAGTTTTTGAAAAAATAGGCAAAATGTGAAAATTTACCAGTTTCGGGGGCCCTGGGTGGCCCTTAGAATGATTCAATCAAATACAGATTTATTGTGCATAGTGGCAGTACCCGAAGATACATCTATGCAAAATTAGAGAAAAAGTTGCTGAACGGCTTCCGAGATATATGGCAGGTAACGGCGCATGGTGGACGTGGAGTGATGGCATAAGTCTGCTGGACCTTCGGCCCAAAGAACTAAAAAGGAAATACAAAATCACCCCAATCAACGCACCCGTCTAGTTGGCGATGTTTCTGGACTGCTATCATTGCTGCTGCTAATGCTCCTTCCTGCCAGTTTCTCGGCCAAGTTCTCCGTGTCGACATGGCCACTCACTGTTGGCTCGACCATCGGCTGGCGCTCGAGGTTGGAGATCACCCCCTGCATGATGACATTCTTGGTGTCCTCGTACACAGACGAACCAACACGCCTGCACAGCATCCCCATCACTTCACCTGTAAGAAATATTGTTTGCTTTCTTGTTGGCCAAATTACTTCTGGTATGCTGTGGTATTAATAATTAACGAGTAGCAGCAAAGCTGTCTGAGAAATAAAATTGACATAACTGAGATGTGCATTTTATTGGTGGTGTGAAATTTATGTGGGTATTGCAGTCCCGAGACTTGAAGAAAAAAAACTTATATACATATGAACAATGACTTAAAATGGACAAGAGTGTGAGTGGTTGTCGTTTTATATTTGAACAATGACGGCATCATTAATTTTACTGTCAATTATTATTTTAAAATACTTAAAAAGTGGACATGTTGTCAATGCATCAACAAAAATAACAATGAACTGTCGAATTTCGTATGGTGCATTATGGGATGGATGTGGAGTAATGACGTGTTGTTACGTCTGATGATGTCAGACGGACAAATGTGGCACTCGGTCATGATTCCAGAATGGCCTTCCAGAATCCAGTTCTACCGGCACCGTCGCCACCACTGGCACCAGCAGTGTAAAGTGCCAAGCAAGCATGGGCGGCTATAAAACGTCACAAAAATATACCTGCGGCTAATCTGACCCTGGATTCTGGATCTTCCAACTTCTGCAGCGCACACTCTTTCGCCACGCCGGTAAACTCATCGGAACATTTCAGCGAGCTCTCGTCAGACACGCCAAGCGATAGAAGTTCCCTGAAGCCCATCAACGCCCCGTGCTTTCGCTCCCACGGCGCGTCGGCATCTTGTAACAACAGACGCACCGAATTTTCGAGTTGCTTTAAACCTTCGCTGCTTGTTTCCTTTAGATGATTGTGTAATTCTACTGCTCCGCGATCACGTTCAATCTTAGCAGAACTGCACAATAGTTCGAGCACCCCTGTTTGTTCCGCCATGTTTTCCGACGCGAAAGATCGTGTTTTGTAAGCTCGTTTGTGATTGGTGAATAACCACACAACTACCAATGAAATACATTTTTACAAATTCCTCTTACTTTCCGAGATTTATAACCAGGTGGTACCCAATTGCAGGTGCTACTCGTTGGAATAACTGTACAATAAACTAAAACAACAGTTTTCTTACAGATCTCAACTAAATCGCCAACATGGGTGTTCCAGCATTCTTCCGATGGTTAAGTCGGAAGTATCCATCCATTGTTGTGCACTGCATTGAAGAGAAGGTAATGGTTATATGCTTACTGGGCGATAATTAGTAAACATTGCCTATTTCTTGTTGGTATCGGGTTTGGAGAACTTTGGGTACATTCGGTGTAAATTTTTCCTCGGTTCATATTTTTTATTTACAATGTTAGTGTTGTGTTACTACTTAGAAGTAAGACAGTTTGTTTCCTTTTGGGAAAGGTTTAGGCAACTCCGAAAACAAGCCACTATTAGGGTGGTCGGACCAAAATGTTGTTTCGTAAAAAAAAATGTTTTCTCATTTTTCCCTGATAGTAGTCACTATAAGAAGTACAACGGTAGTTGTTTCATGTATCTAAGTGAAATATTCAAACAACTACAGCTTGGTAAAGTTTCGAATTTCATGACATTTTCTGACGGTTTTCTGACAGATCTAATTTTGCTTATAAATCACAAGAATTTTTTTTAATTATTTTCCCCTGATAATAGTCACTAATAGAAGTGCAATGGTGCTTGTTTCATGTACATCAATGAAATATTAAAGAAACTGCAGTTTTGTAAAATTTCTAATTTCATGTTTTTTTCCGACAATTTTCCGTTAGATTTGATTTTGCATATAAATCACAAGGACAATTTTTTTTTTATATTTTCCCACATAGTGGTCACTATAAGAAGTAAAATGCTATTCATTTCATGTAGCTAAGTACAACATTAAGAAAACTACAGTTTTGCAAAGTTCAAAATTTCATGAATTTTTCCAAATATTTTCTGACGGATCTGATTGTGTACATAATTCACAAGAAAATTACTTTTTATCATCTTGAGTCTTTTGCCATCTATAAAGAAGGCCAATACAAAATTACATGTAACAATAAATACAAACATAAAAAAGTAAATACGCACACACACATCATGTATTACAATAGCATTAAATCATGAACACGACACAGCAACTGAGCAAAGATGATCAGTGTGGTTCTATCTTCGTAACATTAAAACAACTGTATGAACTTACAACCACATGAAAGGATTTGTTGATTGTGAATTAGAACCACAAACTGACAATACTAGTATCCCATTACACAACACTTGTTTTATTGGGCAAAGCCAATGACTGCTATGATTGACAAGCCAATTACCTTAACTCGTAATACACTGTGGCACAAAATGCCAATAATAGTCCCCCAATACACTACACTTGTTACATTGGGCAAATCCCATAACTACTATAATTGCCAAACCAATTAACTTGTAATATACTGTGGTTAAACCCATTGTTATCATCAACAATAGGGCGTACTATTATACTTACTTGTCTATGATTATATACAATTAATAGATACAATAAATCATAATGTTTACTTAATGTATATTATTTTATGTATACTATATAGTGACAAATACAAAGATATAATCTTATTCTGTAATCTTAATATATAAAAAACTGGTATATACATATCAAATACAAAAACAGTAGGCCCTACTTCAAAATAATTTATAACGATACAAAATTTTATAAACAAATAATAATACAATAAATTAATTGAAACAAATTATCATAAATTGTAATAATGTAACCAACACACAATATTATGTATATGCTAAATAGCTCAACAGTTGTATAATTAAACTAAAGTAATACCAATAAATAAACTAATAATATATTAATATAAACATCAATAAGTTACATTAAACATGGCAGCAATGAATTACTCAGGTGTAGGCATATGTACTTGGCAGTATTAATCAAAGTCACCCGCTGTCGATCACATCGCTATCCGAGTCACGAGTGCATTGTATACCATGATGCACTGCGCGCATACAGGGAAGAAGGCAAAATGGCGATATCATTTTAGACGGGGGTTCCATAAACGGACGTTGTGCATGTTTGTGCTATCAATTGGTAAGCCATCACCGTAATCACGTTATCGTTCACACAATTCTTTACCCATCGGCATATGCTTTCCGCTGAAACCAACTAACTAAATACTCACAAAACATCGTCAAACATAGGCCATTTTAAATCCATAATTACTATAATTTTTTATCGACGGATTACAATGATATTTTCAGATTCATTTCCCTCTGAATTTCCTCTTTCTTCATCACATTTCAATATGGATGTACTCATTAACATAATCTCGCAAATCAGTTTGATAGGTGGGGCCTGTCAACGTGATCTAAGATGGCCGCACGCGTAAATCAAGAAAACCAAAATACGACACTGAGAGTAAAAAAATAATTACCGCTAATAAACACCGCCAAAAAAATTTTTTCAGCGCAGGTACACACATTGACATTATTACAACATAAGAAAATTCACAAACCAACAGGTAGAATGCATGATAATAAACTATGGCCACTAAACTGGGACCCCTGTCTCCCATGTTGTCAGAAGGGGAGGTAAATTGGTCTGACCTCCCTACCACTATGTCTAAAGCTGCAACCAAATCCTACTCAGACTATCTAAACAATCACATTGGAGACAGCCTAAAAACAAACCCAAAACAATTCTGGTCATTCATTAAAGCAAACAAACGAGAATACATTGGCATCCCTACACTGCAAGCAAACGACCAACCAATCACAAATGATCACGACAAAGCAAATACACTTAACAACCAATTTAGTTCCGTGTTTACTCAAGAAATCTACCCCATCCCCCAACTAGCTCCATCCATCTATCCCGATATGCCCTCCCTCGAAATCGGGATAGACGGAGTAATTAAGCAACTGAAAAACCTAAACCAAAATAAAGCTACAGGCCCCGACGAACTCCCAGCCAGAGTCCTTAAAGAGACTGCAGTGGAAATTGCCCCCATCATCACACACATTTTCCAGCAGTCATACAACACTTGCAAACTCCCAGATGACTGGCTCCAAGCACTAGTAACACCAATACACAAAAAAGCCACAAATCAGACCCTGCTAATTATAGACCAATTTCGTTAACATGCATCCTCTGCAAAGTTATGGAGCACATCATTCTAAGCAACATGTGGAAACACTTACACAAACACAACATCGTCATCCACTTCCAACATGGATTCCAATCAGGTCTGTCTTGTGAATCCCAACTCATCGAGACAGTCCACGACTGGATGACTGCTATGGACAATAAGACACAAATAGATGCCATCCTACTCGATTTTGCCAAAGCCTTCGACAAAGTCCCCCATAAACGCCTCCTATCCAAATGAGCTTTCTATGGAATAACTGGAAACAAACAAAACTGGATCAAATCGTTTCTATCCAACCGCAAACAGAGAGTCTCGGTCAATGGAGCCCTGTCGGACAGCACTAATGTTACATCTGGTGTACCACAGGGCTCAGTCCTAGGACCTGTCCTATTTTTACTCTACATAAACGACATAACCGAAAATGTCCAATCTTCCGTACGTCTCTTTGCAGACGACAGCATTATATATCGCAAAATCACATCCGAAACCGACCACGAAACTCTCCAATCTGACCTGATCAAACTCCAAACATTGTCTAATAAATGGCAGATGGAATTTAACATATCTAAATGTGTGCATCTCCCAATAACAAAAAAAACCAAACCCAGACTACATTCATATTCACTCTTTGGCATACCACTCTCTACCGCCTCTAGCCACACATATCTTGGAATAAAATTAAATTGTAAACTAACCTGGGCTAACCATATCACTGACATAGCTTCCAAATCTTCAAAAGTCCTAGGCATGATCAAACGAACCCTCGGACCATGCAAACCTGAAGTAAAAGAAACAGCCTATAACATGCTAATCCGATCAAAACTCGAGTATGCCTCTCCCATATGGAACCCACACACTGCCACCCAAATTAAACACCTTGAAAGAGTACAACACTGTGCTGCCAGATTTGTCAAAAATGACCATAGACGCCAAACAAACGCAGCAGACCTAATAGCCACCATTGGATGGTCAACTCTTGAACGACGACGCATTATCAAACAAGCCATGACATTTTACAAAATACTAAATAACATAATCAACATCACACCCCCCACCAGGTCTACTAACACAGTCAAAAAACCATGGCCACTACGTAGCCCCTAGGTGCCGCATCAATGCAGCAGTGTTCTCTTTATACCCCCGAGCAGTTCGAATCTGGAATATGATTCCACCACCGATTACTGAACTAGAAAGCCCCATAGCGTTTCAAACAACGATCATGAACCTCCCTTTCACCACACCCAATCATCTAAAGTGCCTATAAAATAAACAAACAAACTACCCACAATGCATGCGCACAAACAAGCACCATACAACTCCTGCGTTAGCTCAAGTTTGGGCTGTTTGGAGTAAATCACCTAAGACCATATTTGTATTTAAAATAAAATGACAATAATATCACAAATTATAAGAGACTGACACATTTCGGTGTTGTCAAAAACTAGGCCGTGGGTAGAGCACCGACAGTCGGTTAAATAACGCACTGCTAATGCACCAACAGTCGGCTGAATAACGCACTACTAGTGCACCGGCAGTCTGTTAAATAATGTAAATTCCTTGTCTGTCTGTTAAATAATGTAAATTCCTTGTCTGTCGGGGTAAGAGGCTGATATATTTCTTTAAAATATTATAATATAAATATTATTTTCATAAAATAGAAATGTATTTTTCTTTACAAAATGGAAACAGATTAATATAATGGGCATTACTGCTACAACGTCGATGTCGCTGATGGAGTGGAGCCATCTAGTGGGTGTTATGTACATTAACTTTCTATCTAAAGATATGACTTTGCATGTGATGTTAGGGCTTTGTTAAACAAGAAAAAATTGATGGAGCCATCTAGTGGGTGTTATGTACATTAACTTTCTATCTAAAGATATGACTTTGCATGTGATGTTAGGGCTTTGTTAAACAAGAAATAAATTGTAAGAGAAAGCAATATAGTAAGTTAATAATCATACCATTATTTACATAAATACAACAACATTAAAGATGATACATATCTAGATGATTAGCACAACACATCGCTCAATATATATATTTTTACCGTCATATTATCAGAGGCCTTATTCAAGCCAATAGGAACTGAGCATTCACATCGGCCTTCAGTAAAAACTGATTCTACTTACAAAAGAAATCTTGGTATTAATGGCTCATATACGACCATACGATCAGCATGTCACTGTTGGTTTACACAAGTTAATACACAAGTAAAAAAAACTCATATAATTTCTAAAACATTATTGTACAAGCCCAAAAGATAACTGGCATTCAGTCAGAGCTACTGGCAAACATTACATACATTTATACAGCTCTGTTGCTTAACACAAACTATATTCAGCACATACTTCCAGGCATCTAACGTAAAGAAGCGTTTGATGGTTGCGAGGCACACATCGTCATTGACACATGCATTTTCCACCTGTTTAGGTATTGTCTCTACCATCTCTTCTGTCAGCTTTGTGCCAGCAAGTGCAGCAGTGACATGGTTTGTGAACACAAACCCTGATAGCATCCTCTCCTCCTTCCTGCTAGGCACTAGATCTACAAATGTCATGCATCCAATCCATCATTTCTTCTTTGCAACCTGACCACAGTTATCTCACTTCCTTTCAGTCTGCCCTGTTTCCTCATGCGAGAGGGCAGCCTTATCGAGTGGCGCCATTCGATGGCATGCGCATTACCTCCCACTGTAATGCGCATGCGCTACAAAACTGTCGGTGCTCTAGTGCCACAGCTTTTGTACCGACTTAGGTGCAATATACACTTCGAAAAAACTAATACTATCTTTCACGCTTTGTGATTTAAAATTTAGTCCATTACTGGCATCAGTATCACAAACAAGGTTAATTGATTGGTAATGATTATTTGATGTTTAATAGTTTTTCAATGATTTCAGTGAATCTAAATCACAACTTTGTACAACTGAACTAGCATACCATAGTCGATACCTTTTTAGCTAGCTAGCAACGTGGCGTACATTAAAAAGTATGAAGCAAGACAGGGAACAAATTATACTAGAGATGCACCTTTATCTGTTTATTTGACTTAATGTATTATGTCAGCCATGTTCACGTTGTATGTTCTGCAGGTGAAGAGTGTAGATGGAGTTAAGGCGCCCATTGACACAAGTCAAACAAATCCCAATGATGTTGAGTTTGACAACCTCTATCTGGACATGAATGGAATCATTCACCCTTGCTGCCATCCAGAGAATAAGTACGTGTTGTTGCTGTATAAGGAACACCTGTCATGGGTAGCTCAACAGCAGGTTTATATTCTCTTTCAGTCATAATAAGAGCAAGGTTTCTTGTGCATAAAAACATAGCATTTTTGTTTTCATTGGGGCTTTCTTTTACCTAGAGTCACTCCCATGCTCCAAGGCATAATTTAAGTACAGTGAAGTCTTGAGAACATTTAAAACCAGTGCACTATTTTATTAATTCACTAATTTCTAGAATATGGACTCATAAATGAAATTATATTTTAGTGAGAATAAAATGTAGTCAACTACTTCAGTACAATCACTACAGAGCGTAGTCTCCCATTAAATGTGTTACTCTACACAAATTATTGAGAACTATGAGTGAAGAGGTTCATCAGACTGGGTGGTTTATTGAGAACTATTTCAGAAAAGAGGCATTGAAACTCTCCATTGATCGTGCCATCAGGCTGTAAGTTGTGGTTTGTTTGTAGACCAGCACCAAAGAATGAAGATGAAATGATGGCAGACATTTTTGAGTACATCGACCGCATCATTGCAATTGTCCGTCCACGGAAACTGCTCTACATGGCTATAGATGGAGTGGTAATTACTGCAGATAATAATCTTATGACTTACTATTCCAACAGGGTGACATCACTGACATGTCATAATAAAATTAGTTTAACTGGGTGGCAGCTGTTTTATTTCAATTTTTACATTGATACATTTTTTTTAAAGTATTTAACAATTTTAGTTCACGAGGTAAAAAGGTGGTGACTTTTAGAAAATGCAGGCAATTTTGCGTCATGACAGACAAGTATGATTGGCCTGTGATGGCTACAGTATGAGAGGACAAGGTCATTTTAATGGTATCGCCTGGTCAGTTTTATTCAAAGTTTCATGTAGCAGAGAAGGCCCTGAGATTAAATGACGTTGTTTATTATGAGTGTTCTGAGATGGCCCATTACTGAGATGGCCCATTACTGAGATGGCCCATTACTGAGCACACTAACTTGATGTTTTCAGGCTCCAAGGGCTAAAATGAACCAGCAGAGATCCCGGCGTTTCAGGGCTTCACAAGAGGCAGAGTATGTATACATTTAAATACATTGTTCAGTTTGCAATGCAGCTGAGATATTCTGATACATTCAGATGCAGTTATCAAATTATCAACATGGCATCCTGGCTAAGAAAACTGAAATATAGACCATTGTTCCATGAAGGCATGACATCCTGTGTGTATTGTTCTGTTGTATTGTGCAGAGAGAAGAAACGAGACATCGCCCGCATCAAGGAGGAATTGAGGAGTAAGGGAGCCATAGTGCCCCCAGACAAACCCGCCAGTGAACACTTCGACAGCAATTGTATTACACCGGTGGGTAGTCTCCCTTCTCAGTTATGACCAACACATGCATGCACAAACACATGCCTCATTTTGTGGCTGCTTAAAGGTAGCGGGGGCTGTTATCGTGTCAGTTGAGTTTACTTTTTTCTTCATAGAACATTAATAGGTGTCAGTATGAACATTATGTACTTTAAAAAACCTTGGCACTAGCGCCATACGTCACCAATCCGTCCTTTAAAAATTAGTATTTTTAGGGTGTCTGTGGAAAGTTCCTTTTCAGATTCTTGGAAACTGCAGATGTTTCCATAGTGACGATAACGAGTGTAAGTGTGTGTGTGTGTGTCAGGCCAGTTCAAACATTACGCAAAGATGAATTTGTTCATCATGAACGCAGATCATATAGTCTGGTTATTCTGATGACACTGTGCTGTTGTATTATAATTACATAAATGCATCACACTGTTAAATCACCAAATAATGACAGTAGTTTTGTTTATTCTGCAACAACGCCCGACCTCCGCTGCCAGTTGCAATGACACATGACTACCCCAGTGGGTGTCAATCAATCTTGTCTACCACAATAAGTTCAACAAGTGGCCCTTCGTAACACGATATCATTAGACATTTGTCATTACAAAAACAGATTGTAGGGCCAGCTTGGCTTGAAAACCTTTGGGGGAAATCTCGATAATAGAAGTGTGTCAAATTGTGTTGAAATAAGCCATCTGCCAGTGAAAAAGTCACAGTTCTAAGAAAAAAATGTGCATCTGGTGACATTTGTGTTATCAGTAACAACCAGGAAGTATTACTTAATATAATTTTTTTATAAAAAACTACAATACTAACAATGCTATATCTTGGCATATGACTTGTGTTTACGCAAAATTGCACGGATGGTTTTACGTTTGGTGAAGGGATCATGCCAAACATGCAGTATGGACTTTCAACATTGCAGCAACATTTTTATGAAGCTGTAGCAAACTTAATATGCATTTGTTTACAAAAACCCATACAAATGTCAATAACATATTTGTACTTACAAACATAAACAATTTTCTTTCAGGGAGTTTCTGAAAATGAAATGCCGTTTTAGGTTGATTTTTGACATATTGTCTTTAAACGCATTTAAATATCACTAAACAACATAAAAAATCAATTATTTTTGGACTGGAGTATTGTTTAATGTGTTAGGCTATGTCTGAGAAAAAATTGTTAGTTTATGTCGAAACATTTATTAATTTTATTTAAATCAAAACAAGCATGTCATAGGGACCTTTCCCATCTTAACAAAATTAAAAACCACAACACTAAAAGGTTGTCTTGGTTTCAGTTTTAGGTCCGAGCATTGTTATTTCATTCCATGATTACTAAAGATATTAATATTATAAAGATGTGTTAAAATCAACTCTGAAGTCCTGCGCCATCAACCTGCTGGTCTTTAAGCAGAAACGTCGATACCTATGCAAATGGAAGAATGGTCAATCCATGCTGGGACCTATGAATATACGCATTGACGTTCACAGTTACAACAACTGACTCTGGACAAGATCCGTCAATTCAATGACTCAATCTATGCTTACTAAAGATGTTCCTCACACTCTGTCTGCAATGTTGCAGGGTACACCATTCATGTTCCGGTTGGCTGACTGTCTGCGGTATTACATCCACGTGCGCCTCAACAACGACCCAGGCTGGAAGAACATCAAGGTGATCCTGTCAGACGCCAACGTCCCCGGGGAGGGCGAACACAAGATCATGGACTACATCCGCCGACAGCGGGCTCAGCCGGGCCATGACGCCAACACACATCACTGTCTCTGTGGCGCAGATGCCGATCTGATCATGTTGGGGCTGGCAACTCACGAGCCAAACTTCACGATCATCCGCGAAGAATTCAAACCCAACCAGCCACGCCCCTGTGAGCTGTGCAATCAGATTGGTATGGGATTTATTATTAGTTCATTAATTAAATGTAGGTTTAGTCTGCTTTTTGTGTTTAGTATTGTTTATTTTATGATTTATTCATTACTTTTGTTTCTGCTGTGTGAAAATGCGTATGGCATAGTAAGTTAGAAAAAAATATTTGTGTTGAAAAAGTGATTTGAAACAAAATGTACAGATGCCTGCCAGAATTCAGATTCATTGCGTGACAAAGCTTTCAGGACTATCATGGTCCCTAATTGGCATGAGTTGGCATCATTGAGTTGCTCTCGGTTGTCATGACAATACTGATGGTTATCACATGACACTAAGGAAATTACAATGATGGTTCGAACGCTCCATCAAGCAACAAATCAGGATTCTGTACATATTATTTAGCAGAATCCAGGATCAAATTCATGTTGGTAATGTGTTTGTTAATATATTTGGAGGCATTCTTGAACATATATTTGCTTGTTAGTCTCCATATCTTTCTGCCTGCTGTTATGACTTGCCATACTAACAACAATAAGTGGTCACTTTGCTTAATTATATCACTCACCTGGAATGAAAATGTATTTTCTGTTATAATCTGATGTAACAAAATTACATTGTAGAAGAATTTGAAATCTGTGTTGTTTGCACAGGTCATGAACTGAAGGAGTGCACCGGGGCTCCCAGGGAGAAACAGGGAGAGGTGGGTGTCTTCTTGGGTCATAAACCCTTAATTTATAAATTCTTAATTTGTTATGTATTATAGTGAACAGTATGGTGTAGGTACACATAAGTAGATAAGTTTTGTTATTATACTGTTAACCGGTATAACGGTGTAGTGCAATTAGATGTGACAGGAACACCACGCTTACATATAATATAATAATAATGTTTTTATTTCAGACAAGCATTGTGTCCATATAGAAAAAAGTACATCAATAAAAACATCCATATAAAAATATTATAAAAATAAAACTAAATAAGTATATCAACAAAACAGGATATATATTATACTCTACAACTTTAGTTTCAAAGTTGAACCCCTTTAAATGCTATAAACCTGGATTTTATATTCATTTGATGTCATTTGTTAACGGCCATAGGCCATATCTCTGTTAATACCAAACATATCTTAACCAGATAAGGTGTTTTGGGCAAGGAAATCTGACTGCAATGACTGTTGTGAGATGGAACTTTAGGTTTGAGCATTTTTAAAGGGTTTTAAAAAATGCTAAAACCTGAACAACAGTCACTGAAGACAGATATCCTTGCCCAAAACCACCTTATCTGACAGAGGAGCTTTCTAGCTAATGATTCTTGACAATTGCATGATCACGCATACAGTTGTTAGCTCAGAATAATTTTCAAGGATGCATGCCCCTCTGTCACACTAGAAATGTTCATTGCCATGGTAATACACTACATGTATCATATACCATTCATTTATCTAATTATTACTCCAAATTTGGTTGAGATATGTTCAGTATTAACAAAAATAAGGCATATTTGTTATATGGCCGTTTTCGGGTAGTGACTACCCTTTGGTCAAAATATACATTTGATCATGTCTGCATATGATGAAATACATTATTCTTAGCAAAATAAATAATTAGTGATGTATTGAAATGTATTCTTCACTAGATAAGTTGCTCGAGCATCTAGAGAACTGAGTGGTGATCACATCGCCAGACAGTGTCAATGTAGATTGTACAAGTGGTTTGTTACTCCATCGCTGGGGGTAAGCTAGTTAGTATTCTTCTGCATAGAAAGAACCGGTTTGCTGATGTAAGATGTGACATGTCTTATCAGGTGTTATTTTTGTAACGCCATGAACAGTTTGAATCTGGGGTTATATCAGATACATCAGATACTACTGTGTTGTTCGTACGTGCATGTTTTCCGACTGTTGCTGACACAACTTGCAATTGGTGGAGTTAGAATGATGAACTGAACAAGTTGACTGGAGCAGAGACAGAGTTCATCTTTATCCGACTCAACGTCTTACACGAGTATCTCGAGAAAGAACTCGAGATGCACAGTCTTCCCTTCAAGCAGGACATTGAGGTAAGCACTGGACAACTCAGAGTCTCAAACACAAACAGATGTTGCTCATTACGAGCGTTATTTCAAGAGCAAGAGTGCCCATCTTGTGAACGGTGCTGGATGTACACAGACGCAGAAGATGGTTTCCCGAAGTACTTGCCCATGACGAAAATTTGAGCTGTTTTTTAAAATGCATGTTACATAAAATGTCTGCAAATAATCAATGTATCAATTACGTGGCTCGGAACAGTCGCAGAAAACTTGTGTAACATTGCGAATAGTTGATTAATGTCCATCTGACAAGAACCCTTCCCTAAAGGGGAATTTCAAAAAATAAAGGTGTTATTTTCTGAGGGGTTGTATATTAATCCCTGAAAGTTTGGCACTGGAAATACAAACAGTCTAGGAAGAAAATGATAATATACCCTCCGCACACACAGATATACACACATATGTACTCTAGTTTGATTATAGTTTTAAAATGTTTTAGACTACACTAGATTAACCAATAAATAATATATACTGATTTATAGGATTTATACAGAATGTCAGTTATGGATTTGAACAAAAAACGACATATCTGATATAGCGAGACACTTGGTTTCCCAAGTTCCCAACAGATTTGGATGACCAGGAAAAGTATTAATGTCAAGGCCTAACATGAGCGCCATGTTATATATATATATGTCGCACACATCTGACCTTTCCTTTCAGCGGGCCATCGACGATTGGGTCTTCATGTGTTTCTTTGTCGGCAATGACTTCCTGCCTCACTTACCATCGCTTGAAATCAGGTTTGTCCATCACTACATATGCTGCTTTTTGTTATATCCTGTGACTTTGCAAGACTTATTTGATCATACTTCTTACAATTTGTCACTTTGGCATTTGATATGTTATTTGATAAATTATGGTTTTGCAAAACTACCGGTCGCCAGGTCCGTCCAGCTGAATAATAAACTAATGACAAATGGATATAGATGCAACTTTATACATTGGTATGGTTTTTTTTTTAAATGTTGTAATTCTGCAGACACAGGCTGGTGTAAAGTCCTGCAGGAATTCATAGTGTTTCACTTATTAGAAGATGAAAAGCAAGTTTTTTGTGAGGTAAATAATGTGTAATAAAACATGCCAAGAAACCAGAATTTCTATACATTCAAGGGATATTTATTAAAAACTAAAATGCTACTGAATACTTCCCGAGTGAGTTGAGTTGTTATTGAAGCGAGAGGTCTGCCGGGTGAAGTACAAAGTGCTTAGAGTTGTCCCAATGGTATGGATAGTGCACCATTTAACAACTGTAGTACATTGACATTAAGTAGTGCCCCCATGTGACCCATGTATGCTGTTTGCTTACAGAGAGGGAGCCATTGACCGACTCATCACAATCTACAAGAAGACGGTTTACAAGACGGGCGTAAGTCATATCTTTATTTCTTGTCAAAACAGCTGCATCATGGTGTAATTAGAATGCCAGTTTATTAGCAATAAGTACCAACAAATGAACAAGCATGATACGGTTGTTGGCTAAATTGTGGCAAAGTAACTCGAGCAGCTAAGAAAGGTTTCAAAACTGTCACATAGTCATGTTTTTTTAATTGGATTAATAATCAAAACCAGTCTATATACATATACTTCACCAAAAAGAGAGTTTAATCGAGATGCCGCCGAAGAAATAGAAGATTGTACTTAAGTGTCTGAGTGAGTGAAATGCACAAATACTTTGATAGCCCAACGTCATTGAACACCGCCACCAAAACATGGCAGCAGCGTTTGATGACTGGGCTATCGGATGCATCACGGGCACTCCCATGAACAAAATCGCAGCTGGTCACAGCGTATGGCTGATATGTTATTATTTCACGCAGGGGCGACAGTATTTAATGTAATAGTTGTTAACGTCATATTCAGAGAAAAGTAAGCACGCGCAGTAGCTACCATTGTTAAAACGCCACATGGCCAAAACTGTTCGATTCAAACCCCATACAGTAGCAGGGCATTTTCTCTCATGAATAGAAGATATTTTATTTAAGATTTAACACATTCAGTTAATAAATAATGGCATTGGCGGTAGTAAAAAAATGAACATTGTGAAGTTTACTTTTATTCTAGATCCAGGAAATTAATGTCGGTGGGCCCGTAAAACATGTAATATAAAAAGTCTGGCCTTATATATTTGATCTGTGCAAAACCACAAGTAATTGTTGCTTTTTCTGACATTTTAACAAAAATAGACAGCATAAGATTGGCCAAGAGATATTACAGGCAGTTGGTAGACTATCAATCTCACAAGGTCTTATCTTTGCAATGATTTGTCATATTTGGGAAGCATTCTCATATGTATGTATCAACGATTTGGATGATGAAATAACAAGCAAGGTGTTGAAATTTGCGGATGATACAAAAGTGTTTAGAAGGATTAAAAGTGATGGGAGATAGACAACATTTACAAGATGATCTTGACAAGTTGATCAAATGGTCTGAAAAGTGGCAAATGCTGTTCAATTTTAGGAAATGTAAATGCCTCCACGCAGGACATGGGAACGAAGAGGTAGAATATACAATGGGGGGTACTGTACTAAGTACTAGTGTAAAAGAAAAGGACTTAGGGTTAACCATTAGTGCTGATATGAAGGTTTCAGAGCAGTGCGGAATTGCAGCTTCAAAGGGAAATCAAATCCTTGGATTAATTAGGCGAAACATAACGTATAAGGAAAAAGAGCTAATAATACCGCTGTACAAAACAATAGTTAGGCCTCATTTAGAATATTGTATTCAAGCATGGAGGCCATACCGCAAGAAGGACATAGATATGCTAGAAAGAGTACAGAGGAGAGCAACTAAAATTATACCAAAACTGAGGGATCTTAGGTACAAAATACGCCTAAAAAATGCGGCTTAACGACACTAGAGACCAGGAGATTGAGAGGAGATCAGATAGAAGTGTTTAAAATAATGAATGGTTATGAAAATATTGATAGAAATATTTGTTTCTCAGTGAAGAAAGATAGAAGGACTAGAGGACATGAAGTTACATTAGTAAAGGAGCAGTGTAGATTAGATATAAGAAAGTTCTCATTTTCACAAAGAACTGTAAATGAATGGAACAGATTATCTGCTGATTGTGTGGGTGCTAGTAGCGTGAATATGTTTAAAAATAAAATCGATGTATACCTCAGAAGGGCGGGATACACATAGATAAGCCAAAGGGCTTCCTTGTCCACCTGCCACCTAAAGTTAATTCTCTGGGTGGCAATCTTGTTAAATCTTGTTAAATGCATATATTTTGTTTCTTTTCTCCGCCAGGGGTATCTCACTGACAGCGGTATCGTGAATCTCGCCAGAGTGCAGCTTGTCCTGTCTGGTATGTCCACTTGTTCTTGGCTTGTAATTATTTAATTATGCATTCTATTGGTTATTAATAATAACTAATATAATAATAATAATTTTTAATTCGTCCATTAAAATGACAATCGGACAGAATTAAAAATACAGTTACTTCTGTAACGATACTGTTAACATTATCTTGGCTTAACATGTTGCATGTTTTAAAATCATTCCTATTATTTCTAATAGTTATTTACGCAAAGTAGGACATTATTATTATTAGCTTAAGATGACCTGATTCAAAAGTTAATTCCTTAAATTATTTTAACACATGTTGACTCTGAATTGCCTACGTCATTTGGGAGAGGAGTTTTATGTACGACTGTATTATAAGTATTGTGAGAAGCAGCGAGATATTGGCAGAGGATTCTGTTTGTCATATCTTACATTGTCCATGTTGTTTCAGAGCTGGGAGAGGCAGAGGATGAGATCTTCAAGAAGAGGCGTGACACGGACGTAAGTCAAACTGGAATAATTATTAGCAGAACTCAGTGTAATGCTGACAGGAGTATGATATTTGTGACGGAGGTATTTCACAAGTCAGGGATCACTAAAGTATTTAGGAAGCACTTCAATATATTTGACAGGTTGCAACAAAACGGAAAAAAGCCGAAATATATTCGCAATGGTGAAAGTATCGATGTTTGTATTTTATTTATTTAGATAGGTTATTTAGATAAATAATTTACTAGCAGTTTTTGTAATACAGTTTGGAGTTGTTATCTTGAACAAGTATTTTGATGCATGTTTTAGATTGAATGGTATATGATTTGACATGTATATGTTATTCTTCTTCTCGTTGTTCCCTGTATCTCCTGTGTGAGGTTGGTCCTCTTAAATACATCATTCTTATGTTGTTTGTCTCAACACTTGAATTCTTCTTGGGGATGTGTTCAACCAGACATGACTTTGCAACAAATTTACTTGCCGTATTCATCTTTTTAGCATACAGTACAGTTACGAAATATTCTTAAAGTTACAAAAATCTGTTTCTCAAACCAGTGTGAAAATGACAAAATGGTGATGCCATAGGGTGGAAATGATGTGTATTTGTTACTGTTTCTACTATACTCCACTATGTGATCATTAATTTCCGTTTTTTTTATAAACGTGGCACCATTTACACGCATGTCATTCTGAACTAGAAAACACAATTTTGTCAATTATTTATGGTTACCAAGTATTTAAAACTATTTCCCATTGGAGAGATAAGTTAGAAAACAAACGATCTGCATGACAGTGGTGCTAAGACACGGACAAAGTCAGAGAGCAGGCCATGCCATCCTCTGCATACATTCAAGTTTAGTTCAGTCGGGATGACACACGTCAATGTAACTGAAGCTAACTGGAAGTGATTTATACATCCATGTGATGGTGAAAGGTGAAGGCTGTGGATGCAGGTGGAACCTTCTTTCTCATATTGTCAATGGTTGACAGGAATTACAATGAATGATGGATTCAGTGATCAGTTTTAGTCACAGACAGACACCAGACCCTGCGGGAAAAGGAGGGTGTATGCTAATTAGGGCATGTATGCTAAAAAGAACGAATACGGTACATGTGTGACACTGATATCAACATGACGCATATAAGTTATAATGCCATACCACCATTACTTATGAACCACCAAGATGTGTCACATATGTTGAATGTTAAGTGGTGATAGAACTGACAGGATCAGTGTTTGAATTAATATGCTGGATAATTTATGCATCCTACTGATCCAGATTAGTTGTACAAATGAAGGGAACCATTATGATGCAACACGTTGGCAGCCAGAGGATAATAAATTCTCATCTCATCACCTCAAAGGAGACCATGTTTAAACACTAGATCAGTAGGGTTTGACTACAAAGTAATAGAAAGTGTTTCAGTAAATGTATCTGATGCTAATTGCTGTTACAGTTTTATTGATGTACGTATATGTGTTAAGATGGTTGCGTCAGGTACACATTGTTATTGTCATACTGCCAGTATCTTGTAGTATTAACAGCATTAGTTCCGTTGCAGCTGCACTTTAAACGGAAGAATAAGGAGAGAAAGCGAAGAGAAAAAATGGTAAGGTTTTCCTTATTTAGATATAATCTTCCAAAGTCTAGCATGTCCTACCCTGGAAATGACCATGTCTCATGTCCTGAGAGTGCTCATGTCATAATTGTATATATATATATATATATATATATATATACACTCCCTCTTAAAGACTAACTGAAATTAAATTTTAAATCTCTTTGAAACTTTGTATACATAAACGTAATGATCTTGTCAAGAAATGTACCAAATATAATAATAATAATAAAAGTACTTATATAATGCCCGATCAATCAAAATTGCTCTCTGGTGCTTTACAACACACATATTTTACATAAAAGAAATTCTAACAAAATATGAAGTCTGTAGATTGCGAAACATTGTAATTTACAAAACAACTAGACGTCACTGGAGCGAGTGCCGCTGAATGTGCCCTGTTCTTTAGCATGGTGCAGATTGGTGTTTCAAGCTTTATTTGAAATTGCAGTTGCAGGATTTAATATTTTTGATGCCACTGTAAATACTGTAAGCTTATCTACAAGTTTGTCACTGGATGTACACAGGAATTATGTTTATTTTTTTAGTCATTGCCGTTTGAACATTGCAAAAAACATGGACGTTTCTCAGAACACAACTCGTCTAAATATATGCTCATCAACCTGAAAATCTGAATCAATCAATCTGAAAACATTGACATTTCATTGCACATTGATTACACATTTGTTTTTACTGATTTTTTTTCTGACGAGGGTGTTTGTTGTTTTCAGATGAAGACTGGTCAGCGCCCTAGCTTCCTGCTTGGAGGGCAGTATGCACCAAGGGTGAGTAGTTCACAGCCCCTTTTTCAAATTACATCCTACTGTCAGGTGATGAACCAGAAAGAAATGTAAAAACAAAACTGTGCCAGAGGGAATAACAACAGCTGTGATGTAATGATTCTATATCTGTTAATCAGAGGTACCATTTGGTGTAGGATTATGTGGTTAATTTGCCCTGAGAATTTATCAAATCAAATGTGTTAACCCTTGACAAAACCTCCCGCCATGTGGGGGGAGATCTCCTGCTATTTTTGTAAACTTGAAGGTCTGCTGTGCCTGTATTTGTAACTTGTAATTGTCACCATACTGAATCTATAATGTATGGGGAACTGTATATTTGGTTCTGTTGTTGTAGACACCTGGTAACCAGTCTACAGTGGCACAGCCCCGAGTGCAGGCATACCAGAAGAGGATGCAGTCGATCGCGTACACATCAACACAGAACTCAACGAATGAGGAGGCAGCCACTGCTCTGAGGACCATGCTTAAAGATGGCGGTGTAGGTTTCTCCTGGATGTTACAATAATTATTGTCTATGATAAAAAACTTATTATTTGTTTTAAAGTTAAAACCTATATATTATTTCTATGGTAAAAACTAGTTTTCCTATTAATGGCTGCATAATTACTATTTAATATGCCACTAGCATGACTGTTTGTGTAAGACGATAATGCCAGTTTATTCAACATAAGTTTAAATGTGATCATTACCTCATTTATAAGTTACAGTTCTTGTGGAAATAGCTCAATAGTTCATTAATACATTTTTTTTGGTAGCAGAGTGCCAAAATGAAACCTGTATTTAGGAATACTACGGACTATTACAAATCTTATTTCTACTATATTTAGAAGTGGACATTATGATAATTCATCTTTTTCATATATATTTCATATTATAATGCTTTTGTTATTAACAGTTGCATAAACGTTTAATCAAGTGGATTATTAGTATTAATTAAGCATCACTATTCATTGATTCATTGATTGAATATGAAAAACATTTATTTGTGCAGTTATTAAAATTCCACATGATCATTTGTAGTACTGAATATTAAATGTTGATGTTGCATTGAAGAAAAACAGACAGTAGTTTCTTCTGAAAGGGCTTAGCTCAATGAAAACACAGTTGTCCAATCGGGTTACAATTCCCAGAATCCACCAAAATGTATGATCTGATTGATCTAACTGGTGAGTATGAAGTATAACTACATGTGTCAGTGCCTGCCATATAGGAAGTTCTTAATTGAATTGGAACTGAATTGATCAACAAAATGCATAAATTTGAATTGGAATTGAATAAAACCAAAACAGATTGAATTGGAACTGAATCCTGCAAAGTAAGATGAATTGAATGAATTGATCGAAACAAAAAAATTATTTACGACGTTTTTCTATATAAATTGAGACATATAAACTACAAAATATAGGTTAATTTGTACCGTTTTTGGGTCTTTTTGGTCAAAGACCAAAATAAAATGACAAACAGCAGAACTACGAGTATTTACAAGCACAAAAGGATTTGTCACTAGACAAAACATGAGCTGCAATTCTTTATCTAGCAGTTCTCAGCTGTCTCGGTCCCTGTGTACCCCAGTTTTACTAGCAGGAAGTAGCAGCATAGGACAGAGCTTCTAAGTGCTAATTGAAATCACTGCTAATTAACCACCATAGACCCAAATTACTGTTTGCTGAGGGAGTGAATTAGCATTTGCCAGTGTCCAGAGTTAAGCATCCCCTTTGTACTTTAGCCAGGATGGAAAGTAGATACTGATGCAGGTCTGACATGACATGACACTCATATTGCAGTACTTGTCACAAGGTCTGCTTGGAACTGTCTCCTGAGAACAAAGCATACATTTTATTATGGACTTCTTGACTTGTGCTTAATTAAACAATCCTTGTTTGCTTCAGTGGATTTTCACTGGGGCTTCATTGCACATCAGTGTGCAGAAACTTAACAAGTCACAACAAAACAGCTATTGTTGCCGATTTGAATTAAAATTGAATTGGAATTGAATAAAAATGAATTGAATTGGAATTGATCCTTTTTGTCAGTACGATGAATTGAATCGGAATTAATAAAAGTGAATTGAACCCAGATCTGGCTGTGTTATGACTAGCTCCATTTTGTTGTGTGACTTCCAGGAAGGTGGCAGCACTGACAATACGCCAGCACAAAAACGGAAACTTGAGGAGGGTTCAAGTGAGGAGGAACCGGACGATGAAGTAAAGTGAGTGTTTTATAAAGTGTAACAACACAAGGTAGACTTAAATGTGAAACAGGTATCATGTGTTGGATAGCCGTATGCATTCCAGTGTGTGTATTAATCACATGTTATGTTCCAGAATTCAACTGCAGAATACAACATCAGCATTCATACAGCAGCCAGTCATATATCACTGGTGTGGCCGTTAATACAACAACAGTACAGTTATAGAAAACTAATGACATGATTTTTATGTATATTCACACACACACACACACACACATGCATACTGTGCCATACGCACCAAACACCACACACTTACACACATGTATACATGCACATGTACACACACACACCACACACACACCACACACACACACATACTTACACATACATACACACACCAAACATCACACGCATATGTGACAAAGAGAATATTCAGAATGCAGTAAATGTACTGTTGAAAACATAAGTCACTAATGTGACGTCACTGGAATATTATGTTTCACTAGAATGTTATTTGTCACTAGAATGTCATTGCTACTGGGACATCATATGTTGATGTGTGTCACTGACGTGTTTGTAGACTGTGGGAGGACGGCTGGAAGCAGAGGTACTACGAGAGTAAGTTCAACGTTGGCCCGGACGAGATTGACTTCCGACACACGGTGGTAGGTGGAGCCACGAGTACAGCTCACATGCACAATACAGACGCTAAGGAATTCATTAGAGCACTAAGTTGATTGCTTTATGTTAATTAAATGCCAGTGTCAGATTATCTTTGCGCACATTATTGGTAAAGAAAGCTTCATCGAGAGGCTTGTGACATGGCGACACATGTTTGAGAGTTGCGTGGGTGAGAGAGATCGAGGGAAATTAAATGTTATACGCGGACTAGGACGTAAGTAAAAAGTGGTACACGACACCTACGAAAGTGTGTGGACTCAAGTACACAAAAATTTGGTTGACATTATCATCCGGGAATTGTTGGATTGAACTGATTTTGTACAGTGCATTTGACTGAAGCTGTACTAAACTGTGGCATCCATTCATAGGAGCGGCTGTCGTAATCGTCTGGCACCTACTCAAAGTGTTGTAAACATGCCTAGATCAAAACAAGTTGCACGGCTGGAGTCTGCCAGATCAGACAGCAACATTGTCGAGGAATTCGATGCGAACCGGTTCAAACTGATTATATTAGAACTACTAACTGATGAAATCGTCCTGAATAAAATGAAAACGGTCCTATACCCAAAAAACTTAGTGACGGGGTGGACTACTTAAAATAAAAAATCGACGAACTCACCAAAGCTTTACAAGCAAAAGATGAGCGAATTGCGGGCTTAGAAACCAAAGTCCAAAATCTAGAAATCCAGCTTGATGGATATGAACAATACTCCCGCAGGTCGAATCTCTGCTTCCTGGGAGTCGATGAGACCGTCAGCGACAATAAAATTGAAGAGTCGGTGATCGAAATTGTCAACAAGACAATGCACGTTTCCCCTCCGCTACTGGTCAGCGATATCATCCAGTGTCACAGAATCGGAAAAAAAACACCAATCAACTGACACGCAACGCCCTCGCCCTGTGATTGTGAAGTTTCATAACAAACGTCGGAGAGATGAAGTGTTCTGCCAGCGAAGCAAGCTGAAGTCAAGTTCAGACGCAAATCAGATCTTCATTAATGAAGACTTAACGGCCTGGCGCGCTCGGCTTGCCCGTGAAGCGCGGATGCAACGAAAACAAGGAACTATCCAGGACACTTGGACTTTCAACGGAAAAATACTCATAAAGGATCGGCAAAACAAGATCTTCGCCGTCTCTACGACGTCTGACATTCCATCGAAGTAGAGGTTTAAATTGTGAGCAGCTTATTATTGATGACAGTTAACACTGGAAAAGCTGAGTTTCCTCGATTTATTCTCAACTAAAGCTACAATCGATGCCTATCGTTTCATTGCAATTATTATTATGTTCTGTATTGAAACGGTGCATGTTTTCATATTCATGCTACAGTTTACTATATCTAAATCTCAAAACTACAAACAGTAACGCAATGATGATGTATCTTTACTTAAATTGTTATGTTATACATGATATCACTACCAGTAAATACGTACTGAATTATTGGAGAAATGCTATTTGCAGATATGTAAAAATACCAATAGACTAAATAATAGATTCAGACGATTTATTCCTACAATATTATGGAGGTGCCCACAAAAATTGCTTAAATACAATTTTACATTTTAATGATGATGAAAATCTTGAAAACGACAGTTTGCCAATAATGAAGTCTTCATCGTACTATGACACTTAAGTCACTGATAAAGTTTTGGCATACTGAGTACAAATATACAATCTATTAACGCTAAATTCAACGAGATTGAGATCTTTGTAAAAGAACTGCAGCTACTTAACTATGCTTTCAGCATTATATGTATTCAGGAAAGTTGGTTAACTGAACAAGACGATTTATGTAACATCCAGTTAGAAGACTATACTTGCATTTCATTGGGTAAGATTAGTAGTACCAAAGGAGGCTTAATTATGTATGTTCACTCTAAATATGATTACAAGGTATTGCAATGTATAAAAAACGAAAATTGGGAAGGACAGCTAATTGAAATCACTGGGGATGGGCTTATAAAACCTGTGATAGTTGGTAATATATATAGGCCTCCACGAGACTTAAATTGTGATTACAAACAATTCATTGAAGAATTTGCATCATTATTATCAGAATTTGATTTCCAAAAATCTGAAGTTATTGCTGGGGATTTTAATATAAACTTGCTTAAAATTAATGATAAAGAATATTGTAGTGAGTTTTACGACACCTTAACAGGATTAAGTTTATTTCCAAAAATAACATTCCCAACCAGATTGTCTGCGTTAAATGGCTCATTGATCGACAATCTGTTTTGTAAAGTTAGTCAATTAATGCTACAATCAATAGCAGGTATCTTAATCAAACAATTTTCAGACCACCAACCATATTTTATATTTATTGACACTGCTCTGGTTAAAAAAATTTCCTCCTAAATTAGTTAAAATACATTTACAGAATGAAACAGCTATGTCAAATTTTGCTTATGAAATAATCAACTCAAATATTATAGAGAAATTAGATAACGACCCTTTGCACGATCCAAATAACAATTACAAAATAATCATTGATGTACTTGAAAAGGCAAATTGTAATCACATGCCATTTAAATTAGTGACATTTAATAAATATAAACATAAAAACTCCCTATAGATAACAAATGGTATACTCAAATCCATAAAATACAGAGATAATCTATATAAACAGCTTAAGATGTCAAATCCAACATCTATTGATTATTTCATTAAAAAAACAAACTTAAAAACTTATAATGGTATCCTAAAAAGAAGCATCAGAATAGCCAGATTTTTACATTATGAACAATTATTTAGCGGTTACAAAAATGACACAAGGAAAACATGGAAAACTATAAATGAAATTCTGCAAAGACCCAACAAAAAAGATCATTAACGGAATATTTTAGAGAAGGAGAACACAGTAGTGGCGCGCAGTCACAGATTACAACGAGCTCTTGGTCACTTCGTTTTGTGAAAGCAGACGGAGTGGTCGCATCAAACAATTTTGGCCCTCCCATCCCTCCCAAAATTTTGATAGCGTTAGGGACATACCATGTACATCATTGGTGGAAGAGGGGTTGATAGCAAATCTCAAAGCTTTCCCCGTTTTCTTAGTGCAGGTGGACAATGTGTTCACGGGGTTTTAACGCCGAGACAACTCGCTTCTCTTCCACCGGTGATTTTAGTAAGTGGGGCGTAATGGCCCCACTTATAGGTTTAGGCTAAATCTTGATACAATGTAACTCTTCAGCAGGTAGTTGGGATTATAGTTAGGTGAATGAATGGTGTGCTTGGTTAGTACGGTACGGTGCCTAAGGTCTACTGTGATTACAGTAGTAATGATGTTGTATATATCTATAACAATACTGCTAATGTTGTATATGCCGAAATGTGGGCTCTGTCAACCTGAGGGACAGGAGACTAGTATGGGCTCAGTCACAGGCCTGGCCTTGGGATGTAGAGCCCACATTTCTCTCTTTAACTTAATCTCTTAATAAACGTCATTCATTTGGCCTTCTTTCATCACTATTCATGACTTGTGTTGGTGCTTGCATAAATGCTTTTCCAATTCCAAGAAATAAACGAAGAGTCAATTATCAAAATAATTGACAATTTCTCTGCAAAAACCAGTAGTGGCTGTGATGGAATTACATTGAAACAAATAAAATATTTAAAATTTATTTTAATAAAACCCTTAACATTACTTATTAATCAAATATTAAAAACTGGAATTTTCCCAGATAAGATGAAAATTACAAAAGTTATTCCTATCTTTAAAAATGATGACGAAATATTATTTTATAACTACAGACCGATATCTCTGCTACCAGTAATTTCTAAGGTTATCGAAAAAGTTATGCATAATCAGATATATTCATATTTTACTTTTTAATTCTAATCAGTACGGATTTAAATCTGGTCACTCAACTGAACATGCCATTATGGAAGTTATCGACCGTACAATAATCGCACTGGATTCTAATGAAACACCCATTAATATATTTTTAGACTTATCAAAAGCTTTCGATACTTCAGACCACTCAATTTTATTAAGTAAATTACATTTGTATGGAATAGACGAATCTGCCTTAAAGCTAATGGAAAGTTATTTGAAAAATAGACAACAGTACGTTATTTACAACGATACCATTTCTGAAACCCTGCCTATTACTACAGGAGTGCCACAGGGTTCTATACTGGGCCCACTTATGTTTTTAATTTACATAAATGATTTACCAAAGTCAAGTGAAATATTTAAATTCGTAATGTATGCGGACGATACAACTTTATTTACAACAATCCAATCTTTAAACATATGTCCAAAAGACATCGAACAACATTTAAATACAGAATTAAACAAGGTAAATGAATGGCTGAAAATAAATAAACTGTCTTTAAATACAAAGAAATCCAAATATATAATACACAAACTAAGAAACAAACAAGTTAACAATTTCCTGCTTAATATAGATGAAACCAAAACTTTAATCTTCTTGGGGTGACTTTGCAAGAAAACCTAAGCTGGGATATTCATATTAAAAATATTTCAATCAAACGTTCTAAATTGATAGGTATATTAAACAAACTAAAACGATTTTTACCAGTAAACATAAAAGTTACTTTGTATAGCTCTTTAATGTTACCGTTCATTAATTATGGCCTAATGATATGGGGTTTTAAATGTAACAGAATCATCAAACTAAAAAAAAAACTATTAGAATAATATGTTTAGCAAAATATAATGAACATACTGAGCCGCTGTTCAAGAAACTAAACATTCTTAATGTAACATATATGCTGCACTTACAGAAATTGAAATTGTACTATAAATATGTCCATATGACATTACCAGCATATTTGCAAAATTTACCATTTACGCTAAATAAAAATGTTCACAATATTAATACACGGATACATGACAACATCCATACAAATAGAGCAAAACGTGACTTTGCCAAATGATGCATTCGGTTTGATATTCCAATACTAATAAACAATACTGCACCTCACATAAGGAACAAAATTTTAACACAGCCTACAAGGATTTATTAGTTATGCCAAAATATGTTTTCTACAAAATTACAGAATACAGTGCTCTTTGCCAAATTGTTATATATGTGGACATTCTGAATAATTAACAAATAGATATCTTGTTTTAATCTTATTACTTCTGTTAATTTACGTACACAATGTACTGTTATTAATATGTCTGATGTAGTTGTAACCATCTGCCAGTTATCAAAGTAAGATAACTTTTTATATTTTGTTCTTGAGATTTTGACATCAATTATTTGGTAATTTAATTCTAATGCTTGTGTAACCGTTACTGCATCTGATAGTATGCACTTGTGTTGTTATCATTTTATCGAAAGTGTTTAAGTAAGCCAAATAAACTTTATTAAAAATTAATTAAGGGGGTGGCTGCTACGAGAGCGACCAATAATGGTCTTAGTGGCAGTCTCCCTGACCCCTGTTTTTGTTTATCTACAGCTACCTGATAGTTCATGATTAGGATGTTGCTAATTGATTATATCATACATTGATTGTTTTTACTCTTATGTTATATATTCTACTTTATAATACATGAATTTAGTACTTATTATCTCAACACATATTCAGTATTTCATAATTGAGCTGCAGGTAGTTATGTGGTTTTTGATAATGATGCCATTTTTGTTTTTACATGTGGGTCAAATAAACACTTCCGATTCCGATTTTAAACCAGTTATGCATGTTCACCAAAGACATCTCAAAAGTTTTATAATTTGCATTTTTTTCGTCGTCGAGGAAAATAGTCTCACTGAAATGTATTAACTTATCTCACATTTTCCTGAATTTCTATGAGTTTTTATGTAAGAAAGCAGATTTAAAAGGATTTGTATCTGCGCATGTAAATAACAGATAGTGCCACTTATGATTTCTTTGTCCTTATTGCAGGGAAATGAGTACGTGATTGGGCTGTGCTGGGTTCTCCTGTACTACTACCAGGTACAGTAATCATTCACTCATCAATGTGTAAACGGATAGTAATTAGAGTGTAACAATGATAATATGCTACTGTACTTTACTGTAAAAGTCTGATAACACATGACTGTACTTTGTACTAGTCATGCATACAATCACATTGTGGACCTTCAGCTCATTGGTCCCTTTTGTAATGGATGTGACCGTTTGTCTTCTCACCTCAAATGTGAATTCTTTTGAAGATGCACACACGCACACACACACGCACGCACACACACATGCACACACACACACACACACACACATGCACACACACGCACGCACACACATGCACACACACAAACAGTAAGAAATACAGGTCCTTGTTACAAATGTGGTCTACATTTCTTGGCTGCAGTAGACATTCTGTGTTGCAGGGCTGTCCGTCATGGAAGTGGTATTTCCCGTATCACTACGCACCCTTTGCGTCTGACTTCTGCAACATTGGTGATCTCAAAGACATGTTTGAGAAGAACACAGAACCCGTAAGTGGAACGTCTACTCTAGGGCACATAGCACTGCTGACAGATGATACATGAAACATCAGTTGTAGAGTCACTCGATCATATTTTGCAAATATTTTACAAATTGTGTATACAGATGAAAACAGATAACACCGTAAAAAGGATTATGAGAGGATAGAACAATTTAACAAAAATGGTCTAAAATAACTGAAAGTTGAATGCTCTCGAACTATGCTACAGATTTCTCCTTGTAATGACTAACAAAAATGCCCATCCTCCAAATGGCTCTACGTTACCAGGACATTTTCCATGATTTTTTTTATGACATAAATTTGAGTGTTTTTCATGTTAATGCAAGATATGTTAAGTGTCCTGAGCTGATCTCTATTCCTTGGAACAATCACAGAAAGTAAGCATAATGTTATTAACAATCGATTTACATAACTCTGGCACAAACCCTAAAACTGGTAAGAACCCTTAACCAATGGGGAATTTTTACAAAATAAAGGTATTCCTTTCCATCCAATGGTTCACAGATTAATCCCTGAAAGTTTGGCGCCCAAGATGCAAACCAGCTAGGAGGAAAACATTAACATACCCCCCACATACACACATTAACATACCCCCCACATACACACATTAACATACCTCCCGCATACACACACATATGCAAAATCATACGCACGCTAGCTTCACAATATTTAGATGACTGTTTGTTTCAGTTCAAGCCCCTGGAGCAGCTGATGGGAGTGTTCCCCGCTGGCAGCAAACAGTTCGTCCCTCCAACCTGGCAGGAACTCATGACATCATGTGTGAGTATCACCCCCACGCTCACTCCGTCTGGTTGCATCAACATGCAATCGGTCGTGAATTCTCAGGGATGATTCTATTTGCTGTCCGTGATGAGTTGAACGTGGAGAGTCTGTTGCGAAGGTTATATTCTTTTTGATGTCCATAGGGCCATTTTTTAGAAGAAGAGTGTAGACTGAAGCAAATAGAGTAGACTTCGGAGAGATTGGAAACTCCTGTATTTACACACATCTAGTCAAAGTAATTTTTTGTATCACACAACCCTTATGTATGTATTTGTAATACAATTCATATGGCTGTAACTATAACTGCAGCAAACCAATGTTTGTGTATCATAACATTGGGTAGCACCAGTATGCAGTGCATAATGGCTTGATCCCAGTGCACAGTGATCTAATATGTGTCATTGCCTCTTCAGGAATCATCGATCATTGACTTTTACCCGACTAACTTCAAGATTGACCTGAACGGCAAAAAGTATGCTTGGCAAGGTCAGTACAACACTTCGCCACTGGACATCCTCGCAGGAAATGTCTACAGGCTCTGCCATTGAACAGAAGCTACAGGGGAAATGTGGCGTGTAATGTGGAAATGGTCCGGACAGTTATGGTCCTGTGTTGCGTAATTTACTAATCATTTCGGCTATGTTCTTGATGGATATTGATCGGAGAGTTCCTTATATTTTAGTGATAATTAACCCTTTAGTGATTATTAACCCTTTACACCCCACACGTCTGCAACCTGACGATTTTTCGTGATTCTAACTTTAACGGGCACGTCCATGTGGCGCCATCTACTGCATATTGGCACAATGTATGTAATTTTGAAACTGTTTGCTATGCGTTAGCGGTATTTTTTGTGTTGGATGTTTTTGAGTTAGCTTTGTTTGAAACATATTGCTGAATGTGTACGAGCACTGGGAGGAATCTGTAGTGCAGTTCATTGAAAGTTCACGTGGTCTATAGGGTTAAGAAAGAGTTCAGTTTCAACTTGCATCACACCAGGTACAGTCGGCTGAATCTGTTCAGTGCAGTGAAATCTGGACAGTGACATACTTTTATTTGTCCTTCGCGAAGCGAAAAGACCACATTTCATCATTGCCTACTGTCAGTGTTTTGGCGAGACTTTCTCAAATGTATGACAGTGGCACTGCTTAAACTGGTGGGATGTTTGTAGAAGTGGCACTGCTTAAACTGATGGGGTGTTTGTAGGAGTGGCACTGTTGCCATTTGTTGATGAGAAGAGGCTCAAGAAGACCCTGAGTGCCGTCTACCCGGACTTGACAGAGGATGAAAGTAAGTTTCAGTGTCTAACTAAATCATAACTGATACACTTCTGCAGCATAGCTGATGTACAGTTTAATGTAAATATATTCATCCGGTTTGTACAGTTGGCTACTGCATATTTTCTATCAAATACATTAATTTGTTCAGTCATTCCACCAGTGCACAGTGTAAATATGGTGTAATATGTGATTAGTAATGTTTGCATCTTGTGGTTATGACAGCGTGGGCATGTGTGCTGATATACCATATTACCCCCAATAAACATGCAGTGCACAAGTGAAAGGGCTTGGGTGCACATGTATTAATTGATCTTAGGACGTAAGCAGCACAAGCTGTGAGAGGTGGCCGGATGCACAAATTGTGTACACATCACACACATGCAACTCCTAGGTAGACAACATGTAGCAAAGTCAGATTCAACAAATCTGCCAAAACGACCGGTGCTCAATCGACAGAACACGGTACATGACAGGAAGCTCGAGTAGAGACAGACTGCTTTGATTATTCGAGTGATGCTAAACAGTCAGTGCGCTAGCCCGACGACATCGTTGGATAAATACCATCAGAAAATGCAGAAATCCTATGTGCTGAATCAGCACTCAAATAATTCAAAACCACGTGCTTTGCCAACGTCCGGGCAGCGATGCAACACCAACGTACTTCGAGCGCTGCACTAACATGCTAAGGGAGCGAAGACGTTAAGTCGGACATCCCGGTGGTCTTCGTTCTTCTGACCCATCCTCGGGGCTACATGCGTCGTTATGAATATCACGTTATTTTGATAATTCCTCTGCATTGTTAGAACGCCCGACTTTGACTAATAAAACAAAACTGACAGAAACGTAATGCCATCTTACGGTCAGTGTACAAATAATTGTTATCTAGAAAGTATCCGCAAAGTGGCGCCAGCGGGAACATACCGTATTTGCCATTATTAAAGCGCACGCTCACACTTGAAAATATGTTTTCATGCGTGGTTTCACTTCTGTAAAAAGGGGGTGTGTGTCTATTAGGCAGTTCGCGTCTATAGGGAACAATACAGTATGTAGAAATAAAGCATGGTGCGTATTTGGGTTATACTACCAGGGGGACTATATATCATTCACAGTTAACAGTATCATTCAGTCAATTGTACCATGTTTATGACTAAGGGATGGTTTCACAAGTTTGCAAAGTCCAAAACAGTTTTTCGTTTAGCGTTGGTCTAAATCCCCTCCAATGCATGTTATGAGACTTGTGATTTTTACAATCCAAAATAGCTGTTAATATCAGTTTGTATTAACATATGTTTGATGCAACTGTAGCAGTTAATACGTGGTGACGACCAACCCCTTATAGGCATATATGTAATGCTTATCGTATTTTGTGACTTTGTGAACTGATGCGACCTTGCCTAACAATGTCTTCATTTGAATAAAATGTAATAAATGATAACATTGGTTTGGAATGGTGCGTTTGTAGAGATGAGGAACACGCGTGGAGCGGACCGACTGTTTGTGGGGAAGTATCATCCCAGTCACGACTTCTTCGAGGCCTTGTACGAGGAGGGAGGCAGCACAGAGGTAGGACTGTGTGTACTTAGTTAATTACTTAGGCCCGTTGACTCGCCGGGAGTGTGGAGTATTGACAAAGGTTTTCCACTGTCCTGTTTTGTGCTAGCTGATGTAAGAGTGCGAAAACACCAGTTGGGAATTTGTGAAAATAAATTTGAGACAAAATGTGTATTTTGAAGTATGGTGTTGTTAAATAGGTTAATTATATACTAGTGTGCTAATTCAAAGTCAATACACCAATGCGTGCACATGTGTACACATGCAAACACCCCCACACGCATGTACGCACGCACGCGTGCACCCACCGTAGTAAAGTAATTATTCTCAAAACTTGAACTTGGGGTTTTGAAATGACCAGTACTTGATCAAAAGCAGTTGGCAAAATATCAAGTACATGTCAAGTAATGTGCACAAATAACTTCTTGTAATATACTTGTATGTGTAATTAATACATTGGGTTGCACTTAAACATTTGATATCCATGTACTTGAGTACCGTCACATGTTCCCTCATGTTGACACTTCTCCCAGTCAGTGTTGGTGTGTTACACTTGCAGGCGGTGGAGCTGGACACGAGTAAGACGGAGGGCATGGGCGGCACAGTCTGGCGTGACGAGCACGTTGTCTTGATCAATCAGTACGATCACCACCTTTCATTCCTCTATTTCCCTCGAAACTCTGCAAATAATTTCTCAGCGGGTGGTTGCAAAAGTTTGCATAATCACAAAATATGTAAAGTATTACATAGTGAGAATGGTTTAGTTGTCACCACGTATTGTGGTGGAAGTATATTGCTACAGTGGCGTCATCTAACAAGAGAAATATGTTAATGCAAATTCATCCTAACAGCCATTTTTATCGTAAAAATCACAAATCCCACACACGTATTGGTGGAGGCAGTTGAATTAACGTTAAACGCATAACGTTTTTCTGGACTTTGCAAACTATCAGACCATCCTTAATTCAGTGTCATGTTGTTTTGAGATGTCTCGTATGTTACCACTGATCTGATAGTAACGACCGTACGAAGCTTACAAGATGCTAGATTTTAATGTGACATGTTTGCTGCTCCTTTCAGAACGCTGCCGTCTCCAGTGCCGCAGTTGGCCGACTTACATAACAACCAGGCCATTGCGTGAGTCATCTTTGTCACTATTCAGTTATAGTGCTATTGTGACATGGTAGCTCGCCAGTAGAGCACCGAACAGTCAATCAACATTTTTAAATGTGACCAGTTTCATGCAGTCCACTTTGCCTGTGTTTTTCAGAAAAGAAACTAAAAGGCGTAGGTTCCTTATTCCTGCTGTTTATACCAGGGGAAATAGAAGATGCCACTCAGGGTAAATTTGTATCCGGTTGGTTAGAATGTTGGTCTCTATTCCCTGGATCTTGCCCCCATTCGCCGCAATTGTTTCTGGGTGAGGCGTGTGAGGCCAAACTGGCCATGTATATGACAGCTACTCACAGGGCTATCATAATCCTAGCACTTTGAAAACAGTTTCATCAGTTAATACTCATATGTTACAGTGTTTATTGGTGGACTTGTTCCATGTTTAGTTTCTCATGATCTTCATAACCCGTGTGAAATATTGCAGTCAGTGTCATATTCAGAAGTATTACAATTCAATCTCCTACAATTCTCTCTGTTCAGTTACATTACTGTTGTTAATCATCATGTTGGTGTCATGTTGATGTCATGTCATTTATATCATTACAATGACGTTGTCATGTCACTAACTGTAATGATTCGTCTGTTTGCAGCATCCAGTACTCGGATCCTAAGTTTAACCCAGACTTCATCTTCTCAGCTAAACGACTCAAGAATGCAATGTAAGTAGACATGGCTTGAGTTGAGCTGACTCATTGACATGACCTACGTTGCCATACTCATCATGTATATCTAAGTAAAAAGAAACATCAACTAAATAATTGTCCTCCATTCCTATATATCCTGTATTGTAATAGCATTTCCAAAATTGTCTCAAAATTGAATATATTCCTAATGGTTGTGGAAATTTTACACCAAACATGAATCGGCAAACTGCACTGGCTTATATTATCTAGGAATACAGGAACACTCTTATTGCCATTGCGAACCATGGTCAAGTTAATTCACTCCACACTGTTCCAGTTCAATCAGCTCTACGAATGAGTACCCTCTTGTTGCCGTTATGAACCATGGTCAAGTTAATTCACTCCACACTGTTCCAGTTCAATCAGCTCTATGAATGAGTACCCTCCTGTTGCCATTACGAACCATGGTCAAGTTCATTCACTCCACACTGTTCCAGTTCAATCAGCTCTATGAATGAGTACCCTCTTCACTCCACACTGTTCCTGTTCAATCAGCTCTATGAATGAGTACCCTCTTGTTGCCATTACGAACCATGGTCAAGTTCATTCACTCCACACTGTTCCAGTTCAATCAGCTCTATGAATGAGTACCCTCTTGTTGCCATTACGAACCATGGTCAAGTTCATTCACTCCACACTGTTCCAGTTCAATCAGCTCTATGAATGAGTACCCTCTTCACTCCACACTGTTCCTATTCAATCGGCTCTATGAATGAGTACCCTCTTGTTGCCATTACGAACCATGGTCAAGTTCATTCACTCCACACTGTTCCAGTTCAATCAGCTCTATGAATGAGTACCCTCTTGTTGCCATTACGAACCATGGTCAAGTTCATTCACTCCACACTGTTCCAGTTCAATCAGCTCTATGAATGAGTACCCTCCTGTTGCCATTACGAACCATGGTCAAGTTCATTCACTCCACACTGTTCCTGTTCAATCAGCTCTATGAATGAGTACCCTCTTGTTGCCATTACGAACCATGGTCAAGTTCATTCACTCCATACTGTTCCAGTTCAATCAGCTCTATGAATGAGTACCCTCTTGTTGCCATTACGAACCATGGTCAAGTTCATTCACTCCACACTGTTCCTGTTCAATCAGCTCTATGAATGAGTACCCTCTTGTTGCCGTTATGAACCATGGTCAAGTTCATTCACTCCACACTGTTCCAGTTCAATCAGCTCTATGAATGAGTACCCTCTTGTTGCCATTACGAACCATGGTCAAGTTCATTCACTCCACACTGTTCCAGTTCAATCAGCTCTATGAATGAGTACCCTCTTCACTCCACACTGTTCCTATTCAATCGGCTCTATGAATGAGTACCCTCTTGTTGCCATTACGAACCATGGTCAAGTTCATTCACTCCACACTGTTCCAGTTCAATCAGCTCTATGAATGAGTACCCTCCTGTTGCCATTACGAACCATGGTCAAGTTCATTCACTCCACACTGTTCCTGTTCAATCAGCTCTATGAATGAGTACCCTCTTGTTGCCATTACGAACCATGGTCAAGTTCATTCACTCCACACTGTTCCAGTTCAATCAGCTCTATGAATGAGTACCCTCTTGTTGCCATTACGAACCATGGTCAAGTTCATTCACTCCACACTGTTCCTGTTCAATCAGCTCTATGAATGAGTACCCTCTTGTTGCCGTTATGAACCATGGTCAAGTTCATTCACTCCACACTGTTCCAGTTCAATCAGCTCTATGAATGAGTACCCTCTTGTTGCTGTTATGAACCATGGTCAAGTTCATTCACTCCACACTGTTCCAGTTCAATCAGCTCTATGAATGAGTACCTGGTTATAGACAATGGTAGATATTTGTGAATGAATACCGGGTAATCTTTGCGCAGTAATTGCAGCATGGGTGAATGCTTCCTAAAGAAGTTGAGATAATGTTCGATTGAATAGGTCGGCCAAGTGTGAAATGTAAAACACTTTGAGCAGTCCTAAGGACTAGCTGCCACGCTATATAAGAACTTGCCATTACTTTCAAGTCACGGATGTGATGTCACAAGTAAGTGTGTACGGTTGCAGAATGCCAGCGCCCACCCTGAAGCCAGAAGACTTCAACAGACGTCACCCCAACCAGGGTTATCGCCCCCAGCTGGGCTTCTCACGCAACAGCCACTACCGTATGCCCAACACCCGCGACAGTGGCACAGCCAACAGACTCGTCAGGTACACGTCTTATATGGGACAGTTTTGTTTCATCAACAGAAGTCTGCAGTTGCACAACAAGTGTAGTTGTTAAAAGGGCTGATTATTGGGGATAATTTTAGTATTGCGATTGCATAGTGATAGGTTTATGACTAACACACTACGATTGCCAGTGTGAACTAGTCCGTGTTGGATTAGTGTCCCACAAGTGAGCTATTGTGAACTAGTCCGTGTTGGATTAGTTTCCTATGAGTGAGCCTGTGTGAACTAGTCCGTGTTGGATTAGTGTCCCACAAGTGAGTTAGTGTGAACTAGTCCATGTTGGATTAGTGTCCCACAAGTGAGCTATTGTGAACTAGTCCATGTTGGATTAGTGTCCCACAAGTGAGCTAGTGTGAACTAGTCCACGTTGGATTAGTGTCCCACAAGTGTGCCTGTGTGAACTAGTCCGTGTTGGATTAGTGTCCCACAAGTGAGCTAGTGTGAACTAGTCTGTGTTGGATTAGTGTCCCACAAGTGAGCCTGTGTGAACTAGTCTGTGTTGGATTAGTGTCCCACAAGTGAGCCTGTGTGAACTAGTCCGTGTTGGATTAGTATCCCACAAGTGAGCTTGTGTGAACTAGTCTGTGTTGGATTAGTGTGCCAAAAGTGAGCCTGTGTGAACTAGTCCGTGTTGGATTAGTGTCCCACAAGTGAGCCTGTGTGAACTAGTCCGTGTTGGATTAGTGTCCCACAAGTGAGCTAATGTGAACTAGTCTGCATTGGATTAGTGTCCAACAAGTGAGCCTGTGTGAACTAGTCCATGTTGGATTAGTGTCCCACAGTGAGCTAGTGTGAACTAGTCCATGTTGGATTAGTGTCCCACAAGTGAGCTAGTGTGAACTAGTCTGTGTTGGATTAGTGTCCAACAAGTGAGCCTGTGTGAACTAGTCTGTGTTGGATTAGTGTCCCACAAGTGAGCTAGTGTGAACTAGTCTGTGTTGGATTAGTGTCCCACAAGTGAGCCTCGAAAACGAGGAGACCATCGATGATGGTGTCTATTGCGATAGTGTTATAACGATTGCAGACTAGCGAATACCTAGGAAAAGCAGTGACAAACCATATTGTAAGGAGGCATCACTGAGTGACGGTTGATTCACAGAATGGTGAATCCCTGAATGCTGCTGCTATGATTGATGATTGTTGATGAGATGTCGAAAAATAAGTAAAACTACACAATGGAATTGAAAGATATTGTTTACTAACATTGTTTTGTGTAACGCAAGTAGCCATGCTGATGTCTTACCCTACTATTGATAGTATGCTATCATCACATTGAGGCACAGATAGTTCAGTGTATCATTACACCTCTAATTTTTACGGATTTTATATGAAAATATCACAAGCTGGTTGATACTAATGTCTTATTTTCATAGTTATAAACAAATTATTTATTATCTAGAGATGGATTGTGCAACAGTTTTATTGATGAACTGATATTTACATTTGCCAAAAGGAACACTCAAAATTACTTACGTTAGTCATCTTCATACAAGTAAAATAGACCTGCATTTTTTTTTATTGGAGTATCCTTGCCAAGTTTACAAACATTTTTTATACTTGTAATCCACCAGATGGCACCATAAATTCATGATTCCATGTAAACGCTTGTATGCTAAAAAGAAAACAATGTCAGCCCAACTTACTTGTTACACTGAGAGTGATAACAACTTAACAATGTAACAGTGTATATTGTTTTACAAGTAATTGTGTCATTTGTTGGCTGTATAACCGATCACGTTAATAAAAATGTTGTTTGTTTTGATCACCAGGGGGCAGCTCGGTGCCGGTGTTCCCCCACCACAGAACTACTACCAGCCCAGACCGCCTTTTGGAGGATCAATATTAGGTGAGTTCAAAGATCATAAAATAACATAAAGGCAGTTCAAAATTTCATTTGTTAATAAAAAAGTCAGATCTGCTTAATTACAAAGCACCCATTTTATTTAATGAAGTATCCATTTTATTTTTTTGTCAATTACCATTACCAGAAATTATTATGGACACAAATCAGTCATTCTTGTTTCTCAATTTTAAGAAACAGTTATACAATTTTAAATGTGGCAAATGTCAAGTTTTCAGTAGAGCACTGTTTTATTAAAAATCATCTGAAAATCTTTGTGGAAATAACACAATTTGTTTTGTCATGGCTTGATAATTAGCAGAAGAACAAATGGCTTCTGTGTCTTTTGTGTATTTTATAACATTGGTTGCAGTCTCTATTTTTGTGATTGCTTTGGTGATCTAAGAGGATAAAATTAGTTTGTTTTGGAGTTTGTAATGGGTCAGATTTGTTATATTATAATAGACTCGTTGTGCTGTGTGCATGCGCCATGAGATGTTGGATGTTCACATGTCTGTCTATGAAATGGAATCATGATGTGTGAAACTTCAGAAACTATTAAATATTTGGGGTTGATGAGTGAACGGTCTTCCATACACCCACTACAGTTGTAGTATTTTTTATTACAAAATACAAATGACTTTAAACTGATCAATCAACATGAATTTCTGTAAATATATCAGGAATGACTGTTATTTGTAACACTTATATATTGTGCTTATTGGTTTATGATTGCAATATTTAAAGTCTTAGTTGACACTATCAATCAAGTGATCTTCTTTCTGCGGGATTTATTATTACCATTACTTTTTATTCTCAAATAATGGAGAACTCTTGTGTTTTCATTCATTCTTTTTAAAATAACATATAGCAAATGTTACTGAACATAACATATAGCAAATGTGTTTTATTCATGGCTTTTGAAATCCTGTTTTATATTAATATGCCTTACTTACTTGAGTCTTAATTCAACTTGCTGTTACATACATGTATGTATTTAATTATATGTGTTAAGTTTTTTATATTTTCTATTCCATTATTCAAGAAGAGTCTACATTTGGTTGGTCCTTGAGACTTATTTTCATCATACAATAGCTGATGTGTAAGGGTTAGTAATGTTTGCCATTCAGTATGATCTCTACTGTTACCTCCCGTCCTCCCACAGCAGTTGGTTCCTCTCGGATTCAACAGTCCTAATGAATGCTGACTTTGATCTTCCTCTTTTTATTTTATCATAATGGGCCCAGAATAAAGCTATGCTTGTGTTGTTGTTCATCTTGTCTAACTGTTAGACAGATTCACTTCCACCTGATTGTGATGACTTCCAATATTGGTGGTGTTCAGGGTCTTTAAAACAAAGTTACATCAACTAATACCAAATAGATTTGCAGTTGCTCAGTAGGACGACACCTTGATAGCTAATATGTCATATTTCATTTGATCTAGTAATTACTGCAAATATTATTTTCCGAGCACCACTTCACTCTACAATCTTCACAATACATTTTGTCCAAAATGATCCATGAGAAATTCCTGGTGTGCCTAAATGGCAGGGCTTTGTCCCAGACGTCGGAGTTGCCTTACACTTGATTCTGAAGTTTACTAATTTCTTTCGCATTTTGGCAATAATTACACCGGACCGCACATTGAAGCACTTCCATGCAACAGTGTTCTGTAGTTCGCAGTGGTTTCACTTCACCAACATCAATGTGCTAAGCGCTGCTTTCTTCTCAAGAGTCTTTTCCCGTCCGCAGTCAGTGCAACGTAGTTAGCGTGCATTCGCGATAATGGTACATGGAAGTAAATTTAACAAGATCCACGAATCGCGGCCGGACTAATTTGTGATGGAACTGCCTAATTTGGCACTCTTGAGTTGGCACTGATTGAAAGTCTTGCAGGCTTCAAAGCGACGCTTCAAATGGGTTTTTAGCGCAGATGCCGGGAAGGAGGGTCGAGGGCACTTCACTGTTGCGTTCCTAATTGGATACTGCTCTGCTTGCAGAGTTGGGTTGACATTGAGTATATGCACAAGGTGGCGTTGGCAGTCGCTTTATGGTCGGAGTGATATTGGCAGGGGAATCTCTCATAGCTGTATAGGCAGATTATTTTATGCATTTCCTACTTTTGCCCATGTGCATGGTTTATATTATTACTGCTATGCTTAGTATTTGTCATTCATATACATGTAGACTTGCTTCAGTGGTTTTTGTAAAATATAATTTATGTTAAATAATTTGTCTTTTTATTCTATACGTAAAAAGGAAATTGCTTTATAAGAAACATTGCAAATAATTTATTTAGAATATAGGTGGCTAAATATAGTATTATTATTAGTGCAATGTTTACTCAAAAACAAATTGTCAGTTTGTACAGTGGCTTTAAAAATTTAACATAATCTTAGAGGGCATAAGGTATTTATTAATAACTTAGGGGGAAATACAATTTTCAACAAATATGTCTTCAGTTTTCTGCAAAAGCTATAAATTCATGTGATTTACAGATGGTTTTATTTAAACTCGTGGAATAAATACCTACGGAAGGTAGAATGAGGGATTTTTTAATCTGTTACTATGTGGGTCAACTAGAAACAGATTTAGTATCTACTGGTCGATCTGTCGAGTGCTCTGGTGGCAGGTGTCATCCTCACGTCTAGTTCTCATCAACATGATAAGGCATTTCATTCCCGCAGACATTGGTAGCCATTTTGTCCAATGAGAATAGGAAATAATGTAATCTTTAAAATTATAATTTCTTGGAATCCTGGTCAGGGTTATGGTTTCCAGAATAATATAGATCCACAACTGAAGTCCATATCATCTTCATTGAGTACATCTTTGGTTGCTTGAGTTGGTTTGCTGGCAATGTATAGTACAGTTGCATTGAATTGTATTTGTGTAATTTGTAATTAACAAATACAGCATAGTTGTAATGGGTTTGTTTAGAACACTCATGGCGTAATTGAATGTGTAAGGGGCTATGCAATTGTAATTAGCCATTATTCTATGTAGGTACAACATGAGCAGAAATGATATGTGTATTCTTGTATTTATAAAAAAACAAAACTTGTAATTAACCTATGAACTATTGCAATTAACCCTTCATGTTCCATTACAATTTATGTATGTTAATTAATTTTTTGTGAAGAGATGTAATTCAGTTTTTATGATGCATTGAGATAGACAGGGGTAACTGAACCCAACAATGATGTATGGGGCAGTATAACGGTGTGATTCTGAGGACAGAAACCCTTTCATTGAGGTGATTGGGGGTAGATGTGGGCCAGTATTTGGAAGGAAATTACTGGAGAGTTCCCCTCGGTGTTACAGTAACTACAGACAGTGAAACCGTTAGTAGTAACGCATCCGTTACTACTGTTACTACTACATTGACTGATACTGAAACTACAACTCTTACAAATACTACTGCTATGACTGAGACATTCTTGACGATGAGTGTGACTACTCCAACTATAACAACTACAGACAGTGGTGGTGACGGATGATATCAGGTGATGGTAGTTAAGGGTCAAGTTCTTTCAACTACAGCAGGTCATTTATATATAAGGTGCAGGTTCTGAGATGCGTGAAGCTATAAGTTAGTCTATTGTGTAAACTGTTTCTGGATCGATTGTAGAACATGTTGGTGTTGTTGAACCTTGATGTTAAATGTATATTTAAACCTATTTGTTGAATATCTGTTACCTCTATCTACTTCTTTATCATTAGCGAAACTGATTGTGATACGTTTTTAACTATAAATATTTACGTAGAAAGTGCTGCGTTAAGATATTATTATTATTGTTGGCAGACTATTTTGGGACTGCAGATATGTGTCAAGGCTGCCAGGTGTTCATTGTAGACGGGTTTGTTATTAGCAGCAGCAGAAGACAACTACAGCAACAACAACTTTGATGAGTTCATATTCGCAGCCATCTCAGCTTGCCCCTATGTTGTGCCCCTATGTTGTCGATTGGCACTGCTGTTTATTGACAGTTATTCCGCCAGCTTTAATTGTAGCAATGCACTAATGGGATTTGTTGCTTTGTTTCGAGGTGTTAGTGTGATTATTGTTGAGTGCTCAACACTGTGTCGAATCTCACACCTGGGCCATCCATTAAGTAAATACCAGGCTTTCTTGGCAAGTCCTTTACTGAATCATCGTATGCTCAATTTAACACTGAATACGTTCGAGTATGCCCCTGCTTGGTCTAATCGTTCGTCGTCTTGTATTGTTTCGACGTGCATTCAGGTGTTGTATACCGAGGTCCCACTTGTTCACCGGGGATTAGGATATATCTTAATAAAGCACCGGCTTGAAGCAACGTTAGTTGATGTTGAACTCTGACATTGAAATACGTGTTGTCACAGCTCAATTCCTGCAAAGTGGTTGTGTTGAAATGGTCGTGGTCGCATTTAATATGAAGTGATTGTTGTCGAGAGTCAAGGGTCTTGTTTCTGGATGATTTGGCCAGGAGAGGGTGTTTTGGCTTGGCGTGTGGTTCCCATAGACTTGACAGTCTATCGACCTGAGATGGGGTATCATAGAACACTCAGGGCTTGTTGATGGCACAGAGTTGTGTTGATATGCCCATTCTTATTTGTAATTGAAATCTGTCCATGTATTATGTAATGAACACTGAAAATATGCAGTAGGATGACTGACATTTTGTATGTATTTTTTAGTATATTTTATATATCATTTGACATATTTGAATATTATTTAATAATCTATATAAATTATTTACCATACAAACAGGTTTGAACAAGCATCTAAAATCTCCAATAGTTATCAGGATACTTTTTATTGGATGTTTTTTCTAAAGACTTGTGAACAGGTTTGCAAAATATTCAAATAAATTTTGTATTGTTTACATAAGGTATGTTAAATATTTACAATAAGTTTGTCACAATAATTCCATCACCGTCATATGATAATGTTTGGGGTTTGCAAACTTAATTCACATTGAATATATAATAAAGATGATGTGATTAGTCATTTACGAAAAAAAAAAAAAAATTCCTAAAACATTTTCCTTTGTGAGCAATAATAATTATCATATCTGATTGAATTTTGACGTCATAATCAATCATTCGGAGAACTTTATTAATACTTTAACCCAGTTATTGATATCACATATTACATTTAATGAACCAAGTTAGTAAGTGTTTAAAAGATGTTCAAATAAAAATGGTGATGAGATTTTATTGGTGGTGGTCTATTGTGTGAATGTGTTAATGTATCTCTGTTGCTAGGTAGCTACCCTCAGCCAGGGGCTTACGGGGCCCAGCAGCATGGGGGGTACCAGGGCCACAGACAGGGAGGGGGTTACCAAGGAGGATCAGGGGGCTATGGAAGGTAAGTAACCAATTTGGGGAAGACTGCAAAGTTTGCCTGATGGATTTTTATGTTTGTTTTGTGATTCTAACATTTATTATTTTAATGTTATTATACGCCATCTAGAAATTAAAATAAATTAGACAACATATTCTGATTCCTGGATGATTTTTAAAAGCTATGGATTATCCAAATTGGTAAAATAATCCAACTAAAATTACGAATTAAGATTAGACTGTTTATATTACTACACCGTATTTATAGTATAAAAATAATCTACACACTACACTTCATAGAAGAAACTTTTGACACTAATATTTTGACAAAGTCGTACATGTGTTATGTTCACATTGTGGACTGCGGTGGTGTGTTATCAGTGGGCAGGCGTTCGGCGGGAACCTAGCGTGGCAGGGCAACATGGCGGGTCAGGGGAACGCCTACGCACACAACCAGCAGCGCGACTACCAGCAACAACAGCAAGGAGGGTACAGGTCATCGCATGGCGGTAACAACCACGGTGACAGTGGGCATCATGTATGTATCTTCTCATCTTTGTCCCTGATCTCTAGAGTGAGGCTGGCATCGATACTAGTCCTCAACTTACGCATTTTTATGATATTCACTGTTAGCTTAATATCTTTTGTTTTTATACATTTGTGAAGTAAGGTGTTGTAATTGAGCATATTTATCTGGAGCCTTCGTAGGCTACATGTAGTTGCTATCTTTATCTTTTGTTATAATTACACTGCATAATAATTATAAATATATTACAGTTGCATGTCAGTTGGTTGGAACATAATCATAACCTGTTAAGTATTGTTTCTAGAAGTTACGAATATGTAATTGTCATATGTAAGAGCATTTATTATTATAGTCTATTTTATGTTTCTTCCGTTATACACTTATGCAAGTAAACTGTAAACTCACAACTGAGTGTATTATCTAATAGGGAAATGTATTATACACCCAGTTTACATATATACATTAATTTGTGCATGGGTGCGTGCGTGCTCGTGTACATGCATGCATGTGTACATCTGTATTGTCACTAACGTCTGTATAATTGTGTATACATATTTTTGTTCAGTAAATAATATTCTTGCTTGTGAGTTTACCCATGTATGTGTACAATAGTAGAAACAGTAGCAGAAAACAATGCCTGATTGCTACCTTTGTCTGCCAGTCAGGTGTGTCTCCTGCTATGCTCACACACCTGTGCTCATTAACTAAACTAATTATTCACAAGGGAACAACAGTTGCAGCAAACTGGTCCCTGGAGAAGGCCTCATGCCTGCACTTTGTATTGATTTAACACCTTCACCTCGCACCTTCGCAAACCAGTGATTTACCAAGTGGTCCAATCAGGTCTTTATGATAGTTATTTTGCTGTCAGATTTTCAGCAATTACGACATCAAATTCATAAACTACCATCCATGAAATGTCCCTGTAGTAACCTAGAATTTCTATATACAAGTCATTCTGTGAATATTTTTAGCGAATTGGACAACGGTTATTAAAAGGAACACAATATTTGTTATAATTACTAAAGGTTGTAAAGCACCATAAAAGGAACACCCATTGTGAAAAACATAATAGTTATAATAATATATTAATATAATTGTAGTACGTGATTACAATTTAACTTATATAATTAAACAAAATAGTAGTACAGTGTAATGATATGTATAATAATAGATTTCTTATGTAGCAAATCATTGTTCTGGGTGCGCTGTCTATTGGTGTATACATTACAAATCATTGTTCTGGGTGCGCTGTCTATTGGTGTATACATTACAAATAAGTATGTTTTAAATCCGAGTTTTCTCATTTTAGTCAAACAACATGTAAAATGAGTGTTGACTAAATTTTGGCTTGATATAACCGGAATGTTTTTATACTAGTTACGTATCACTTTAGCGTCAACTACAGAACTCCAAGTGACCTGAAGAAAACGTTAGTTTGTTACTGTACTAGTTTTGCATATACACGTATCCGTGAACAGCTTGGAACCTGTTAAGTAAATCGAGTGGTAAGCACCTTGCTGGGGTATCTGTGTTGAACACAACAATACCGCGTCATGTGAGACGACAGAATCATCTCTTTCTCGCCCCGTTGCCCCGTTCGCCCAACCCCGACTGCGGGGTGTCGCAAAACACGGGTAATTGGCAAAAACGTCGACACGTTTTTGCGCCGCATGTTTCGCGACCTTGTCATCGCTTCATTGACATCAGACGTTTTGCTGTGGCGCCGTCGACAAATTGCTGCTGCTAATCGTCGTTGGTTTCTCTTGCCGACTGGCGGTGTTTAACAGAAGGCGGGCGGTTCTTTGCGCTCAATTTCACCGATGGCGACTGTGTATGCCCGGCGGCTTGCGGCATGGGCAGGTCCCGCGTTATTATCCGTCGCCACACGCCGTGCTCGGCTTATGGATATGTTCGCATAGTGAACCGTTCTCATCTGTTCGCAGTCTTTGTGTTGCCGGGTCTGCCATGTCAACCGGAAGAGTTGCAATACAGGGTTTAGCTCACCGCATCCGGCATATTCTTCCTTGCCCACGGCATTGTCAACTGTAGGGCATTCGTTCGTTACTGCGATAAACATTGATATGTTATATTAATACTAATTATTACGGTAACACGTGTTGCATTGCAATTGAATGTGTATTATCTGCCTATAAACATGTTTGGTTTCCACAACGTTTTGGTGGAAACATGTGTCTGTTGGACGTGGGTTGACGATTTTCACCTTAGAGTTACATAAACACGTTCTTATCATACCGGTATCAGATGCAGAATTGCAATGTTTTTACAGAGCTTTCAACAACATCAGCAGTCACCATTAAAGAACCACTATGATACTACATGTCAGCTTTACAGTACACAATATTCAACGATTACGGCAATGAAAGTAATTGCTCGACGGCGTTATTGTCGCGTCTTACAGCTTAGATCCGCCTCTGTGGTGATAATTGCGCAATCGGTGTGTGTAAAACCGACCGACTTCCTTGGATGTGTACATGTTCACTGAGTACGTCTATGGTGACGCTGTTTGTGCTACCATACACCTACTCGCGTGCAGTCTGGCGGAAACACATGCAGGTGTGTTCTACGACACCTGTATGTCGACTAAATGATGTCGTCGCGTTAGTTCGGGCAATGATCAAAGCGCTTCAGTGATTGCTTAATCGGCGACAGTTTGATTACCTACGGTGGCGCACGGCGGCTCGTGTAGACTGTTCACACGTCGCCGGCTTGTGACCGTCCGTCGTCACTTCCGGTAGCATTATCGCCGGCGTTGGCGACTCGTGCTGTTCAGCTGTCGAATTTGATACGCGAAAGTATCCTCTTTGTAGCCGAGAAAGGATTAGAAGCCAGCAGGGAATCCGTCCCATGTTCTGGTACAATGGATGTACAACGAGAGGATTTATTTTTCAAATTGCAAACATATTCAGGCAGCTTTACCATATACGGCAGAGATAGAACGAATCCGCTTTTCCCGTAATTTTCGCGGGTTTTTTATTGAGTTGAATAATATAAGTGGGAGCATTTGTTTATCAGTCGTGATCCAATCATTCATTTGTCAATACAATAGATACGCTGAGCAGACAAAAATGACACGGACGTTCGCGTGTGATTGGCGAGTATCGTCGTGTTGCAACATCGTCTGTTGACAAAACCGCCCATCGAATTTAAGAGGTTTACGTTAGACAAATGCCCCGTTTCGGTCTCTTAACGCAGTCTGTTTCGACGAGAGATCGTGCCACGTGTTTGCCATACTAAGGATGTGCTTGTCTGGGGGCCGTCCTGTTTGACAGACGCGACACGCATGGCTGACGTTGCGTCAACGGCGACTCTGTGCGCAAGCAACAGTTGAAAGCGGCTTGTGGACACAGGTGCGGCATTCGGAGCGAGTCCGGCTTATCTCCACACGTCTTCAGTTCAAATGTAGTTGCCTGTCTATTTACTGTCACCAAAACGCGAATGACTGTCGTCAAAGGTGTCGCGTGTCTGCCGGATGACACAAAGCAGTTGCTGCTGTCGTCAAATATGTCGCAGTTTATCGGGTTTACTTTGCTGCTCGCTGCCAAACAGTGGACGTCCACGTCACGCGTGACCGTGTAACGCGTGGATGCGTGGCTGTCACAGAACATCACACTAGCAGAGCATGTCATATATAGGACCGTGGCATGAGTATGACACAAACATGTCTGTATCTACGTCACGCTTGAATGGCAGTCATAGAACCATTCTCACAAAACCTACACCAATCGTCTCCCCAATCGTAATTGTTCCCGAACTCGTAAATATATATATCCACTCTGAAGATGTGCTTATAACAATACTAATATATTTATACAGCGCAATCTTAATCCGGAACTGGAGCGTGGCGAAACAAACCATGATCATTAAACATTAAATATAAACAAGAATGCGCAAAAGTCATCATCACAACGGGGGGCCACCGAGGATTGGTGGACATGTAATTATAAAATGTATTTAGTTTTTACGGGATATAGTACTGTTCCATATGATTCTAGTGTGACGCTTGGATGGTGTGAATGGCCGTTTGAAGACGATCACTACAGGCGCCACTCCACTGACCACGTATGATGTCAGTATAGTTTGACGATGGCCTATTCTATGTATGTTGCAGAGGAGCCGTAGCGACAACCGCCAACAACACAGCTACCAACCCTACCAACGACGTTAGTGATGCTGTTGTATGTATCAGTGGACAGCGGTGTGGACACACTGACCGCTTACGCACGAACAGACCACTGACCGATTGATAGCATCGTGCACCGTTTATGTAGAAAGAGGTGCGCCATAGCCGAGGATGTGCCACGTGTGCGACGGTTGGCACGACTTGCAAGTGTAAACGGTCGTAATACAATGTCGTTCACTAACAGAATTGTTTCCAGGAGGAGTGGAAGTTGTTAATAAGATGTCGTTTTCGTACTGTTATGATACGTGAATATTCTAATTTACAGAGGAAATGTTCGATCGGTTAAATTATCGTAATCACGAACGATTTGTGAACACTGTTGGTGTGATTGTATACTGAATGCATGTTTCATTGTGTGTGTGCATGCACGTGCGTGTGCTTTATTGAACTCTTAAAGAACTAAAGAAACTAGATGTTAGAACTGTGAAACATTCGTAGGTTATTTTGCATCACTAGTCTGTAGAAGGGTTTGTTAATACTGCCTTTCACCTGTGGTACAACACAATGCTTATTAGATGAAGATTTATGTGGTAGAACATTCGTTTTGCACCACAATGTATTGCTGGCACAACGCTTGACAAGATGGCAGCTGTAGATCAATATAACACCATTTCCACTATGTATTTCTTCAGAAAACGGCAACGTTCGTGGCCTTATGTTTGCCCGTCGTAAACTACTTGCCTGATTTGCTTACCATGCGAATTACGTTGTTTGAATATAAAAGAAACGGCTCAGTGAAGATTGTCTGTCGGTTTTCCTAAACGAAGTAGTAGTTGCAAAGTCGTTAGATGTAATGTTGGATTGTCTAACTTATAGTTACGTTTTTATCATTGTGTCGATAGCACGTCTTCGCGGTAACTAATATTTGAACCGGAATCGGATTGCATGAAATGTGTTATGTGCGCAAAAGCTAGACATATTGATGAATACCCGTAATGGAACGTTTTGTGTAAATATGTCTGGTTTAGTGTTGGAATATTAAAAATATGTATTTTACCATGTACGATGCGTGGACATGATTGTTATCAGGGCCAGGAACAAGAAAGTGAATAAACGATGCACGAACTTGATTGAATGTTTCATGTTTCGTATGTTCGGTTATATAAAATATATGTACAAGTGTAGATGTACTGAAACAGTCAATTTATTATCTAAATTAATCTAAATAACATTCAATATTATAACAAGTATACATTTGAAAGCTACTGTACAACCAAAGTCAGTGATTTACAGAATAACTATTTCACTGGAAATTACAACACTGAAGTAATTAATGTCATTCTACTATCACTTTCAAGAACACACAATTTGGCGCTAAATTAAAAATATGCTTAGTTTGCGACAAGCAGAGACTGGTTTTCTCTAAATAAAATATCTTCACATTTGAAAATGAACAAAACGATTTTCACCGGATAATTTATTGTTCTTTCTAAATGCCTTTTTGTACAATTTCTGAAGGTATATATCACCAAATGTAGCCTGTTAACAGCAATACAGATTAAGACATCAAGCATGAAACTAAAATAAAGATTAAATGAAAGATCGAACAATTTGGACATGTTAATTATACAAGATCTCCAACTAACTGCTTGTAAGTTAATAAATGATATTTTATACATTGTGTTGACACTTTAATTACAGTTTTACTTATAAAGCAGCTTTCTCAGCTGGTTTGTCTATCGATAATCCGAAAGAACATGACGGTCCGCTTCTATCACTGACCTATATTTATTTTATGAATAGAGGTCAGTGGATTCTCTAGGCTTGACTTCTCGTCACAAACTCACGAGATTCCACCTTTCACAGACATCGCGTATTAACGTGATTTGTGCGCCAAAATTAAACACGCACGCAGATTTTAGTTGACAAATTTGTGGAGCAAGTTAAATGCTGCCTCCAGCCAGTGATAATCGTTTTATCGGACGAGAATAATGTAACTAAAAGTGTGCTGTACTTAGCTTTATGGACAGTTACGGCTTTGTTAAAATGTGTCGATCATTATCATATCACCGCTGTAATGATGTAGTATAGCGATCCCTGCAATGTTATAGATTCACTAGTTGCCGCCCATTCCGCACAAACCCGGTGCGAAATCCTTTCACCAGCGAATAAGATCGTTGAATGGCGGGTGAAATTGATTTACGAATGGCCGCCTACCCAGCAGCGAATGAAATCGCTGAATACCGGGTGAAATTGATTTGCAAATGGGCGCCATTGAAGCGCCGCGGTATAGCGAGGCGCCCGCCTGAAATTGATTCTCTCCATTGAAATCAACCGGCGATCGCCTTCCATTGAACACGGGTGTGCATAATCGTCGGTTATGTGGGTTTAAATTGAGGGTTGTGCGACTACAAAGCGCTCGACGTGAGCGCCCGCCCGGCTAATTACCCGGCGTGGGAGTCGCCCGCTGTCCGAGCCGTGGGGAGGAGATGAGCGACGGCCGTCAAGGAGGCGATGTTAGCGCTGTCGGTGGACGCGGCTCCCGGAGGAGGAGTTGCGCCAATGAGTCCCCGCTCGTTAAGTGACGGTTTTATCCGACTTCACACGGGCGCGCGGCTCTTGGAGGAAAGCGCCCAGGATGTGCTGGAAACGGGTCGTTTTAGGGGGTACTTTGAACGTTTTCAAGTACATCAGGTTATTAGATCTGCTAACTAAAGTGGTGGTATTGCCTGGCCCATAGAGCAAGACCAACTACGGAAGACTGTCACATCAATGAACAATAAGACTGTATGCTATAATGTTTTGTCTAGCACTTATACGACGGTCTGTGAAGTCACTGAACCAAAAGAAACTATGTATGGTATACATGCATACATACATACATACATGCATGCATGCATCCATGCATGCATGCATGCATACATACATCACACTCCTTATACAAAATACCTTAATTAAGAACGTGTTTATCGATTTAGTGGTATTCTTTTGATTAGCAGCGACAACGGAATTACAATTTCAATCGAATCAAACATTGCAATTTTCCCGTTTGGACTCCAAGGGTACTTTAAATTTTACCCGTTGCACCCTGTGCTGCGTTGTTCTTTCAACGAAAGACGCGCCAAACTGCGGCGGCGACGCAATTAGAATGATCGTAATCGACCACTCACGCCTGAGGAAAGCGCACTCAAGAAAGACGGTGTGCGTGACATCTCTAGTTGGGTGGCCAAGACGTGGTCCAGTGGCACGAGAGTGGACGTCAACGCCGGCTGGCGTGTCACGTTCAAGTGGAACGGACAGTGGTCACTTCTGGCGCCCATTGTCCAGCCACTGCATTACACGCGCGATTGCATCCTTTACTGTGGGTTTCGGTGCTGCTATTACTCGGTCCAGTGCATTCACTACATAAATGGAACGACCGTTAAAGATGTCATATAGGGGCGAGGTGATTTTGAAGAAACAATATCATGGCCATTGTAACTCTCAAAATCTGATGTAGGGCCTAGGCCCCTTCTACTAACCAGACTGCTGCTTTGATAAAACAAAATGACTACGATAGCCATCGCGTTTGCGGTAACATTTCACAATAGAAAATTGGCGAGAAACCAACCGAGAAACAATGTTAATTGTTGACGGTATTTGAAGGAAACTTTATCTTATATGAAGAGAAGCGCCCGATATCTTCCACACAAGGGCACCAGTTCACGCATGCACCACCGTGATATCAACATTCAAATGTGTTAGCCTTTAGTTGACTCTATGTGCATCTCCTTGGACATTAACATAAATTGTTTATTACACAGATTTACAAATCTACCCATTCGATATTCTATAGGTCAGCTGATATACGCATCACTTTTTTGAGACAATTCCTTTGAAGAAGGCATAATATAGTTGTTGCAAACGCCGCAGCTGGATCGAATGAACGGAAAGTTAGACCGATTGATCAGCCGACGAAGGACGCGTGTAATCACGTAAAGACGGATACTTTGTATATGATATATATATATGAACCATATGATATATATATATCATATGGTACAATATATATATACAGCTGCATATATATATATATACATACATACATTTATTCTTCCTCCTTTCGTTTTTATTTTGCCAGGCTCGTTTAACTCATTTTGAAATTTTTACTTATGTTTGGTTAAATAATTGGTCACTAAAATATAATTTATGACCGCGTTTCGACAAAACAAATCACAACATTCGTATATCAGTGTGCCTCTTTCCTAACATCGTAATTTTAGGAGGCCATGTATTTGGTCCTATATTATTAAAGGGTAAAACGTTCCTTCTCAGAATTAAAGTTCAAGTCGATATATATATATATATTGCTAACTCATAAATAATGTACGCAAATATGACTTGAAAAAGAAAAGTATAAGTTGATCCTTAATAGTGACAATGTACGCAAAAAGGTCATGTTACCGATCGCATCACCGATTGCAGAGAACTAGATAACAACGGCGTTGTAATAGAAGGTACAGCTGTATATCGGCCAAGCAAGACATCAGAGATTTGACCAACAGTCACCCTACGTCACCGCCGTCCATCCGACTGCAGTACAACCAGACGTTGTGTATTCGACACTTCTCACTTACAAAAGAACAAGAGATCTGAAGAGCTATCGTCGCTACTGTCATCGCGATCGGATGAGTATCGTCGCGAGCAAGTGTTGACTGAACGACCTATCATTGCTTCCTCGGTGTCCGTCGAGTGGCGTTCGAGTGTTGAAGTAAAACATGGCGTTATCTCGGTTCGGTTTCCACCGAGTGGATTACTACAACGATGGTGGTGTTAGTGTTTCAAGTCCCAACGAGAGCCTTGTAGTATCATCAATGAGAGCTGTCCGTGTAAATATCGGTTGTGTATCGTATTGCTTGATGGACAGCGTGTATATCTTGTTGAATGTCATTGTTAGGTTGCGAAGTGCAATGTTTCCACAATTGCTTATGGAGTAGCTCTTCAAAGAAAATCAACGGTTGTATGAAATGATAAACTGTCCCCGATGTTCATTAGCATTACACGTAATGTACAGTGCAATAAAGTTTAGGTAAACTTACAAAATACATAAGAAAACAAACACACAGAAATAAATAAAAGTAAAATAAAAGTAAAATATTAAACTATAATTAATGATGTGTCATGTAGGGCCTAAGTATATATTTAAACGAACATTATATGTTCTCTTTCTATATTCTTTTATTCACATGCATATTTATAAATGCTTATGTGCTTAAATGCTAAGATATCCCAGGGTATAAATGAGTTAGTTAAATATATTTATATCATTGTTCCGATATGAAAGCGACCGTTTTGTCTTCATAAGATCGAGTCACTTACCATTAAAAATATGTATTGCATTTAAATATTTGTCAGTGTGACTTATTTTGTGTTACCCGGTATTATTAGTATGTTTCCCGAGGTGTAAATAAGCGTGCTTGTTCTTGTTTATATGCCCTGCAAAACACAAATACGAACTAGATGACGGCGTCATATCATGTGCGTGTGTTCTGTTCGTCGTGCATCAATGTGGATAGTAGTTTTGTCTTCGTATTCTCGTCGACCTTTAACATACCTTTGGGGACTAGAGCAACACCGGTCTGTGGCAGGCTGACGTGCCGCCTTCAATAAAGATGTCCTCTTATCGCGTTCAGAACCAATATTTACCACGCACGCTTGGCGCCGCTGCAGCGCTGCTATAAACTGGTCAAATATTTGGAGGCGCGTGACTGGAATAGATTGCAGCGATTAAATTGAAAACGGGGTCTCTGTCGGGACCTAACGTCGAAATGGAACGGCTGGTTTTAATTATATAGGTACACATAATTGAACACTCATAAAATATTAATTGAAGCCATTGTTTGAGTAGATTAATATATAGATTAACGATTTAAGCCGTACTTGTGGGATTGTTATTTATGTATGCAATATTCTGGCCGCATGATCAATACATATTTCTCTATTGCTTAAAATTATAAGTATATTGAGAAAAAGAAAACTAGGTGTTGTTTAAATTTTGTTTACTTGGCTTGAATTGCCATGGAAACCAGCAATGAAACATATTATATTTGACCTCGCCGTCAGACTCATTTCACCGCATATTTTTGTCAACTACATCGTGTCGTATTACGCCAACTTTAGACCGCTTTCTAGAACAAATTAAATAGTTATAATTATATAATCCGAAATTAATCACTTCTGTTCATTCTGACAACCTCTTATGCCTATCACGGCCAGTTGTAAGTCTATTACAACTGCCTGTTCCAAGACACATTGTCAATAAATATGTTTAACCTCGAGAAATGCTTATTGGGACGTCGGATATACGTCCTCGGCGTAGAGTTACCGATGTTACAGCTAACTAACTAACGAATGAGCGATCGAACAAACGGACGAACCAACGAATTAATAATGATTGTCTGTATGCGGAGAGAATTACATCATGTAAATTAAAATGAGTTGACATTTTTAACCAGTCCACAAATCGACTAAGCTAATCGGCAACTCTTGAACAAGTTGCAGAAACGCATGATAATTTCATACCGGAAGTGATCCATAAACTGGCAGTGGTATAATCCTACCCGGATTCACGCGCCAACTCCATACATGGAATTTTGAAAATGCCAAGATTAGTGAAACTTGTGTTCGACGTACACAGACTGATCACTGGCCCTGCATAATACAAAGTTGACATTTCGGCGTATCATGTAAAACAATGTTTACCTTCGCCGAATTAAAATATGTAAATGCGATCGGCTTCGATGCTCATGCATCAATACAGCCCAAAGACAAACACGATTACTCAGACTGGAAGCAGGTTCAGTGATATAACGGCAGAAGGACAGCTACGCATCTCAGTCGAACGACGGATCTGTGGAACATTAAAAGGTAGGCTGCGTCACATGGTGGCCGTTCTTCCGTCAATCAGCATTTGGTTTCTCTTTCGTTCGTTCGCATTGTCCATATTAAATTAATTGGCAAGTTGTTTCGTAACTTGGCAATCTTGATTAATATGGTAACTGAGTCGATTTGACTATCTTTGTCGATATAGTTTGTCCTGTTTTGCGGCGGTTGTGTTTACCATGTAACTTTTGGAGTTCGAAGTATTACCAAACACAGCAAATGTATTACTTCGGTATTTGTAAGTCATTAACTAACATGTGGGGCGGGCGAAGGAGTAATTAATAACATTGACGACACCGACATAAACGCCAAATTAAATAGTTTCGACACAAGAAACGTAGTTATTGTTCCTCACTTTCCGATTCTTTCCGATGGGACCACCATTGTGATGTTTGGGTGTCTCCTAACCGCCCGTGACGCAATAAAGTGGATCGGTGGCGGACTCACTTCGGGCAAACAGCGTGACGTCACAATCGGGGTGTCCCAATTAACCGGATTCTAATTAGTGGAATTAACGCCGTGGGGTTCACCACATCGGCAAACGTCTCCGCATTCGTGGCTTGATTTCGCCTTTTGTCTGAGACAAGCCGTCGGTGATTGACGTTCAATATTAATTAATTAACGAGACTCGCACCAAGCGTCCACCGGCCGCTGACATCGCGCCTCGGACCGCCGGGTCGACAGGACTCTCGTATCTCCTCGGCATTATCGGTAAATATACAGGCGCTGAGACGCCATAGACTTTGCTCACTCTGTCGCCAGCTGCCCGCGCCGTCATGTACGTTGATTCAGGTAAGGAGTTCGGCGTCAGAACTGTCGCTGGCGTCTGTTTAGAAATAATGGCGACTTTTGAGGGGTTTATTGTCGTTTTCTAGCAGCGTGGGAGATTTGTTGGTGTTTCTGTGAGAAGCGGAAATAAAATTTTCTCCTCGTATTTATTAAAAGTCAGGCTGAAATTTAGAAGTAGTATATCTGTTAAATTTTTAGTTATAGTCAAACGAAACAGCTAGTTCTGTTGTCTAATTTTATTCATTGATGTAAAATTATATATATATATATATATATTCCGCGACTATTGATGATTTAGTATTTATCATTCGTATATAGATCTGGATAGGCTAATTTGTATAAAACGTAAGACATTATATATAAAAATATATATTGAAGCCTAAGACCTACTGTATTCGCCACGTGCATGTAGACTATTTATAGCAGGATAATGCAAAGAATTATAATTAGCCACATTAACCCTTTCTGCACGAGTAGGACACGAGATGCGAACTCTGGAACTTTAAATTATCGTTATAGTTGCTTGAAGAGATTAAGAAAACAAATACGCAGCATTGTCGTTATCAGGCCGATATCGCCGCATTGCCCGACGGGAAGACATCACTGTCGCTCGTTGTTGAGTGCGACACTCGCACGCGTTGACGTCTTGTGACAGCGGCGGTGTGTCGGCGATTGATCGCCGCAAGAAATTTTGACACGACTTCTTTTACAATGTCGTTTAGGATGCCGAGCGATTCCTCAAATATCGGCCGAGGAGCCGTTGCCACCAATGCTAGCGGTGTCGGCGGAGGGTACGGCTCTCTCACCTGCTCTTTCTCCGTCGCAGATATCCTCAGTCCACCGGAGAAGTATAGCCTGGACGCGGCCATTGCTACTCCGGGAGCGGGCGGGGCGCCGGGGGGATACCCCTCCTTCCAGTACCCCGCCATGCAATCGCCAGGCATGCCGGGGATGGGAAGCATGTATCCGGGATACGTCCCCCAACTTAGTCCCCATCACGCCGCCTCCACCTTCCCTGGGCAGTACTGCGCAGGCGGACCATGCACCGATTATGGACCATACGCTACGCCCGACCCGGTGACTGTCCGAACCACGACCACGTGTTGGTATTCACCCAACCACGACAGCCGCTTTGCCTGTGAGTGTAACTTTCGTTACTTATAATTATACTTATTGTAATTAGTGTTATCCTGGGGCTGACTTAAGTTCAGGTATACGAAATTACATTAAATAATTTTCAATTCTTAAAATTAATTTTGTATTATTATTAATAGCATTAGTATTATTAATTTGCAAATTAGTTAATAAGTACTTGTTGTCTTTCTATTATTGTCATGTAAGATATACGAACAGTATAAAAAATTTAAAAGATACACACGCTTGCCGCACAGCAAGCAAGCATACACGCACATGTCGGACATGTACACACTTAAATACCCGAGTAATGACTAAAGGCACCGTTCACGTGGCAATTTATTGGTAAGCGAATGACATTTAATATGATCAATCACTGCTGGAATTTAAGTGTAAAAAATCGTAAAATGATTTAGCTTTTCACCATTCGGTTCCGACAATAAACACGCCTGCACGTGTACCTAACATAGCGCTAGTATGCTCAGTCAGTTAAATAAAAGAGTAAGTGTGCTCTTTTGTTATTTAAAATCAATGAAGGAAATTACTTTGACCGTAATATCGGGAAGCGGACCGTGTCAAAAATAATTTAACAAGTTTTATGTCTTCCTATATATAGGTATACTATTACTATCACATATAGTAGGTATGCAGCTGTAACTGGTAATACCTGCCTATCAAAATAACATTATTGCACCAGAAAATCGTATCGTATAATTTATGAAAGCTGCAATTGATCTAAAATTAAATAGGCTAATTTGCGAAATTATAATTACATAATTTTAACATTTTTTAATACCGCCTTTCATCGGCTTCGTTCAATCGTCTCATGCAGATTTAGTGGTACACACTGTAATTATAATATGTATTTCATTTGTTCTTTTCTTTGATATTGTTTACATTTACAGTCAGTGACGATGATGTACCGCAATATTTTAAGTCAACCATGACAGTTTCTTAATCACGTGACGTCATGTTCAGTTTTTTAAACAATCCGATTGCAATTTCAACTGGGAAGGAAACACTGTCCCGTACTGACCAGATTAATATTTACCTCCAGGTGTGTACTTTCTCGTAAATGACTAGTAACTATAGAAAAGTTTGGCTAATATGGCGCGTCGTCCATGCCTGGATATATAATATTAACATTCAAATCAGTTATGGTGTAACTATCACGCATGACGAAGTAAGCGCGCACGCACGCACGCGTGCACACACGCACACACGTACAGACACATACACACATGTAGCCTAGTATGACATAGAAGAACACAACATTAAAAATAATCTAACATTGCAATTCCCATGAATTATAACAAGTAATGCATTATGGACCCAATCTTCAAGCATGATTGTAAATTTACGGACACCGTTTTCGCAAATAGCCATGTTCGTTTTTATAATATGACAACATTGTATTGTTCTTTTTTCCCCGATTTTATATTTTAATACACTTATTGTTATACCAAACCGAGCATCATCTGATTGCAATTTTTAATACATCACTCTAACTATTTATTATTTTCATATTTCCGTATACGCAAGGTAACATTTTGTTACTATTTTTGATTTTATGTAAAAAAAATGTATTCATGCCAAATCGAACATCATCAGATCGCAATTTTTAATAACGGATTCTTCCTTTAATTTAATATGTTCAAGTGACAACATTTTACTACTATTTTTTTTCGATTTTAGTCATGCCAAATCGATCATCACCTTATTGCAATTTGTTTAATAACTGATTATTATGTTCATTTAACCCGTCGACCCGTCCCCCGGGGGAGGGGGCGACTGACGATAAACCACAAGCTAACAAACATCTAATCTACTGTTTGAGCTGCTACCAATCTCTCCTGTCAACACGGCGCGGAATACCGTGTCAGGTTGGGTCGAACGCGGCTCTATCTCTCCGTTAACAAGCCAACGTAGAGTGACGTGACTACCTGTACACCGATACACCAGTTATCTCATCTTATAACTTCAATACTGTTATATATGGGGCTGTCAGTGTGTCAATCGGCACGACTTGAACTTGCAGCCGTTTCGAACTGGTAATATCCTTCGTTAGTTCGTTCACTCCATTTTGTCTTTGTTGTTCGTCCCTTCCACTTGCCGGTGTCTAAACCAGGGAAGTCATTTATCACACACAGGAGCAAATGATAAACAAAATATACAATTGACTGCCATTATAACTGTTTATGTATGTATATTATGCATGTAGGTATATTTAAAACAAAAATATAAATTGTAACATTGACCGCAAACAATTTAGTTTAACAGACGGTTATAGGACAATTTTAGTGTAGCCTATACATATATTAAAACATAATTATATCTAAGGCTTATTTGTGTTGAGATTTGGGTGTCATTTTTCTCTTCCTTTCCAAGGCAACCAGGTCGTGCAATAAACGAATATCACGTCACTTGATTATAATCTATTTTATTGGAAATTATATGAGTTGTATATATTTCTTACATATATAAAAAATAAATAGTTAGAACATTCCACGAATTATTTACACCTGTCATTGTTAATTTGTTTTGTTAACGTTTATTGAATAACTGGTAGGTTAACTTAATGAAAAATAAAGGCCTTTGCGATATATTTGTAACACATATACAGCATGTGTAGTTTCGACATGAATAAAGGTACACCGCTGCAAAACAACAGTCAAATCCAGCAAATATTTTGACAGGCGTCTTACAAATTGTTCTGTCGCACACGAATATTGATTTTGGGAAACTAGCCGGTCAATATAACTTCGTTTCCACCTGCGCCGATCAATATTAGCGCTCCATTACCGTTGGTAGTCTGGCGCGCCGAGAGGTCACACTTGTTATCTGTCACTGCCGGTGAATCAGTTTATAGATAACCTTGTGTACTTGAACGATTCTGGTCTGACTTAGTTTGAAGCCTGTGCGATTACTGCAAAGATGTGGTGGACGTCGCTACTGGAAAACGAATGGTGTAAATAGGAAAAAACTGAACTATAATGTTAGCGCACACCGTTGTCTCGAATTTACGTCACACTGTTTAGTGTTGACAAATTGTCTCTGAATATATCAAAAACCAACTACATTATCTTTGGTAAACGTAAGATAAATAATGACTTAGATAAAAAATTGTAATAACAGAATTAATAGAGTTAACATGACAAAATTCCTTGGAGTAAACATTTATGAAAAACTTACCTAGAAATATCATATAAACAGTGTGAAGACTAGGCTATCTAGAATAGTTGGAGTAATGTGTAAACAAATTTGCATTGTATTACAATCTATTTAATAGACGTAGAGTATTAACATTTCACGACTTAGTAGATTTTAAGATCTTGTCAATTATTTATGTATAGAATGTATACCAATGTACTCGTACCTGTCAATGTGCAGTGTTTGTTTACAAAACAAACTTCTTCACACCCATCCCGAGTTCAATATCAATATGTCCGACAATGTGTTCGAACTAACATTAAACTAAAGTGTTTATCAATTTATGGTATAAAACTCTGGAATTCATTACCTTCCAGTGCTACAATGGTGTTAACATTTCATGCATTTGTTTGCACATTAAAAAGGAACATGATAATCGCAGGAAAATTCTCCCAAAACTAACGGAGAAAATTCCGTTAAAATATAGGAACAATACAACACCACCAAATTAAGATTGTCCCACGTTTTCTCTAGAAACCCACCGATGTGGTTTTATTTCACATTTAAGGAATATCGCGTTATTTATCAAAATTATAGTTTTGTTAATTGTAAATGCGTAATTTGTTTAAAAGGTCACGTTGTGCAATACTGCATTTCATCATGATATTCTTCCGCAGAACATCACAACATGTATTTGTAGGTTCTTAGAAACACTCCAAATCGTTTATTTATGTTTCAATCTATAATAAGACACATGCATAAACTATTTTGACTTCCATCAGTACATCCACAACAAGGGTAAATATTATACAATTTCGAAGATAATATATTATGTGGAATGTGTTGAAAAACGACAGTTAAACACACGGGTTAAACAGTCACTTCATCACGGGGTCCGGCTTCGTCTTTGTGCTCAGCGTGCGCCATACGGGAGCGATTTCTGAAGTACAAACCAGTTTGTTTGAACGAGTTAAGCTCCTTCGACCAGCTGTCGTTCTTGGCTGTTGTTCCTTGCTGTTGTTCCTTGCTTGCTGTCTTCTTGGTGTCATTACTTATGGCATTCATTGCTGTCGTCATTACTTGCATCCTGTCTTTCCTTGCTGTTGTTCTTCATGTTGTTCCTTGTTGTCGTTTCCTCTTATTATTCCTTGCTGTCCTTTCTTGCTGTTGGTACAGGCTGTCTTTCCTGCAGTTGTTCCTTGTTGTTGTTGTCTCCTGCTGTTATTTGTTGTCGTTCCCTATTGTTGTTCCTTGACAAAGGAAAAAAACAGGGAACGACAACAAATAACAGCAGGAGACAACATAAAGTTGATGTTGTTCCCTGCTGTTGTTGCTTCCTGACATTTACTGCTGCTGTTCCTTGTTGTTGTCCCTTGGTCCCTTGCTGTCTTTCCTGCAATTGTTCCTTGTCCTTGTCCCCCGTTGTTAAGTATTCCTTGCTGTTTTCCCTGTTGTTGTTCTATGCTGTCGCTTACTACTACTGGTTATAACAATAACAACAACAATAATTGCAATAATACAACATTTCTCTGCACATAAACCTGGCCAAGTTGGCCATTAAATGCAAATTATTACAATATTTAAACTGTTTAATAATTATAGATAAAGAAATATAAGTTTTCTAATGAGAAGGTTGCTGTTCGGTTACCCGGAATCGGCCAGGTGCGGTAATTATTAACATGGAGTCGCTGAATCATATCTCACATTTATTTATGGTCAGGACAGTGGAAATCATCAAACGTTAAATATGATGTGTGCTGATAATCTACAATATGAATGTTTTGTTTACAATTTGAAAACTTTCAAATTGCGAGCTCTGTTTCGGGCTTATTAAACGCAAATTTGCGGACAACATACAATATCTCCAACATATGCACTATTGTACCTATATGGTTATACAATATCTCCAACATATACACTAGTGTACCTATATGGTTGTACGATATCTCCAACATATGCACTAGTGTACCTATATGGTTATACGATATCTCCAACATATGCACTAGTGTACCTATATGGTTGTACGATATCTCCAACATATGCACTAGTGTACCTATATGGTTGTACGATATCTCCAACATATGCACTATTGTACGTATATGGTTATACGATATCTCCAACATATGCACTAGTGTACCTATATGGTAATATGATATCTCCAACAAATGCACTAGTGTACCTATATGGTTGTATGATATCTCCAACATATGCACTAGTGTACCTATATGGTTGTACGATATCTCCAACATATGCACTATTGTACGTATATGGTTATACGATATCTCCAACATATGCACTAGTGTACCTATATGGTAATATGATATCTCCAACAAATGCACTAGTGTACCTATATGGTTGTATGATATCTCCAACATATGCACTAGTGTACCTATATGGTTGTACGATATCTCCAACATATGCACTATTGTACGTATATGGTTATACGATATCTCCAACATATGCACTAGTGTACCTATATGGTAATACGATATCTCCAACAAATGCACTAGTGTACCTATATGGTTGTACGATATCTCAAAAATATGCAACGCTAACTTTGCAGCAATATGGCCGTATCTCCACCCAGGTTTCACGGTCCACTTGCCTCTTTCTGTGCCCATTCGCTTCCTTGTGACGTTGGCACCAGATCAACCATTTGACAAGGAATTGTTTAAATACAAAGATGGGTATTTAGTGGGGCTTACTTGTGTGTTTGCGATAAGTTTTTCTACATTTCGGAGAAACATGGAAATGGTGGTACTGCTGCCCGTGGCTGTTGCTTCGTCGGTGGGTGTAGACTAGATGAGAAGATCATATTAAAAACGACCAACGTACAGCGTAGGTTAATGCATTAACCTACGATATTCAGAATAAAGTATTAATTTATAAAATAAATTATAAATAATAATAGTTAAAACAGATTATTAACAAAATAATGTCGATTAAGTAAACGTATGACCAGTCCAAAAATATATAATATTTTACTCACACTGCTGGTATCTTGCTGTTCCAGTGTCGCGGCTGATGGGCGGTTCTGGTTCGGGATCGGTTCCGTCGATGACGTCACATGGCATATCGGCTGTACCACCGATTACATCTTACGGCATGCTTGACAAACAGCGTTTGGACACGACCCTTCACGTGCCACTCAGTCAGCGCCGGAAACGACGCATTCTCTTTACGCAGGCTCAGGTGTTCGAACTGGAGCGTCGTTTCAAGCAGCAGCGCTACCTGACGGCGCCGGAGCGTGAACATCTCGCCCACATGATTGGTCTGTCGCCGACGCAGATCAAGATTTGGTTCCAGAACCACCGCTACAAGACGAAGAAGTCGCGAGAGGCGACACCAAGCGACGAACAGCACGACTCGCCCGATGCGGACGACGCGAGCGAGCGATCGTCGTCGCCAAATTCGGGACCACTTCCGGTGTCAGACTCGGTGAAAGAAGAACAACCGCACGTCGAAGATTGCGATTTTTCGCGAAGTGAAGGCATTGCAGCGGAAGCGGAACCGGAATCGCCGCTAGATGTCCAGGAAAATGGTGGACAGCAGATTTTGAAAAACGTTGCGACACGCGACTTGTTTAGGGTAGCTTCTAGCCACAATAATCGGTCGTATGACCACGTCGGACAGCCGACTGGTACAAAACAACCGACTTCAGCGTCGGAACTGCAGTCGTCGCTATCTCCCATAATTCATTGCGCGCAACGTAACCCCATAATTCACGACGCAAGTTTGGAACGGTATTCTGATTCTCACATTGATTTGGGTGGCATTTCAATGCCGCATTTTAACAACAACGGACTTTATAACACGACACCTACTGGGTACTTGATTAATGGCAGAACATGGTAGTTAACGATGTAGCTAAATGCTAATGACGTCACTGTTGTGACGTTGCTTCCTTTAGTGACGTCATTACAACGCAACGCGTTGGTACCGAAACCTGTCATCGCCTTGCATGGTAACAGCACGCCACGATGTACGACCGCAGCCTTTTGCACCAAGTATGATGTGACGAGGATAAGTAAGTAATACATAACCACTTTGTGCTGCCACATGGCGCTCTGTATTGTTTTCGTAATCAGTAGATGTTGATGCACAACATACTTTATTATCGCTGTGAAGTACGCCAAGAAACGTTTACAAAACTCATTTCAACAGCCGGATGTGTTTGCCACGCCTTAGACCTACATGTATATGAAGAAAATAATTGGTCGATATCAGAGTTGTTATTTATTAATATAATAAATTGATTGCATTTTCTTTTGTTTTGTGTTCGATTACTCGGAGATACGTTTGCCCCTCTCAGGATACGCGTGATACAACACGTGTGGTGTGTCTCCAATGGCAACTGGTGTGTATGTGTGTGAAATAATAAAAATAATACAAAAGTATAAGACAAATTTGCAACTAAGTGTTTTGTTCGATTAAAGACGTCATAGCTAATTAGTTATGTAGTGTTATTCCTCTAACTATTAGTAACGATATTTAAGGCTGCATAGACACAACGCCCAATTTATTTAACTACATATATATATATATATAGATGAAAACAAATCGTATTATTATATTTAACCGTCATAACCGTCACATGTTTTGACAAATTAAAGCGATTTTCGTTTCCTTTAAATTTCACTGCAAAATAAATATATGGAAATTACTAAATAGATTAATCAGCGTGGTTACCCATAACAATATACGTGTATCAATGGTTCCGTCAAATTAACATTTACATTTCCTCGACCCATTTCCTAATTATGTATATTCGCTCAATTTCGCCAAAATATAAGTGTCTCGACTATGAGCCAGTCCGAAGTAATTTCATTCAGTTTGCATCGCTTTACTCTGCAACCGACCAGTTTAGGGACATGTCTCGGAAAATTGGATGATTTACGAGTATAAATCTAATCAGCCTTGATTATAGTGTCACTCCGCGTGAAGCGAAGTGGAGTTTGAATAAGATTACGCGCTACGCCTTCTGTGTCGTGACCGACCCTTCGTGACCCTTGTGGCAATGTGACAGAACACCCTGGCTTGCTTGACAACGATCTCTTGGTGCAATTATTTACCAATCCACCACGTTGTGGTTCTCTCTCCCCGCCTTCTCTCTAACACCCTCTCTATTTACTATGCTTGCCGCTTCTCGTTCAAGCTTTACGTCAATATAATCAAGGCATAAATCTATTCGTTCCAAATGCTAACACAAATTTGCTGTAATTACAATGTCCTAAGGTCAGCTTTGGGAGTTTTAATAATTGTTTAAATACTGAACAAAAAAATATATTCCATCCTCGCGTGCCAGGGGGCGCTGTTGATTACATAATTACACCTCAGTACCCCCTGGCAGAGCGCCTTGCCAAAACTCTGAAGATAAGCTCCGCCAATAATATCGCTTGCCGTAAAATTACAGTGGTCTTCTATGTGGTCTTCATTGACTGTTTGGGCAGTGGACGTAATTATTTGAATTACACAATACCGCTCAGCGGCTCGAGAGAATGGTCGAGTAATTATATTGCGATTCCTGGAAATAGGGATCGAGTTGGTGTCTGCAATGTTCTCACGGGTGGTACGGCGCAGTCAATTGTGTTCGATTCAGCTAACTTCCATACAATGCGTAGGAGATTTGCCAGGGGTAGTGTACGTAGTCACATCCGTAGCTTGCGAGGATGTTACATTCCTGTTGAATGGTTGACTAATTTAAAAATACAACATGTGATCTTTGTCATAGTATATATTCGTGACGTGTGGTAACGGTTATAAAGTATACGTTATATCTGTTCAATTTTTTTACCGTTATATTGTGTTTCACGTGATTGTGTCAGCTCGAATAGCATGCTTTCATTACATTCTGGACAGCAAATTCGGCCTTCGTAAGGCGATATTGGAGTCAGTTTAAGGGCCGTTAATAAAAATATATTTAGGCTGTCAAGATAGTATCATAAATATTACGCATATTTTATAGAAAACGATTTTGTGGGGAAATCGACCAGGCGTCAAACTGTTAGGCCCTATATACGTTATTATATAGACTGCTAAACCTAAGTTATTTCCAGAACAAAGGCGGACTATGATCTCGCGCCCTGTGCGAGAACGCATACCTGTGCTGTGACGCGAGGTGAGATCGGTGTAGGGCATTATCAACGCGGACCACCTAGGCATAAACAGTGTTTGCTTTTCTGACACGCGCAATAAAAGCAGGCACTAGGCACTGTGGATCGACGGTCGGATTTAACCATCCCGATACGAGAATCTACGGACTGTGTTCACGCGTTAGTGCCCCTCGCAGACCGCCACTTCCGGCGGGTCTGCACGCGTCTTGTTTACCTTTCGGATTTCGACGAACTGTCGCAAATAGTTTGCTGTTGACACTTTGCCGACGTTATAAAGAGGCGGAATATCGTCACTTCGGTGGGCTGGATATATCGACGGATAAGGCGTTTTGCCATCGATGACACACAATAAAGTCTGTATAGAATCGAGTGTCACAAAGTGCCCCGAGCGACTTGGGCGGGGCAGCGCAGGGTTATGTTTGGACGTTTTTGTACGGAGAAATCGCGTCTTTTGGATGTGGTGCGTTCATCGTGTCGTCCTTGGGTAAACAGTTGGCGAATAAGTTAAATGACTCATGCCGACTGGCAGGTGGTTTGACCGGCGGGGAACTTGTGTGTGGACGAGGACCTTGACGTGGAGATCTAATTTATGCCGACACGTCAACTCAAGTGTTTCTTGTCGTGTGGTAGGTGAGTCTCTCTTATCGCGTTTGATATGAGCCGCCTACACATTGGGTTGGATCAACGTAGAACAGTAGTCCTTGTCCTGTGTGGAGTAATGAGTCGCTCGTTTAGAAGCGCACAAACACCCGCGCCTGAGTTCCTGCCATGTAAACACGCCTATAATTTTATAATAGGCCTATGTAAAAGAGTATTTACAAAAGTCCATGTGTAATAGAGGGTGTTCAGCTTTTTTATATTATTTGCTTCAACAGAATAATACATAAATATTTGTATATGACAATAATTTAATATTGTCAATTAAAAAAATAAATACTATCGAAAGTTTAGCAATCAAATTCCACAATGCAATATGTGCTGCCGTAGCATGTTCAGTTACTACAAACACGGTTAATGTATAAATGGTGTTTCAAAATAGCACATATATATACACTTGTATATTTCTTCAATCAAATCTAAGGATACACATTTATATTGTCAGTTATATGTGTCATGTATTTTGTTATGAAAGTCAAAACTAAGTAATTTTAATCCGTTTTGGTTTGTATTACTTTACTAAATTTAATGTTTCTATATAAATAAATGTACTTACTATCCATACATAAATCAAATAAACTATACCACCTGCCTGTTCGTAACATTATTATCTGGAGTGGTGGAACAATTGCAACTGGAAAATATTATATTAAATATTAAATGGACTTTATTATGTACAGTTATATTAACTGAATGCACACATGCACACACACACGCACGCACGCACACACGCACACACGCGCACACACACACGCACATGCACGAACTCGCATGCACGCATGTATATGTGTGTGTGTGTGTGCGTGCGTGCGTGCGTAACCCTTAGGCATGTATGAAAGCTTAAAGTAATGTGTCATTATCTGTGTATCCACATAGTTGTGGGCCTACAGTGACGAGTGACGACTGCGTCTTGGTATGAAAATATATGTTACACATATATCCTAGAAACATGTTTTATTACAACCAATACATGCAGTAGTCATAGACACATGAGACGTATCCTGCAAGTCAGAACGTTTGACAGTTGTCTCAATTCGACTAGACCCGTGGGTGATTTTCTTAACGAATTCACGCTGTCCGTAGATGTCCCAGTCGTATCTTATCCAATAATTTGACGACAGCGGATCGAGGGTCATAGTAGGCGGTGCTCACACAATTCACGAGTCAGGCGTTTCTCGTGTCCGCGCTCATACTGGTACGGTGATTATCGACCACGAGGTTGTGGTGGCTCACAATCCTTTCGGTCTGCATAGAGCGTGGACTTGTGCAAGCCAGAGATGCCAACACCTTCTGAACTGAACCTGTTGTGACTACCAGAAGTTGCCGCAGTTTGACAGTCAAGTTACAACCGAGATCGCAGCCATCAGGCAGGAATGGCATATTCATCATGTGTTCCCACTGCTCGGCTGCTCCGTCCGCAAAGCCAGATGCCTCATCTGGGAAAAGGCGCCTGACGACGCGCACACCATGCTCAATGAATGATCTCAGACTGTATGACATCAGTAAACCCTTCATGTCTTTGATGACGTCCCCCTTCTCCGGGTGCATACGTTCAGACAGGTGTTCGTGCGATGCTTGCACGACCTCTAACCTGATTGCTCGTCCACTGCGGCAGTTTGTACAAAAGAACTGGTAATTACACTTATAGTTTGAACTGGTAATTACACTTTCATTGTGTTATCGGTTGAACAACTCACTTTCTTCTCCCTTCTTCCCGGGAATGGTCCATCCATCATTAGGTTCAACTTCTTGATTGCCGCATCAGTCACAGTGAGAAGATCGCTGATGAACAAATCACTCCTTTGCAACTTCTTCTGGAGTGTTTCAAATATCTCCAGGATGTCGCCCATCAGTGCGGTGATCAATGTTTGTTGATGGTTCCAGGTTCTCAGGAACCCTTTGGCTTCAACCTTCTCCTTTCTGTCGCTGGTATTTTCAGGCGCCTGCATCTTTTCTCCATAATGCACGCTGGTAGGTTGTTCAGCAGAGCATCCAGCCGCTGCAGCTCGTGCTGGGCAAACCTGACATCGTGGTGCTGGGGGAACTATTTGACATTCCCGGCCTACGCTAACAACATCTTCATCCGTCTCGGCATCCGGAAGAATCATACGAGTCCCAGTAGATTGGACTTCCAGATTCCCAACTCAGGTACGGTGCTGACGACCGACTCAATGGCTAAGTCAGACCGGTGCGTAGCACAGCAGAATGTTGCCAAACCTCTCTGCATTTGGTCAGTAAGCAGACGCCAGTGTTTGCCGCCTCGCCGTCAGTGGTGACACCAACCAGCTTCGTGTCTTTACCTCCTGTCAGATTCAGAGCTTTGTTCACCGCTTTAAGTAGTCCAGGGGCACCGTTCTTCTCTGGCGAATGCGTGACAACGAACACACTCGTTACGCTGCCATCACTGTTAGCCATCAGTCCACTTACAAACTTGTGGTCCAACATTTGCCTGTCACAGCTGCGCACTGAAGACTACACATCGGCTGAACATTTGAGTCTGACGCACGTTCGTATATGACATCCAACATTTGCTTGTAGTAGTTAGGATCCCCGTAGTGTAGGTCGCTAGGTGCAGGTGCAAAATGGAACAAATTCCACATCTGCACCATTTTTGCACATAGCGGCCAACAAATGGTCTGACAATAAACAAGCCAGAGAATGCATCGGCCACGATCGGGCGGAGACCGTTTCGAACAGACAGTAATTGTATCGTCGACGGCCATTCGAAGAAGTATCGAAAAAACAGTTGTGTTGTAAGCAGTGAGTGCCCGTAGCCATGGATGCGATGTTGCGTTTTCTTCCTTCCTTCGTGGCTGCTTGATGAAGCGGCATTCGGGCGAGTGCACGACGAAAGCAGTACCTGTATGACTGGTGGTACAGTTTTGGGAGTGTCATTAGATGTGATGGCTGTGGACGGATCATGGCTGCTTGATGGATTAACGACGAAGGTTGTATCTCTATGACTTGTGGTACGTGTTTGGCTGCTTGATGGACTAGTACTCGGGCGAGAGCACAACGAAGGCTGTATCTCTATATCTGGTGGTACGCGTTTGGCTACTTGGTGGACTAGCACTCGGGCGCACTGAAGACGAAGGCTGTATCTATATGACTGTTGGTACATCTTTGTGAGTGTCCTCAGATGTGATGGCAGTGGACGGATCATGGTACACTGACGTCGTTGTGGACATTTCGGGCAATGTGTCATCGAGACTGCGTCGAAATATCGTGTCGAGGCGTTGACATTTTGCGGCAGATTTTTGTAGTTCTTCTTTTCATTTTGCATTTCTGTCTCTCTTAGGCATGATTGGGAGGATATCGAAATGAACAAATAAAGGTTATTCCTTAATTATTCGTACATCACTGTATATTTATTTATTGTTTAAGGTGTGTGTATTTTATTCAGTTTGAGCAAACGAAGGGTACAAAAATCGATTGGCGAGACGAAGTGCGCGAAAACAGTGACGCGAGTTGGAATGGCAAGCCGTACTTTCAATAAATGTATGTTTACGTAGATCTTTTCAGGGTAATTAATCTGAATCGTTGTTCTCATTTTAGTTGTTGAGAACTTGAGACTGTTAACGTTTAGTTATATTTTGCATATGTATTTCATATATGTGTGTGTGTGTGTGTGTGTGTGTGTGTGTGTGTGTGTGTGTGTGTGTGTGTGTGTGTGTGTGTGTGTGTGTGTGTGTGTGTGTGTGTGTGTGTGTGTGTGTGTGTGTGTGTGTGTGTGTGTGTGTGTGTGTGTGTAATATACTGTATATTTAATATTCATAATGTCCAACTATTGTGGTCACAATACCAACTTTTCGTAACAAACGGATTCGTATTTATTACAAAAGAAGTGTTTTAATGAGTCGCGCACACGTTTCAACATACTGCGTTGATAGCTACACCGGAAATGGCCCGGGGAACTCGGCCAACCGGGTCCGGAGCCCTCGCGGTATACCTTTTTTGCGTAATATTCTGATGATGTGTACGTATTAAATGATACACAAATACTGTTCAGTCGTATTATAAAATGACGTAGCATTGTCTACTTATGCTTACATGGGACAACTTGATAAGTTTTGATAATTGTATATATATATACACATGTGTGTGTGTGTGTGTGTGGGTGGGTGCGTGCGTGTGTGTGTATGTATGTGTGTGTGTAAATATACACATAAATAATATATATATATGTATATATATATATATATATATATATATATATACATATATATATATATATATATATATATTAATATATGTATATATATATATATAAAATATATATATATACATATATACTAAAGCCTGGTTTTTACAGGCTTCTCGGTTAACTTTATGAAAATGTTAATGGATGTCAAACAAATGCTATATCGTGTTAAACAAATTTTTCTCGTGATATGGTATCTGTAATATACAGTTTATGCTATACAATAACCAAATTATGTTAAAGATTGGGTAACGATATTGTTTTTAGAAATGTGAACACGTCTGCTAATGGCAATCCATTATTATTTTATCCTCGCGTCCAAGTAACGAAGACAAGCTCGCGTTTACCGAGGAGACGAATCACAGGATTATACAAGCAAAATTCCACAATGCAATATGTGCTGCCGAAGCATGTTCAGTTACTACAAACACGGTTAATGTATAAATGGTGTTTCAAAATATATATATACTTGTATATTTCTTCAATCAAATCTAAGGATACACATTTATACTGTCAGTTATATTCCCACACGTCATTACTGTTCCTCGGTTTGCTCACATAGTTTGTGCACGGCTCAATGACAACTGCGGATATCAACACAGGTGAGACGCAATGAATACGTTCCCATGCGTCTCAAACTGTCGACTTTACCTCGTTAAACTACTAACGTATCCACCAGTAAGCCACAGAGTGTCGCGTGTAATAACACTCGTACCTTGCCCCGCAGCAAGGTATTTATTCGTGCACTCGACCGGCGATCCGCCTTGATTCCTCTACAATTGTTTTAAAGCGACGCAGACGACATCAAACGTTCCAAGCGCGGAGGCCATGTTTGTTTAGTGGTGACCGCGGCGACTTGGCGCGCTATGCAATTGTCGTTTATTTATGCGTGTAATTCGGCGAAACGCGCTATTTAGCTAATTTTCCAACAGAAGAGGTGATTAGCGTGAGCCCGTACAGGTGTTGCGGGTTATTGTAACGGTCAATTCGAGTGTGAAGATTTACACGAGCGTGTGAAAGATCTACAATGGCAGTAGTTAGCAACTAGGCGAAGTTGAGTGCTAACATGTTGCGTGCGAGTGTGTGTGTGTATGTGTGTGTGTGTGTGTGTGTGTGTGTGCGTGTGTGCGTGTGTGCGAGTGTGTGTGTGTGTGTGCGTGTGTGCGCGTGTGCGCGTGTGTGCGTGTGTGCGTGTGTGCGCGTGTGTGCGTGTGTGTGAAATAATAATAATGATAATACTAACAATAATAATAATAGCCTTTATTATTATCACCATCACTATCGAAATCATCATTGTTGACGAATGACGTGTTAGTGATTATGTGACTATATAACTATTTAGCATATATATCGACCTCTTTCGTTGTTCATGTCAACATATCTTACATTTTGCACATAAATGCATTAGTTAAGTGAATTCACTGCAAGTTCGATATTGTTTACAATATCTTTCACATATTTTTTCTGTAATATGATATACCCAGTTTTATACAATAATGTTTAAAGACTATTTAATTTGTTTTATTTTATGTAGTCTATATTTGTAACCTGTGTTCTTAACATATAAGTGTTATTATTATTATCAATATTATTATTAAATATTTTTATTCTCATTATTATTATTAGGGTCAACTTATTATTGCAAAATGTATTAGTATTATTATTTTTTCTTCTACTCCTTTCCTTCTTCTTCTTCTTATTGTAATTGTAATAAGAAAAATAATTATTGTAATAATAATAATTATTATTATTTTTATTAACCAACACTCGCCTTTGTCTTTCGTCTGTCTTCTCATTTTATTTCTTCCGAAACGCTATTTCCAGAAATGTTGAGTAAATAATTGCAGCTTTTTGTTTTGAAATAATGAGTGCCTGCGCCTACGCTGTCGGGGGTCGTTGAAAGTCTGAACAGGCGGTCGGTCTATTGTGACCACGAAACCGAATTCCTAGTACAGACACCGATGACAAATGATTGAATTGTACTTGAAATAATAACCATCTATAATATTATGCCAGAAGCCCATTGAAATACTGAAATAATAATAATGATTTTTACAAGATAAAAGGCAAATCACACGAATCGGCTAGTCGCTACATTACACTGAAGTGGCCCTAGCAGAGCTAATGGGTGATTAAGTGAAATAGTGACGAAAACATTGTTATCCGGTATATTCAATGCGGAAAGAGCAAATTTCACGCCCACTAGTGACCCAGAGCGGCGGTCTTTATAATCATAAAAATGGCACCGCTAATTTGCAAGAAAACATTAACTCGATTGCAATGCAGTCATCCCAACAATGATGACAAACACTCTAAGTCAATGTGATTGTGTGGCACATGTCAAAACATTATATATAAAAATAAAAAGTGAATAACAGTTATAATAATAATGTTTAGATATACGTTTGAAAATTATTAATTCTGAGGATACGATAACTTACATTCTGGTGTACTTATGTTAAATTTTATTAGAAAAAAGACTAAAATAGCCTAACTATGTAGAAAGTAAAATCCTGGTGGTTCCTATTATAGTAACCACTTATGTGATTAATTGGAATCTCCTGTCCCATATCCTTAAAATCTGTATTTTGGTTTTATAAAATACATGGCAGATGGTAAACAGTTTCCTCTCGTGTGTTGTTAATAGGACTTATCAGCTATAACTGTAGTATGTTGTTGGGTGTACACTGTACAGTGTTAATAAACAGTGTGTGTTTCTTGTTCTGAGTCTGGTCCTCTGTGGAAACGACTTCATGACATGACGTCACCAGTTGGTATAGGCTGTAAATATTATTCTGTACATAATATATAATTTTGCTCCTGTTTGTTACAAACATACAATCTTGTTTGTTGCAAACACGATTGTGGGTGGGTCTGTCTGTTTTCTCTATTTGATATATTGGCACAATCTAGTTTGGCTTAGTTCTTGGATACATTAAAGGACTTATAACAAAACCATTTGCAAAATATGTAAAATACACACTTGAGATTATTTATAATAGGAACATTTGACGTAGGGTTGCATTTGACGCGGGCTATCCGAGTGACAAACAGAAACGAATGCGAATTAAGTATATTTAACATGCACATGTTTGTTATATTATATTTGGGACAAGGTTTGGTCAAGGAAACACCCGCCCACACACTCGCGCACACCCACGCATGCACGTTCGCATGCACGAACGTACATACAAATATATGTACACTCAAAACACCAATATATATATATATATATATTAAAATACAACAACAACCTATATATATATATATATACTGTATATGTATATATATATAGGTTGTTGTTGTATTTTTATTATGTAATATGTAATGATATATGTATGGCATGTGGGTATACATATATCGATATATCGTATTATACTGTATGCTGTGTACAATATACTGTGCCATACTTATTAGTGTACTGAAAGTATAAAACGCATAACATCCTGTTTATAATTTAGTTTGGAAGCCCAAATTGTGAAGTTTCAAGTTAAAACAAAAATTGTATATGTCGAAGTGACAAAGCTCGTCACGAGAGAGACATTGATGACGACGACGATCTGGAGACGAGTGCACCCTGGCCGCCCGGCGCGTGCAATTAGGACCGGCCTATCGCGCGACATCAACGAATGTTCAAGTGAATTGCTTGTGCGATACTTGAAAATAATTGCATTATTACGCAATTGCCGGTAGACGTCGAAATTAGAGATTA
>CM034538.1:4814878-4952322 GCA_020002185.1 Paraescarpia echinospica
ATATATACTTTCTCGTATGCAAACATTCTAAGGCTGTAACGTGCATAAATGCACATGCCTATAAAAGAAGAAGTTATAAATCTCGCATAATGGCAACTTATGTGTCGCACCGTGACCAGCTACACAGTTCCTTTTGATTACTGGGCGGGTCACCGTGCAGGCCTCTCTGGTGGTGGTGTCATGACGATCGTGCAAGTACGCGCCATGTTGCACCACAGTACGTGTCAGCAGTAACACTAAACACGCACGTACAGCTGTGGTTATGCAAGTTACCTCGGCTTCCCATGCCTCAAATCAATACACCACGATATCGTATTTTCGTCCAGGAAAGGAGGCATTCACCAGGGACATTCTCAGCACTTTGGATGGGGCATCTATAAAACAAATCATGGGAATATGCTGAGTATTTTGTCTATTTAGGAGAGTGGTGCAACAATCCAAATATTGGTATAGTATATGCATTAAGGAAAACAGAATGCATCGTTGTTAGTGAATTATGACAACAAACGCCATACGTAATATATTTATATATATATATATATATATAGCAGCAGAAGCAGCAGCAACAATAACAAGACAGTCATGCCACTCAGGATATATTCACAGCGTTCATTGCTGCAGAATTCATTGATCGAATACAACATTGATATTCTCATCAACACTTTTACAATGATTGCACATCTACCCAACAACCATATGTCCACCTGTACATGGTTCCTTCCTTATCCTCCTCATTCCCACACTATATTTTCTCACGCCTGATCAGCCACATAGTCCATGGTTGTAACAACGTGTGTAGTCAGACGATTACCAAGGCCGACGTGACGAAATGAGAAAGAAAAGCAACATTTACCGGCGCTCGTAATCGGACGTCCTGATTGTTTCCGAGTCGACCGAGAGCAAGCAGGCGTGACTCGCTTTTCAACGACTAATCGCCAACGACAACCGATCGTGGGTAAACGGAACGACTTCTCGCTATCCGAGATAACGAATGATTGTCGGTGCTAAATGCAAGACAATGGCTGTATTTATACACATCAGGTTTGGAACGGCCGGGAAACTGCTGAAAATAATTATAAAACAAACGCATGTTCAGTCCTACAAATTAACAACAATGGCATGGTTCCCAGTATACATCTAAAAGGACTACCACCATTTATTTCCAACTAGATATACGCATTAAGCCAACAAAGTATATATATATATATATATAATATACGAAACTTCTGGAATAGCCATAATTAACCAAAAGAAGTCTAGCAAATGAAAAATATTATGTATTAATTGTACTGTGATATATCAGTTATTGTGATATAAATAAAGTAAATGTGTTTATTAGTTTCAACGAAAGAAAATATATCTTCTCGCACGGTTCTAGTTCGTCTACTTTTGCAACGTCGTAAACCAAGTTGATCTCTTTCCGAATATTCGCTTACAAACCATAATTTGATTATGTTGTAAACATTTTCGTTAAAGTTAAACAAACAGGCAGGCAATTTAATATTTGGGTGTTTCTTAAAACACTAGACTAATAGGACCTAGACTTGTCCAAAATGAACCGATCCAGACAGTTTACGTTTTGGTAAGTTTAAATACTATATTTTAGGAACAATTACTAAAAAAATAAGCATATAATTTATGCCCGTATTCCCACGAAAAGGTGTTTATATTTTGCATGCACTCATGAAGACGCCATTTTTCTAATTTTGATGACTTATATAATATAATTTTAATTTATACGCTTTTGTGGCGGTGCTCTGATTATAACCAATACGAAATTAATTATTATAATTCTTTAATCATGGCTTATTTGTAAAAAAAAGTTTTAATATCTACGATATATTGTAATGTTGTTCTAGCAGTTACGCTTATTCCTGTAAATAACACTTGCCCATTTCCATTATGTTATCTTATGGTATACCGTTGTTATGAAATTATTTACCAAACAGAAAGTGTACACCATTACACATGTTTTAAGAAAAAACTGGTAACGAATGAATTTCGATAATTTTCACTATGTCTTACGATGCGACCTTTACATTCGTCAATTTGTTCAACCTTGATTTTTGCATTGCAATCAGTAGTCCTGATCAAGAGCGGTTAGTCCCATCTCAGCAACTTGTTTCCCTACCCTTTCCACAACGCGAGACGTCACCCTTTGATTGGTCGCGCTCAGCGTCTAAGCTACACCCCCTAATTTGACAGCGCGCCAATCAATAGCCAGTTGTAGATCCTGCGTAAATTAACATAACGGAGAATCAGTATTCCTTGTCAATAATTCATGAAATATTTAACTGTACTGTCGAAATTAAAGCACGAAATCGCCGACTTAGTCATATGAATTCGTCTTTAGACAGAATTATGTCAATTTCGCCGCATTCAGCCGGCCGTAGCGAATGTCGTCTGTCACGCAACGCCGCAGTGCGCATGCGCGAGGCCGCTCTCGATGCTAATTTGCCGACGCCGAAGTATCATAGAAAACATATACGAACCGACTAAAGTGCCCATTGTCCATACATTACAACGACTCAAGGAGCGCCGGAGAGAACTTGTCTCAACATCAAGATATATTAGCGGCACAGGACGTAGCCGCGTCGACAGTGCTTCAACGGTCTGGTGCGTCGGCCGTTGCTATGTCGTTCAGCCCTAGGCACACGACGGCCTTCTCGGTGACGGATATCCTCAGTCCGATCGAAGAGTCGTACAAGAAGACGACGATCGAAGCGACCATCCCTCCCCTGGTACAGTCGTATCGGGGCCAGACGGCCGGGATGGGAGGCGGCGGCGGCTACCACAACTACACGCCGGCCATGCACCACCCGGCGGCCGGCTTCCAGTCGCAGTACTGCAACGGGGCCGATTTCGTCCACTACGCCGACCCGACAGCCACCCTTCAGGCCCGCAATAACGCTGCCGCCGCCGCCGCTGCCGCCGCCGCCGGCTGGTACAACTCGAACCCCGCTTCAGACCCACGCTTCGCCAGTGAGTACGCAACACCATATCCAGTAGTCATACTCATATTAATGTCCAGCGACTTCTAACAAAAGCAGTGCAATAGTATATGCAAAACATTATATTAAATTAAAATTGTCACGCATTCATATAGAGCGTACATTGATGTACCCCTAAACATTAGGTACCTGCTGTATACTCCTATCATAGCATTGATGAGGTGGAATTGGAGAGCTTTGAAATGTAAAGTTATGTTTACACCCGACAGCTTGAAACCGCATCAAACGGTGACAAACTCAACATTGATCATTATACTGCCATCTACAGACTCACACGCAAACGTAATATTGTAAGTAACGTTAACGTGCAGCTATCATTGTAGCATAGGGTATAACTAAACGTTCAATTAATTTAGTTTACGTCCCATTATCGTACCAACAAGTGTATTTGTTATAACAACGAAACAGCTAAATTACGGTATCGTAACGAACGGTTGATGATTATCAATACATTATGGACTAAATATTTCTGTGTCGCGATTTTTGTTCGTATATTTCACAAATAGACATTGTAGTCATATAAAAACCAGAATTTCGAACAGTTTTCAGTCAGAATATTGGCATGGTAACCGACATTTATAGCACAATGATATAGAAACCCTGCACATTTCTGTACATTGTATAGTGAAGTAACCTGTTTGGGGGGAATGTATGTGCCTATATCTATTTTATAGGTATATATTAAGCATATTATATATATACATATATATATATAGGTATATATTAAGTATATATTATATATATATATATATATATATATATATATATACAGTGTATATATATCACTGATGTGAAATTGTTCCTGCAATTAATATATATATATATTTCAAACACGAACTTAAAAGAATTTATTAACAAATAACTCAATCTTGTTTAAATTGCTGACATATAAACGTTTATATATATCGACTCTGTTGTGGCGTTTTGGCATCCGGCATAATTCCAAATCCTCGTCAAAATATTATAAATTAGAGCATGTATATATGAAATTATTGCTTCCCAAAAATTTATAGCAATATTGAATGTAAACATATCGCTCACGTGTACCCATGCTTCATCGAAAACTTCTCTGAGACGTCTTCAATGATAATTCGTTTATTCGAGAAACGTTCTTCTCTCAACGAAATGTCTCTTGCTATAGCTTAGCACTGGTTCTATATATTAGTAATTTGACAAAATGTGTAACCCAGTCAGTCGACTTCTCTCTGATAGTGATGTGCAATTCTCTTTTACTACTAATAGTAGTAATAAATACCAGAAAAAGGCAAGCGTGGTCCGGCTCTATAAAACGGACTCTAGAAAAATAATATTCATGCTAATTACGCTAGTTGCCTGATCTAATGATTAAAGTACACCTGTGTTTTATTTTTTGTCCGATTTAAGCAAAATACCACAAATATCAACACTTTCAGCTTATAGTTATAATAATAATAATAATAATAATAGTTATTATTATTGTACCTAAGCATTTTACTGACATTTTGTACGATATATTTGTCGTTATATTACAAATATAATTACATTGGCAACAACAGTTGGTATATCACAGTGTATATATATATATATATATATATATGTATATATATATATATATATATATATATGTGTATATATATATATACATTGTATATATATATAATATATATATATAACAAGAAATTAAAATCATGACTTGACACCAAACAATATATAGTATGCATTATACATAAATTATTGTATAACGTACAGTGTATCTATATATATATATATATATATACGTATATATACGTATACATATATATATATATATATACATATACATACACACACAGTATATTTTATTATATATATATATATATGTTATTCATGTATAGGCCTATACATAGACGATAATTATAGTATTATATATATAATATATCGTCTATATGCCTATATGTAAGCCTACACACACACACACACACACACACACACACACACACACACACACACACACACACACACACACACACACACACACACACACACACACACACACACACACACACACACACACACACATACACACACACACATATATATATATATATAAATTTTTGTTATATATAGCATTATACCTATGACATGTTATATCATATTTTATATTTTATGTATATTGCATACTATATATTTTTTCGTGTCAAGTCACGATTTTAATTTCTTGTTGAGACTTAATCTTAATGATGTTCACGTGATATATAATTCAGGTTTGCTCAATATGCTCGCTTCCTTATACGTTCACACCAGTCTTTTTTGTGATAATATATTTCTATCCTTGCTAGTTTGTATATATTTTCTCGTCTTTTCATTGTAATGTGTTATGGCAACGATGTTTTCACAATATAATACTTACATATTTGAATAGTTGCCATTTAACTAACTAGATGTATATTACCATTAACTGCCTGACAGGTCTACTAGTTGCTATTCTTTACTACTAAGCACGGCTTCGAGCTGCTTTCATCGTGACTTCAGTAAGTGCATATAGCATATTCGGGTGGACTACAGAATTTCGCGATTCATTTTTGGTTTCTACCTTTTGCAGCCTTACTCTTGCTGACGTTCTCACGTATACTGCTTGAATAAAATATCGGATGTTATTTATTTAACATTTCTTGAATATACAATATTGGATATGTGTTGAATATAATATCGGACATTATGTACAATAAATAATAAGGTAACTGTTAGTTATTATATGGCGCCGTAGCCAGTAGCTAGGACTGCTCAAAGTGCTTTACATACGCTTCACTCCGTGACAGATCTGTTTATTCCACCATCTTCCCGGCTTCTATTTATTAAATATAAAATCGTATATTTATTGACTACAATATTGGATATTTATTCAACACAATATCGGACATGTATTGACTATCATATTTACTAAATATCACTCACACTATTGGTTATGTGTTCGTTCGACAGTTTCCCGCTTGATGGCGCCCAGCTCGTGCAGCATGACGTCGATGGCGTCAATGTCGGCGTCCTGTATGAACCCGATGACTAGTTTCGGCGGCCTGGACCACGGCTGCTACTCGGCGATGCCATTCTCGCTCTCCCAGCGGCGCCGACGTCGCATCCTGTTCACGCAGGCGCAGATTTACGAGTTGGAGCGGCGCTACAAGCAACAGCGCTACCTGTCGGCACCGGAGCGCGAACACCTAGCGAGTATGATCGGATTGACGCCAACACAGGTAAGACGCGCGAAGATTTGCGTGTAAGATAAGCTGTAACTAATAATAAAAATATAAATGTATAAGAGTTTGTTTCCAAGGATTTAGGCGCAATAGAAGTTATCTTATTATTATTATTATTATTAAAGTATTATTATTATTAAAGTAATTCATAATGCAGTTCACTATGGATCATGAAATTTATGACGTTTTAACGGCATGGGCTAGGAATAATGACAATAGTACTAATGATGTTATTTTTCCTCCTCACCATCATCATCAACATAATCATGAATATAATCACCATTATCAACACCATCGCATTAATAGTCGTCTTTAAGATTTCATCCGTGAGCTTCGGCGTCACTGACTGCCTTGTTGTGTTTGTCGCAGGTGAAGATCTGGTTCCAGAACCACCGCTACAAGACGAAGAAGGGCCAGAAAGACAAGGAGAAGATGGAACAACACCAGAAGCAGTCTCCGCACTCACCCAAGCGTGTCGCAGTGCCCGTGCTAGTTAAGGACGGCAAGCCGTGCTCGGGCTCCGGCGCCAATACCGGAAGTGCGATATCGTGTAACGGCCATGCGCAACAGACATCATCTCCCGAGTCGGCCCCGGCCCGGCAGCAACCGAAGGGTCAGACCCGCGTGTTGCCACCGACCAAAACTGCACCAACGGCTCCCCAGCGACCGACGCCGGTCTCTGTCCCTGGGCCCGTGCAGCAACACACCATCACAACGAACACTGCTGGCAACGTCGCCCGCCCACAAAGCACCGTGCTCCAGCACCAAGCCGGACTGCACAATTCGACGCTGTCTCACCAGGTGGCGTCTGGCCAATCAACCGGAAGTGCATCATCGTCGCGGAACGGCCAGATTGTCGGGCTGGCTGCGCACGCGGCGGCGACGGACCTCGGGGCGATGCACGCCGCACATCTGGCGCACTCTACCGGCTACGTGAGTCACGCCGCCTCCATGGATATCATGTCACGGAGTTGTGTCTTCAACGACCGGACGTGGTAGTGGAAGTGACGTCACGCGTCACCGCTTGCGCACCATACTCAGGTGGGTCTGGTAAACCGGCTGTAACCGACATTGTCCCATAACGGACAAAGCTGTTCACAACGGAACATGCGTGGTATATGTTGTGAAATAACGATAAATCGTTCTTGTTATATCTCATTAAATCTTAATTAATACTTATTACCGACTGCCGTACCTGATGGTTCTTCACGTAGAAGGAAACACAACGCGAAAGAACATGAAATATATATTAGTCCCATTTACAAGACGATACTTCATACATAAAACAGTATTATAAAACTTTTGAAAATTATAAAACTATTTGTAAATAAACAATATGATACCTAGCAATCAAAATATGTGTTAGCTAGGGAACGGGAGATAGATTCGTACACTTTATTTCTTTACTTACAATAACAATAATAAAATGTTTGTCTCGCACACATTTGAAAGAAGTGTAACTGTCTTACAATGTTCAACACCATTCTCTTTTCATCAGGTTTACTTACATTGTAAATAAGTAAACTTCACAGTCGCATCAAGATGAAAATGCTGCAATCATTCAATTCCAAACTTGATGACCATTTTACTAATACCTATGTGACTAATTTCTCTGTCTGATAAACTTTGAAGGCAGTCCAGTTTTAGATTTATAAAATCACAATTAGCACCACCAACTGTGCTTTGGCATCACTGTAACCGCTGTGACTGGGAAGGAAATACGAGACTCAAATCGGCTCGGGAAGACGAAGCATTGTATATATAATAATGGCTATTTTTTCAAACAGTTTCAGTGCGACATCTCGTGTTCCCAATCCTGTTTGTCAGTTGAACGTTTTATGTAACGCGATACGCCGTGGAGAACCAGAACAACATAGCTTCGTGTCTGTTATAATGATAATACGACACGTCGTTGACTGTCGCGATCAGATTCCCTTTACTCCCTCCTCGGTGCTCGTTGGCAGCCTGTCTCCGTTCTCACTGGGGTATGTCGTAAAAGGGGCTTTTATTTGGCATATTCTCTGCAAAATCCCCTTTGAATTGACCGATCTCTGCATATTGTCAATACGATGCGTATATGGCAGCATGGGGTGGGAGTACTATGTAGATCTCTTCAAAGTCGACACATTTTTGTCTCGTCTCTGATACAATGGCGTTTTGACCTGTACATGGGCTGCCTGCTAGACATTTCGAGACCTCCCGGAGACCTGGACAGACACGGCCCTGTAGGGCATGTTTGTTCAGGTGAACCCGGCATCGGCTGGGAGAGGAGAAAGCTCGTCAAAGACCAAACATCAGCATACACCCACAAACCACGAGAGTTGTGTACTTGGTCCATTTATATAGATGGGGCGAAATGAACGACTTCCGGTTTCCGATTATGCCATGGTGATTTTTCTACTTCGATTGGTGTTGATACAACAAACTATGATTCCTCAGTCTGGAGGTTGTACTTGTATTTTACATACTACTTTCGTCTTTACCTATCCGCTGTAGGGATATCCTGTATGTCGGAATTTTCTAAACAATATTTTAGAGTCCGCCATTTTTAGACCATGTCATTCTAGTATAGCTACTAATACATTTTAAGAATCGGACGTATATCACATGTTCATAACTGGTTTCCAGTATACAATCTCCCAGTTGTTCCTCCTTGACGTCTTTCAGTCAACTATCTTCTCAACCAATTTAAAAAATGGTATTCTGTTGCGACAGGAATACCAACATTTCCAAGTTATACGTTACTCGAATTGTCTTCTTACAGCTACCAAGCGTGGTTTATGATTACATGAGTGTCTTGCATGAGTGACATTCTTAACTTTTCAAATCACATATTTGGCAATGATAAGAAATATGTATCGTTCACAGTAAACACTGAGCTAAAATACGAATCTACATCTTAGTCAGACCTATATTTGGTTGTCTTCCCCTGTCTTGACACATATAGAGACTGTTAATATTATTTCAATATTAATTATAAATATTTATTAAACGTTTCGTCGGAGGTGTCACTTTAAAGCGAGTTCGTTTGTTACGTTACACGTTACTAGGTCCGTTACAAGGAATCAGCCAACGTTGTATTTATTAATAGGAAGTTCGCTGAATTGGTTGTATTGAATATGAGAAAACACGAACGCTCCGAAGATAAAAGGGTCCTGCGGTTAGCCCTTCGGCCTCGGCAGTGTCGCCCACAGAGAGCTTGTCTACAATCTGAATGCTTGGTTATATTTTGAACATTTTGCAACCGCAACTTTCAAATTGCGAACAATGTTATATATAGAGTTATTAAGTGCAGGTGTGATCTACTATGGCGAATAGTATCATTTGAGTAAGTGTTAATAAATGGAGAATTGATATCGCATCTTTATACGTATTTTTACAGCTGAATTCCATAGCGTTTTATTTATGTTACGTCTCAAAATTAAGTCCTTGATACATCTAATCTTTATTATTGAGAGTAAATTTCGCAAATCTTTATACGTTTTTATAATTAACTAACCCCGCCTCCTACTTGAGTTTATTTTATATGAAGCGTTAACGTAAACTGAGTCGTACATGGCATTCCTTTGTCATCCAATTCAGCGTCGCACAGCGTCTCACCGCAGAGTGTGTTATGAATAACCGATCTGCTCTGTTTGTCGTTCGCCGATTAATAATACAGCGTTAAGTTATACAGACCGCACGGCCAACAGAATAGTTGACCCCATACATGCACGGGCGATTTAACGCGAATAACAAATAAGTAGCATTATGTACTTATGTATAAACTTAAGTGTACGTGAAGTATCGGCATGTATCGGGGCGGCCAGTTGTGTATAGTAGACCCCCGTGACATAACCGCTAACGGTATACGGTTCAGTACGTAAAGACACATGTAGGCCTATGATCGTATTACACCAATGTGACACATTGAAGTACGTTGCAAATCGACACGAAAATTTACGAAAAGTTGGTATTGTGACCACAATAGTTGGACATTATGAATATTAAATATACAGTATATTACACACACACACACACACACACACACACACACACACACACACACACACACACACACACACACACACACACACACACACACACACACACACACACACACACACACACACACACACACACACACACACACATACACACACACGCACACACACACACGCACGCACGCACGCACACACATATATGTATATATGCATATATATACATATGAATATATATATATAATACTACGTATAGTATATATTATGTTCATAAACGTGAACGGAGCAGTAGTCCATGATTTGATAGTGTGTAAATAAAATAGTATTATTATACATACAAACATGGTTTACATGGTGTAGGACAGGCTTCGGTTGAGTATGTATAGTACGTCCTATTATTAGATTTGAAGATTTTGCACAACCAACGGGCGCGACCTAAATATGAGAGTACATACGGGAATGGTAACAACTGTATGGTAATTTATTTATTTAGTTATTGCTATGCTGCCATACCCAGGCGGGAAACCAATCAGAGGCATAGTATTGCAGAGTCGTGCGAGTATAGAGCGCCTTGCCTTAGCATGGACTTATAGCGGGATCCTGTTTCTTTGTGTAGACAAATCCTGTGTTATAATCCGCGTCAATTGCACTTGCTCGGCTTGGACGCGACAACTTCGCGAATTATTTCCACCCCAGCGATAATGCTTCGACAATGAGAAGTTTTGCCATGTTGCAAACGAAGTGGGCGGCAAATACACGGTGTTAGGATCGTTGCAGCGTTCTCGCGTTCTCACTCGCTTTGTTCTAAACACTTCCCGGTAATATTCTATTGTCCAAAGTACTATTAATGTCTTAGTGCACATGGTGAGGTTTATGTTCGATTAAAGGATTACTAATTGTAGACTGGTATTTGTAATATTAAATTAATAATAATAACAACAATATATATATATATATATATATATATATATATATAAGTGTATACAATAATATGAATATCGTTATTATAGTGAAAACAATTGCAATATATTAACGCTACTTTATATAATTATATTATATATAAACAATGCAAGAGAGACATTGTTTATTAATTATGTGCGCGTTCTGTTTCTGTTTCTAGGTAAATATGTACGCGACCAGACCTCCACGCGAACACACGCCCGTTGTGACACAGTTGAAACAATTAACGTAAATATAAACATCACCGAGACTCATGCCACATTTTCATACATACATAATCGTGCACTGCTCAAGATCAAGACTGCCTGTTTGTCTGTCTGTCTGTCTGCGCGTCTGCGCGTCTGCCCGTCTGCCCGTCTGCCCGTCTGCCCGTCTGCCCGTCTGCGTGTGTGCGTGTGTGCGTGTGTGCGTGTGTGCGTGTGTGCGTGTGTGCGTGTGTGCGTGTGCGCGTGTGTGCGTGTGCGCGTGTGTGCGTATGCGCGTGTGTGCGTGTGCGCGTGTGTGCGTGTGCGCGTGTGCGCGCGCATGTATGCCCATTTATGTTATCAGTCAGATAGTCGCTCGCTCACTCACTCACTCACTCACTCACTCACTCACTCACTCACTCACTCACTCACTCACTCACTCACTCACTCACTCACTCACTCACTCACTCACTCACTCACTCACTCACTCACTCACTCACTCACTCACTCACTCACTCACTCACTCACTCACTCACTCACTCACTCACTCACTCACTCACTGACGCACTCACTCACCCATTCACACACTCATTCACTCATTCACTCATTCACTCATTCAATCATTCAATCATTCACTGATTCACTGATTCACTGATTCACTGATTCACTGATTCACTCATTCACTCATTCACTCATTCAATCATTCAATCATTCACTCATTCACTCATTCACTGATTCACTGATTCACTGATTCACTCATTCACTCATTCACTCATTCACTCATTCACTCATTCACTCATTCACTCATTCACTCATTCACTCATTCATTCATTCACTCATTCACTCACTCACTCACTCACTCATTAGGAGTTAAATCCAACGAGCACTTGGATCAGACAACCTTCTACAACAGAAGAATAAGCTCTTCGAAAAGTAACTATTTTATTTATTTGTATGTAAACCGATGTCTGTTTTTTTTGTATAGATTTCCCGTGGAGATCCTTTTGACTTTTGTGCATTGTGCATCGCTGTTTCCGTTATTTTCACATAGGAAATATTGTCGTCCGTTATTGCTGTAAAACCTGGTCTATATTATAGACAGGGCACTATATTGTGCTTAGTCATGTGTATATTTATTTATTTTGTGTCGTTGTTAGTGTGGCGAGTACTCAGTATACGCATCGACAGTCGATTCTGCTATACGTAAGGATTAATAAAATATGAAATGTGAAATACATACGTGTTGCCTTCATTTACCACAAGGTAGCATGAAATCGTCACACAAATCTACTATACTACTGTTAGTAGCGTGTGTGTTTGTGTGTGAATGCCTTAAGTGAGGAACGCAGAAGACTGACCGTTTTATATGTGTGTCCTGTGTCGTGAGATCTTGAGCGAGTCCTATATGTACCACCCGGCGAGGATGAGTCAGTAAAATAAGAGAATATTCATCAGTAAACAGAATACTAAGTCAGGCAAATCAGTTTTAGTTGCCAGTTTTAATTTAGTTCATCCCATACATACGCATTTGGGTGAAACGTAAGGTTGAGAGATTGTCCTTGTCTCATACAGCTGGTATTGCTCTCTCGCCCAGATCCGCCAATATCCTTTGTAGGAATTACTCTATGGGTTCTCAGACCAACCAAATTCATATGGCAAACACCGTTCTTTGCTCCGCCAACGTGCCTATAAACAGAAACATATATGGCAAGCACTGCTCCCGAACCAGGAGACATTTATAGCAAGAACCCAGTTCCACCTGAGTTCGTAGCAAAGACCAGCCAACATTCAACCACTGCTCCCGAACCAGGATACATTTATAGCAAGAACCCAGTTCCACCTGAGTTCGCAGCAAAGACCAGCCAACATTCAAACACTGCTCTCGGATCAGCTAAAATTCGTATTGTACGCGCTGTGACATAAACTAATTGATACCGTGGAATATTAAAGACGGGACGATTTGTGGGGCGTGGTTAGCTCGTCAAGTTATTCGCACGGGTCGGTTGATACTTTGCAACACCTATTTACTGCCGTGTAATTGAAAGTGATCGGCTGCGCTGCGGGGTGGTCTTAGAATTTCACGCTGCGTTAACTGGGACACCGCCTAATCGTTGGTCGAGGCTCCGAGAGACGGACGTTTACCATGGGCATTTTTACGCTTTCGTTGACTGTGGAAAATCGCTTGGAAATAACAGGAACGTGACAGACATACTAGCGAGTACAAAGACGGATAGACGGACAGGCAGATATACACACATAAAGACAGGTGGACAGGCGGACATAAGGACAGAATGACAGGTGGACAGACAGACAGATGGACAGGCGGACAGGTGGACATAATGACATACTGGATGGATTGGCGGAGAGCATGCGAGCAATTTCAGTCTATATTAATACAAGCTCTCTTTGAATTTTAGCTGAAGGAAATTCCTCAGTAATCCGCATATACCTGGGCACATATAATTGGGTTGAAGCTATTGGGTTGAAGCTACTTAGTAATTATTTGTTTTTGGATGAAGACAATATTTTACATAAAATATGACACAGGCCTTACTGTTCAAAGATAGAGTAATTAAAACATTAACCTCATAACAAGTTATTTTTAGACATGATATGCTTGACCTGCCATAATCAATGGCTTCGTTAACGTATCGGTCTAGGCCTGTTATAGCTACTTCCCGTTATAGCTATATATATTTTTAACTATATAGCTACTCGTTAACTTTGGCAGTCAAACTAGTCCCCGTTATAGCTACTTCTTTAATTATACAATTCAGGATGGGGCAGCAAGGGGAGCATTAACTATTTCAGATTGCATTGAAATTTATGCATAACATGTGTCCTACTCTATGAATGTAGGACAACTATTCAAGGTCCCCGGAAAGTCATACATTTAACTATCGGTTATTTGAAATGGAAAATACAACATAAACACATGTGCACAACAGTTTTTATTAAGACAACTACATCAACTGTACAGCGTACAGAATTGCGTTTATCAAAAAGTCATAACAGTCATCAATCACGTGTTTTGTCAATCATTCTAGTTTCAAGCAGTGTCTGTTGATCACTCTAGTTTCAAGAAATGTCTGTTGATCACTCTAGTTTCAACAAATGCCCGGTAAGACGCAGAAAGCTTAACACTGACCTATCTCCCGATGCATACTCTTGCTTGAACACAGCCAGGCGCTGAACCACAATGCGGTATTTCTTTTTCTTCTGTAGTGGCGGGATGGCAGCGTCATGTTGGGCAACTTTGAGCTCCTTTGCTGCCTGCTCTGTCTTCACAGCTTCCATGAACTGGAAGATGTTGGGATGATGTTTCCCCACCACCTTCATTAACTTTGAGTTCCACCCCTCAACATGGTTGTTGGTTCGTTTGTATCATATCCATGGGGACCTTTGAATCATCACCTAGCGACATCTCCTCAAGTTGTTGTAGTTAGCGTATGGTAGTTTGCGTAGTAATAATATATGAGAGGGAGATCGCATTATGTATTGCTACATATAACACGCTGTGGCTAATTACGTGACATGTGGTCACATAATAATAATAAAATGCATAACGATCTTCGTTTTCACCCACAGCCATGTGTTCTTGTCTCTATTGTATTCCTATTACTGGTGGGTTTGCTTTGTGCTGGAAGAAACATACTTCTTAGATAGTTTTTGTTTCCCCTTTTTAACCAGTATAATAGTTACTAGTTGAGGAAATTCTTCAGTGGGGGATTCTTCCATCAAAGCCATCCACCCCTCGTGGACATCGGCTGGACGGAGATGTGCCAGTGCAGCAACAGAACGCACGTGCTCACACACACAACACTCTCCTTCTGTGCGTACTGCACAGACATACCAACAGTTTGTAGCTTACTCCATAAACACTGATTGAAATGGAAGTTGCACCCAGACAGTTGCCAACCAACTTCAGTCCAAGATCCTCACATTTCAAATTGATCTTCTGGAACAAGTCTCTGTTTGTTTCGTTGCGTTTGTCCGGAAGCAGAGCATAAACCACAAGCACTGGCTCCGTGTTGTTTACAGATCCAAGACTCACATGGAGGGTGTACAGTTGGTGGAACAGCTTGGGCGCTGTCTTAAATGTGCCATCACCTTGCACGTCAGTCGACTCACAAAGCAGACAAAGATTGTCATATGTGTCAAATCCTATTATTCTATTCTGCTGTTGACCGTCAAATGCAAGGAAATATTTGCCATCCAGTGTCTTCGTATAGCCTCCTTCCAGTATGATGTCTTCTCGTTGGGTTGATAGGTTTGGCACAAGCAGATGCCTTTAATAGTAAAAGTCATGTTTTACAGAATGGAAGCGTAGACTGTTTGTAACAAAGTCCAAACCACTTAACGTCAGCTTTGTTGCATCAGCATTGTAGATTTGCTGGTCTTGGACGTGGGGTTCATCTCGAGCACGTTTCCTCTTCCACATTGTGCAATGCCTAGCGGGTGGCCAAGCTCACCACTCCACTTGACGAACTCACCTTCACGTCAGTTGTTAGCGTGGACTTGCACTTGACGTCGTTTCTGATGCATAGCAAGTACGTGTTCCCATTTGCCCCAGTGCGTCTACAGCGGAACCAGTAGCCTCGGTACAAGGCAGAAGGCTTCCCGTATTTGGTTGTTGCATATTCTATCACGTCCATCTTGTATACGTATATCCAGGTGCACTATTCACAGTATGTCAGTTCAGCTAACCACCAGCCAAAGAATCCATGACAGTAACTTGCTACCTGCATTGCGATTGGAATTCATGTCATTTGTTTGACAATGGGTGCCTGTCCACCAACTATATCAACACACACAGCTGGTGAAGGCACTGCAGAGGATAACTGGTTTATCAGATGTCACAATGTCTCAATCCAGTCTGAAATAGTCTTAATTGCCCTCCTGCCCCATCCTAAAATGAAGAATTAAAAAAGTAGCTATAACGGGACTAATTCAACTGTCAAACTTAATGAGTAGCTATAACGGGAAGTAGCTATAACGTGAAGTAGCTATAACGGGAAGACACCGACGTTATCAAATCTCGCATCAAACCTCACGTCTCTAATAATTAGCACATGTGTGATTTGCGCAGGTGGAGGCGCCGGCACATAGCTTACTTAAGTAACTTAACTTTAGCACCTGTGCCATTGACGCTAAGCGGCCCACCCGTACAATGCTTACTTTAAGTAACAATTCGATTGAGTGCGTCGCCGAGGACACAATAGACCACTTTATGCGGTGTTGTTTTACACCAAGTGGCCGGGCTTCGCTCGTGCGGCAGTCGTAGAAATATTCCAGGTAAATCGCTACTTTGCCAAACGCGTTCCGCCCCGTTCATTCCTATTTGTTCCGGTTCGTACAAGTCGTTTGTTGCCGGTGTTATATAAAATATGTACCCAAGAAATGTGTACTCGTGTCCATGTTCCAACATATACAATTGTATATTTACCGCAGTGGGATATGGACTCGGATACATTACTCAGACCCATCATAGCAAGCCACGGATGGTGTTTATTAGCTAGAACTTAGCTTCGATTGGCTATCTTCAAAGATAAATTCCAGGGGTGTTCCATGAACTTGCAGTTAGTCGCGCCTATCTCCGCCCCAGCTGTTTCAGGCTTATTAAAAGCAATTGACGAGGAGTGTATTATCTGTAACATATTTGTTTCTAGTTTTAAAAACATTATATTAGTAGCTGTTAATAAATCATGAACAAACAATATCGGTTTAAGATATTATGTCTAATTGATGAACTTTCTATTATTAGTTTAGATGTAGGATCTTTTGGTATAAGAAAGTGGTAACTTACTTGATATTTTAAAATAAATGAAAAACAAGAATTTGCAGTAATGGAACTAACATGCTGTTGTGTGGTCTAACCATGACATTAAGATGGAACAGTCATGTTGAAAACATTTCAAACAAAAGCTCTAAAACAATAGAACAATAGGTGTGACAATAATTAAACTACAGACGACAACTTGCTTACTTACTGAATAAAAAAGTAAGGTAAGTAATATAATGCATTACCGGTGTACCTGCAATGTCTGGTATTACAATAAAATCACACTATATACAATTACAACAAACTTAGACACAACAAAATACATATTATATCACTATAGAGCACATCACACATACCTTACACAAGACACGTTATCCCAACAATGCTGACGAATAATATTCTAACACATAGTAAACGAGGTTTGTGGCATGCTACAAAGCATTATGCAAAAAAAGAAAAACGCAACATTTCAAATTGTCATATATATTTGTCGAAATATTTGGTAATTTCTACCCTAACAATAATATTAAGCTATATTTACCAAACAAAGTACGGTGTCATGAACACTTTTCTGCTAGAACATTTATCCAAAATATTATTAGTTTATTCTTTCGTTCGTTCGTTAGTTCGTTCGTTAAAATTATTCCATAAAATTAATCAACAGAAACATAGGAATTAAAATATGTGGAGTTCTTACGGCAGTAACTAAATACGTTGTTGGTAGGAGTTACCTTTCCGAAACATTAACTTGTAATTTTATACTGCGCAATGCAGTTTTACAGTTTGTTTAATTGATTGTGTTGGTATGTAGTTACAGTTATCAACGTTGAACATTAATACATTAAAGTGTGCGTTTTATTGTAAATATCACAAGACGTAAGAGCAAACATTCGATGCAACGGTGTGTTTCTTTTAATAAACTATCTCAACAATTTTCTCATTGATGCGAACACAATGATAACCTTGTCATTTCTTTTGCCACACACACCAGCAAATACCAACGGCATCGCTTGGTTTGAGCATCTCTATGACAGGCGTGTCTCGGAGCAGTCGCACCAAAACGATTTCATTTGCGATTAATCGAGCGTCGCGTGCAATTGTCGCCGCGCGAAACATTCTTGCGGATCGACGGTCGACGTATTTCCAAGCGGCGAGATATGCGCGGTTTGTTGCAACGCGCCCACTTATCGCTGCAGCAGCTGCGCTGCTCTTCAACCTGTCAATCAAATATAATTGTATATTTCTCGTGCGCTAATACCAGACCGGCTATTGTTGCTGGTGCATGCTACGGTTTCTCAAGAGGGCGAATATTGCAACGTGGCTGAGCGTTACGTAGTTTCTGCTCAGTCGTGATACATTCCCGTGTCGAGTTGAAACGGTTTGTGACTTGTCGTAATTATACGGCGCTCACCTTTGGCATTTTAGCTGGTGACGAGCATAATCAACATTGACCTCGCTCCGTTGGCTTTGTAGAAGGAAGCAGGGAGAAATGTTGATAACAAATATAATTAATATTGTCACCATTCCGCCATCACATTTATTGTGACCGAAGATACGTCGAAGTATGCGCGGTATTAGTTTCGTTTCGGTCCTAAAATAAATATGTTAAAATGTTAAATGGATTTTTGTGTGAAATAAACATTATAATTTAGTAATCTAATGATCATGATATCACTTGATGGTTATGTTAACTAGTGTAGACGTATGCCTGGTTTACGAACACATTCTTTAAAGCACAATAATTTAATATGAATAAAAGAACGCAGTCACATTTATTTGACATGCAATGCATTTCGCAAAGAAAGCAAAAGAAAATAAACATCGTCATATATAAGAACCGTAGTTTACGTTGAATTTCCTGTGTAGCGGATGTATAATGCAGCATAAGTTTTGCTTATTGTCAACAAACACGTTCCCGTAAAACCACAAGACTCCTTCGCAACATACAACGTTTTCGCCATTTTTATTGTAGGGACGTAGAAAGAAATTGTGCTCTAAACTATGAATCCTTAGTTGCTAGCAGCATTTGTATCCGAACATGCCGTGATTTCATTTCGCAAACCCATTCCAGTAGAACATGGGTGGTGGTGTAATCTACTAAGCATGTATTTATATTTTAAGTATTTATTTATATTTTTAATACTTGAATAAATGGACAATATATTCATAGTTGAACTTTTTTCGAGGTTACTTAAAATATTGTGAAGCCGCTTTCGCAATGCTCCCATTAAATATACAACAGAGAGTGTGTCTTGATTGTCTTGATTTTCTTTACGCTTTATAATATCTAGTAATTAGTGCAATAGCCAATTGGATATGTTTTGTTCCAATCATTAATGTATATATTAGACATGTGAGAAACTATGGTGAATATAAAGAAAATTGCTTTTGATGTTTATAAATATAAATAGCACGAAGATCGTTATCATAAGTTGAAAAAAATAAGTTAATGTATAATAAATATTGAAATATAAATAAAAGTGAATACAATTTTCAGATCTATTTAGTTACTTTTCCCTGCAGTATTTCTTTCTATGGAAGTCGTAGAAGTGTGCGTATACAAACGGGTCTTGCCACTGATCACACACACCATTAGTTTCGTGTTTACTCGTTATGTAACATGCCATCGTTAAAGGCGGATATTCAACGCATTATAGCCAGCGACCGCGACTTGGCGTGAAAGCTGCCTGCGTTTGTTCAGCATCCTTTTCTCACTGCTGATGCGCGTCAAATTATTACGGATTTTCATGAACGTAATCCGCGGACAAATATTGCCCCGTCACATTACCACTTGTTATGCGGATTAAACGGGCAGTCTTTAGCACCCCATCTGTCGACGTTTACCCGGCGGGAAGAGAAGTAGACAAGATCCCAAGCACGGTTCGTTTTCCTATAGACATTGCGTAAGTGGTCGAAAGTTAGTGTATTGGGGTGAATTTGCACAAAACGCGTTAAGAGTATGCAACGCATGATCGACACACGCTACAACACTGTTGTTTGAAACATACTCGTCTTTAAGCCTTCAACATTAATAATTAGACTATGGTATATTTTTATATAAGTTAAATACAAACAAATGATGAGAGTAAACCGAAACAGAAACAAAACACAAACTATGCCCTGATTTTCTCTAGTATCAATTATCGACCAATGCATTTTTAAGCCAGTTAACTATTGTTCAAAATGTCATTTTTTTTCTTCGAACATTTGCGCGTTGTTGTTATCTATATCGTGTCTTTACTCAACCAGTATTGTCGTAACACATTATAGCGGCGATATTTCTAGATATAACTAAATATCACCCCAGATAGAGGATACAACTGAACTTTGGCGGTGGCCAGATTTGTAGCCAGTGTATAATATGGTATAAGGTATATCATTTGATAGGTCGATTTCGTGATCTACGCGTTGATTTATTCAATAAAATATTTTCAGGACAAATTATCGTCATTTGCATGGTCGGTCTTGATAACTCGTTTTTAGGATTAGCCTGAATTAGTTTTGACGTGGCGAAATTGTATATTTAAGTTTCTGTATGTGGAAGGCAGCGACGAGGGTGGCAGTGGTGATCATGATGAAAACGAACTAGTTTTCTTGCAGTAAGTGCAGCGTTGCTGAATACTTCCACGAGGAGTCGAGACGGTGTTCGAACGAACAGGTATGTCAAAACGTGACATGTGTAGCGCTTTGAGCAATATTGTGGACTGGATTTTGCGTTATGCCACATCTTACTGTTATGCTTTCGACGACGTTATGGAATAATAGACTCCAAATAGAAGGGTGATGCTAATACAACTCGAAACATATTATGCTGCCATTTGTAACGACACTGTTGCTGCCCACACCCATATATAGACACAGCAATAAGTATTTGAACAAGCGGGGTTCTGTGGCGATATCAAATGTCAGACAGACACCTGCTTAGAGCATCAGATCGGCCCAAGCTCGATCCAGAACGTCGCAGATTCGCTCTCGAACCAGACATTTGCAACAGCACTCGGGACATTTGTACGCGAGCACAACTGCCATTGTTGGCAACATTTCCGCCCGCTAAACCTCGCGAGAGAACGACAACCTGCGGCTCGTGATTCATTCGCGACGCAAGCGAAACAGAATAGGGTAGTGTTTCGGCTCACTCTCGCTGCTTCGAGCACAATCGACCGCCGCGTTTCATACTCAATCGGCTCCTTTGCGGCGTGTGAATCGCACTCAATTACGGCTAATTATTTTGGCGGCACTTTCGCGACGACTAAGAAGGTTTGTTTGTGTGAGAAGCAACGTACTTATGATCGTATCACTTTGTGGCGGGCAACTTTAAGCGCCTGTTGACGACGCATACTTTGGGCACCGATGCGTTAAGCAAACTTTACACCAGGCGACGCCGTCGCTGCGACGAGGCGATGTTGACGTCATTAAGAAAGAAGGATAAGAAGAACAATTTGTTTTATTTGACCCAGACATCTCAGATGATATACACGCTACATTCATGTCAAAAAGAAAAGCAAAGAAACAAGTATATAACCTCATGGTAAACATGGTAAAATGTACGGTAAGTAAAACAAATAGGGTTAGGAGACTCCTCTGAGACAGTGGTAGTTGCTATCGAGGAGCCACCTTTTGTACTAGAAATCTAGACGAATCAATACAATTCGTCCAGAGAAAAAGAAAAAAGAACATAATAAAATATATGATTTGTATGTGTACGTACATAGAAAAGGGATGACTTTGTGTGTGTGTGTGTGTGTGTGTGTGTGTGTGTGTGTGTGTGTGTGTGTGTGTGTGTGTGTGTGTGTGTGTGTGTGTGTGTGTGTGTGTGTGTGTGTGTGTGTGTGTGTGTGTGTGTGTGAACATGCCCACATATTTACATAGTTTGTGGTTTAGGCACCATTTATTATAAAATATAAACTTGACAGGTGTTTTGTCATGTTTAGTAGTGCTTACATACATAGCAGTTTTGCATTGTACATGTAGTTTGATAATGTTGTACAAAGTAAAGTTTAACGTACTTAGTAAATCCCTCTAAACTGTGTGTATTAAGTTTTTCCTTTAATTATATCAGGAATGCTAAATGCTATTTACTAAAAGTGGCAAGTTATGCCTAAGACATTTCTTTGCATATTCGTGTTTAGCTTTAGAAGTGTATAATTCATTCTTAATTCGTGTATCATAATTATGTATGCCGTAGTTAAAAACTATCCTCCAGTTTGTAAATAAACTGATAACTTGTTGTGTAAGTATTTATAATAAAATTTTAATTGTTGTAGTTTAAGAATTTTTTATATAGTGGCTCTGTGTGAGAATTATAATTACTTAAGCTAATAATTCTTAAAGCTTTTTTGAAGTTTTATTATTCTATTTGATTGAAAACCCCATGCATTGATACAGGAATTAATGTGTGGTAAAATTAATGAATTATATAACAGTATTTTAACTTTATAGAGGTAACACATGTTTTAATTTATTTAAAATTCCAATCTTCTTAGAACATGCATTTGAAATTTTTTCAGTATTTTTTTTCAGAACTTTATAATTTGTATCAATAATTAAACCTAAAAAATTAAATTCCTTAACTAACTTGTTCAATATTTATATTGTCTATCTTGAGAGAAAGGCATTATATATTTTTATTTACCTTTTGAAACATCATATATTTGAATTTTGCTATGTTTAAAGATAATTTATTTATTTGTAGCCATTTATTTATTTTGAAAAGTTCTTCGTTTATTGGAAATTTTACATTTTTGTCGTGTATGTTATCATTAAAAGTGTATAATGTACTGGATAAAGTTGTGTCATCAGTGTAAATTATGAAATTAAACATATTACTGGCATATGCAAAATCATTGACATATATAATATATAACAGAGGTCCGAGGATTGAGCCTTGTGGTAGGCCCGTTGTTATTGGTAAAATGTTTGATTTTATATCATCAATTTCTGTATATTGTTTTCGATTATTTAGGTAGCTATGGAATAAGTTAAGGTTTGTACCATTTACACCATAATATTTTAATTAATTAATTAATATTAAATGGTCAATGGTGTCAAATGCATTAGATAGGTCTAAATAAATGTTTATGTTTTTTTTTATCCTTATCCATTTGGGTTATTATTCTATCTATTAATTCCAATGCGGCATACTCCGTTGAATGCTTAGGGCGGAAACCATACTGGTGGTCTCAAAAAAGTTTAGAATCTTTTAGATATGAAGACAATTGGTCAAGAATTATGTTTCCAGTACTTTTGAAATAGCTGGTAGAAGAGATGTTGGCTCACCTTTTTTGTAAATTCGAATAACCTTAGCAATTTTGAATTTATCAGGAAATATTCCTGTGGTTAATACTTGGTTTGATAATAATGTTAAAGATTTAGTTATAGCAGGTTCAATTAATTGTAACAATTTAGTGGAGAAACCATCAAATCCGAAGATAATTGTGTTGGGTAAATTATTAATTATTTTCTTTATGGTATCTTCTTCATCATATCTAAATATTCACCGTTTTATTTAGATAATATAAATGATCATGAATGCCTTTGTACGTAATATCTCTTGCCAGATTGTTTCCTATATTAGTAAAACTATGTTAAATTTGTTTGCAATTTCTAAGAAATGTCAAGGCCGAATGCGACAAGCAAGCGATATGGGTCGCCTGTATACACGACGCAATGCAGTTTTTGCTTGAGACGGGAAATGTCGTGTGTTGACTGTGATTGGACAGTTTACATGCGACGAGGCGACGGTCGCCTGAAAATAGAGCCGGTTCTATCGCAAGCGACGGTATCGGGGCGACGAAGCCATGACATTGCTAGCGATACAATCGTAGCTATGTATTATTTACACGAGGCGATCATGCTGCAATCAGGTTGTGTGCGTCGGCATCGCCTTATCGCGGCGACGGCGTCGCCTTGTGTAAAGCCAGCTTTACGTGGAGCGCGGCTAATAAGTTGTGTAGTGCGCCGCCCATCGCCCGAGAGGTGTGGGACGAGGTCGTTCGTCACTGTGTAACACTATATATCCCTTGTATGTGTTGCCCAGTCGGGTCTACTAAAGAGAACTGTGTGTTTGTTGCTGAGACGGCATATCCCGATTATTCGACAAGGCTAAATGTATATGTTGTTGGTAATGTTATTGCGTAATAGTGTTGTCATTGTTAAAAACAATAGACATGTTATCGTCGAGTGAAAGAACAATCATCATCATCATCATTGTGCAGCCTTAGTGTCCCGTGGTTGGGCGAAGGCCTTAGCATGTCGTTTCCAAATCTGCCTGTCTTGCGCTATCCTCTGCCACATGGTGCCCTTCCAGTACTCGTCCAATTCGTCTCTACCGTCTCGCCGTTCTTCCTCTATCTAGATCGTTTCCCTTTGTATGGTCTCCAGGTTGTGATATGCGATGTCCATCGGTTATCTCGTAGTCTGCTGATGTGTCCTGTCCAGGTCCACTTCTGTCTTCTGATTTGTTCTATCAGGTCTATGACCTTTGTCTTCTCTCTTACCCAGATGTTTGTTTTTTCTCTCCCGATAGGTGATGTTTAACATATTTCTTTCCATCTTTATTTGTGCGGCAGCTAGCCTGTTCTTTGCTTGGATGGTGAGTGCCCTTGTTTCCGCGCCGTATGTCATCGTTGAAAGTACGCATGAGTTGTAGACACGTCTCTTCAAGCAGGTTCCAAAGTTACCCTTGATGATGTCGCGGTGTTTGGCGAATGCTGTCCAGCCGGCGGTGATTCTTCTTTTACTTTCGCCTGTCTTAGTTTTTGTCTCTGATACTGTATCGCTGTCCCATATAGACGCAGCTTTCAACGTTCTCTATCTGCGTGGTGTTAGTATATGTTGGTGTGTCATTTCTTAGCATCACTTTTGTCTTCGAAATGTTCATCTTCAGACCTTGTTTTTCATTTTCATCAGCTAGTTCCTGCAATATGTTTGTAGTTCTTGCGGTGTAGTAGCGCATATGAGCATGTCGTCGGTGAAGCGAAGATGACTGAGACATTCTGCGTCTATCCTCAAGCCCAGGTCAGTCTTCGGAATATGCTTTCGAGTGATGCCGTAAACAGCTTGGGCGATATGGTGTCGCCCTGTCGTACTCCTCTCTCAATGTTGATCTTGTTGCTCTTTTTGTGTAGGTGGACTGTCACCGAGCGGTTGGCGTAGATGTTTTTCCGGAGTTCGATGTACACGTCTTCTATTCCCTGTTCTTGAAGGGAGGTCAGTATTACTTGAGTTTGCATCGAGTCGAACTCCTTCTTGTAGTCGACGAAAGCAATGCAGAGCGGGATATTATATTCTCGGCACGTCTCTTTTAGTCGGTTTACGACGTTTATATGGTTTGTTGTTGAGTACCTGCTTGTGAAACTTGCATGCTCTCGTGGTTGGTTTTCGTCAAGTGTCTTCTCTAGCCCATTCGTTAGTATCTTTGTGAGTAATTTGTAGATGTCTGATAGCAGACTTATCGGTTTGTAGTTCTTTATTTCCCTTCTTGAAGATTATCACCATCTGTGTGTTCTTTCTTGCGGTGGATATTCGTCTTTCTGATAAGCATTTAGTATACAGCTTAGCCATCTTTGATATGGTATGTTCTCCTGCTTTTAATGTTTCAGTGTTTACACGATCATTGCCTGATGTCTTCCCATTCTTCATATCTCTTAGCGCTGCTTCCACTTCCCATGGTGTTATCTCTGGTACCTCTTTCGGGTCGGTGTGTATTATGGTACTCTGTTCACTGTCGTATAGCTCGGTATATAATTCGTCTATTCGTTCCATGATCATTTCTTGGTCTTATATTTCTCTACCCTGCTTGTCTAGAAGTGTAATCAGTCTGTCTCGGCCTAGTGCTTGTGTTCTTTTGGCTTTCTTCAGGCTTTCTTGATGCCATAATCGTTTCTCGTATATGATCTCTTGTCTGTACTTCCTGATGTCCTCCTTCGCTTTCTTTTTGACGGTCTTGCATATTTCTGCATACTGTATTTGTTTTTTACTGTCATGTTATTGACCATATCTCGTCGTTTCTTCATAGTGCTCGTGTCGGTGATGATATTCTCGTCACTACATGCCTGTTGCTTGCTTTGGCTATACTTGTCTCACTTAGTTGGCTCATCTCAGTGATGTTTTGCTCATGGTGTCGATGTCGTTTAATTGTTGTAGTGTCTCGAATCGATTTCGCAGTTCGAGTTGGAATTCGATCTTTTTTGTTCCTATTTGTGTGGTATCTACACTTGGTGGTCTCTAGTTTATCAACTTCTTCCTTTCAGCCTTGACGTCCAGTTTGATGTTGCTCATTACCATTCTGTGGTCACTTCCGGTGTTGACTTGGTTCTTGACAGTTATGTTAGTGACCATGTCTGGCGTGTTGTTAGGATATAGTCAATTTCGTTCTTCGTTTCTCCATTTGGGCTTTTCCGCGTCCATCTCCTCCCTGCTTTTTTGTGGAACATGATTTTGTACTTTCTTGATGTTGCCCATTCTACCAAGGTGACGCCTCTTTCGTTTCTCACAACTAAGCCAAATTTGCCTGTTGCCGTTTCCAAAATATTTGTTCGTTTCCCTACTTGCGCATTAAAGTCTCTCATCACTATCGTTTAGTGGGTTAGCTTTTCTAAAATCTCATCCATGTCGTTGTAGAAGTTGTTAGTGTCTTCTTCTGAGTATGATGTTGTTGGTGCATATACTTGTACTATCTTCAGTTTGTAGCGCTTTGTTGTGCAAATAACAAGTTCTGCTGCTCTGGGGCTGATGGTGTTAACCATCACTATATTGTCTTCAAACAATAAAACATATTAAATGCTATTTACCAAAGACGGTTATTTACGGCAAAGTTGTTACCGTGTATATGAACATTTAAGACTATGTCAGCTTTGTATTGCTTCGTGTTTCTGGAAGAGTAAGCATGGCCCGATTCATCATATTTTAAAAGATGGTAGGGTATCCAGCTTGGGAAAATATACTTTAAGGGGAGATAATCCGGAGGTATGGGGAACAATACTGCCACACCTGTATTTTCCACCTACTAAAGTCGCCACTATTGAGGAGATTACTAAGCTAACATTTACAGTAGTATTTTCAGCTTTGAGCAGACCTAAGGACTGGACGCGCTGTAGAAGAACTTACCTTTAAATACAATGATTTAAAGAACGACAAACGTATGCAATTAAAGGTTCATTGCAACTCCAAAGAGTAAATTGAATTATGTTTTACTATTTTTTTTTCACAACTGCCTAATTCATAGGAAAGCTGATAAAGGCTAATTGCAATTGGTGTAATTCCCTTTGTTTAAAGGATGTTTGGCTATCAAATGAGTGAAATTATAACTCAGGTAGACTTTAATTTGATTATTATTAATTATATAGGATGAGTTGTTGAGGGTTGTGTGGTACAACCGACTTAGAGCGATATAGCGAGACTGCATGGTAAAATAGAACAATCACACGAACGAACGGACGGACGAATGAACGAACGAACGGACGGACGGACGGACGGACGGACGGACGGACGAACGAACGAACGAACGAACGAACGAACGAACGAACGAACGAACGAACGAACGAACGTACGAACGGACGGACGGACGAACGGACGAACGAACGAACGGACGGACGAACGAAAGCACGAATGAATGGACGGACTGACGAACGCACGAACGAACGGACAAACGAATGGACAAACGGACGGACGGACGGACAAACGAACGAATGAACGCACGAACGAACGGACGGACGGACGGACGGACGGATGGACGAACGAACGCACGAATGAACGGAGGGACTGACGAACGCCCGAACGAACGGACAAACGAAAGGACAAACGAATGGACAAACGGACGGACGGACGGACGCACGAATGAACGGACGGACGGACGGACGGACGGACGGACGGACGGACGGACGGACGGACGGACGAACGAACGAACGAACGAACGAGCGAATTATACAATAGTGCTCGCACATTATTATATACGCTATACAAAATGCATGCTGCATACTACTTAGTATAATAATTATTGATTACGGTCACACATCATAACACGATTCCAGCCATATTAGTCACAGTTCACAACTTCACACGGTGCTCCAACAAACGATCCGGTTTTGATTTTAAAATATTGTAAGGCCATATAGAAAGAATTCCTGGTTTCTCATAAGAATTTTGTCAAAATGCAAATGAAGGGTGCGGTTTTTATTTTATTATTAATATACAACAATCATCTGTACATTACTTATTCTTGCTGACACTAAATGTACATCGATCATTTGTTGCAATACATTACTCATTCCTACTGACAGTAAAGATGCACCAATCACCTGACTTGTTTGATTTGTTTCTGCTGACAGTTCACCAGTCATCAGTGGTAGTGAGATCGGAGTGTGCGAAAGGTCATCCACCGCAAGAGGATGCTTATGGTCAATCTCGGAGAAGACACACTGGAATCTGATAGAAACTTGACATATATGCGTGGTTGTGATGGGTGTTCACGTAGAAGTGAAGATGTCACCAGTAACTATACCTACATTTACAAATGGTTGCGCTTGTGGTACAACTACCGGATCCTTCGTATTTCGAACTGTCGACATTGATTGTCAATTTTTGTGACAGCAGTGGTTGCACCAAAAGTGACATATGTAATATTTTTGAGTGGAAACTTTGAATACTTCGTGGATACTTCGATAGTGGATACTTCGAAGCAACTCCGTCAACTGAAAGGATTATACAATGACTTGAAATACATTTAATTAATCTTCATTTCCGTCCACCAGTAAGACATGCTTGTGACCTTGGCAAAAGGCGGGGGCTTCACAAGCCGATGGCATATGGCAAGGGTTCCTAGCCTCTCTCTTTCTCTCTCTATTCACCTCTCCCCGACTCAAGAGAGGATCAACCGGGTACCCCCTTCATAGAGACAGTGGATAGAAATAAAGACACAGTTTTGGCTAGTATAAAATGTTATTGGGTGTAAAGGCACAATGTAAGTTTATGTAAATAAAATGTGTTACATATATTGCATATTTTCATTGATAATTGATCACAATATTGTTTTGTGCATGTTTAATACACATAGTCTGAAGAAAGTGACACAGTCTTGCACATTTTCATTGAACTTGTTGAGCACATGTGATCTTTGTAGATGACTACCAAAATGATTCACTCGGTATTTTGTGGTATATTTAATCGGGATGATTAAGATTAAGATTATCTTTAATGTATTTAATATTTTAAACGTATTGTAAATATAAATAACTACATATATTAAATTAAAGTTGTGACTTTTTTCTGTGCCACTACTTCCTGTGATTTTGTCCTGTGTACATTCAAAAGTTGCTACAATGATACATACCAGTCCGTGTTATTATTATATTAGTGTTTGCAGTCAGAAAACCGATACGTGTGTTAGACAAATTTCAGTATAATATTACGACAATGTGCTTGCTTAATTGTCACCTCAATACCAGGTCCTCAATTCAGGATCCATTTCTGGGAGGTCCAGGTTTTGGACTCACAAAACGTATTCATAACTGATGATTCACTTGTTTTTAGGTGACTGATACGTATTATGCCTTATGGCAATAAATAATTGATGTACCTGAAGACTTGCCGTGAGTTATTGACTATATTGTAACTGTTTTGAAATATTTGTATTTAAATACATTTTAATTTCATAGACAGTAGTCAAGTAGTACTTGAACAGCTCCAGAGAATTTGTATTGTTTTATTAATACATTTAAATACTTATACCGTTCCATATCCTGAGTTCCCTGCGTCATCTTGTCCAACGCCCCTTTGATACTGTGTCGTGTGTCTGGCAGAATTTACAATTGTTACTAAACCTAGCTGGCATGTCACCATTCAGTGTAAACGTTTTAGATTTAAGATGCACGACACATTAACGCATTGCCACGGAATTGCGCGACATACGAACTTGATACATTTCAATGTATATTTGACTCCATGCCATTTGCCTGCATGACGCGGACTTTTTTCACAACGTTATGCACCAAATGTTATAATAAGAACACGAGTGACTGGCTACGGCATCTAGTAGTTGCTGTTATTGTTTTGATTGACAAAGCCGATTAGGCCAGATCTGAGGCCAGCTGTCAGTGTCATAGATCGTCGGCGACTTTGCTTTTTATCTGAGAATCCTTCCGTTGAAGTGTGTGAAAAGTTGTTTCCTAGCACTTATAGTATATCCAGTAGCCATTCGGTGCATTCGATTTTTATGTTTTTGTATGCGATTCGTCGGTTTTTCTGGGAGCTAAGCCGAGTCGCCTATTGAATTATTGTACATTGTGCGGCCGTGAGCGGCATTTCGCGACTCAAACCACTCGGCGCTGGAGCATAATGGCGGCGCGCATTGCCGATATTGGCCAAGTTTGAAAACAATATTTAACGTATACCTTGGCGCTGCGTTCGTAAAATCATGGTGACATGTACTGTACATGGTATGTCCTTGTGTTTGGGCTATGGTTGTTCAAGCGTTTCATTCCCCGTTAACTTATTGAGCCGGAACACATAATTGTAAAGAGGAATAAGTATATAAACAATACACAAATACAGTTTTGCGGCGCCTATTTTTACATGCTCGTGCAGATGAGAAACCGGGAATTATTTTTATGGGACTGAAACTTTTATTGTTGTCCCGTCACCGACCTGCGGCAATGCTTTTGTCAAATCCTACAATTTTGTTTTCGATAACATCAACATATTTAGGGTGCACAACATTCTTTAAAGGATCATCGTTTTGAAGTTGCATTCTGAGTTAATATACCATGTTAAACTCTTCTTTTTAAAGCGCGTGTACAACATGAACACAATTAACATATTTGATCATACTTGCTACAGCGTGTGTCACTTTGACATTTGATATTGTTCAATAAATTATGCTTTTGCAAAATTACCAGTCGCCAGGTCCGGCCAGTACAGCGGGGTGATAAATGTATGACATGCGGATATAGTTTTTCGTTTTTTTGTGTGCCGTTTCATCTTAAAATTACATACTAGACTGTGTAAAAAAGTTTCTAATGGAGTTGAAGAAAGTGATATAAGGCATGTTGATTCACTGGAAATTGGTATTTAAGCAATTTTAAAATCGCGGGAAATAAAATAACGATCCGTCCCCCTACTGGTCTGCCAAGAATGCGGAATCAAAACAAATTAAAGATCTGTCCCTTCGTGGCGCGCACATATGCCGCGCAGTCGCATCCACCGCGTCCCCGGCGACCCGCGCGGGAACCACTGTGTTGAGGTGTCGACAACGTTCGGCGCATATAGCGCCTCAGTGCGGGTTAATTTCTCCCCGGACGCTGGCAATACACGGTTTCTATGTCGTGTCCGGATTACGCCGACGGTGTGACACAAAGGGCCTCACCAGGGCATCCGGGCGACCGCTGAGACGTGTTGTGCACGCCAGCAGACGTCGTCAATCAAGGCACTCGGGAATCGGCTCGTGGCTTAATTTGTTGCGTCGACGATTCAATGGACGATCGTTATTGCATGCAGATTGTGGCGACGCCTGCAGTAGAACACGCGCGGTTGGGTGCGAGGGGCCGCAAACACTGAACAGTAATGATTCCTTATGCTCGTTAATGTGTTATTATGAACACCCATATAGGGTGGTCAAACGACGGAGGAAAGTCGTCGTATGAGACAAGGCTCGTGCGTGGTTTTTGGATGTGCAAACACATTTTGGAAATTGTATTGAAACACGAGACATCATAATGACAACACATCCAACATAATTATACATGTGTTTTTCCTTCTTGTTGTACCGGATTGGTGGTCGTGTACACATTATTGATGTACCACTCTTTCCAAGCTTTCTTTCCATTGTTTCCTATCAGCAGCCTTTCATCTTCATCCGATCGTCTCAAATCACTCTTAACGCACTTCCCATGTCCTGTGTTCTTTTTTGGTGTCTTTTCGTCTCTGCACGTTTTGTTAGTTTTCCAACTCCATTCTGACTAAGGGGCCTGCATGCCTCAGCCGGCGTCTTACCAGTCCTCCTGTTAGGCTGCATCGCATTCCCACCTTTCCTTAAGTCATTCGTCCTTACTCTTTTTCGTTTTGTGATTCTTCAAGCCCAACTGTTCTTGCAAACTTGCAGTTTCTGTCGTTGTTGTTCTGTTGTTGTTCCGTTGTAGAGTGATATGTTGAATAATTGAGGAATTTCGACTGCAACGTGTTTTTTAGAACAAGAACAAGAAGTTTATTTTGACCCAAAAAATGTAACACAATAATAACACAATAAACATGTCAGGTATATGCATTACCACAAATAAAATAAATATGCATATATATATATTATACACCATTTCTTAAAGGCAGAAATAATAAGTGATTAAAGCAGAAAAATAAACCTTTTGTTTTGAGACACACAAGGGGGTCAGTGGCTCCCACTAAGACATGCTGTCGTTATCATGGGAGTTAATCAACTCACATTGTAATAATGTTATCTTATTACATGTAATGAAATAACTTTACTTGCACGTGTAACAACATATTTATATTGGCCTTGTATGAAAAAGGTACAAGTTAGTCTTTACTCATTAAATGTGTGTGGTGTAAAGTTGGCTACTAAAGGAACTATGGCCATTTGAATCTAGAGGACAAGAACAAGCGTTGAAACACATTAAAATAAATATCGAGTAAATAAACAACGTGTAAGTAAACAACTGTCAAGAAAACATTTGTAAACCACCATTCCTGATATATACTATTATAACTATCAATGTAAATACTGTGATACTTCACTGTTTTGTCAATTCTTGTACATTTGTAACGACATATATAATAATCAATACTGGAATCTGCTTATAGTCAAAATACCGGTGAACAAAAATACAAATTCACGTGAAAAATTTATTGGTTTGTATTATTACGAAATTGGTGTTATTTTGGTATCACCTTAAAAGTATCAAATAACGCGAACAAACTGAAAGTAATATTTTCCTAAATCACATGCGTTGCTATGATATTTAGCTCAGGCGTCCGGGCAATGTGTGTTCTACAAATATTCATCGCTTCAGTTTTTAGAATCGAAAAATACGATGCATGTTAACATTATGGTTCATATCAGTGACTGCAACCAAAAACTCATATTAATGCATAATGCATGGATAACTTATCAACTCACGTATCGCCGAGGTTAAGCATACCTATATTTTATTTTATGAGAAGCAGGCTGTATTGAGAGTTGTTCAATAAATACATCTTGTACGTATTCAGAAAACATAAACGCTCGTTATTCCGGTGGCTTCGATATAATTGGTATTAGGTGCATTCGTGACTTCGACATTATTTTTAAAATAGAAAGACATTTCTCACAAATGATCTGCCGGGTATTGTATTTGAGAAAAAAACGGTCGGTTCGGTCATGATGCAAACGATCACAATGTGACTCGCTGCCGTTCGTCTTGGTCAGTTCGTCACGGACTCGTCTATAAAAACGGACAAGCGCAACGCAATTACCCAAATTGCAAGAGAATTGCGACACAAAGGCAAGAGTCGTGACCCTCGTTAGAGCGAAGCTGTCTCTTGTATGGCTCGCCTTTCGGCGGTGCAGCTTCGTTGCTTTTTGACATCTCCCGTTCTTCTGTTGTCGCCTGTGGCGGAGTCAGCTTCGCGGCATGGTTGCCGCGGCCGCCGAGAGCTCTACGCGCGTGTAATTGGCCTAATCGGCAGGACCGAGACATGCTCCGAATGGAGGCCGACTGTCTGACCAAAGGGGAGGACGACGTCGGGAAACGAGACGGAAGGAATCAACGACACGCTCCAGGCATTGTTTGGTCTCGTCAGAACTCAACGGCTTGTTTCTTGGTGAGGTCTTGCCGCGTGATGGAGGATTGTGTTGAAGAACATTATTGATAGAGAGAGAAGAGAGAGAGAGAGAGAGAGAGAGAGAGAGACAGCGAGAGAGAGAGAGAGAGAGAGAGAGAGAGAGAGAGAGAGAGAGAGAGAGAGAGAGAGAGAGAGAGAGAAAGCAGAGGAAGATGAAGTGAGAGAGATATAAGAAAATATATACTATAATTACGCATATATCCTCCCTGTTTATGCAGACTATGCCGTATGCTAATAGCTTGTAAAGGCGAATTTCCATAAAAGGCAACTGTTCCGAATACATTGTTTGAAAATATATTCAGAATTGCTTTAGATCCAATGAATAATTATCATTCAATTTAAAACAAACATTTCTAAATGCAAATAATAACTGCGTTTGCATTATGTGCAAACGAAGAAAGGATGCAATGTTTTTAGACGTGTTGCAATTACTTGCAATTCGTAAACAAGAAGTTGAACTGTCGACTGATTTGTGCTTTACATTTATATTAATTGGTGCATTAGTGTGAGCAGTAGAACTACACACACGAACACAATGACCAGTGCCGGATTTACAGCACAGCAAACTGGTCAGAAGCCCAGCGGCCCCACAAAAAAGTTTATTGGATCATGTTTTGGGGCTTTGGGTCGAATAGCGAAAAGCCTTTGTACCTCTGCGTGGAAGCGTGGCAGCTGGCAAACTAATGGGTGGCTAAGGTTGGTGGCATACGTGCTCGTAGGTAACCAGCAGTTTACACATTTCTTGCACTCATTGACGAGCGGTGTCGAATTGAGTTGTCTCCGTATCGCGATATTGCACAAACTCGCCACCACTTGCATCAATCACGTGACGTCACGCTGCGAGTTTACCGCCGACGGCGCTGCACTCGCGTGCCGTCGCCGGCAGAAACCGCCAATTTGGGGTAACGAGCAACAACATTTGGGCGAGCGACCCTGCGAGCGTGAATGCACGCGCGTGCACGGTTGGAGACGACTCTATTTACCTACATCACTGATCCGATTGCGTCGCCAAACCGCGCTGATCCGAAGGTCCCTTCATCTGTGACGTCAAGCGGAAGTACTATTGACGTAATAGTTGTCCGGACAACGGCTGGGTGAGCTATGGTAGGTGAACAAAGGATGAATGTGTGTGTGGGGGGATGCGTGCGTGCGTGTGCGTGCGTGTGTGTGCGTGTGTGTGTGTGTGTGTGTGTGCGCGTGTGTGCGTGACTGCGTGCGTGCGTGCGTGCGTATATGTGTGTGCGGGTGCAGCAGAAGATGAAGATTGAGACATCGACAGTATACCTTTCACACCATTACCACGCCTACGTTGGCATCTCACTAATGAGTAATGTTAGATATACTGTTTTTTTATTTACCGTACCCTCTCTCTAAATACAGCGTCGGCGTGCTGAGTCAACGCTAACCTTGTACCTCCCGCTAATTGTCGGCTTAACACGATTTCGAAAATCGAATTCATTCACGGGGACGACAATTGCATTACGGACACTAACTAAAAGCCGGCCGAATAACCGCGAACGTGCTAGGAACCGTCCGTGTCAACACAGTTTAGGGGTGTGTTAACTGTATTATCGTGTCGACCCACCGGAACATTTCTACACAATTTACTTACATAAACTAATTGCTGGACCGGACAGAGGCTTTGTTTACTTGACAAATCCGTTGACGGCTCCGAGGAATCGCGCAATCGAATTGACGCAGTGACGACGACGAAGGCATCACTCGACGAAACGGGAATTTAGTATCAAGGACCCTCCAGCTTCAAGTAACCTGGTCAGTCTGGCGATCTTGACCAGACACTCTGGAAACACTCCAGGGCAACTTGGAGCAATTTCGCAGCATTTGTGACCACTGTTTAGTAGGACGAAATCGAATGTACATGACAATGTGTAGAGCGGAATGAAGCCGCAGCGCAGACGCGAAGTCAAAGACGTAATTCTAGAAGAGTAGTTGAGTTAATCCGTTCAGAAGAAGGTGCACGACGGGCGACGGAGGGTTTGGTGGAGAGTGGATTTCAGTGGAGTTGTAGGGCCTACACGAGAGAGAACACGACGCGAGTGGGTGATCTGCGCGCAGTGCTGATGGCGTGGAGACGGAGGAATGCACACAAAAACGGGTTCATAAAAAGCAGTTGAATACAACATTTTCGTTATCTCGAGAAGAGGGTTTTACATGCCACATGTGTGGGACCGAAACTAAAATACGTTACATCATTGCCATATGGACTGTGAGATGGCAGCACTAGCAAGACGCCAGTTGCAGCCCACCGAGCTACCCGTGCATGCACTGAGTTCTGGGGACCGTTTAACTAAGATAATGAGTTCATAATGAAAATTCATGATTAAGCAGAATATGTTATTAAATCTAAGGAGTGTTTTCAAACTGCAAAAAGACGCCGCCGCATCACAGAGGACACTATTTCCGTGACACACCGGCGGTGACCCGGTGGCACATCCTGGTGTTAACAGTTTCAACTAAATTACTGTGAAGGCGCGAAGTCGATTTGAAAGAGCACACTCGGGCTTATGAGCTCAAGAGAATGCCAGTGAAACGACCCAGCACTCGGTGTAGTGAAGAAAGAATGTGTCGTCTTCGTAGTTTTTATTAATTAATATAATGTTCTTAAAATTATAATAAACCTGTTAAAAGTAGACCGCCTGAAACGTTGTGTTTAATACGTCCGACATAGTGTTCGCAACTCTATATTTTTGTAAACAAATGTAAACAAAACGTTCTGGTTATAAACAACCTCGTTGGAAATATAGCGGACGCCGGAGGGTATAAACATCATAGCTCGTTGAGCTCAGCTCAGTCGCGATGTTCCCACATGCAAGACAACCAATTCAACCAACTGGCTCTTACTAAGTACCATCCTGGCATATTCTGGGCAACGGAACATACATCCTATCTTTAATTGACATACATAATTTTGCCCGTATTTTCTTTCAGTTAATCTCTCCTTTCGTTAGGCACCTCGAATATGATGCACAATTGAATGTCCTCGGCATGCAGACGAGACTTCATGTGGTGTCGTATCGTCGAGAACTATGAACTTTGTGGAACGCCAATAACGAGATTACTGTACCGGCTGAAAGGCCGCCTCGTATCTTCAGCGATCAAAATTACGGTACGAACAATACTTCAATGTAATGGTAAATAAATAATGTAATAATGTTGTATTACTTGGTTGTGTTTCTTCTTGTGGGTCATATTAGTTGACGCATATGAATAAATTGACTATATATAATAAGGACGTTGACCTAACTATATTACTCGAAGTAACAACATATTAATATTTTTCAAAATAAATTTAAACAGGTATGCTTTATATTACAGTTACCTTCATCAGGTGTCTTGCCAGTTGTAGGCGATCGTGATTTTTTTCAAACGATCATCGGTGTCTTCAATCAGTTTGATTATCGTTTGTCCTATATAGCCGGATAAGTTTTAGTTATTTGCCGACCTTTGCTTCGTTTCTGCTCAATCTTTCCCGCTGTCAGTAGACATTTTCCCTTCCCATCACGTGGCGTAGAATACTCTCCCAGTTTTTTTTCTCCCGATTTGCACATTATTTTTTATTTGCGTTAGCTAATGTAAACATATTTTCAATAGTTTCATTTCTCACGAACCATATTTCTAATGGACCTATAGTATTTTCTAACTGCTATTTATAATGACACTAAACTAACCGGCCAGAAACTACGGCCAGCGGACGATACAGCTACGCCAAACTTTCCCAAGACGTCGCAGTCGAAAAGAGCAAAGAACCGCAACACGTTGAGCTCTATTAGCAACACCCCACAATGGGGTACGTCGGCGTAAACACCCGGACTGCGCGACACAAACAAAGGGGTGTGAACGGGTCCGGCGTTGGAGGAGCTCAAGCAGCATCCCCGTGTTCTCTCGTTGCTCATTAGACTCCCGATCCCACGGGCTTCCCAACCCAACAGGCCGAGGATCGACGCCGGAGCCATCCCGCCCGCGAGCTCACACAATACGCGTCATTCTCGGGCAGCGCTTGTCCAGCTTGTGACGGCGTCACTGCTCGCCGGGTAACCACTTCAACGGTAAGTATCCCACTCGACTGACCGCTGTCCGCAGCTGCCGAGAAAGTGTCATGAATCGGGCTGAAATCGGTAATTACTTTTTAGGTGCAATGACGGGACCGCGATGTTTCTTGGGAATGTGCGTATTGTGTGAACGTCGTACAACTTCCGATGTTCACAAAATGACGAAACTGATAAAGAACTAATACATTTATATATATAATTTTGTATTTTATCAAACATTGTTGCGTTAGTTGCAAGGTTGTAGATATAGAGGGAAACACAAGTTTTGTAAGGTGGCCGCATTGGTCAAAGCGAAGGCTGAACCAGACTTGACAACAGCGGAGACGGCCGTCAGCTTTGGTGAACAAGTAAACTCTATTATGTGGTGCTATTGTAGCAAATGTCTAAAATTAAACGAATAACTATAATTCAAATTGTGTAATGATACACACGATGACATGCTTACATCAACGGTATCAATCGTGTTGACTCATGTTACCAACATTTTGTAGTCGTGTCGTGCATAGTCGTGTCAACGATACACATATATATATGTTAGACGTACTGCTATACATTTCTAATTTATTAATTTATTCAACCTCCGTTACCGGAGAAGAAACACTAAAACGCACACACACACACACAAACGCACGCATGCACGCACACACACACACACATTCACGCACGCACGCACGCACGCACACACACACATACATACACACACGATAATAGCAAAATGACCTGTAATATTGATGCCCATCTACTTTACACCCACCCTTGGAGTGTAGTTGTCACCGTTACAACTTCGTTCTCGTGACCAATTAGTTCCTGCTGTCGCCTATTAGAGCCTTGCATGCAGCAGATACTAATTTCACGTTAACCCAGTGGCGTCTTCGGGGGTAACTGACAACTCACTGAAAACAGTAAACCAACTCAAGATAACCACCTCAAATACATGGCTTATTGGTAGACAAGAGACCAATGGTTGAAACAACCGAATGAATATAGAAAGAGACGAGTGAACCTTGGCACCCGAGAGTAGATACAGTTACAATGTTCCATACTAAATGTAGATATATATATATATGTATATATATATATGTATATACATATACATATATATACATATAATTATATTAACGATAATAACCAAATCTGGTCAGAAGTTTACGCCTAGCTAAAACAATATTTCTTGTATTTTTAGAGCTTCTGTTTGCCAAAACACATATTAATAATGGATCACTTTTATTAATGCAGTAAAATAAAGTTATTATATATATATATATATATATATAACAAAAGACTTAAGTCAGGGGCGAAGCAGTAACGATTCGGATACAAACTTCTTGTTTGCAAATTACGAACCAAAAAACATTAACCTCGAGCTGTTTAACTTGTCTGAAAACAATGCACGGGTTTACCGTAATATTCTCAACATTGTAATGTACACACAGGGTAACCGACGGCTGTATTGTTGTATATCGACATGGGTAGTACATACGTTAATTACGACGTATACGATTGGTAGAATATGGGGCTAGGTGCAAACTCTTTACTCCCGGTCGCAATACTTGCGGTATGACGGCACATTAGGTCATTCGGCGTTAGAATAAACATAACGTAATGACACCGTAAAGTTAGCATAATTTATAATAGTACCCATACATATTATTATTATATAATAAATGTTAACCAAATGCAGTACCGGTTCTTATTGCCGCATGCTTAGTTGCGTGATGTTTTTTAAAGATATCAAAATTGAGAAATTCCAACGAATGGTTACATCGTTATGCATTCCATTTATCATTTATTGACTGCTTTATCGATAGTTTAGCAGCCTGACTAGGAACGCGCACTACAGAACTGATTAAAGACAACTGTAGTCGCGTGAAACAGGTGGTCACGTTCGGCTATGCCTGCAACAGACACGGCACCTGATGACGATGCTGATAATTATGTATATAGTATGTACGTATGTACGTATGTACGTACGTACGTATGTACGTATGTACATATGTAAGTAATTTAACAAGATTTAACAAGATTGCCATCCAGAAAATTAACTCTAGATGGCAGGTGGACAAGGAAACCTTTTGGCTTATCGAGAGTCCAATACTTTTTTATCTACGTGTATCCCGCCCTTTTAAGGTATGTGTCGATTTTATTTTTAAACACATTCACACTACTAGCACCAACACAATCAGGAGATAATCTGTTCCATTAATTTATAGTCCTTTGTGAGAATGAGAACTTTCTTACGTCTAATCTACACTGCTCCTTTACTAATGTAACTTCAAGTCCTCTGGTCTTTCTATCTTTCTTAACTGAGAACAAATTTCTATCAATATTTTCATAACCATTCAATATTTTAAACACTTCTATCTGAACTCCTCTCAATCTCCTGGTCTCTGGTGTTGTTAAACCACATTCTTTTAGGCGTATTTCGTAACTAATATCCCTCAGTTTTTGTATCATTTTAGTTGCTCTCCTTTGTACTCTTTCTGGCATATCTATGTCCATCCTGCGATATGGCCTCCAAGCTTGAATAAAATATTCGAAGTGAGGCCTAACTATTGTTTTGTAGAGCGGTATTATTAGCTCTTTTTCCTTATACGTTAAATTTCGCCTAAATAATCCAAGGATTTGATTTCCCTTTGAAACGGCAATACCGCACTGCTCCGAAACCTTCATATCAGCACTAATGGTTAACCCTAAGTCCTTTTCTTTTACAGCAGTACTTAGTACAGAACCCCCCATTATATATTGTACATCTTCGTTCCCATGTCCTGTGTGGAGGCATTTACATTTCCCAAAATTGAACAGTTGCCATTTTTTCAGGCCATTTTATCAACCTGTCAAGAGCATCTTGTAAATGCTGTCTGACGTATGTATGTATGTAATATATATATATATATGTGTATATATATATACATATATATATATACATACTACATACATACACATCCATACAGGCATACATACATACATACATACATTCGTACATCCGTACATGCGTACGTACGTACATATGTACCCACACACGCACGCACACACACACACGCACACGCACACACAACAAACACCATGTTAAAATAATCCACTTGAGACGATAACTATAAACAACTGCAACACCCACATTCTGTGTTTCGTGTTTATTAACAATGCACGCAAGCACGGCGCGGTAAGTATATTACAATAACACTACGATTTGTGGATCTCAACAACACGCAATTTCATCCTGTATTTTAGGACATGTTTTTGTGAATTAACTTTCCAATTGCATTACATTAGCATCAGCATTGACTAAGTAGTTTTTTCTTAAATCCAACAACAATTCGTTATGAAAAACCGCTCATAAAACAACATTTTACAGAGGTTGCACAGCGATCCTAATAAATTATGTCATGCACACAGTGGCGTGTCTCTTGGGTTGATGGAGTGGGTGAGTCAGAGAAAATATGGCCATGGACATATCACATTTATAAATCTCTATCAATTGGCATAAACGTGGCTTTATCTTAAAATTTCCCCCGTGTAAATAAGCTTGTTACTAAATACAACAGGTACACCGATCTTCATTTAAGATCAGATTGATTATGTGCCACGATTATCGATCAGAACATGTTTCGCATTCTGACCGATTAAGCCATGAACATTGCGATCGTTTCGGCGTCGGATTAACATATTTGATAGACAGACGAATTGTAACTGGACGAGTTTAGAATGGAATGAGTTGATAAGGGAAATAATGGTACCGAAACGAGTTTAAAGTGGGGGGGGGGGAGTGGAACGAACTAGTTTAAAGTCGGCCGACATTGTAGGTGATGAACATTTGTTTTACATGTGGGGAGCCTAGTTCTTCCGACCAACCTATCACTTTCCACACACATAATTCACGCATTGAATAACTCCCACAATTTAAGCGGAAAGAAAGAGACTAGTGAGAAAGAAAAACGAGTGGATGTGTGTGACCATCTATCCACCTCTAGTGGTATATGACCAACCTACAACTGAGAGCGATTCACGTAAATTACAAGACCCTTGTATGTAAAAAATCCCATTTGATACATGCATACATGATCAAAGTATTAGGAACATGAAATATTCCGTTAATAAATGAGAGCTAATTTATGCATTTGAAATATATCTGCTATAGCTAAAATTGTCCAACGTTACTTGCCCGGATGTAACTGACACTGACGCATTTGATTGTCTACTAGGATAACGTATATAACCCATAGACATTTCCTCATTTGAAGAGCGGACCCAGAGTACCTATTTCACGGATCCATCAGTGGTGATAATATTACCTCGCTCACGGATCCACCAATGATGACAACATGATCTAGTTCACGGATCCAACAGTAGTGGTAGCATTATCTGGTTAACGAGGACATGCATAATCAGTTATCGTGTCTACGTCTAAACATTTATGTCTAGTAACTAAGTAATCTTAGCGCATTTCTGCAGAGCCAGCAGAGGAGCATTCGCTAATGCCGTAGAAAAAGGAGTGGTTTCACTATCGCCGTAACAAACGAACCCACATTTGTTTCATTTCGCAGTAACAAACACACCTGTTCCGCTATCGTCGTAACAAACGAAGAAACAATAGTTTCACTACCTTCGTTACAGACAAAGGAACAGTAATTTCATTATTGCCGTAACAAATGAAAGAAAAGCCGTTTTACTATCGCCGCAACTAACGAATGAGTAGTTTCACTATTGCCGCTGCCAGTCACCAGTTCCTCGCGCTGATAAAGTATCCGTGAGGGATGGTCTGCACCCCGTGAACACTGGTCTGGACTCGTGAACACTGGTCAACCGTGTCCAGTAAACAGTCCAGTTCGTCGGAGGTAGAACTAGACTGTGAATCGAGCGACTCGTCCGGACTCTGGTCACTTGGTGAAAGGTCCACCGCAGGGGCCGGTCCCATAATCCGTGCAGACGCTGACTGGACCATTCGACCCGACAGAAGGGCATGTGCCACTGGAGGGACGTGACGCGACGGCTCCGCGCGTTGACAAGTTCCAGCAGTGGTCTGACTACTGCAAACGAGACCGGAAGTTGCCTGATCACGTGATTCAGTTCTGGGACATGAATTCCCATCGTCCAAATGTGAAGCACCGGACACCCGGCCATGTTGTTGCGGTTTCTTGTCTTCGTGTTCTTGGATCTCCCCCTTCTCCCGCTGTTTGGTCTCTGTACTCACCGCCTCCTTGTGGGCTCGTTTTGTCTTGTAGCGATGATTCTGGAACCAGATCTTCACCTGTGTCGGCGTCAAACCGATCACGTGAGCGAAATGCTCGCGCTCCGGTGCCGACAGGTAGCGCTGCTGCTTGAAACGTCGTTCCAACTCGAATATTTGCGCCTGCGTGAAGAGGACGCGTCGCTTCCGGCGCTGACTTCCGGCGCACAGCGGAAACGAGAGACCAAACATTTTGTTCTGGTCGAACTGCCCGAAACTCGACATCGACGTCAAGGGTACGCCGCCAGAGGTCGGGTTTATCAGTCGGGAAACTACAACGGAGATATAAAATCTTTTTGGCCCGCACAATGCCCCTCCACATGCAATGCAAACATGATATTCGAAATATTCAAATGAAAATAATTTTAGTATGGTACACTAAAATGAGTTGTCAATATGCTAGGATAACTGTATAAACATATATACGACTTTCGGATATCGATGATAGTGTTGTCTCTTTATTGGTCAAATGTTTCGAATAAAATTTCTTGAAACGAATCATACATATAACTGGAACCTAACTGCAATTTTACACTGCACACACACACGCACACGCGCACGCGCACCCACACACGCACACACACACGCACACGCACACACACACACACAAACACACACACACACATACGCACGCACATATATAATATATATATATACATGTATATATATATATATGTATATATATATATATATATATACATATATATATATACATATATATATATATATACATATATATATATATGTATATATATATACATGTAATATTATATACTCACTAGCGAGCTTCGAGTCGTGGCAATCGGGGGGTGAATACCAGGCCCCGGCGACGAAACCCGCCGACGTCGCTTGCTGGCCGTAGTCTGTCCCGCCGCCGTACTGGGCGGGATAGGAGGGCACCGCGGGCGCGGCGAAGTGGGATATGTAGTCGTGATAGGAGGCGGGGTTGGAGTAGGAGGCAGCCGACATCCCCATGGCCTGGCCTCCCCCGCCGCCCGCGCAGCCGCCGCCGTAGGGGTGGTAGTAGGCCGGGGTAGAGGTGGAGGCGACGAAAGGTGGCGCCACCATCGAGTCGGCTGTGGTACGTTTGTGCATGTCGTACGGCGATAGGATGTCCGTCACTAGAACGGGAACAACGACATGGACTGTTTTTATAACACTCATACTGTGTTGTTTTATAACACTCATACCGTGTTGTTTTATAACACTCATACCGTGTTGTTTTATAACACTCATCTGTGGTGTTTTTTTGCGACACGGGGCGAGTCAAATTCCGTTACAATAACGTCAACAGTGGAAACAATAGCATCGTAATCAACAGAGAAATTGGAAAACAACTACAGAAAACAGAATCTTGAGACGATCTCAGTCTTCAATCGTGGGCAAATAGTGGCCGTTCTTGAGATAAAAACTAAAACAATGATATTCTATGGGCGCATGATAACTCCCTTTTTGGTAAAACATTGATTGTTAAGATAAAACAAGGTACAGCTGTATTTTGAGGAGCGAATGGTGATGTGATTTGTTTACATCGTGCGGCGAGGTAACGTCCGTTAAAGTGGCAAAATAAAATAACGTGAGTGAGTAACGGGCATTTGATAATACTGCTTGTTTACGTCACAAGGGGAGATGACGTTCGTTGTAGTGTACGACTAACCGACACTTACGCTTAGTTCCTAGACAATGAACTATATGAAGGCCTACATCTACATTGTACACTATACTACTTTACACACAATGCCTTAGTATAGTATAACTGAGCACAGTAAAGACAAATATGCATGCATACAAGTGGAACATCAATTAATCATTAGTCTTAACAGCAAATTAATCATTAATCTTAACAGCAATTAATAGATTAAAGATTCAAGATTGAGATTAAGTGAAAACAAAACATACTTTTTTTGCGGTTAGTGCCTACCTGCATGTATCTAATAATAATAATACAAATTTATGCACTTGATTATAGTGATAGCAAGTTCAAGTAAATTTATAGACAACTGTTCACCATGTCGTCATTCTTTTTAAAACGAGCATCTAGTTATCACATTCAGTCAGTATTTTAGCAAGTGCACACGCAGCACTAAATACATTTTCATTGGATAAAAGAGATGCAGCTAATTTATGGGTGTGTTTATTTAAAATGCATACATTTTTCTACCCCAATTTAGTTCCTTTACATCTCAATTAACGATGTTATTTTTGTATTAATATTATTTACCGTTATAAACGGTATTTAAGACGGAGTTTGACAAACATTTAACCATCCGGTGGAAACTATATATTTCACCTTCATATATGAAGATTTATTGGTATGTTTTTTATTTAAGAAAGCCGGTCTTACTATATATAATGTTATATTGTAAAAATAGCACATTTATTTAATTACCGAATTGTTTTTTTTCTCGAATATAATCATATGTGCAATATCACGCTATTTAAACGTTTTGTAAGGGTATTATTTAGAAGTTAGTAACACCTGTAATACATTAATTAATGGAATGACTTCGTTAGCGCCATTATCATCGGAAAATCCGAGCTCAGTGTTCATTATATCAATAGTTGCAATGTCCTGTTAATACAAGTAACCAATTGAAATTGCTCTACCTAGCCTATATTAAGGAACATTTCCAACTTTATATCAATAGTTGCAATGTCCTGTTAATACAAGTAACCAATTGAAAACGCTCTACCTAGCCTATATTAAGGAACATTTCCAACTTTATATCAATAGTTGCAATGTCCTGTTAATACAAGTAACCAATTGAAATCGCTCTACCTAGCCTATATTAAGGAACATTTCCAACTTTATATCAATAGTTGCAATGTCCTGTTAATACAAGTAACCAATTGAAATCGCTCTACCTAGCCTATATTAAGGAACATTTCCAACTTTATATCAATAGTTGCAATGTCCTGTTAATACAAGTAACCAATTGAAATCGCTCTACCTAGCCTATATTAAGGAACATTTCCAACTTTATATCAATAGTTGCAATGTCCTGTTAATACAAGTAACCAATTGAAATCGCTCTACCTAGCCTATATTAAGGAACATTTCCAACTTTAATGCAACCTCTAATTCAAGACTACGCGCGGAACTAGTCAAAATTCCGAATTAATTAATTATCCTCGGTTCAAATTTATTAATTTAAAGGGCCCTCCTCAATGTTTTTATTGTTTTGTTGGAGAGTATTTCTTGCAAAACATCTAACCTTAGCTGTAGTGTAGACGACGACAAGTATAGTTTGTTATTTAGTTTCGGTGAAATCATCGTGCAAATTACCACACAGATTCGGCCAAAATTCGGAGAAAAAGAGCCAGCGTGATATGCCGTATATTATACAGAACTATATACTACAGTACATATAAAACACAAGATCATTCATATGTTTGCAAGGTAACGATCACATTTAATAAGAGTGCAACGATTTTAGTACAAAAATGCATTATTTTATTAATTGGACTTCGCATATTATATCACTTTCACCGTTCACACATTACACGTTGTAACACCTACGGACCTAACTCGCGATGAGCTCAACCAAACGACGAGGGATTGTTAGCTATTTTAGAGGAAGGAAAAATTGTGGTCACTTTCAATCTCGTCAATATAACATTTACACGGTGTTTTCGTCATAAACCTTCATTGTTTTTTGGGGAATCTCCATCTTACACTAATTATAAGAAAAGTTGAACATTATGATTATACACATTATGCATATATGTGTGTTCTTAAGTACATTTTGTAGCGTGGGTTCTATTTTTGTTACTTTATTTGCTGCGGCCACATATTGTAACTATACTTTAATAATGAATACAGTATTGTATAACACATTTCTCAACAAGAAGCATATCGGCGCTTTTGAATGCAAGTTATTCAAATATTGCTACAAATACTAATTTTCCAGGATAACATTCAAATAAAATGCTAATGTTTTGGGGTCGCATTCAAATGCAAATGCTTTCATTATGCATTTATAAATGCATCTAAATAAATTTTCATTATATTTGCTTAATTAAATTTCACTATATGTGAAATATTCACTAATAATGAATAAGAATCGAACACCTATGCATTACCAACTCGTTATGCTTATTGAGCATTAATATTAGTATTTTAAAAGAACTACATCAGGTGCAGAACATAACAATAGTTATTATTCAAACAATTAGATCTACGTTTCATTTTAAATGCATTTGATTGAGCATTTTATAACTTTTTGTTTTGGGGTTGCATTTAAAGGCAAATGCATATGCATAAACATTTCACGGCTGCATCTGTACGAGCATTGAAATACGTTTGCATATGTGTTCACAGGCTTGTGTCAAGGTCAAATGCGGAATACAAAAACTATTCAACCATTCTTATCCTCGCTCGACAGAGAGTGTCGAACTAATCAACCAGATTAGAAAGAACTACAACTTGACATTATAATCAACAAGCAAGTAGTCCGATGGTGAAGTCGGGGAAGGACTGCGTATTTGCATTACGTCATACACAATACGTATATTTATTTGAAAATGGTAAGTTCAAATATTCAAACGTTGTCAATGGTTGCATGACGATAACTGCGCACAGTCAATTGTCAAACGACAGAATCAGTTATTAGATCAACAAAATGATGTAACATGTGAATAAGAATGGTAACAGTTGATAGAGCCAAGAACGGCAACAGATGATAGAGCCAAGAACGGCAACAGATGATAGAGCCAAGAACGGCAACAGATGATAGAGCCAAGAACGGCAACAGTTGATAGAGCCACGAACGGCAACAGATGATAGAGCCAAGAACGGCAACAGATGATAGAGCCAATACGTTGCACAAGGCCCAATTTATACAAACGCAGTATCACAGAAACAAAAACGACCAATTAATTTGTTTTAATGTTGCTAAGATTATAGAAAGTGCACGTCACAAGTAATTCAGAAAGTGTTTTACCCGGGTAATGCACATACGGTATTAGCGTGGATTAGATCACATCAATTCAGGCGCACTCGTTATAGCCAAATCAACAACTTTTTCAAAAATTTCCAATTAGGTTCGTTCGATATAATTACACAGACAGTTATGTAAATCACTAGTAAGGTTAATAAATATATCAGACACATTTTGGCTACAATTTTGGCACCGGATTTTGACACGAATAACAAACAATAATCCACCACACGGCTTGGTCTTCGATGACGTATTTTCCGTAAACCACAGGGGTCGAACAAACCACATATATACACATCTTATAACATAATATACTAATTCAGCTTACCTGTGTGCAGGTGCATGATATGGTGCGTAGGCGTTCCCAGTCAGGAAGAGATAAGAAACCACACACTATAAATACGCAGTGAAATCTTTCTGAAATTTAAAACACTCCCTTTTGACTTTCAATGGCCAATCGTCAGTCCGTATGTTTTCACATCCACGCTCAACGTATATACCACTACGTCGCGTTGTGTATTTCCCTCCTTCTGAGACAACAAAGCATTTAATTTCCGGTTTGATGCTCAGCGAAACATTATTTGGTAATAAGCCACAACTAAGACACCAACGACAACGTTGATTCCAAAAACTCGCCGCGTCAGTATCACTCGAGTAAAACCGTTATTGCACCAACGAACGCTAACAACGTTCGCTCTTGCCCACTGATGCAACAACGGAAAGTGGCGGTTGAAAATACTTTACGTCCCAGTTGGAAACACTCGCTAGACCCTCCCCCGAAAGCCGGACAGCGCTGACGTCAGAGTGGCGGCGCAGAGAATTTAATTAGTGGACGCAATCGAAGCAGGCCGTAATTGCAGGTTGTGAATGACACTTGGCGCGCGGGCACGCCACGCGAGACAATGTGCCAATCACTACCTTCACAACTAATCGCGTCTCGCTCCGGTGCCAGTCAGGAAGCCATTAAACATTCACGTCCGATTAGTGTTCGGGGAAGAATTTCTAGGAATGTGAGTGCTAGGCATTTTGCTGAGCGTTTGTGTGCACTTTTATTTATTACGTCATGTACAATAGGTGTATTTGAAAATGATAAGTTAACGTATCCATGATGGTTGCACATGGTTGCACGAAGATAACTTGTCATTTTGCACCATATTCGATTGCCAAACGGCAGAGCTAGTTATCTCATCAACCAAATTATGTAACGTAAAGCTCTAAGGACGGTAACCGGTGCTTTATCAGGTGGCCTAACGTTTTACCTGAAGCAATGTTGCGATTTCGTTAAAAAGAACGCTGGTCGAAATCCACATGATAGTGGCGTTTTATATAATTAATCAAAATGTCTAACAGGAATAGTTAGTGTATTTATTAGTTTAACTTTATTTTGTCGTTGGTCAACATTGAGCTGTAATTTATAAACATTAATTTACACGCACACACACACATACATACAGTAATACAGGCACACACGCACACACATGCACGCACGCACGCACGCCCGCACACACACACACACACACACACACACACACACACACACACACACACACACACACACACACACACGCAATGTCTATAATAAATTCGTATAAATTCGAATAAATAGGTATGTAATATGGCGCTATAACACTGGCATATACTTAATTAACATACTTAACTATAATATGCAATTACATTTATGTCGCTGTTGAAATATGACAATATTCCATAAATTTATTAATACTTAAAATTTGTCTTATTTAATAGAGATTATACATTTAAAATAGTGCTAGGAATGCTTCATGCAAAGACGCTCAAATAGTGTTACTTTTAATATCGATGGTACGACCATTTGTATACATGTCTAAGACGTGTTATGCATATATATATATCTAATATTAGGATGAAATAAGTATTATGTTTTTGACTACGCGTCTTACTATGACATATGTGATTTCACATTACTTTGAAAAGGAATATATTTTATAACGATGTTTTGTGTTACATGTTATTCCAAGAAATTCTCGATTTCAATGCACATTAAAATTATAGTGCTACACTCCTTGTTTTAATATTAATCGTAAGAAATTGGGAATTTGACAGATCATTTAATCATCCGGTGAGAAACGATATAAGTTACCTTCAAAGGTTGTAATACAGGAAAGCGACACGTGCAGTGAAACTAAAATATGTCTTATTAATCGCAAATTGTGTAGAAAATATTAAAAGGATATATATATATATATATATCACGATAGCAACATGTTTTATCCACATAGATACTATTGAGCAAGCGAGATGTTATCAAACAAATTCAATGTTGAAATATACAAACGGCAGTCGTGCTTTGAACAAGTGAACACCGCTGTCCATTCCCTTTAAACTATTCTGTTATGTTTACGCATACCGAATTGGATTATGACTGAGAAAAGATAAAACAAGTTTAGTGCACTAATCTGTTTCGCATTCATCGGTTCACGCCAAAACAAATTACAGCGTTAATTATGGGAAATATCGTAATATGTGCTACCATCAGCTGGACTATTTGGAACTACAACGTTCGCTTGAATCTCCGTGATGTGGCGCCACTATTTGTTGCTGCCGCTAGTCGTGTACATGTGCTATAAACTCGATGATCATAGTCACGCTGAATATCATAATTATCACCTATTCTTTCAAAGAAATATTATCTGTACTATCAAATTAAAATGTACGGTCTAACAGTTTCCAAATTATTAAAACTGAGATTACCCGGACGTTCGAGGAACTGGTCACAGTCCAGATTTCAAAAAGACGATGCGAAAAAGACAACAAAGTACACAGAACGGCAACGATGTCAGAAATGCGGGAACAACCGAAAGTACGAACGACGCCTCGCAAAGACTAGTAAATGCAACTGGGGTAAGACCACATTAAGGATTCGTCCGCCATTACCGACCGAAAGAGTGCCCTTGAAAATACCGTTTTGGTGGCATGTGTGAATTTTGTTCGAGCACTTTGGCATGGCACATGTCAGTCCAGTGAATACTAAATGTACTACTACATTAGATCTTTCACGAGGTAGCAATAAACATACGCTAGTCGCTCGCGTATTCGCACAGTGGCTATTTTGCAGAACGCACCAATATTTCAAAATCCGTCACCAGATTGGGGCGAAATTGAGGGGTGTCAGGTTTGGGTGGATTTTTCTGAAAACTGAGGTATGAGAATTTTACGAGTTTTCCATAGCACTTGTGTCAATGGAGGTTAAATATGCTGTGAAATTTTCAAGAAAATTGTTCGTCAAATTTAGCAGGAAATGAAGGAAACGTTATAATGGCCGCCTATGTAAAATTTAAATGTGGTCTTACCCGAATTAGAAATACGCCCGTTTTATCACAAAAACTGCCAAAATGTGATTTGAGCGACGGGTGATGGTTTTTCGGCTGTATTTGGAAGCTGGTGTAGACCAGAATATCGTGCAGCTATTGCATACTGTTAGTATTACACCTAAAAGAAGTTTTAAAAGTAATTAATAAGCCAGTTATTATGTGATATGCATGGAAAATAAAGTGATAATTTTGGTGGCGTGAAAGTTAAAAAGTACATTCCAAGCATGTTCTATGATACTGAGTACCACGAAAGCTTGTGTAAAAAGTATATATGTGTCAGGGTGTGGAGTTTCTTTTAAATCTACATCATGTGCAACAATATTGACATATTTCCAGTAGGATGAATTTCGCCTTAGTTATATCATTTATATTTTTGTAAGCGACATCTATAAATGCGTGTTTCATAACCCCAATACTAACATGGGTGTTTCTGCAGTTCCAACTTGTCCTTCCTAATTATATGGCACTTATATATATCATACTTGGATCGCACAATAAGCAATAATGGGCAAGCAGGCAACATTTTGATTCCACCCCCCCCCCAACGCGGCCCTAATTTTAGTGAAATGTTGGCCACCATAGGAAGCAAGTTGTCCACACACTTCTACTAATCAGGCATCTAGCACCTATTTTTTATAGCAACATCCATACACTAACTGAGACAAGAAGAACAATTGAGAATCTACATAAATATACCACGAATGTAACAGAGAATATCATAACAGTGTGTGATTCTCCACATGTGCAGCGACCGCAATGATCCGAATTAGTTCATTTTTAGCCATACAAATTAAAACTGGTCACCTAAGAGAAGGGTCATATGTTGAAATTGTGTACATGGACCGGCATGCTATCATTTTCAACGATCATGTGCTTTTCAGCTGTAATATAACCGAATCATACCGAAGTTTGCACAAGGCAAGGCAGCTTAAACTAACTGTAGGCTAACGTCAACTACTCTGACAAGAAGCTGTTTTTTTCTACTGGTATTTTGTACGTTATATCCGTATATTTAACATCAGAAATGTTTGTTAGTACCCTTGTAAGAATTTGGCGATGTTTGAATAAAATATGATTAGGACAATGGACTCGTTGATGTACTTGGAGAGATACTGGGTGCCACAACTGTCAACAACCTTTATCACGTGTCTTGGATGTCCTTGTCAAACGTTTGTTTCTTTCTGAAATTAACTATTTTGCCAGTAGTATCTCTTGTTTCCAATAATGTATGCACATCAGCGAAATATATAGTGGCCAAGTAATTGACGTGTGGCGATGTTTGGACACTCTGTATCAAGCAGAGATCTGCGCCTGTGTAAAAGTATGGCTATTTTAAGGAGGGTTAGGACAACAATTTGTGCGACGCAAGATACACGTTCCACTGGGCATCCCAGTTTTGGTTTCATAATGTACTATGTATATACCTCAATTTACACCCATCATTTTAGCTCGTTATCTACAATACAATTGTAGTTACCATCAAAAGACGCCTCTGTGCCGTTCAATATTGTGAATATTGTTGAAATGCCTGGCTCGTGCTTTTGACACCTACTGGTGTCGTACACGAGTGACATATAGTTCATGTTTGCATCAGATTATTTAGCATAGTTTGTGGGCATTACGTAATACAAAAATTCGTGAAGATTTGCAACGTGCATGTCCAATAAAATGCTGCTTAAAATAATGATTTTGTGTATTTTTTGCAAAAGAATACAACATTTTATGAAAAATTACAAAAAAAGTATATTTCGTTAATATTCTATATATTTTATTCCCATATCGGTAAGATACTGTGTTGGCCTGTATGCTGTGCTCAGTACCATTCATACCAGGCAAACGTCGTATGTAATATAAAGTACCGAATAAGCATGTTTAAACCAACTCAAGGCGCTGTTTAGCTTGGAGGTGTGCACAGTTTGATGACGCATATTTTAATTGTTATTGAGGCAGTGTAAATTTCCCCTTGTGGTTAATCTAGTTATATGTATAGCTTGATATAAATCTAACTTTCGTGAAGATTTGCAAGATTCAGGAGATCTATTTGGGGCAAGACCACATTAAGGATTCGTCCGCCATTACCAACCGAAAGAGTGCCCTTGAAAATACCCTCCTCAGTTTCTTGGTGGGCGGCATGTGTGGAATTTTGTTCTGGAAAGCACTTCGGCATGGCACATGCTCGTCCAGCGAATAAAATGTACTACTACTTTTGGACTCTTCACGAGGTAGCCAAAAACATTGTTTAGTCGCCGCTGTGATTCAAGACAGTGGCTATTTTGCAGAAGTCCACCAATATTTCAAAATCCGTCACCAGATTGGGGCGAAATTGAGGGGTGTCAGGTTTGGGTGGATTTTTCTGAAAACTGAGGTATGAGAATTTTACGAGTTTTCCATAGCACTTGTGTCAATGGAGGTTAAATATGCTGTGAAATTTTCAAGAAAATTGTTTGTCAAATTTAGCAGGAAATGAAGGAAACGTTATAATGGCCGTACTCTGGCGTAAAATTCTCTAAAATGTGTATTCTCACTCCCCAGCCGAAATCGTGTGTACAGCCTCTCAAGCGAATATACCGAAGGTCCACTGCTTATTCCCAGTTTTCTGAAGCTGATTGCATCAAGAGCAAGTATCCCCTGTAAGAAAGAATGCTGCAAGGAGTACCACAAGTGTCTGTGTACAGCTGTAATACAGCCCCACATATAGTGTCTGTGTGTACAGCTGTAATACAGCCCGACATATAGTGTCTGTGTGTACAGCTGTAATACAGCCCCACATATAGTGTCTGTGTGTACAGCTGTAATACAGCCCCCACATATAGTGTCTGTGTGTACAGCTGTAATACAGCCCCACATATAGTGTCTGTGTGTATAGCTGTAATACAGCCCCACATATAGTGTCTGTGTGTACAGCTGTAATACAGCCCCCACATATAGTGTCTGTGTACAGCTGTAATACAGCCCCACATATAGTGTCTGTGTATAGCTGTAATACAGCCCCACATATAGTGTCTGTGTGCACAACTGTAATACAGCCCCACATATAGTGTCTGTGTACAGCTGTAATACAGCCCCACATATAGTGTCTGTGTGTACAGCTGTAATACAGCCCCACATATAGTGTCTGTGTGTACAGCTGTAATGCAGCCCTACATATAGTGTTTGTGTGTACAGCTGTAATACAGCCCCACATATAGTGTCTGTGTGTACAGCTGTAATACAGCCCAACATATAGTGTCTGTGTGTACAGCTGTAATACAGCCCCACATATAGTGTCTGTGTGTACAGCTGTAATACAGCCCCACATATAGTGTCTGTGTGTACAGCTGTAATACAGACCCACATGTAGTGTCTGTGTGTACAGCTGTAATACAGCCCCACATATAGTGTCTGTGTGTACAGCTGTAATGCAGCCCTACATATAGTGTCTGTGTGTACAGCTGTAAGGCAGCCCCACATATAGTGTCTGTGTGTACAGCTGTAATGCAGCCCCACATATAGTGTCTGTGTGTACAGCTGTAATGCAGCCCCACATATAGTGTCTGTGTGTACAGCTGTAATGCAGCCCCACATATAGTGTATGTGTGTACACCTGTAATGCAGCCCCACATATAGTGTATGTATGTACAGCTGTAATACAGCCCCACATATAGTGTCTGTGTGTACAGCTGTAATACAGCCCCACATATAGTGTCTGTGTGTACAGCTGTAATACAGCCCCACATATAGTGTCTGTGTGTACAGCTGTAATACAGCCCCACATATAGTGTCTGTGTGTACAGCTGTAATGCAGCCCCACATATAGTGTCTGTGTGTACAGCTGTAATACAGCCCCACATATAGTGTCTGTGTGTACAGCTGTAATACAGCCCCACATAGTGTATGTGTGTACAGCTGAAATGCAGCCCCACATACAGTGTCTGTGTGTACAGCTGTAATACAGCCCCACATATAGTGTCTGTGTGTACAGCTGTAATACAGCCCCACATATAGTGTCTGTGTGTACAGCTGTAATGCAGCCCCACATATAGTGTCTGTGTGTACAGCTGTAATACAGCCCCACATTATGAATTTTTCTATTATCATGTATATCATGCATCCCAACTTTTAGCATCAACCCCCTCCTAGTGTGCTTGAAGAATGCGCGGGTCAGGGTTGGCCACTGTCATTTGCCTCCTAGTGTGCTTGAAGCGTGCGCGGGTCAGGGTTGGCCACTGTCATTTCCCTCCTAGTGTGCTTGAAGCGTGTGCGGCTCAGCGTTAGCCACTGTCATTTCCCTCCTAGTGTGCTTGAAGCGTGCGCGGCTCAGGGTTGGCCACTGTCATTTGCCTCCTAGTGTGCTTGAAGCATGCGCGGCTAAGGGATGGCCACTGTCATTTACCTCCTAGTGTGCTTGAAGCGTGGGCTGGTCAGGGTTGGCCACTGTCATTTGCCTCCTACTGTGCTTGAAGCATGCGCAGCTCAGGGTTGGCCACTGTCATTTCCCTCCTAGTGTGCTTGAAGCGTGTGCGGGTCAGGGTTGGCCACTGTCATTTGCCTCCTACTGTGCTTGAAGCGTGCGCAGCTCATGGTTGGCCACTGTCATTTCCCTCCTAGTGTGTTTGAAGCGTGCGCGGCTCAGGGTTGGCCACTGTCATTTGCCTCCTAGTGTGCATGAAGCATGCGTGGCTAAGGGATGGCCACTGTCATTTACCTCCTAGTGTGCTTGAAGCGTGTGCGGGTCAGGGTTGGCCACTGTCATTTGCCTCCTACTGTGCTTGAAGCGTGCGCAGCTCAGGGTTGGCCACTGTCATTTCCCTCCTAGTGTGCTTGAAGCGTGCGCGGCTCAGGGTTGGCCACTGTCATTTGCCTCCTAGTGTGCTTGAAGCGTGCGCGGCTCAGGGTTGGCCACTGTCATTTCCCTCCTAGTGTGCTTGGAGCGTGCGCGGGTCAGGGATGGCCACTGTCATTTGCCTCCTAGTGTGCTTCAAGCATGCGCGGGTCAGGGTTGGCCACTGTCATTTGCCTCCTAGTGTACTTGAAGCATGCGTGGCTAAGGGATGGCCACTGTCAATTACCTCCTAGTGTGCTTGAAGCGTACGTGGGTCAGGGTTGGCCACTGTCATTTGCCTCCTAGTGTGCTTGAAGCATGCGTGGCTAAGGGTTGGCCACTGTCATTTGCCTCCTAGTGTGCTTGAAGCGTGCGCGGGTCACGGTTGGTTATGACCGCTCTGCTTCCCAGTGTGGCTTGAAGCCGCAGCGCTCAGAGCTGGCCACCGTCATCGGCCTCCCAGTGCGTTTGAAGCGCGGGCGCTGCCTGTGGGTTGGCCACCGTCATTTGGCCTCCCAGTGTACCTCTTGAAGCGACGCGGTCTGTGGGTCATTGGCCACCGTCATTTGCCTCCCAGCGCTTTGAAGCGATGCGCGCTGCCCGGGTTGGCCACCGGTCATTTGGCTCCCACTGTGCTTGAAGCGTGCTCGGCCAGGGCTGGCTTTTCACTGTCATTTTGCCCTCTAGTGCTTGAAGCGCTGCCTGTGGGCTGGCCAACAACGTCATTTGCCTCCCAGTGCACTTCTTGAAGCCGCTATGCGTATTCAGGGTTGGCCACTGTCATTTGCCTCCTAGTGTGCTTGAAGCGTGCGCGGCTCAGGGTTGGCCACTGTCATTTGCCTCCTACTGTGCTTGAAGCGTGCTCGGGTCAGGGTTGGCCACTGTCATTTGCCTCCTAGTGTGCTTGAAGCGTGCGCGGCTCAGGGTTGGCCACTGTCATTTGCCTCCTAGTGTGCTTGAAGCGTGCGCGGGTCAGGGTTGGCCACTGTCATTTGCCTCCTACTGTGCTTGAAGCGTGCGCAGCTCAGGGTTGGCCACTGTCATTTCCCTCCTAGTGTGCTTGAAGCGTGCGCGGGTCACGGTTGGCCACTGTCATTTGCCTCCTAGTGTGCTTGAAGCGTGCGCGGCTCAGAGTTGGCCACTGTCATTTGCCTCCTAGTGTGCTTGAAGCGTGCGTGGGTCAGGGTTGGCCACTGTCACTTGCCTCCTAGTGTGCTTGAAGCATGCGCGGCTCATGGGCTTGGCCACTGTCATTTGCCTCCTAGTGTGCTTGAAGCGTGCGCGGGTCAGGGTTGGCCACTGTCATTTCCCTCCTAGTGTGCTTGAAGCGTGCGCGGCTCAGGGTTGGCCACTGTCATTTGCCTCCTAGTGTGCTTGAAGCGTGCGCGGGTCAGGGTTGGCCACTGTCATTTGCCTCCTAGTGTGCTTGAAGCGTGCGCGGCTCAGGGTTGGCCACTGTCATTTGCCTCCTAGTGTGCTTGAAGCGTGCGCGGGTCAGGGTTGGCCACTGTCATTTGCCTCCTACTGTGCTTGAAGCGTGCGCAGCTCAGGGTTGGCCACTGTCATTTCCCTCCTAGTGTGTTTGAAGCGTGCGCGGCTCAGGGTTGGCCACTGTCATTTGCCTCCTAGTGTGCTTGAAGCATGCGTGGCTAAGGGTTGGCCACTGTCATTTGCCTCCTAGTGTGCTTGAAGCATGCGTGGCTAAGGGTTGGCCACTGTCATTTGCCTCCTAGTGTGCTTGAAGCGTGCGCGGGTCACGGTTGGCGACTGTCATTTGCCTCCTAGTGTGCTTGAAGCGTGCGCGGCTCAGAGTTGGCCACTGTCATTTGCCTCCTAGTGTGCTTGAAGCGTGCGCGGCTCATGGGCTTGGCCACTGTCATTTGCCTCCTAGTGTGCTTGAAGCGTGCGCGGGTCAGGGTTGGCCACTGTCATTTCCCTCCTAGTGTGCTTGAAGCGTGCGCGGCTCAGGGTTGGCCACTGTCATTTGCCTCCTAGTGTGCTTGAAGCGTGCGTGGCTCAGGGTTGGCCACTGTCATTTGCCTCCTAGTGTGCTTGAAGCGTGCGCGGCTCAGGGTTGGCCACTGTCATTTGCCTCCTACTGTGCTTGAAGCGTGCTCGCCCCACATAGTGTCTGTGTGTACAGCTGAAATGCAGCCCCACATATAGTGTCTGTGTGTACAGCTGTAATACAGCCCCACATATAGTGTCTGTGTGTACAGCTGTAATACAGCCCCACATATAGTGTCTGTGTGTACAGCTGTAATGCAGCCCCACATATAGTGTCTGTGTGTACAGCTGTAATACAGCCCCACATTATGAATTTTTCTATTATCATGTATATCATACATCCCAACTTTTAGCATCAACCCCCTCCTAGTGTGCTTGAAGAGTGCGCGGGTCAGGGTTGGCCACTGTCATTTGCCTCCTAGTGTGCTTGAAGCGTGCGCGGGTCAGGGTTGGCCACTGTCATTTCCCTCCTAGTGTGCTTGAAGCGTGTGCGGCTCAGCGTTAGCCACTGTCATTTCCCTCCTAGTGTGCTTGAAGCGTGCGCGGCTCAGGGTTGGCCACTGTCATTTGCCTCCTAGTGTGCTTGAAGCATGCGCGGCTAAGGGATGGCCACTGTCATTTACCTCCTAGTGTGCTTGAAGCGTGGGCTGGTCAGGGTTGGCCACTGTCATTTGCCTCCTACTGTGCTTGAAGCGTGCGCAGCTCAGGGTTGGCCACTGTCATTTCCCTCCTAGTGTGCTTGAAGCGTGTGCGGGTCAGGGTTGGCCACTGTCATTTGCCTCCTACTGTGCTTGAAGCGTGCGCAGCTCATGGTTGGCCACTGTCATTTCCCTCCTAGTGTGTTTGAAGCGTGCGCGGCTCAGGGTTGGCCACTGTCATTTGCCTCCTAGTGTGCATGAAGCATGCGTGGCTAAGGGATGGCCACTGTCATTTACCTCCTAGTGTGCTTGAAGCGTGTGCGGGTCAGGGTTGGCCACTGTCATTTGCCTCCTACTGTGCTTGAAGCGTGCGCAGCTCATGGTTGGCCACTGTCATTTCCCTCCTAGTGTGTTTGAAGCGTGCGCGGCTCAGGGTTGGCCACTGTCATTTGCCTCCTAGTGTGCATGAAGCATGCGTGGCTAAGGGATGGCCACTGTCATTTACCTCCTAGTGTGCTTGAAGCGTGCGCGGGTCAGGGTTGGCCACTGTCATTTGCCTCCTACTGTGCTTGAAGCGTGCGCAGCTCAGGGTTGGCCACTGTCATTTCCCTCCTAGTGTGCTTGAAGCGTGCGCGGCTCAGGGTTGGCCACTGTCATTTGCCTCCTAGTGTGCTTGAAGCGTGCGCGGCTCAGGGTTGGCCACTGTCATTTCCCTCCTAGTGTGCTTGGAGCGTGCGCGGGTCAGGGATGGCCACTGTCATTTGCCTCCTAGTGTGCTTCAAGCATGCGCGGGTCAGGGTTGGCCACTGTCATTTGCCTCCTAGTGTACTTGAAGCATGCGTGGCTAAGGGATGGCCACTGTCAATTACCTCCTAGTGTGCTTGAAGCGTACGTGGGTCAGGGTTGGCCACTGTCATTTGCCTCCTAGTGTGCTTGAAGCATGCGTGGCTAAGGGTTGGCCACTGTCATTTGCCTCCTAGTGTGCTTGAAGCGTGCGCGGGTCACGGTTGGCGACTGTCATTTGCCTCCTAGTGTGCTTGAAGCGTGCACGGCTCAGAGTTGGCCACTGTCATTTGCCTCCTAGTGTGCTTGAAGCGTGCGCGGCTCATGGGCTTGGCCACTGTCATTTGCCTCCTAGTGTGCTTGAAGCGTGCGCGGGTCAGGGTTGGCCACTGTCATTTCCCTCCTAGTGTGCTTGAAGCGTGCGCGGCTCAGGGTTGGCCACTGTCATTTGCCTCCTAGTGTACTTGAAGCGTGCGTGGCTCAGGGTTGGCCACTGTCATTTGCCTCCTAGTGTGCTTGAAGCGTGCGCGGCTCAGGGTTGGCCACTGTCATTTGCCTCCTACTGTGCTTGAAGCGTGCTCGGGTCAGGGTTGGCCACTGTCATTTGCCTCCTAGTGTGCTTGAAGCGTGCGCGGCTCAGGGTTGGCCACTGTCATTTGCCTCCTAGTGTGCTTGAAGCGTGCGCGGGTCAGGGTTGGCCACTGTCATTTGCCTCCTACTGTGCTTGAAGCGTGCGCAGCTCAGGGTTGGCCACTGTCATTTCCCTCCTAGTGTGCTTGAAGCGTGCGCGGGTCACGGTTGGCCACTGTCATTTGCCTCCTAGTGTGCTTGAAGCGTGCGCGGCTCAGAGTTGGCCACTGTCATTTGCCTCCTAGTGTGCTTGAAGCGTGCGTGGGTCAGGGTTGGCCACTGTCACTTGCCTCCTAGTGTGCTTGAAGCATGCGCGGCTCATGGGCTTGGCCACTGTCATTTGCCTCCTAGTGTGCTTGAAGCGTGCGCGGGTCAGGGTTGGCCACTGTCATTTCCCTCCTAGTGTGCTTGAAGCGTGCGCGGCTCAGGGTTGGCCACTGTCATTTGCCTCCTAGTGTGCTTGAAGCGTGCGTGGGTCAGGGTTGGCCACTGTCATTTGCCTCCTAGTGTGCTTGAAGCGTGCGCGGCTCAGGGTTGGCCACTGTCATTTGCCTCCTACTGTGCTTGAAGCGTGCTCGGGTCAAGGTTGGCCACTGTCATTTGCCTCCTAGTGTGCTTGAAGCGTGCGCGGCTCAGGGTTGGCCACTGTCATTTGCCTCCTAGTGTGCTTGAAGCGTGCGCGGGTCAGGGTTGGCCACTGTCATTTGCCTCCTACTGTGCTTGAAGCGTGCGCAGCTCAGGGTTGGCCACTGTCATTTCCCTCCTAGTGTGCTTGAAGCGTGCGCGGCTCAGGGTTGGCCACTGCCATTTGCCTCCTAGTGTGTTTGAAGCGTGGGCGGCTCAGGGTTGGCCACTGTCATTTGCCTCCTAGTGTGCTTGAAGCATGCGCGGCTAAGGGATGGCCACTGTCATTTACCTCCTAGTGTGCTTGAAGCGTGCGCGGCTCAGGGATGGCCACTGTAATTTGCCTCCTAGTGTGCTTGAAGCGTGCGCGGCCCAGGGTTGGCCACTGTCATTTCCCTCCTAGTGTGCTTGAAGTGTGCGCGGCTCAGGGTTGGCCACTGTCATTTGCCTCCTAGTGTGCTTGGAGCGTGCGTGGCTCAGGGTTGGCCACTGTCATTTGCCTCCTAGTGTGCTTGAAGCGTGCATGGCTCAGGGTTGGCCACTGTCATTTCCCTCGTAGTGTGCTTGAAGCATGCGCGGCTCAGGGTTGGCCACTGTCATTTGCCTCCTAGTGTGCTTGAAGCGTGCACGGCTCAGGGTTGGCCACTGTCATTTGCCTCCTAGTGTGCTTGAAGCATGCACGGCTCAGGGTTGGCCACTGTCATTTGCCTCCTAGTGTGCTTGAAGCATGCACGGCTCAGGGTTGGCCACTGTCATTTCCCTCCTAGTGTGCTTGGCTCAGGGTTGGCCACTGTCATTTCCTTCCTAGTGTGCTTGAAGTGTGCGCGGATTCAGCATTGGCCACTGTCATTTGCCTCCTAGTGTGCTTGAAGCGTGCGCAGCTCAGGGATGGCCACTGTCATTTCATCAAAGTTCATTTGTGTGATGATTCTTGAAATCATCTTATAATCGTAAAAATGTCCCGTTCACAAGTAATGACATTGTACTGGCTCATCTAAGTATCTTATGGGAGAAATGAAGTACAGCCGTTTTATGCCATATAGTTCAATGTACTACAGTGCGATTATATCACTTCGTGAGTCATATCTGAGCCGCTGTTCTTCAACCTGGTGGATACATGTACTACAGATGACCCCTAGTGGATGTGTGTGGAACTATAGGGCATCCCTAGTGGACTGTCATCATTTCAGTATTCCATCAAGATGTACATGCCAAACTGCATTACCGTGAAATAATTGTTATGAAACGCACACATAAGACACCTCAGGCACGTAATAAATTGCATAAAGGGAGTAGTGATGTTTTCTAGTTACACATCACAGAGCATTTATCTCTGCCTGGCTCATTTCCGGTCAGAGAAAATTTAGTTTAGTGCTATCACCATGTATAATCAAAGTTTTAAGTAAAAATGACGGGACAAAATGCGCATTATATGCAGCGCAATCAAGAAAAGCAATTCAGTGAACTTCCTGTTAATTAGTACCACCCATGCTGATTCTGGGCCGAGGAACAAACAACCAACCAAGTGTCATGACAGTAGTGCCATCGGTGATACGGCAGCAGAATTTTGCATTTTTGAAAATGTCCTTAAATTTAAAGGGAATAAAAACATCTATGGCTTGAATTCATGTTATATTACATCCTGCTATCTATTTCCACGTCCACCAAGCCAAAAACAATCAAAAAAATCAATGAATTAGAAATTCTACATTTAATGCTGTGCATCCGGACATTTTCGAATATGCATATTTTTGGCGCGCTTTTCGGGATGCCGAGATGTGGCGTCACTTATGACCCACACATGCATCAGGCCGACCCTTTTCATGCATTTAGAGCAGGTTGACAAGTATACCTTTTGGGTCGAAACGAGCGTCAGAATGAGTTATTGTGCAATATTCCGATGAAATACAAACACTAGTCATCATAGAGGAACAAGCAGTTATCTTACGGTTCCACATGAATTCAATCTTATTCAAAACAATGAATGCGAATGGGCCTCCAAGTCGACTAGGTATCGCCGAACTTGGGCTTGTTTTCAGAATAATTATATCGAAGATATCGGGAGATAATGTACACCAATATACATACATAGCAAGCATATATCGTATCCAGCTACAGAAAGTAACGTGTATAATCTCATAATATCACTAGAATTATGGAGTTGTACAATTTATCATAACAACTTAAATCAGTCAGCGTATTTCTGTCGGTCCTGCTAGCTCAGTTAGTAAAGGTGTTGGTTCCTTTGCATTTATTTTGCAATCGGGTGACGCCGGTTCAATCCCCACACCAAACCATTGATTTTTTTACACTTTTTTGGTTGATGTTTTCACGAAGTAATATAAACCAAATCATTTTTATACTATGATGCACTGTTTGTAAATATTTTGGTAGTAATTATTTATTCGCCACAAAAATGAAAATATGGTAATTATATATATAACGTGATGTTTCTAAATTTTATTTATCCAGACAGATTACCATTTGTTTTCACATATATAATTACAATATATTACCGTACAATATATATATATATACAATTAATAAATTATATATCCATTACATTATATTTGTTTGGATAAAAAAAATTTAGAAACATCGTTATATAATTCCCATATTTTCATTTTTGTGGCGAATAAATAATTACTACAAAAATTTAAAAAACACTTACAAACATTGCGTCATAGTATAAAAATGATTTGGTTTATATTACTTCGTGAAAACATAAACCAAAAAAAATGTCAAAAAATCAATGGTTTGGTGTGGGGATTGAACCGGCGTTGCCAGATTGCAAAATAAGTGCAAAGGAACCAACACCTTTACCAACTGAGCTAACTGGACCGATAGAAAATCACTGACTGATTTAAATTGTTTTGATAAATTGTACAACTCCGCCTTTATACATCGATATTCTAGTGATATTATGAGATTATACACATTACTTTCTGTAGCTGGATACAATATATGTTTGCTATGTATGTTTATTGGTGTAGATTATCTCTCGTTGGTTGCATTCGATATAATTATTCTGAAAACGAGACCAAGGCCAAGCTCGGCGAAACCTAGTCGACTTGTAGGCCCATTCGCATTCATTGTTTTGAATAAAATTGGATTCATGTGGAACAGTAAGATAACTGCTTGTTCCTCTATGATGACTAGTGTTTGTATTTCATCGGAATATTGCACAATAACTCATTCTGACGCTCGTTTCGACCCAAAAGCTATACTTGTAAACATGCTCTGAATGCATGGAAAGGGTCGGCCTGATGCGAGTGTGGGTCATAAGTGATGTCCCGATACCACGCGATCGCCTAGCTCATTAAATGTTAATTTTCCACGGGAATCGATACACAGACGGGTTTAAAATCGAATTTATGCTACAAATGTAATTTTTTAATGTTATCAAATGTTACATACAAGGTAAACTGTGTACACATGGAAAAAGGATTTTAGCTAATGCCTTATTTTTATTTCCTTTAACAACATATTCTGTTCTGGATTGTCCTTGTGAAATGGTCGACAACACATGACACAACCCTGAGCAGTGGTGAGAGGTGAAACACAAGTACAGACATTACCCCCATCAAACTTCGGTGAATACGTCCAGGATAACGAGTAATATTTTGAAGAAACCTCAACGAGTGCATCATGGATGGCAGCTGCAACAAACCATCTGATTATTTATTATGTAAAATCCAGCGGAAATACGTTAACACTTAACATGTAATCCTCGGTACAGAATCATGGCTGACCCCACTGCATACTAATGTAGAAATCTTCTCCAGGGGTTTCAACATGTATTGTAGAGACAGGCCAGGTCAGAGCGGAGGAGGAGTGTTCATTGCTGTCTCACAAGACCTGACCTCCCTTGAAGTACCCGAATAGATCACGGACTGTGAAACCCTGTGGGTGGAGGTAAAGTTACAGGGACGTCGCACACTGCTGGTCTGCTGCTACTACCACCCCCACACAGAGGACACCAAGAGCATGAAGGCCTTTACTGAATCCGCCCACCGTGCGTCTAGCACCAAAAACGCCATCATTGTAGCAGGCGGAGATTTCATTCAACTTCCCTGGGTGGCACTGGCCCACCAAGACCATGAAGAAGGGATCTCCAAGCCCGATCAGCCACTACTGAAGTAGGCAGCGTGCCAACTGAACAATCGCATCATGACCACGTGATGAAAATAGTGCAGTTGTAAAGATCTGGGCCCGTATTCTCGATCGACTTACGAATTTCTTAGCGCCATTTTTACATAAAAATGACGTCAAAAGAACGTAAGTTACGATATTTTCGCAAGTGCTATTCTCGAAACATTTACGATATGATCATTTGCAAATATGGCGTATATTTCATCGCAAAGTTACGCCAACGCAAGAGGTCGCGTAACTTTTGTGGTATTGCTTTCAGATGGAGATTTCTCAGTTATTTGCTGTTACGTCGCAAAAACAAATTAGTAAATTGTGTGTGATTCAGTTACCCTGATGTGTGTTTGTCAATTTTTATTGACCGCTAAAATTGTAAAATATCGTCTTTGAAAGCCAATGCAAAATTCCACAATAAAAAGTAAACAAGCGGGACCAGCAACAAACGGGACCGATTAGTAATTCATCACAGTAATTTATAAATTGACTGCGTGCTACACAATTACAATTTGTGTAGGCACGTTTAACTACACTTTAAACCACAATTTCTATTTCCGAAGACCACAATATTGCAGACATTAATTCGATGGCATGAAAATCTATATATTAATGTAAAAAGATGTGTAAAAAAGACACTATTTCTTGAAATTAACATATTTCATTTATTATTTATCAAGGCCATGGGACACAGATTTTGCCAAAAGTATTTAATGTTTCATATGTGCATTATGTTGTTCCACCACATCTACATAAAAATTAATAGGTAAGTAAGCCTGGCTGCCACTTTCAGATATATATGCTGCTTGAGATATGCTAGATTAAGTGCATCAATATTATGACAACCCGTGATAGATTGCATCATTTATTCAAGCATTGACAATACCATCCAAAACAAATATGTAACTATTATAATATAAATGATAATTATGTATATAAATTATATATGTATATAAAACTAAATATATATATATGTATATATATATACTACAATGATGTTTGAATACACCTACTTTTGTGTCTACAAAATAACATAACACTTGTAAATATAATGTGTGAGTACACCTGTATTGTTGAAATAAGTTTGATCTTGAAACAGTGCATATAATTATACTAAACCTCAAATATAACAATATATAAAACATTACTGTAAATATTTGGCACATCCTATTTTCCAGGTGCCAATAATCCAATTTCTTTTCTCACCAAACCGACTTACCAACAGAAGACATAACATTTATCTTGACCTTGTAGTTGTTTTACAAAATGTAACAACTGAATCAGTATAAAGAAGATTGCTAACATACTGCTTTTACCAGTAGATCTTAGTATACCAGGTCATTGATTTTTATATAGTCTCCAAAGCGATTGATCTGCATCATAGAAATCCTTTATATAATTTATTTTGAAAAATAAATACCACTGTTAACAATTTATGCAAACAATGGATATTAATAAAAAGTATTATAATAATTCCAGATGTCATAGGAAAACAAGAAACTTGTCGGTATAATGAAGTGTTCGTACACGAATTAGTATTTAATGTATTTGATGTATAATTGATGTAATGTGAATTTATGGTGGTCTTCCTGGTGTTCATAGTATGTTCGGGTTTCAATGTATCCTTGAGACATTGCAAAGAGAAGAAATGTGCCACATCCACGCAGAGCATTGCAGAACATGAAGTTAATACAATCAAATGTTGATGTCACTGCAGTACCAATACATGGAGCAGCACAGGCTACGCATGATTCGTAGATTGTTTAGCCACTTTAGATTTTTATTTTCTGCAGCTACATTGTCTTCTTGGTGCTGCATCATGTCCAGTTGTATCTTTTTGCATCTTTTAATTTCAAGATGCAGCAGTCATTCCAGTCCATCAATTTTCTTTCTGAAAACACATATGTAGCACATCATAAATATGTTGTTTCATTTTTAAATACAACCGTATTAGACACACCATATTTACTGTGCTACTGGTGATACCTAAACATATATAATAAATGTAGACATATTATACATAGTTGTACTCTTTAGTGGCCATACATTACACGGGCAAAGTAGATACTACCCAGTATTTATAAAATGTTATAACATGTAAAAAAAACTAGGCTGTACCAGACAACAACACCACTGATAGATTACACTATTGTGTATGTTCTGTATATTTCATCATAACCATAACCACATATTGTAACTTACCTTTCATTCCCACTGGTTTTCAGCCTTTGGGTGTGGTATTATGGTTATTTGGTAGATGATGCTGGATGTGTGCTGTAAGTACATAAAATGTCATTGTAGTTGTTTTGTAGCAATAGTGTGTATTGCATTGATTCGTTATGTCATTATGCACTGTGTACATGAAGTACTGTTCTTTGATGATCTTTATTCCTCACTACCTTAGCCCTATACATAGACACATCATCTAACATAGTCCATATTCAGGGGCGGATCCAGAGTGGGTAGTCTATGGGAGCACACATTTGAACAATAGTAGTGGGAGTGCATGTATAAAAGTCAACAAGATTTATCCTATGATGCTTTGTGCTTAAATACGCATTGGCACAAAATAATAAATCCACAAAGAGCTTATACATTTACCGAAAAATCTCCATTTTAATTTCAATAGTATCTAGGCTTAATATGCCAATGTAGCACGTAATTAGTTAACAAATACACGCCCTAGGCCAAGTACTAGGGGCCTGCTAAATGAATATTTAACACAACTGCACAGCCACAAGTCACTACTAGTCTATGTTAAACCATCTACTCACTACATTGCAAACATATAACAAACCACAAATCCTGATCTGGAAGACATATGCCTCCTTGGTCACGCCCCTTGTTTCCGGTTGCGTCTTACGAAGTTACAAGTTTGAAGTTTGAGTTTGATTGACTTAGTCAAGTTAGTGACAGACTAGCGTCATGCCATGGTGACGGTCATGGAATGTGCGCTAGTAGAGCGATAGAAACACCGAGTGATCAAACTAAGTCTCACCTTCACCGGCGCGTCGTCTGAATAGTAATCGACATCATACACATACGCAGGTGTTGTCTTCTAACTACTATGTAACAGTATAGTGAGGATACGTAGACGAAGCGTCAAATTCCTAATTCTGTAATGTAAACATTGGCTTGGCTTGGCCTTGGCGTTAATTCTTCCCCTTGCTTGCGTTTTGTGTCTGTCATTTCCGTTCAAATGCTTCGCTGGGGTTAAGCCCATTAATTATTACCTATGCATCAACATATCTCAATGGCAATGCTACATTATGTTTTGCATAGTAGCTATATTGATTAGTCGCCAGGTTCCCTCGAACATTTGTCACTTTTGTGTACGTTATTCTTTTTCATGCACCGCCAGGAACACATGAGCAGCGTTAAAATGGTAAAACATGGCAAAACATCAGTGACCGTATCCGTTGCAACGCAAGCAAACCCTCGCGAGATTTTCGTACGCAAGTTCCGAATTTCTTAGCTGCGAAAATTCGTAAGCGTTTCGAGAATACCAACTTGCGAAATTTCGCAGCTAAGAAATAATCTGCCATATTTGCGCAACTTCTTACGTACGAAATCTTTTTCTTCGAGAATACGGGCCCTGGACAGAACTCAGAAGCGGCCAGAGTCAAGCCCTCTCAGAACATGTCCCTCACAAGCAAACCAAGTCCAAACCAAGTCACTCCTGGGTTGACTATGAAACCAAGAAGCTCATTCAGAAGAGGGACAGGACCCACAAACGCTGGAAAAAGTCTGGATATGAGGACCTGCAACAGAAATTCAAATCACTGAAGCGACATGTCCAGAAACGCCTGCGCCGCCTCTACTGGAGACACATAGAAGGGCTGATCTCTGACGACACAGCGAACCCAACCACCTCAAAGAAAAAAATCTGGAGCTTCATCAAAGCAAGAAGAACTGAGGGGGTGGGAAGCTCTCCACTGAAAAATGCTGGGAAGCTCATCACAAACCCCAAGGAACAAGCCAAGCTTCTCAACAACCATTACAGCTGAGGAGTTTAAACTGTGCTGCCCTCCACAGCCAGACCTCCCAGATTATCCAGCCACATCATCACCAGCCACATCATGTCGCACCTTAAGAAGAACAACATCCTCTGTCCCGAGCAGCATGGCTTCCGACGCAGATGGTCCTGCGAGATGCAGCTCCTGGGGTATGTTGATAAAACATCCGAAGAACTAGAGAGGACACCAGGAGGACACTATTGTCCTAGATTTCTCGAAAGCCTTCAACAAAGTCACCCATCCCATGCTGATCCACAAGCTACGTCACTGTGGCATCGGAGGTCACCTTAATGCATGGATCGAGAGGTTTCTCAAGGGCAGACGGCAGGCAGTGGTGGTGGAGGGAGAGAGATCTGACTTCACGCCAGTGGACTAGGGAGTCCCTCAAGGCTCAGTCCTTGGCCCCAGGCTATTTTTAGTATACACCAACGACCTACCCAAAGGCATCAAATCCAAAGTCTGATTGTTTGCTGATGACACCATGTGCTGCAACACTATTAAAAGAGAGAAGATCAACAAAAGCTGCAAGAAGACCTTGATTCTCTCACCACCTGGGAGAAGCAGTGGTCCATGAGCTTTCACCTGCAGAAATGTTCTACGTTGAGTGCTACCCGTGAGAGGAATAAGATCACACCATCGTATGAGCTCCAAGGACTCACTTTGGAGAACGTCAGCACCATAAAATATCTTGGTGTCAACCTACGAGACGACCTAAAATGGAGTTTCCATATAAATGTCACTACAAACAAAGCCAATAAGACCCTCGGCTTCCTTCGGCGCAAGCTGAAGATCGGAAACAAGAAAACGAAAGAAACCGCATACATAGTCACACCATGTGGGACCCCTACACTGCAAGTGATACCCAGACCATAGACAAAGTGCAGTGCAGAGCAGCAAGACGGGTCTCAAACTGACACCACCAAACATCCTGTGTTGACTCCATCATCGACTCGATCCTTGACTGGCTCACACTGCAACAGAGACGCAAAAGAGCTCGGCTAGAGTTGTTTTTATTAATTCCACCATGGCCTCATCTCCATAAATTCCATCTACTTGCCAGAACCAACAGAAAGCAGGCTGAACTCCAGGAAGAACAACACCTGCAGCTACAACATCCCCTATTGCAGGACACAGTAGCGGCAGATGTTGTTCTTCCCGAGGACAATTCCGGAATGGAACAGTCTACCCCAGGAGGTAGTGACAGCTGAGTCCCTGGACTGCTTCAAGTCCAGGCTTGCTGCCTACCTATAAATACCACACCCCTACCCTTCCCTACCCCCCTTTCTTCTGCCTATCACCCTACCTGCCCTACCCCTACTATACCACACCCTCTACCCCCTTTCCCCCATTTAAGAGATCTTAAAATTGCACTGGCCATCTTCGCAACCTCCATATTACGTAACCATCAGTATATTGATGTCGGCCGTAAAAAAGTAAAAAGAAGAGGACAATGTTTCAGTGAACCAAAGTGTTTTGGGGGAAACAGATTGGTTATATGGTTGTGCACTGCTTTTGAAGGTGTGGCTTCAGGTTCGATTCTAATGAGTATTAATAATGTTTTCACACTCCATTGGGTCACAATCTTTCTCTGGATTATCCGAGCTTACGATTCGGGGATTTGAGTGAGAGCTCTGCAATTTTTGTCAACATTGAACTGTTGAATTCAAAAGTTGTTTCTGCCTTGTTAAAACATATTTGGGCAGCATCAAAAATAGATAAGCGAGCAAAAAATGAACAACTCAAAAACGCGTTGTTGAACTATTGCTAGTACCATTACGGTTCATCCAATCCCAACGATTTTGATATCGTTTGAAAGTTTACACTTTCTGCAATTGAAATATTTGGTTTCCTGATAATCATTCTTAAAATAAACAGACCTACAACCATGCCGGTTTCGGTGTCTTAGACACTGCGAACGATGTTGGTTCGTCGACACAGTTCATCAATCTACCGATTGAGGCACCACTATCTGATTTCATGGTATAAACTCCACCCACTTTCAAATGGCTGCTAAAATGACATATTCGAAGTAGGCGGGACATCAAAATCATGTATATCAACCAACCAAGGCAACAAATTTTGACCTGTTGGTTGGCGTACATTATTGTGACGTCATGCCAACGTAGAGATATATATGGGTTTCACTGTAATTAAAGCACATAAGTTTCGCCGAGGTTCAAAAATGGGTGGAGCTTATAACATGAAATCAAGAAATTGTGAATTGCGCATACTTCAGCCTATGCAAATGAGGAAAACAGTGCTGCAATCGGAAGATTAGTGTACCTGCCGCCAACATCGTTTGGAACCGTACAGAACACCGGAAACGGCATGATTGTAGGTCCGTTTATAGGTGTTCTATGAACGGTTACCCGGAAATCTAGATGACGCTAGAATAATAATCGTCGGGATAGGACGAGCCATGAAGGTGCTGGGGACCGTAGAATTTCATGTTTTGGACGTGTTCCCAGTTGTTCGTTTTTTGCTCGCTTATCTAATTTTGGCGGCATATATATTAGAATACATGTACATGTAGTTAATATAATATGATTTTAGTATACAAAAACTGACAACCTCCCTTTAGAAATTGTTCTACAGACTATTCCATATCAGGTGAAGATCCAGGATAAGGCGACATTGGGTTAAATCTCTATACATACATAATGACCTGGTGTAACTGTAGTGGTACTGGATTATTATATAATGTGCTTTCTATTATTAATATTAACTTGCTAACTGTTACATGTGTATGAATAAATACGGACCGATACATGCATCACTATGTGTATTTGTGTCTGAAATAAAGAATTTAACTGAATACTCGGTACTGTTTTGCTTTTTCTGCGACACTCAATCTTACTCACATCGTTGTAGTCGACATTAAGTGAGATAAGTGATGTGTTGAGAAGGCCACAAGCCTCGTCCGAGAGGCAAGCAGTGTCTCTCTGTACGGCTATGATGTTATCGATATGCGTCTGCAGTAAGTTACTGAGTACGTTGCTCTGATTCTTCTCTCTAGGAAGTATCTCGGTAATGATGTGCGTTAAAGTAGGCACATACTCTTTATTCTCAGTCACGTTCAGCATATGCTTTAGATCTGCAACAAGTATCACATATAGGCATAGTGAAAAGTTCGTCAAAAATATGCATATTCGAAGAAGGTAAGTTGCACAGCGTGTAATGTGGAATTATTAATTGATTTAATTCTTAATAACTTTTTCTCTTGGTGGAAATAAACATATGTAGCAGGATGTAACATAATATGGATTCAAGTGATGGAGGTTTTTATTCCCTTTAGCAATGTTGTATTTTTATGTGCCTCTCAGCAGAATTATAGTCCGGATATATGGCGCTTTATAAATAAAATTATTAATATTATTAAGTCTGGATCACTGTAAGTGCATCTCTGCCAAGGTGCTGATGTCTGCACACGTCTTTCTAGGTTCATCTGCTTCCTTTGACCACTGATGATGTATTTCAGAAAACACAAAAGTTAGTTATTTACTGATGTTTTTGAGTTGCTATGCTTTTCTCCTACCTGAGACAACTGAGTGGTGAACTATTCTTGTCCAGGAGGCGCCACTGTGGGAGCGACATTGGATAGATCAGAATATAATAATGGTGGTAACTGCTGCCCTTGATTTGTTTCCTGGATGGGTGTGAGCCAGTTAATTAACTTGGCTGGGACACTTCCGTTTTATATACACTTGTCAGCTGAAAGTTTTAATGGCGATTTTGAGTGTTTTAAGTGAATAAATACATTGCAAATTTTCATTTTTGTTACAAAGTGGCTGACGCCACTGATGCCATGCATGGCGGTAGCGGTGTTCATGCATTTCCTGATGATACAGAAGATGTTTTGGACATAATTCAGCGGTTGTTTTCACTCGATTGAAGCCAAGTACAAGTTGGAAACATTGTTTATGACGGCTGAATGCAACTTGTACTTGAACTTGAATACTCAGAATCCAATGATGGTGGTTATTTCGATGGTTTTCACGGACGCAGAGGACAGATGGTTGACGTTTTCGTGGTTAGAAAAATTTTTGATTTTAGTTTTCAATGGCGGTCAAAAGTTTGTACATCCATGTGAGGCCCATTTACAGAATTATGTTTGGTACCAACAGAATCAGCAAATCGTTCAATTGTCATAATGACATCTGAAGTTGACTGTGTCTGTAATTCTTTCAACTTTGTATGAACTCAAACATTTATAAAACAATTGTATTGTAAATTTAAGATATATCTACACTTATAAAAGTCACACCATCACAAAGAGTTTTATTATTCATTTGATATATAGTTTTTGGCACTTGCTGATGAATAAAGTATAACAAATACAAAATGAACATAGATCGTGCACACAAAAAACGTGACATCAGTACGAAAGCAAATTTACTTGGGAACTAGGAGGCTTATTTGGGACAGGCCCCTGGGATAAAAATAATTGGTCATTGGAACCATTATTTAGTAAACACGACAATATGTGACAAAAACACACCATTAAATATATATATATACATATATATATGTATTTAATGGTGCATTTCACAAGTATCGCGATACTTCGATATATCGACTATCAAATCAGCACTTATATGGCCCATAGTTACTTTAGGACCAGTGGCTATCCTTAAGTTAAAAGCTAGCTGCGTTTGCTAGAAAGTGCAATGACAGACCATGTACTAAGACAGATTATCCCAGCTACAGCTTACTTGTTTCAAAGTCTTTATAGTTGAACAGTGAAAGGCCATCTCCAGTTTTCAGAAAGGTGTTGATCTTACCGCCTACAAGGAACCCAGCACCTACCAACACAATGGCTTAGATTGTACACCCCTTAGCAAAAATACTATACGATACCTACAATCATACCTACAGCCACAGCATTTTCTACAGAATTATATAGAATGCACTACATAGAATTCTATGGAATTTCTAGAGATTTTATGGCCACATATATATTCTGCAGGAATTATATAGCAAAGTCTTTAGACTTTTGTCCGCAGAAATCCTATCTTGCATATCCAATATCAATAAAATATATTATATAGATATTCTATTTGTTGCCAAGGGACACCACTTTGTCCTCATAAACCCGGGCTGGTAGTTGACTACACTGCCCGTGGCAGATATCTTATACAATGTATGGATGTTTGGCATTGTTCGCTGAATCAGTTGTAATCCTATATGCTGTCATCACCGTTCATGCTGCGGGAATGATGATGTGCAGAAACCCGCACACCACATCAAAGAGCAGTTACAGGAGATCCCAATAATTACCATTTTGACCACTGTCATGAGTGGCTGAACGGTCGTGTGCATTCAATGTGCAACATTTCTTTCTGAGACGTATTTTGAGTTATATACGTTTTTGCTTGCTTATCTATTTTTTATTATATTCAACAGAACACCAAGTTTTCTGGTACCCATTCACTAAAGGTTACACTCAGTTACAGTGTAACGTGTAATTTAGGGTCACGTACAAAGTTTGCAATGTGAAGCAACCTAGGGTCACATACAGACTTTGTAATGTGACACAATCTAGGGGTATACATACTTTGAAAAATGATGCATTCTGTAATCTAGGGTCACATATAGATATTGTAATTTGATGGAAAGTAGGGTCACATAAGACTTTGTAATGTAAAGCAATCTAAGGTCATATACAGGCTTTCTAATGTGAAGCAATTTAGGGCAACATACATACTTTGCAATGTGAAGCAATGTAGGACCACATGCAGACTTTGCAATGTGAAGCAATGTAGGACCACATGCTGACTTTGTAATGTGAAGCAATGTAGGACCACATGCAGACTTTGCAATGTGAAGCAATGTAGGACCAAATGCAGACTTTGTAATGTGAAGCAATGTAGGACCACATGCAGACTTTGTAATGTGAAGCAATGTAGGACCACATGCAGACTTTGCAATGTGAAGCAATGTAGGACCACATGCAGACTTTGCAATGTGAAGCAATGTAGGACCACATGCAGACTTTGTAATGTGAAGCAATGTAGGACCACATGCAGACTTTGCAATGTGAAGCAATGTAGGACCACATGCAGACTTTGTAATGTGAAGCAATGTAGGACCACATGCAGACTTTGTAATGTGAAGCAATGTAGGACCACATGCAGACTTTGTAATGTGAAGCAATGTAGGACCACATGCAGACTTTGTAATGTGAAGCAATGTAGGACCACATGCAGACTTTGTAATGTGAAGCAATGTAGGACCACATGCAGACTTTGTAATGTGAAGCAATGTAGGACCACATGCAGACTTTGTAATGTGAAGCAATGTAGGACCACATGCAGACTTTGTAATGTGAAGCAATGTAGGACCACATGCAGACTTTGTAATGTGAAGCAATGTAGGACCACATGCAGACTTTGTAATGTGAAGCAATGTAGGACCACATGCAGACTTTGTAATGTGAAGCAATGTAGGACCACGTGCAGATTTTGTAATGTGAAGCAATGTAGGACCACATGCAGACATGTGCAATGTAGGGACTTTGTAATGTGAAGCAATGTAGGACCACATGCAGACTTTGTAATGTGAAGCAATGTAGGACCACCTGCAGACTTTGTAATGTGAAGCAATGTAGGACCACCTGCAGACTTTGTAATGTGAAGCAATGTAGGACCACGTGCAGATTTTGTAATGTGAAGCAATGTAGGACCACATGCAGACTATATAAAGTGAAGCAATTTAGGGCAACATACATACTTTGTAATGTGAAGCAATATAGGACCACATGCAGACTTTGTAATGTGAAGCAATGTAGGACCACATGCATACTTTGTAATGTGAAGCAATGTAGGACCACATGCAGACTTTGTAATGTGAAGCAATGTAGGACCACGTGCAGATTTTGTAATGTGAAGCAATGTAGGACCACATGCAGACTTTATAATGTGAAGCAATTTAGGGCAACATACATACTTTGCAATGTGAAGCAATGTAGGACTACATGCAGACTTTGTAATGTGAAGCAATGTAGGACCACATGCAGACTTTGTAATGTGAAGCAATGTAGGATCACATGCAGACTTTGTAATGTGAAGCGATGTAGGACCACATGCAGACTTTATAATGTGAAGCAAGGTAGGACCACATGCAGACTTTGTAATGTGAAGCAATGTAGGACGACGAGCAGACTTTGTAATGTGAAGCACTCCGAGGCCACAGTGAATGAAATGTGAATCACACTAAGACCACAGACAGTGTCATTTGAATGACTCTGTTGCCACATGGTGACTGAGATCTGACTCACTCCGAGACCACACACAGTCACTGTAATGTGAATCATTCTGAGACCAAAGACAGTAACTAAAATGTGAATCACTGAGGCCACAGTGACTGTAATGTGAATTACTGAGGCCACAGTGATGTAATGTGAATCACTCTGAGGCCACTGACAGTGATGTCCCTTTGACGAAATGTCTGTGGACTTCTTAACGAAAATGTTATACTGACAATATTATTAACTTATAACACTGATAAAACCAACTTACTTGCCAAATCCCGACGTATCACTTGGGATGTAAATTCAAAGTTTCGAAGAACAACATGTTCAACCTCCTGAAAATTTAGCAATATATAAATGCTTCCATTTATTTGTAAAAATATGTGTACAAGCATGGCATCTGTTATTCATTTACAACTGAAAACTCAATTACTTTGTTTCAACATAGTTACCCTGTTGTGGAATAAAGATCATCAATAACATATCGTAAAAGCCAAGAATTAAGTTAAAAAATACAAATTATTGAGTGCCTCACAATTTTTAAATGAGAAAATGTGCAGCATGTCAATTACTACTAAAAAGGCTAAACGTTCTTACACAGCACACGTGCTATCCAGTTCTAGGGACTGTTTCACTAACATTCTTAACAGCTCTTAAACCCGATTTTGCTCCATAAAATCGAGTGTTCTCCTTACCTAGGAGCAAAAATGAAAAACTGCGTTTCACTAACAATTCATCCTGGATACAGTCCATAAAAACGGTCCTAAAAATGCCTATTTCTAAGACGACATTACACCACTCTTTAACTATCATAAACAGCTATATTTTACTAACTGCGTTTTAATTTGGGTCCATTTTCACAGCAAAATAAGTCTTCCCAATATTAGCGATTATAGGCTTGCTACAGCATGATTTATTTACACAACATTAGCGTAGTGACCCGTTGACGTGTGCGTAGCGGTTTGCGGCTTTGCAAAGTTCAAGGTTGGTGTTACAGTTGTTAATAAATTTTGAGCAAAGTTTAAGCTATATCTAACTTAAGGCGGCGATACACTGTATAATTGTCTCGGATGAAACCATCCGATTACCACGTAATTCCGTAAACGATGAAATCATATCCTGTAGCAGTCTGGCCGAGTCACTCGGAAAAAAATATTTTTTGAGCAGGTTCTAATTTTCGTAATTCCAACCAGAGAACAGCAACAAGGTTGAACTTCGACCTCCTTCAATAAAATGGTCGCCGATGACTTCAGTAAAGCCCCACCTTAAATATTTGTCGAGCTATATCATGAAAGATTCGCTGTGGAATGCGGCGAACCCAATTTACAATGACAGAAGCAATGGGTACTGATCGTCTGAAAGTTCTCGAGGATGACGGTTAGTGACGCAAGTTTAAAAAAATGGAAGATTATAATGCAGAACGTCTGTCACTGTCACAATTGTCAACGCCTGAGTTAGAAATGGCAGAACGTCAGAAGTAAGTAGCGACGGTGACGTAAACGTCATAATATTTGGATTATAAATTAATTGTGTTTAAGTTAAAACACTATGTAGTTATATTAATAAGTGTCAGCGTGACGGGAAATGTGCATTTTTATTCTGCAAAGCTGTGCTCGTCTGAAATACGTTCATAACATTGATGATTGACATGTCATTGTCCTGGGCTGTGGCTGTGCATTGCAAATGCTAACACTGTATCAAACTCAGTGTTTTCCCCTGGTATATGACAAGCGAGGCGGGCCGCCTCACCGTTTTTCTGTGCCGCCTCGCCCAAAATTTGCCATAATTGCCGCCTCGTAGCTATTTCGTACACCCATTTTTTTCGTTCTTTAGCGATATATACAGTGCCGGCGAGCGGCACGAAATGACACCACAAAGTCACTTATATTCATGCAAAATCGCGGATTTGTAGCAGCATCGTTTATTCGTCTTAACGATAACGTGGCTCAGAGCGGTTAGGATTTAACTCCATTGGACAACGGGAAAGATATCGTTTGTCAGTTGTCCAATCACGGAATATTCCTGTGGTATCCCCGGTGTCTCCAATGACACCGGAGTTTCGATAACTAGAAATCTTGACATTCATGTAAAATGGCACCCAAACGGTACTTGCGTTTTGGTTTATGATGGTGGTGGGAGTGAAAACCATGCAGGCTGATGGCACTACATCACTAGTCGGCGCTTGTGTCGAATCCACTCTTTTGAAGCCCAAATAAAAACTGTGCATCCTATTCTCTAGTCGACACTTGTATCGAATCTGGACCCTGTTGAAGCTCATACAGCGACCTGTCATGTCAGAAATGTTCTTTGTCATGGTAATACACACACAAATGAGCCCATATTCCACATATCATATATATACCATATATGTTAGTCATCTAACAAATTTGTACTCCGAATTTGGTTAAGATCTGTTCAATATTAACAAAGATATGGCCGTTTCCGGGTAGTGGCTACCCTTAAACATGTCTGGTGCATACATATAATTTTCTAAGTTTGCTTATAACTGCACATTGATAAACAGTAAGCCATATTTTACCTTATAGCTTTATTTGTATTTTGTTTATTTGTACTCTCATCGAAATGTTTGTTGTATTTTAAACACACGTTAATTGTTACTACCAGTACTCTAAAGTACTTACTATAAGACAGTATTATATCAATTGGTATTATTTTGGAAATTATTTTTGTCTGTGATTTAGTCTTGTTGTACACTAAGTATTATTAATGTGTTCATTCATCATCTTTGTTATAATGTGAAGAAATAAATATGTACATATGATTGCACACATTACAATAAAATGTTGCCCAAATATTTTACAAGTTGTACCTACATAGATTAATGTCCTCCACTTTATATATTCCTCATTGCACTGGAGCACTCATCAGTATTACCCCTGGGAACAAGGCAGATCTATGGCTAAACTACTTGACTTTTAATGAACTGTATAAACTCCCATTTTTTAAGCGTACGAGTTACCTTGAGATGGTCATCTTTCAGTGCCGAATAAATAGCTTCACATGTTTCGGGCACAATTGCACAGATGCTTGACTTGCTTATGCGATACTGGTAAGCAAGACTTTGGTAGGTTTCACCTGTTCAATAATGACAAGTAATTATTTCATGATGCAAAAATAATTCCAGCAATACCAATAAGCAAAATATCGTATTCTAGGAAAAGTTATTAACTATATCATGAGTGTAAATAAAGTTTTAATCTATTTTAATAAAACTACACACATTTGTCCCATTTACCTGGTGTCTATACAAAAGTTTTAAAAAATCCTACAGAGTAAACAGGAAGTAAATGCTGTGGACTTTACATGAAAGAGCTGGTAGTACTATCAAACTAACACGATTCACACGAATTGGGATTTTGGTAGCATAGTTATCACATTAAGTCGTACTGAAATTATAATGTTTACGAGTTTATATTGTAATTATATATAATAATAATACTAACACAATAAATTAATATTATCGCATGCAAATGATGTTCTGACCGATGTTTTAGATTTACTTACCAGTCGCGAGAAAACGCAAAGTCACTGCTACTCGTTTTTCAACGGCTATAGCCACCCTCATGTTGGTGTCTAACCGCTTTACTGTTGGCGACACCAAAGCACACAGTTTCTCAAACATGTCTCCGGACATGCGAAGGTAATTTCTGAAACTAGTCGGATCTTCAGCCCGAAGTTCTCCAACTAAAGTAAAGGCGCCCCTTTCTAATCATTCTAGCCACGGCCTCACCCATGGTCTACCTTTGCGTTGGGAGCGTTTTTTTTGTCTTCTTGTCTTTCTAGAAGAGTATACACCCATCATTAGAACCAGCAAACACTTTTGTTTTAACGAAAACCTGCGTCGCTCCAATTCCGTTTGCTGTCAATTACTTTTCTGTTTCTTTTACCCGAGAGCTCCAAATCGTAAGCAGTCGCAGTCGAGGTCAAGGTCGCAGTTGTTCGCTGTGTCGAGACATGTCACATGTGTAAATGCACACGTAAAAGTTGTCGGCCTAGTTGGGCAACACCGAGTTGGCCAACTAGTCCGCCAACTAGTTGTTCGTGTAAATGGGCCTTTAGTCTGTTACCGCACAGCGCGCATAAAATGAGAGCTATTATGCTATAGCAGCGTATGTTTATACAAACCGGGGCGCTATTTACAACTCATATGGGCGTAAGACGCAATATTCTTAAAGGTAAATATGCCTAGGATAATGTTGAATGATGGAACTATCTCACTGAGTTATCAAAGTTAAGCAAAACTCAAGTTATAACGGCAAAATCAATTCAAGGTGGGTCTGGATTCGACACAAATGCCCACAGGCACAGTGTCAGTGACAAGCCTATTCAACTAATGTTCTATGCCATTTTTTTAAGCAAAATAAGGAATGTGATTCGTAAGATATCTTTGTGCTAAATATATAATACATATTCCGACAAAGTTGTGCAAATAAACGTTTGGGAAAGTTAATTTGAGTGAAGTATTTACTTATAAACCACTGAAGTTCACATCTCATAAAAGACGCCTACTGCCAAAAACCGTGTATACTAATGTGTTATCAATAACTTGGGTTAGACAATGATATACTTGCACAGAAATTGGATATACTAAACAACTTATTCTGTTTTATAAAAAGGACACAATTTGAGAAATGTTCTTGCGATTAATAGAAACACTTTTGTGGCATTCCAGAAATGAATGTTTAATTAATTGCATAGCAAGCTAGCAGCAAATAAAATATAATCTTTGGAACATAAACCTCCAATTTACCATAATATTATGATATTATAATCATTTAAAGGTAATGATGAAAGAGTCTTCAGATGATACCCCTGGATGCTTCCCAGAGAAGTCGAGATGGTGTTCGACTGAACAGATCTGCCAGGGAGTAAAGTGTAAAGCGCTTTCAGCAGTCCTGCACTTTATAAGAACTTACCTTTTACTTTTTTACTGACTCTGTCAGCGTGGTAACAAGGCCAAGGCTTAGTGCAAAAAAACATAACCACAGCCAAGTACCAGTGGTCAAGTGGAAACCACACCTCTACTGAGTACCAGTGGTAAAATGGAAACCACACCTCAACACGGTGAAACAATCATGATTACTGACTTTTATTAATCATGATTACTACATTTACAAGTAGTGTCTTGTTGCTTTATATCTCCCCCTCTATATTCAAGAGTAAAGGTTAAAACATACCTCAGAATGCACCATTTTAAAGCTAGTTTTTAAAAATCTCTGGGGGGCATGCCCCCAGACCCCCAAGCAACGCTTCGCGCCTGCGGCACTCGCGTACCCCATCCCTGCCACCTCGTCCATCATTTTACCCAGGGGAAACACTGAAACGGAAATGGCATTTTTAAAAACGTAATTTTCGTGTTTGACATTCGACTTCGTACTAAATTATAGGCCTATTGTCATTGACTATCATTACGTGTCCCACTATTGTGCTTGTGGACCTTTGACTTACTTGGTATTGAGTCATTTTTTCTCTTCCGTTAGCCGGCTTCAGTGAAAGTTTATGTTGAATTGGCAACTACAATTTCTAATAATAAACCTGGTTGGCTGTCACCATCCAGTCAAACGTTGTTGATTTTAAAAAAACGACACTATATCAAGATGACACGGAATTTCGCGATGTACAAATTTTGCGAACTTGTAAACTTCATAATTCACTTGTTCTCTTTCACGCGTAGGATGGAAACATTTACAATATTTACTGGCTGTGCTAGCGTTTCTGTTACCAGTGTGAAAAAATGTATAAACAAATATTGACATCTAGGCTTTGGCTGGTACTAGAAAGGGGTTGTTGACAATTATGCCTGTGCCTGTGGTGTCCTTGTCAACATGCTATCTGGATCATCACTCTTGTTGACATGTTGATATAGATGACAATCTTGTAATATTTTGTTAAAACAATATTCAACCATTTGTTTGCACTCAACCGATGAATTGCTAATTTAGGGTTAGGATTATTGCTAAGTCCGTTTTTTGTAGGCACAACATTGTGTGATTTGTGATTAGATCCACATAAATGTGTATATCGTTTTAATAAAAAATGTGTACTGAACATACAAGTGATTTTGTTTGCCTTCTTGTTTTCAGAAAAGGTAAACATGACCAAGATTACAATCAACATCATGCAGTATATCTTGCATGAAGACTTTGTGTCATCGATTCAAGCCACAAGGATTGACTTTACTGTGGACAGTTATTTATGTATTGTTACAAATTTGAAATATACTATTATGTGTTGCTACGTTAAAAATAAAATAATGTAACATTATTTTGGAAGCTGTGGATTATGTATGTTTCTGTCGATGTTTCTAGCATAAACATGACTTTGTAATATTAAACTGTTACTGTATGTATATATATATATATATATATATATAATGTTCCTTGTGTCAATGATTGTACGTCATAGTTCATGCCAGAATGGGTGTTTCACAGTGGTTCCTCTTAACTAAGCGGATGTTCGTTATATTAGGCATCCTAACAGTCATGGTGGGAGTCCATTGTTCCTACCACTTTGGTGCAGACTACCTGGTGATGTGTTGAAGGATGAATGAAAGTGTCAGTTCATGTATAAAACTGGGTCAGTTCCAGTGATACTTCATTCTGTGATATGTTGTGCATCAAGAGGAACTTTTCTCCTTTATTATTTGCCATTTACATTAATATTTTATTTCACATTTTCAAATATTGTAACTATGTTTTACACATTGCTAAGTGCTTTATGTATTGCAACTATTTGTTTTACTACTATTAACTACACTTTGTGTAGGAATAGTCTTTGTGTGCCCATTAATTGCAGTGTGGCCACATAAATAGTTTGGGACTCTCCTAGGAAAACTATAATTGAAAGGAGGCTAAGTTACCAAGGTGATCATAAAGAGAGGTTTGTATAGTATTACCCCATATTGGAATACAATAACAAATATAATTTGGTCATCAAACTGTAACCCTCCTGAGACACTTATTCCTGAGACAGATATGTATGATGTGCCTCCTTGTTGTTGTGGTTTCACTTTTAATATGTGACCCATCTTAGCAAAATGAGTCGCATGTCAGAAATGTTTAATATTGAGTTATTAGTAGCATTGGAAAGAGCAGAATCTCTGCTTTCACATTGTGTATCATGTAAGAAGATATCTTAATTCTAACTGAAGTTATGGTTTAACAAACACATGTTAAGTAGAAACCTTCAAACCCAGAAAACGGCCGTCAAAGTTGATGCAAATTATTCGTTATGTTTCATGAAATGTACCTTAGTTACCGTCTTCCAAGCCCTCTGGAGGTCACAGAATGTAGTTATTAGCATATGTATGCCCATATATGGAAAGATGACGCGTCAAGCTTCGTGGTGATATCCCATATGTTAGGAGCGTCCCAAAATTAGCAGTTGCGAACGCGCACAATTACAGGCATTTTGAAATCGAGAGGAACACTTCGCACAGCTCTACAAAAATCGCTTTAAAATACACAAAACAGAGTTAATTAGTGGGTAGCTAGAGTAGCAATTGATAAAACGAATACCAAAGAATAATTTTCAGAGGAAATCTCGAAATCGATGGATTCTCGATTTCTTCACATAAAGGGCATTTACGAAAAATCAAATTTGCCGACATCCGACTCATTTTGTTAAGATGGGTCACATATAGTGTTGTCCTACACCCAATATTTGAAGGTATGGCATCTATTGAGCATTGCTTTAAAACAGTTTACTGTAAGTGCATTTATTGTGTAATAAGATATGTGATGCATCAATATGTGTTGTCTTATTAGTTTATACTATTGTTGGAAAAATATATATTCAATGCATTAAAAATGAACCAACATCAAATATATGTATATACATGTAGATATATATTTACATATTGTTCAAATAAATAATAAAAATATCATCTACATGTGGACCAGCAATTGTGAATAAAATCATATACATACATACCTATATATATATGGTCGATTCTCACAGAAGTGCAGCAGTTTATAAAATCACTTACTTGCTTGCATTGTTCCCAGCTTTTGCTACCAAGAAATTGGCCACCTTAAATCCTACTTCTGTGGTAATACTAATAGCAGTGGGTCAAAGTTGGAAGTGATAATTCCAAAATAACCATACGAATGCACATATTTTGCATTGTATACATTCCAGGGTCCAATAATCTATTTTATATTTGACAGTTTTGCTTGTTTGCAAGTATGCTGAACATATTACTGCACCTGTGACAACATAGATTTTTGGTGTTGAGACCATATGTATATATATAAATAAGCTCTCACTTAATGTTAGATCAGTTGAATATATTACAGTTGAATAATATTATTATTTTTGTCACCATGCACTACACAATAAAGATAAAAACATGGAAGTTTTCAACCTTGATCGAGCTGAAACCATTCAAAGATTAATGTAAATAAACCCTCACAGGAATGTGCAGGTACATGTTATAATAATTATAAAAGGTATTAAATAATCATTATTAAACACAATATGCATGACTTAAAATTAATGCTGCCGGCTGAATTCATCACATAAGTGCATCAGTCTCGTTCTTTAAACAATCGTACGAGTCAATTGGTCCGATTGTCTCGTAACGTGTATCGCCGCCTTTAACCTAAGCGCTACTTCCCTTGATATTACTATACTCGACAGCACAATTTCGGTTTAATTTGTTGGCGTTCTTTATGCTTATGTAATTGTCAACAAATACACTCCCGTCAAAACATTGCACCGTGCGTGACGCGGAAATATTGTCGTCTGTGGTATGTTGGTGGCTTCTGTAAGATTTTGTTTTAATTCTTCGCACAGTGAACAAAAAGTCATATGTTGTTGATTAGTGGTTGTTGGGCTATATTTTCAAACAATTTTTGACAACTTTTCAATTTCCTTTGCCAAATCGTGCCAACTGTGTAGATTATCGATTATCATGATGGAAATATTGCTCTTTGCCTTAAGAATAATTTAATGATCTGGTTAGTGAAACGCATTTTGAAAATACTTCTTGATTTTTCTGTCAGATTCTGTTCAAGGATGGATTTTCCGTAAGGGCTTAATATGTTAGTGAAATGGTCCCGACTCCTTAGAACTGCTCAAAGCGCTTTACACTTCACCCTCTGGCAGACCTGTTCAATCAAACATCATCTCAACTTCCCTGGGAAGCATTCAGCCATGTTGCAATTACTGCATAAAGACTATTCTTTCACATATATATATTCATCACTGTATATAGCCAGGTACTCATTCATAGAGTTGAGTGAACTGCTCAATTGAGAATCCAATGCTCCAGTTACTAAACTGCTGCACTACATATAAATCTCTCCCAGAATGCAATACTCACCAGAAATGAAATGTTCATGTACTCAGACATGTCATTGAGGTGATTCGTCAAGGTAGACTTTGTTCTGCCGACATTATTTACCAATTTGTTGCTTGAGGTGTGACCCATCATGACACCATACCTGGAAAATAAAAAGAACAAATTCTACAAAGAAAAATGGTGACATGCACCAAAAAAGAATGGTGAAACCTGAAATGCACCAAAAGAAGAATGGTGAAATACACCAAAGAATGGTGAAAACTGAAATGCACCAAAGAAGAATGGTGAAATGCACCAAAGAATGGTGAAATGAACCAAAGAGGAATGGTGAAATGCACCAAAGAAGAATGATGAAACATACCAAACAAGAACTGTGAAGAACATGACAGCACAACTGAGTTCCTTTCTCCTCAAGTCTCTGTTTGCATTGTATTTCTGATATGGAATGCCTCCAATGAAGCCATTGCTCCGAGCGATGACGACACATATGCCTATCCAGGGCAGGGCAAGTGCGAACGATAACCACATTACAAACCAAGCCATGGAGCCAGATATGTAGATCATTAGCTGTACAAACAAACACAAACCAAGCCATCAGGCCATACATGTAGCTCACTAGTAGCACAAGCAAACACAAGCCAAGCCATCAAGCCAGACATATAGCTCATTAGTTGCACAAACAAACACAAGCTAAGCCATCAAGCCAGACATATAGCTCATTAGTTACACAAACAAACACAAACTAAGCCATCAAGCCAGACATGTAGCACACTAGTAGCAGAAAAAACACAAGCAAAGCCATCAAGCCAGACATGTAGCTCACTAGTAGCACAAACAAACACAAACCAAGCCATCAAGCGAGACATGTGGCTCACTAGTAGCACAAACAAACATAAGCCAAGCCATCAAGCCAGACATATAGCTCATTAGTTGCACAAACAAACACAAGCCAAGCCATCAAGCCAGACATACAGCTCATTAGTTGCACAAACAAACACAAGCCAAGCATCAAGCTAGACATATAGCTCATTAGTTGCACAAACAAACACAAGCCAAGCCATCAAGCCAGACAGATAGCTCATTAGTAGCACAAACAAACACAAGCTAAGCCATCAAGCCAGACATATAGCTCATTAGTTGCACAAACAAACACAAGCCAAGCCATCAAGCCAGACAGATAGCTCATTAGTAGCACAAACAAACACAAGCTAAGCCATCAAGCCAGACATGTAGCTCATTAGTAGCACAAACAAACACAAGCAAAGCCATCAAGCCAGACATGTAGCTCACTAGTAGCACAAACAAACACAAACCAAGCCATCAAGCCAGACATGTGGCTCATTAGTTGCACAAACAAACACAAGCCAAGCCATCAAGCCAGACATATAGCTCATTAGTTGCACAAACAAACACAAGCCAAACATGTAGCTCATTAGTTGCACAAACAAACACAAGCCAAGCCATCAAATGAGATATGTTGCTCAATAGCTGGTCAAACAAACACAAACCAAGCAATAAAGCCAGACATGTAGCTCATTAATTGCACAAACAAACACAAACTAAGCCATCAAGCCAGATGTGAGGCTCAGTAGTTGCTCAAACTTACACAAACCACACAATAATTTGCCTCTTGCTTTCGCTTTTTTCTGCTCATACTGTATGAATGTTTTGAGTTGACTGTCTGTCAGACACCGCCACCGCCTCTCCTCCACCACCTCCTCTCCTCCACCACCTCCTCTCCTCCACTACCTCCTCTCCTCCACCACGACTTGTGGGACTTCATTTACAACTGTGTTATTTACAATTAACTTTTCTTCCAGAAGTCTGTTACATGTGATGTTTTGTATACATGCCGTGTATTCATGTTCATTATATGTATTGAGTTGGGCATGTAGCCCTCACCTTTGATGTCGTAGATTAGCAGTTTGATGCATTGTATATATTTTTACTGATTGTTTGTGTACTGCAACAGCTTTTTGTACACAATTCACTATATACATGCACTTCCTTGGTATGCTTGATATTCATACCAACTGGCAATAAAATATGCCCATTACCAACCTTATATATATATATATATGAGTCCATTGTCTCTTATTCCAACATCAAACAAGCTGCGGCCACAGTAACTCTACATATCAATCTGCACAATACAGGATAAGACATAATGGTTACTTTATCTTTGGAACAGGCACGGGAGATAAGATGAAATGAAAGGTCTTACCTCATTGAAGTTGTCATCATTTTCATCAATCTTCAGAGTGTTGGTTAGCAAAGCAGCCACGAGATCTGTCAATGTTGCAAGTTACAGATATAAGGTACATTACAACTGCAGAACTGTGAATGGGACACAACAGCCAGGAGCAAATGCTGCCCACTATGATGGAATGGCATCATAGGTGTAATTTATAAAAATGCAACAACTGATCTAATTTTTGATTTAAAAATAAACACATTTGGGTAACATTTAAATCATTTACACAACTAACACATGAAAGATTAGTCTAATATTTTGGATGGTTTCACGGTGGAAACTCATTTTCAATTTGTTTGGTGCACTACTGTTTTTGTTCATAGCTCATAATGAGCGTTGTCGAAACAAGTGGCATGCTAGCAAGTACAGGGTAGCTTCTTTGAAATACTGCAAAAACAAAATTGTTTCACACTATATTTTTTGTATGATACCAAGTTTGTTATTACATACTTACGACATATGCCAAACGTCACGTCGTAAAAAAATACAAAAAGTTGCGTTATCTTGATGACACTAACTCTTGTTCCCTCATCTTTTTGTATACAATGGTAACTTTATGAACAGTATCCAACCAACTGTGTATTAACATTAAAAAAATTGTAATGTGTCTATTAGCCCGTTATGGACGTGGCATCCGTTATGGATACAATAATACAGAGATGCCACGTCCGTAACATCAATTTAAGTTATTTTTGCATTACTCTGAATTACAAACCATAGCACGAACTTGCAAGGGTGAAACAACTCTGAAATTAATAATGTCACTTGGCTTCACTCAAAGATGACTACCATCCTTTTGTGGTATGTCTGTGTAAAAACGGTCTCACAAAGTTACACACCAGCACTGTCCAGCAGGAATATTGTGATTTAAACAGGTACATGTACTGGTATACAAGAAACTTTAACATCTTCTTGCATGGTTCAAGGTTTGTTATATAAATGTAACCTTTTGTGCTCAAAGATGAAGTGCAGCCTGTACACTGGGATAAAACACAAAATAATTGTACATTTTATGTACAAAGTGCTTGAGAATCAAATCAAAAGTATGTTATTGTCTGTCCTAAAACAATACCTATTAAAACAGAAAATTGTCTTTAGGCTCATCCGTTGACCATCCAATCAATTAGCTCTAAAAAAAGATATCAAAACACACAACATTATTGCATTGAACCCAAGCACTCCCAGAACATTAGAGAAGGGCACTAGTATGTCAATATCTGCACAGGCTGCATTTCAAAGAAGAGATCCAAACACCTGACTTCATTGGCAGAACTTTGTTTCCAATAGCATAGTTAATGACAAAACAACAACCATAGCATGAACTTGCAAGGGTGAAACAACTAAAGATTTGATTAGATGGGCAGGTCTTTTATTTCAAAAAATTATACATTGCCCCCTCTCTCTCTCTCTCTCTCTCTGCACTGATGACAATGATGAATGGTCAATGGACCAAAATGTCATGTACTGCACTTGCAAATGCTACCTTTCCTTGACATGTCAATATTCAGAGATCAGTATGACTTCATAGAAAAATACATTTTATATATATAATTATATATATATATATATACCAATATATATATCACAGTCTACCGTCTGTGATGTGACCAAGAATACATTTAAATTATAAATTCATGTTTTCTTTAATTTGTCATCGATAAGTTGAAAAGATTAGTGTCCCTCAAATTTGTGTTGTTCGTAATTTTATTATAATTTAATTAAGATTTGCAAATACTTTCATAACTCTTTCCTAACAATGCTTAGTTGGTGTTAAATTGTTAATTAAAACTTTAATTACTAGTTTTCTGTGTTTATATGAAACTTACTATCAACTGAATGTTCTAATTAATAATGTAGTAACATTATTTAACTAATATAGGCTGAATATGGACAATGTGTCATTGAACGATTTGCACGATGCCACCTCCATAATGCTCATGCCATGCCCATACTATTGCAGACAGCTCCAAAATTATTGACAATTAACTTAATCTAATCATACATTAATTATAACTATTGTTAAGCTTATTTAAAGTAAATATTTAGAAAATCAATCATCTGTAAGAGCAGTTTTGCACTTGTTTCACTAGGGTAAAAACAGGTTCCATAGCAAGCCACGTCCATACCGGTTTTTCGTTAATAAATAAAAAGTACAAATTAATTTGTTCCCAAAAAATTTATTCAATTCAAAATTAATGCCGAATGCAACCATACATTTTCGTATTTAATTAGTTTGGGATTATTTGTCGAGGAAAATAAGCTAGGCTTTGAAAAATGACATTACAAGGTATGTGTTTCCACCAAAATCATAAAATTGATGAACATGACATATAAACAGCTATTTTTGGCTCGGTTTCAAAATAGGCCTGTGTGACTTATTATCTATGGCAGGTCACAGATATACTATACATACTTCCTGGTAAATTCTGAGAATCGAACATATCGATGAACCCTGACGTGACATCGAGTATCAGCAGATCAACTGCAGTACTTTTGTTGATGTTGTTGGAATAGACCGTTCGCTGTGAGAATCGGCCCCATGTAATGTTGCTATGCTCATCGACACTGTTCTCTCCCCACAAGAATCTCTTTGGGTACACATTATGGATGCCGTCATATTTGTTACTCGCTACACCACCCAGTGCCACTATCAGCAGGAGTTGCTCTCTAGTAAGAAGCATCGAGTCAATCTTTCCTTTTGTCAACCTCGCCCGTCAGTCTACGAAACAGAAGATAACAATTAATGCCTAATGGTAAGTTCTTATGTGGTACGCTATTGGACTGTCCTTATGACTGGTCAGTGGTACGGTATTGGACTGTCCTTATGATTAATCAAAGTGGTATGCTATTGGACTGTCCTTATGATTGGTCAAAGTGGTATGGTATTGGACTGTCCTTATGATTGGTCAAAGTGGTACGCTATTGGACTGTCCTTATGATTGGTCAAAGTGGTGCGGTAGTGGACTGTCCTTATGATTGGTCAAAGTGGTACGGTACTGGACTGTCCTTATGATTGGTCAAAGTGGTGCGGTAGTGGACTGTCCTTATGATTGGTCAAAGTGGTACGGTACTGGACTGTCCTTATGATTGGTCAAAGTGGTACGGTATTGGACTGTCCTTATGGTTGGTCAAAGTGGTACGCTATTGGACTGTCCTTATGATTGGTCAAAGTGGTACGCTATTGGACTGTCCTTATGACTGGTCAAAGTGGTACGGTATTGGACTGTCCTTATGATTGGTCAAAGTGGTACACTATTGGACTGTCCTTGTGAATGGTCAAAGTGGTATGGTATTGGACTGTCCTTATGATTGGTCAAAGTGGTACGCTATTGGACTGTCTTTATGATTGATCAAAGTGGTACGCTGTTGGACTGTCCTTATGATTGGTCAAAGTGGTACGCTATTGGACTGTCCTTATGATTGGTCAAAGTGGTACAGTATTGGACTGTCCTTATGATTGGTCAAAGTGGTACGGTATTGGACTGTCCTTATGATTGGTCAAAGTGGTACTTATGATTGGTCTGGTACACTATTGGACTGTCCTTGTGAATGGTCAAAGTGGTATGGTATTGGACTGTCCTTATGATTGGTCAAAGTGGTACGCTGTTGGACTGTCCTTGTGAATGGTCAAAGTGGTACGGTATTGGACTGTCCTTATGATTGGTCAAAGTGGTACACTATTGGACTGTCCTTGTGAATGGTCAAAGTGGTACGGTATTGGACTGTCCTTATGATTGGTCAAAGTGGTACACTATTGGACTGTCCTTGTGAATGGTCAAAGTGGTATGGTATTGGACTGTCCTTATGATTGGTCAAAGTGGTACGGTATTGGACTGTCCTTATGATTGGTCAAAGTGGTACACTATTGGACTGTCCTTGTGAATGGTCAAAGTGGTATGGTATTGGACTGTCCTTATGATTGGTCAAAGTGGTACGCTATTGGACTGTCCTTATGATTGATCAAAGTGGTACGCTGTTGGACTGTCCTTATGATTGGTCAAAGTGGTACGCTATTGGACTGTCCTTATGATTGGTCAAAGTGGTACAGTATTGGACTGTCCTTATGATTGGTCAAAGTGGTACGGTATTGGACTGTCCTTATGACTGGTCAAAGTGGTACGGTATTGGACTGTCCTTATGATTGGTCAAAGTGGTACGGTATTGGACTGTCCTTATGATTGGTTAAAGTGGTACGGTATTGGACTGTCCTTATGATTGGTCAAAGTGGTACAGTATTGGACTGTCCTTATGATTGGTCAAAGTGGTACGGTACTGGACTGTCCTTATGATTGGTCAAAGTGGTACGGTATTGGACTGTCTTTATGATTGGTCAAAGTGGTACGGTATTGGACTGTCCTTATGATTGGTCAAAGTGGTACGGTACTGGACTGTCCTTATGATTGGTCAAAGTGGTACGGTATTGGACTGTCTTTATGATTGGTCATAGTGGTACGGTATTGGACTGTCCTTATGACTGGTCAAAGTGGTATGCTATTGGACAGTCCTTATGATTGGTCAAAGTGGTACGGTATTGGACTGTCCTTATGATTGGTCAAAGTGGTACGGTATTGGACTGTCCTTATGACTGGTCAAAGTGGTACGGGTTGGACTGTCCTTATGACTGGTCAAAGTGGTACGCTATTGGACTGTCCTTATGATTGGTCAAAGTGGTACGCTATTGGACTGTCCTTATGATTGGTCAAAGTGGTACGGTATTGGACTGTCCTTATGACTGGTAAAAGTGGTACAGTATTGGACTGTCCTTATGATTGGTCAAAGTGGTACAGTATTGGACTGTCCTTATGACTGGTCAAAGTGGTACAGTATTGGACTGTCCTTATGATTGGTCAAAGTGGTACGGTATTGGACTGTCCTTATGACTGGTCAAAGTGGTACGGTATTGGACTGTCCTTATGACTGGTCAAAGTGGTACGCTATTGGACTGTCCTTATGATTGGTCAAAGTGGTACGCTATTGGACTGTCCTTATGATTGGTCAAAGTGGTACGCTATTGGACTGTCCTTATGACTGGTCAAAGTGGTACGGTATTGGACTGTCCTTATGATTGGTCAAAGTGGTACGGTATTGGACTGTCCTTATGATTGGTCAAAGTGGTACAGTATTGGACTGTCCTTATGATTGGTCAAAGTGGTACAGTATTGGACTGTCCTTATGACTGGTCAAAGTGGTACGGTATTGGACTGTCCTTATGATTGGTCAAAGTGGTACAGTATTGGACTGTCCTTATGATTGGTCAAAGTACGGTATTGGACTGTCCGGTATTGGACTGTCTGGTCTTATTGGACTGTCCTTATGATTGGTCAAAGTGGTACAGTATTGGACTGTCCTTATGATTGGTCAAAGTGGTACGGTATTGGACTGTCCTTATGACTGGTCAAAGTGGTACGGTATTGGACTGTCCTTATGACTGGTCAAAGTGGTACGCTATTGGACTGTCCTTATGATTGGTCAAAGTGGTACGCTATTGGACTGTCCTTATGATTGGTCAAAGTGGTACGGTATTGGACTGTCCTTATGACTGGTCAAAGTGGTACAGTATTGGACTGTCCTTATGATTGGTCAAAGTGGTACGCTATTGGACTGTCCTTATGATTGGTCAAAGTGGTATGCTATTGGACTGTCCTTATGATTGGTCAAAGTGGTACGCTATTGGACTGTCCTTATGACTGGTCAAAGTGGTACGGTATTGGACTGTCCTTATGATTGGTCAAAGTGGTACGGTATTGGACTGTCCTTATGATTGGTCAAAGTGGTACAGTATTGGACTGTCCTTATGATTGGTCAAAGTGGTACGCTATTGGACTGTCCTTATGATTGGTCAAAGTGGTACGGTATTGGACTGTCCTTATGACTGGTCAAAGTGGTACGGTATTGGACTGTCCTTATGATTGGTCAAAGTGGTACGGTATTGGACTGTCCTTATGATTGGTCAAAGTGGTACGGTATTGGACTGTCCTTATGATTGGTCAAAGTGGTACAGTATTGGACTGTCCTTATGACTGGTCAAAGTGGTAAATTGGACTGGTACAGTATTGGACTGTCCTTATGATTGGTCAAAGTGGTACGGTATTGGACTGTCCTTATGACTGGTCAAAGTGGTACGGTATTGGACTGTCCTTATGACTGGTCAAAGTGGTACGCTATTGGACTGTCCTTATGATTGGTCAAAGTGGTACGCTATTGGACTGTCCTTATGATTGGTCAAAGTGGTACGGTATTGGACTGTCCTTATGACTGGTCAAAGTGGTACAGTATTGGACTGTCCTTATGATTGGTCAAAGTGGTACAGTATTGGACTGTCCTTATGACTGGTCAAAGTGGTACAGTATTGGACTGTCCTTATGATTGGTCAAAGTGGTACGGTATTGGACTGTCCTTATGACTGGTCAAAGTGGTACGGTATTGGACTGTCCTTATGACTGGTCAAAGTGGTACGCTATTGGACTGTCCTTATGATTGGTCAAAGTGGTACGCTATTGGACTGTCCTTATGATTGGTCAAAGTGGTACGCTATTGGACTGTCCTTATGACTGGTCAAAGTGGTACGGTATTGGACTGTCCTTATGATTGGTCAAAGTGGTACGGTATTGGACTGTCCTTATGATTGGTCAAAGTGGTACAGTATTGGACTGTCCTTATGATTGGTCAAAGTGGTACAGTATTGGACTGTCCTTATGACTGGTCAAAGTGGTACAGTATTGGACTGTCCTTATGATTGGTCAAAGTGGTACGGTATTGGACTGTCCTTATGACTGGTCAAAGTGGTACGCTATTGGACTGTCCTTATGATTGGTCAAAGTGGTACGGTATTGGACTGTCCTTGTGATTGGTCAAAGTGGTACAGTATTGGACTGTCCTTATGATTGGTCAAAGTGGTACGGTATTGGACTGTCCTTATGATTGGTCAAAGTGGTACAGTATTGGACTGTCCTTATGATTGGTCAAAGTGGTACAGTATTGGACTGTCCTTATGATTGGTCAAAGTGGTTTATAATTACATTTCACACCCTGGCTTACTTATGTCATCCACTTAACGAGGTGACATAATGAGTTGTTTCCACTGTTTTCTGTCTGACACCCTGGTAGTCCTGTTAAATTGAAAACCATCTCGACTTCTCTGGGAAGTATTCAGCCATGCTCCAATGACTGTGCAAATACTAATCATACGTTTATGTCCACCACTGTCTGTAGCCAGCATTCATTCTTACATGTGAGTGCAAGAACTTGCCCGAGGTTCGAAACAGCAGCAAGAAGATTGTAACCTGGAGTCCAGCCCACGAGATGTTGTGGTTGGATCTTGGTTGCACGTATGTCATGTGGTTTCTATATACATGGCCTAGTATGCGGTGTTCTACATAACTGCAGGCCTGACGTCCGTGAATCTTCTATTGTGCTAGCACAGTTTTTGGACATATCTGCTGATCCTGTTATAATTTTGTTACAGTGGCAGAGAACAAACATGAATTACTAATACAAGAGAAATGCTGCAAGAGTTGTCATAGAAGCAAGATCAATAAAAATCGCGTGGTTGAACACCAGAAAGAGGAGTTGATCACAGTGTTTGGATTGTAAGAGATAAAGCTTTGTGAAAACTGGTGGATTGGTTACCAATGAATGATGTGCGTTTATATGTAGAAGTGTGGCGAAGTATGTGCATAGAAGACAATGTGAATGCATGGGGGATGCAGAGGGGTCACCACAGACATGAGTAGGCCTATATGTATCTAACAAGTTAAAAGGAACACTCTTGAAAAGTCATGTCTCTTTCAGTATTAGTTATACATGTACACCTGTTAATTATGAATCAATACAGATATGTAACAAGTGAAAATTTGATGTGTGCATAATAGATATGGGGTCTTTCTCAATATGAACATACTTTTAAGGGGTGGTGTACAGGCTAGTATTATGATGAATTACAAGAGGGTGAGGATCTCAAAAAAATTAGCGCAACATAAGTTATGGATGGCCCTATAAATAGGTAAGTTTATAATTACTTCCTTTAAATTTAAAGTCATCCCTCATGCTAAAACATGATGCCCTAAAATTATAACAAATGATATAGTTACATATAAAGCCTTAACGTAATTGGTAGCGACCAACTGTCAATTGACAATGCCAATTGGTAATGTCAAATAAAAAACGTAAAACAACCATGCATTGACCCAGAGTCCGGATCAAGAGTGCAAGACCAAGATCACTCCAAGATTGTGAACATGTCAACAGATGAGTCATGACACGAGCGTACACGAAACCTGGACACCTTGTCGATTTGGCGACTTTCGTATATCGTATTTATTTTTAAATTTGATAAAGTAGACATATTGAAGATTTGGAGACAAAACATGGGAGATCTTAATATGGTTATTCCTGTCAGTGAGAGGGTTTTGAAATTACATTTGGTACATAGAATACATAAACTGTCATGTGTAATGTAAATTCATCAGCTGTGAAAGCATGGTTTAATAGTTTTCTTGTTGTTTAAGTTGATCATATTTGTTTACTTGTGTTGTGCGTAGAAAATAATATTGTTATTGATGACGAAATAGAAAAAGATGGCTTTGCAATGGTATCTAGTTTGTTTTTGTGGGATCATTAATAATATAAATGCGGACTTAGAAAATGTGTTTCGCGGGTATCGCTTATATTTGTTATAATTGGGTACCTGTTGAATAGCTAATAACGTGTTTATATTAATTTCATCACCTTATTGAGAATACTTCATATCTAGCTTGACAAGTAATACATGCTCAAACACATCTAACAACATATTTTGATTTACAATTTTGTTTCTGACTTAACCATAACAGAATTAATATAACATGTTCTTAACAGTCCCACCAGCAGACACAGAATAGCTGGTTAACAAATATTTTGTTTCTGACTTAACCATAACACAATTAACATAACATGTTCTTAACAGTCCCACCAGCATACACAGAATACCTGGTTAACAAATATTTTGTTTCCGACTTAACCATAACACAATTAACATAACATGTTCTTAACAGTCCCGCCAGCATACACAGAATAGCTGGTTAACAAATATTTTGTTTTAACGCTAAGTGTTGGGTGTACTAGCACTGAAACCACAACAACATTCTGGAAATAAGTCTTGGCACAACAGTTATAAAAACGTATGCGTTTCGCCTTTCGCGTTGATCCATTTCTTGCAGAATAGTTGGTACAATTCATTCAATTATCATGTAATTAACTTATGATTGACCATTTAATGATAACAATGTGCTATCTATATCATTTTGCCACAAACATTATACATTTAACACAACTGGCGCCTCAAGAATAACAACATTTATTGTTCAAATGTATCATCATAATCGATAATTGTTGTGGCTAGAATGTCCTACACACTGCCGACAAAGGTTTGTGATGTTACTTGGTATAACATTTCCCATCCTTTTTATCCCGCTTTCCCTATTTGAACTAGTCTCGTGCTGGTGTCTTTAACAAAGATGGCGTCCTTTATCTTCTCTACGTACCATTTGTTACAATGCTTTACAGGAATAAAGTCATCATCTATATACATAACTTTTTGTGCGTATTTGATGATCTTTCACATATGGGGTGAACAGTAGCAGGATCATCAGTAATATCGCTTTACGTGAAATCATCAGTGGTGGTTGTGTCATTAGTGGTGGCTGTCTTGTTACTTGTGGCTGTGTCAGCAGTGAAGCTGCATCAGCTGTATCAGTATGAACCCTTGAAAATTATGATATGTGTTGCAGTCCTGCCCGGACAAAAGCTGGGACGTATTTGGCATAGTAACATCCAGACAAGCAAGATATGTTTTGCATGTACATTTGGCCTCATCTTAGGACCAAAGCGTGAGCGGTCATGAGACTGTTGAAGTGTGGTGGTGTTCCATGAACTGATGATGGCACAACTGGCTTTGACTGAGATGGAGAATGCAAGGACAACCGTCATCTTGGTTTCCTGTGTAACGAAGTGATTGTAGGTTTTGTCCCACAATACGACTCCTTTCTTCATTGCAGTTTCCACTAACTTTTTATAGCACGGCACACATCTTTTCAGGTCCTTTTCCATCGCCCGTTTCCAGCCATTGCCTTGAGTGTTCACCAACGTACGCGACATCAGGGGTAGAACTACCCACTAGTCCGCTAGTCCGTACACTAGTAAAGATTACGGCGGACTAGTAAATCCGCCTACCAACTAGTCCGGCTGTCTAGTAAAAATCAGCATGTTGCATGATGCCACCATCCGTACCATTGACAAACTAATTCTTTACGTAATGAGGCGACAGTGAAAAGTAAAACAGTGCTGTTGATTGGCTGTTGTGTGACATCGAATTCTGAAATGACAGTTATGTTTGGTTTAGCGTATCTGGTAGAGGGGTAGGGCTAATGAGTGCAATTGGTGGTCATTTTCAAATGCACGGTTTTCGAATACGGTTTACATCTACATTGCTTTATTAGTCTACGTTTATGCACGATGTATCATTACTTGACTGGGGTTGCAAAACCAGCAGAAAAACGCAAGCTGGAAAAACACTGCAACTGCCCACCGAGCCATTCAAGTGCTGAAAACGGCCACCATGGACCGTCTGATGCATTTGTTGCAATTTAAATTTGTGTTGTTTTGATATTTTCAGGACTAGTAAACCTTTTGGCGGACTAGTAAACTTTTGTCTTTACTAGTCCTGCTGTCCAGTAAAATAAATGCTGAAGTTCTACCCCTGCGACATCATCAGTGAATTTGTTTTAGAACAAATCCACAGCAGAGCTCACCTCTATGAGCTTCATGTTCTTGGTATATTTCCATGCTATTGCATGTCAGTTCTCATCGTTGGTGAAAGTTTGCGTTATTAACAATACAAAGCAAGAATAATTTTTTGGTGAAATAATTGATACCCCACGAAACGCATTGATATTGCATGAAAGAGAATACATTGGCAACACATGCTGCTGTAAATGTACAATTTATGGTGACATGCATTAATGAGGTCAGTACATTATGTTTTATGAAAAACACATCTTAATATTTAGTATATGTCCGACAAAAAAATCATTATAACTAAACCCACTATTGTGTTAAATGTCAAGACACAATGAAATAACAACTCGATATGTAGTTTTAGTCAAAACTATGTTTCCAAACAAAAACACATATTCAACGTTACCAAGCGAAACACATAGTTAAGATTGGCTTATTCTACACAACACAACATGCATAAAGTTATGCACCAATCAAGCGTACTCATTTAACATCCATTTCCACAGTAAATTGTATGCAACACTGTCAAATTCATTATCATGCAATATCTATAGCACACCCTGATATTAATTTCTCAAAAACTGTTTCATAAATTATATCTCTAAAAATATAAAACTTATATTTAAATCTCAGTAATGTCAGTTATAATGGCCTTGCATACCCGTATCGATCTGAATTAAGCTCCGGGTTTTACTGTTACGTGACATTAGTGTGTTATTTCATGTCAAGACAAACTGCGTTTTGCATGGTATTGTATTCGTGGGTATCAATTGTCAAGTTAAGTCGGTGTATCTCATCCGGATTTGTAGTGGGGAGCATTTATTTTTGATCACATGTAAGCTAACCTAAATGCAATATGTATGTCAAATATATATTACTAATGTATATGTGACCGAGTTATTTGCAATTACAAGGCTTTCGCATGGTATCGCATTTTCTTACCATTTTCATGTTTTTTCAGAGAAAGATGATCTCGACAAAATTTTACTGGGATCAATCATTCATGCATGCATATGTAATCTATTTTAAGGCTTGCATGTAATATTTAATACTGGAAACAAACAGGTTTATTTCTCAGTTTAATGCACACAGAAAGTTGCATTTTGCATCTTATCGGTTAAATAATAGTTAAACGAAAATAATTCTCAAAAATTAGCTATTCATGCTAGAGCAACCATTTTTTACATAGTGTTTGCCCATATTTACTATACATCATATGGTTTATTAGTTGTGCACATCCTTTGAATTATGTTTGAATACTGGGCCTTTTAATTAAATAAGACAAATGTGTCCAGGTTTCATGAGAATCGACTATATACTCATGACCGCATAACAATATACACAGCGTAGATATCAACTAGAATGGCTACGATGCCTAGAGACCACGTCAACAGCCGGAGTCATACACACGGGCCCTATTCAGGGCCGGCTCTGAGCAATATGTCATTTAACGTGGAAGGACTATTAGCACCAAACAACAACTTATTGCAGACCTAAGCAACAAGCACAAGTGTGATATTGTGTGTTTACAAGAGACTCACCGGGGGCCTGCCAACATACGACCCCCTACACCCAATATGAACATGGCCACTGAGAGGCCTCATGAACAATATGGCAGTGCCATATTCGCTAAGAGTGGCACAATCGTAAATGCCATGTCCTTATTAACCATCAACATTTAAATTTTCACAGTAGACCTAAATGGAATTTCCGTAACATCGATCTACAATCCACCAGGTGAACCGTTTTCCATTGATCAACCACCAACCCCTGCAGGAAATCAACCACGGGTGATCATCGGAGACTTCAACAGTCATAGTGCACAGTGGGGTTATAATATAACAAATACTGACGGTGAACTGGTAGAAAATTGGGCAGAGACTCACTGTCTCAGTCTAATTAACTACCCTAAACTTCCCAGCTCTTTCAACAGTGGCCGATGGCAGAGACGTTACAACCCAGATCTCATCTTTGTTACCAGCCGGATGGCTGGATGCTGCAACAAGACTGTGATGGACCCAGTCCCACCATCGACCTATTGGTCTACAAATGAATGCAGTGGTCACCCCATAAACCGTGTCATTCCATCGAAGGTTCAACCTCAAAAAGGCATAGTGGCAAGGTTATGAGCAACAACTAGATGCAGCCACTAAACACAAACCGCTGACTACAGAAAACTACAGCCAGTTCGTAGATGCCGTATGAAGAACATGGATGTAGGAGAAACTACGTCCCCGGTCTGACGCCCGAGTCAGCTGAAATACATGAACAATACAAACATAAATACAGATCCATTTGCGGAGGACACCATCGAGGCAGGAGAAGAACTGATGAACATCATCTCCGAGAAATGCTGTAAATCATGACAGACTATGATTGAATCAACAGATATGACACACGACAGCAAGAAGGCCTGGGCAACGATACGAAAACTCAGCAATGACCCTCGAAAGACAAAGCAACACTACAGCACAAGCAAACCAAGTAGCTCACCAACTGCTGCTAAATGGACACACGCCAAACAAACAACACAAAGTACATCTCGATCGACAACGATATTCCGATGACCCGGGGTTTACAAGTCCATTCAATGCAGCCAAAGTAGATACTAGCATCAATGCATTGAAGAACAACAAAGCAGCAGGCCAACACGACATCCAAACAGAACTTATCAAACAATTTGGACCAAAGAACAGGGAATGGTTGCTGCACTTTTTCAACAACTGCATCACCAACAACAAAATTCCCAAGCTTTGGCTAAAGGCAAAGGTAGTGGCAATCCTGAAACCAGGGAATGACTCATCTGATGCTAAGAGCCTTAGACCCATCTCCTTGCTGTGCCATACCTCCAAACTTTTTGAACAACTGATCCTGAACAGGCTCGCCCAACATATTGACGGGAAAATCATTCCTGAACAGGATGGCTTCCGTCCAGGGAAGTTGTGCACGGGTCAGGTGCTTAACCTGACAGAACACAATATTAAAGATGGTTTCAAAAAAGGTACAGTTACAGGAGCTGTCTTTGTAGACCTATCGGCATTGTATGACACTATAAATCACCGGCGTCTCCTTGTTAAAGTGTTAGAGATAACTGTTGACCTCCACCAGACTGACATAATACGCAATATGCTTGAATGGAATGAAGAGCAGATGGCGAAGACAAGGAAACGGGCTTCCCCAGGGAAGCTTACTGGCACCAATGCTGTTCAACATATATACAAATGACCAACAAATCCACCATGAAACTCGCAGATTCATCTATGTAGATGAGCTATGTATAAAACATCCCAAGACAAAAACTTTCACAACATCGAAATGACACTCACATCAGCACTGGGAAACATGACAACACATTACAAAGTGAACCAACTACGTGCAAATCCATCCAAGACCCAGGTGTGTGCCTTCCATCTGAACAGAGATGCAAAACATCAACTAAATGTTACATAGAATGACAATGACATCAAACTTGCGAACACAGCAACAACAGTGAATCTTGGCATCCACTTAGACAGAACACTATCGTACAAAACGCACAGCTATAAAATGAAACAGAAGGTATATGCACGGAACAACATCATCCGCAAACTTGCAAACTCGAAATGGGGAAGGAAAGCACCGACCCTAAGTTCCAGTGGCCTAGTTCTCGGCCATTCCATCACCGAGTACGCATGTGCTGTGTAGGCGAGATCAACACACACAAACAAGGTCAACCCGGCCCTACCCCTTGGCAAAAAAAAACTATAAATTTTCTATAGAAAACTACAGGATTTTTGCGCATAGTTTTTATAGAAAACTATAGGAAATTTTCTATAGAAAACTACAGGATTTTTTGCGCATAGTTTTCTGTAGAAAACTATAGGAAATTTTCTATAGAAAACTACAGGATTTTTGCGCATAGTTTTTTGTAGAAAACTATAGGAAATTTTCTATAGAAAACTACAGGATTTTTGCGCATAGTTTTCTGTAGAAAACTATAGGAAATTTTCTATAGAAAACTACAGGATTTTTGCGTTTTCTATAGAAAACTATAGGAAATTTTCTATAGAAAACTACAGGATTTTAGCGTTTTCTATAGAAAACTATAGGAAATTTTCTATAGAAAACTACAGGATTTTTGCGTTTTCTATAGAAAATTATAGGAAATGTTCTATAGAAAACTACAGGATTGTTGCGTTTTCTATAGAAAACTATAGGAAATGTTCTATAGAAAACTACAGGATTTTTGCGTTTTCTATAGAAAACTATAGGAAATGTTCTATAGAAAACTACAGGATTTTTGCGTTTTCTATAGAAAACTATAGGAAATCTTCTATAGAAAACTACAGGATTTTTGCGTTTTCAAAAGAAAACGATAGGAAATTTTCTATAGAAAACTACAGGATTGTTGCGTTTTCTATAGAAAACTACAGGATTTTTGCAGTTTTCTGTAGAAAAATATAGGAAATGTTCTATAGAAAACTACAGGATTTTTGCGGTTTTCTACAGAAAACTACAGGACATTTTCTATAGTTTTTGTTATAGAATATTCTATAGGACATTTTCTATAGAAAACTATAGGAAATATCCTATAGTATTTTCTATGGAATATTTCCTATAAGAAATACCCTATAGGCTATATCCTGTAAAAAATATTCTGTATGACATACTCATTAACAGACGTGCACATTAATCTTCAAATATTTGTATTATATTATATATTCAAATACATTAATCATATAGGCAATCTACAGTAATATCCAAGCATATTGAATGACCAAATAAAACAAATACAAAATAAAGTCTATTGAGCATACATGTACATAAATGCAAGCAATGCTAATAATGACACCAATCATTTCTCAAATCCTTATGTATACATTATAATACATTATGAACAATTAAGTATATGATAAATACAAAAAAAGACTATTGAGCATACATGTCAAGAAATTAATCCTTAAATACTCGTGAACAGTAATGAGCCATTATCTGAAATAGCACAGACTACATGTCACAATGACATTCACAACAGGGATAGCAAGACAAATATTGTTGGAAACATTAAATATATTACTACTAAAATACACATCAATTAACATCCATGTAGGAAACAAATTAAACATGGTAATACACTTTTTTCTTACATAGGCATTGGAACCTGCCGGGGGGCTTAGTTCCTAATAGTTGTGGATTAGGAGCTTAGCTCCCCAACATTTAGGAAGGGGTGTGCAGTTTGTGGTGTATGGGGGCTGGAGATAGGATTACCCCTAAATATTGCGGAATGGGGGTGCTTATTTAGGTTTTCAGAGTGCCATAAGGTGGTTTTTTTCAGCGAGCCTCAAGGGGGTGCAGATCGAGATGTCTGGAGAACCTCAAGGTGGGTTTTTTTGGAACGCCCCCTTCCCTGTTCCAATGCCAGTGACTTAATATACACTGTACTCGGGTATACTACCATGGTATTTTTAAACAGGTACAACATGGTATTTTCATACATGGTACAAACACCAAAGATTGCCAGTCAGTAAGCGACATCTCATGTCATTTTTGTACATCGCATCGTCAAATTATGTTGATAAACAACATATCTCAATATAAGATTTGCCATTATTTTTGCTATTGGCGGTTTTGTAAAAAGAATTCTGAAAAGTACCTTTAATACATATTTGTATTGAAATATATACTTTTTTATTTTATCATATTTTAACCCTTCAAGATTATTTGTATTTAAATACATGTCAATGAATTTGACCCATATCTGCTGGTATACTACCACGGTATTTTGAAACAGGTACAACATGGTATTCCATTTGATATTGACAGAGAGCAAGGAAAACATGTGGTAGAAAGAGAAAACCAAAATCACTTGGCATGATAGTGTCAAGAGGGTAGGGGTGAACAGTTGATACCAGGGGTAGTGACTCTAAGCAAGATGGGTTGTTTATCAACACTTCTAGAATGTTAGATTGGAAACTGTTGTTGGGTCAGTCATTCTGACTGAACATAATTGGCATGGTTGAATGATTTTCTTCCATTACTTGGAACGCGGCGTACCACACTGTATTTATACACTCATGCATTATTACCAGTGCATAACAATAGTATATATATAGGAAGGGTTTAAGGGTAAAATACAATAAACGTCATGCGGCTCTGGTGACATATTTGCCTAGGCAAAATTGCAGAATTGAAATGTACAGTAGAACCTGTCTTGAGTGACCGCCACTTCAGCCTAGCAAAAGTGGTCTTTCAAGACGGGTGGTCGCCCATGACAGGTCAATAAACATTGAAAATATGGTCAATTTCAAGAGGAACCGAGAAAGCAGGTGGTTATCCAAGACCAGTTCTACTATAAAAAAAAATTGTTTGGGTCTAGATATCGGTCATTATGACTATTGCGCTTTGCCCAGAAACCTTACACATGTACCATATTTATTGGTCAAATAAATTGATTCCGAGTTCTGTATTGCAATATATACATTATAATTGTACAGAGTATGTTATCATAATATTCAATAATTCAGAATGCATACACACAAACACTATACCACTTATATTGGTATCAGTGCTGTCAGAATGGACAAATCTTGCTTTTGGACATCAGTGATGACACCAACCTGAAATAAATGGAACAGAACACAATAAAATTACAATATGTGTGGCTTATATTATACATCATAAATCTAAAAACTGGAACATTTTGACAAATACTTAATATTCAGCAAAGTCCTATTACAATGTTGCACTGTGGTTTTATCTCATAGTATCCTCATCTACATGCCCAACAGGTAGTAAGTCCACTACAGGATGGACTCAAATTAGCTAATTTATCCCATGTGTGGGATCTTTTACTTCCTCTGGCAGATAACAGTTAGAAGGGAGCAATGGCCTAGTGTATTTTCCAAGAGAACAAAATGTCCCAAGTTTTTTTAAACTGTGGCCGATAGTTGGATTTGAGTCCAGTCCCCTCGACCGGTGCTTTACCACTTTGCCACCGGTTCCCATTATCGGCAGTAGTTGGTACCCATATAATTTTGGAACAAGTAGGTCTAGTACTGTGACAGTAATCTACCTTTATATATATCACTATTATCAGGATTAGTAACACTAACAAACAGACAACTAAATTGTTAATATTGTTATTATGAATCAAAATAAATAGTTGTTTAAATCATTGGCATTGCCATTAGGCATTACATACATTAGTATAGACTTGATGTTTATATCTAAAAATGTTAATTATACCTACGGCTACACTAGTCCCTAGTTGGCTATGGCCTATGCATCACAAAAAAGGTTAAAAAAATTGAACTTGAAACACACACATATTTGCATTCTATTGTCATTTAATTTAGGGTATTTTTTAACAGTCTGAGTTGCATTTTACTTGTTTTTATTATTCATTCACGTGGCCATGGCAATGCAGTTGGTTACTTGGTACGTACAACGAAATGAGCGACAATTGAGGCAAATCTACTCTAGTAGGTCGAGGCCACTTTACCATCTGGCTAAATGTAAAATAATTGATAAGAAGATAATGCTCGGTGTGTACCTCAAACAATAATTGACATACACAAACAATATGGAGTGATGGAATGATCGATTTGGTATAGAAGAAAACGAGGGAAAATCGTTGCATCGATGCAGGTTGGAATTGGCGGTTACGCAAACGGCTGTCTGTCTATAACTATTTCGTAATATTGTTAACAGTATTTTACTCTGTGGATCAAATAGTTATAAAAACAACACACAGCAATCTTTGGCAACGTCCTACCGTTTGTCTCGTGGCATGAATGGCCGAAATGTCTCCATTATAATGACTCTGTCCGCAATCTACCGACTTTGCGCTAGGCCGTCTGGCCTTCTTCTGTTTGAAATTAAACGTTACGCGCCGAAATGACTCACGGGTAATAACATTATGGGATGTGGTAGCAGCGCTGCCGGATTCATAACAATATATGCTTAGCTAAATGTTTCGGTATAAAATAATACAGTAGCATCGTTTTAGTTTACAACATACTGACATATATATTTATATGTAACATCCACCACATGTATACATAAAAAAAAAAAATACATACATGTTTCTAAAACAGTGGTTAAAAGTTTCCACAGAATTCTATAGAATATTCTATAGTTTTCTGTAAAATCCTACAGAAATCTATACGTTCTCTAAAAACTATAGAATTCTATAGAATATTCTATAGTTTTACAGATTCCTACAAAAAAACCTATAGGTTGTCTTAAACTATAGGATTCTATAGAATATCCTATAGTTTTCTGTATATTCCTACAAAAAACCTACAGGTTGCCTAAAAACTATAGGATTCTATAGAATATTCTATAGTTTTCTATAGAATCCTACAGAAAACTATAGGTTCTTTAAAAACTATAGCATATTCTATAGAATTCTAAAAAATATTCTATAGAATTATGTAGGAAATTAAGATTTCCATAGCCAATTTATAGTTTTCTATATAATACTATAGAATACTATAGAAAAACTATAGAATACTATATAATACTATAGAATACTACAGAATACTATAGGAAATTTATAGTTTTCTATAGAATTTTTTGCTAAGGGACATGATTGCTGCCGAATCATAGCAGGTTGCCTGAAACCAACCAACACTGACAGCATACACCTGCCGGCTGGCATAGCACCACCGGACAACAGGCGGACTGTTGCTAGCAACACAGAAAGAACAAGACAAGAAACTGACATAAAACATCAACTACACAACCACGTGCCTGCTATGCGCCGATTGAAGTCACAGAAAGGCTTCTTGTCAATCATGAACAACACGACACGGCTCAACTCATCGCCCAGCAGCACCAGACTGAACAGATGGGAAACGCGACTGCAAGAAACACCAGCAGTCATCAAAATGGGATTACGACCAGCTGAATCCCTACCAGCAGGGTCTGACCAACCATGGCTGTGCTGGCGATCACTCAATCGCCTGCACACTGGAGTCGGTCGTGCAAAGACAACCATGACGAAATGGGGCTACATTGATGAGACGCAGTCAACATAATCACAATGTGACTGGGGAACAGTCAACAGACAATCAATGCCTGGCAATGCCCCACCAACTTTGCTGCCGACTGTTGGACGATTCGTGTACACACGAAGACCTGGCCGTCGTCACGAACCGAGCTAAGAGATGCGCCAAGAAATTGCAACACATAGTGTGAGGAATACGACAAGAAGAAACGCACGGTTTTTGATGTTGTAGGCATCTTTTACGATATCTGGATTTTGCCGGTCTATTTTCGTAGCCGCGACGTAGGTATACACCTTCACAAGTTTCAGTCTTCACTCAAATTTCAAAACAACTTTAATAAATTGTAAGTATGTCTCTGCGACATCGAACACCTGTATGTGTTACAGATTTAGAATATGGCTATATTATGGTAGAATTTGTTCAGATTGTTGTTAAATCTGTATACAACATTCTCACGACCGGAAAATTTGTGCCGGGTCAAAAATCGTGTCGCCGAAATCTCGCGAAAATATAATACCGAGGCACTTTTGAAATGCAATGCTAAATACGTACCGTTGCCGTCTTACTTTAATTGGTTAAGGTTACATTAATGCTTGATACCTTGCATATAACTATTCCGGCATTGTTGTTGGTATAATCAAGTTTTTTAACTATATATTATGATTTATACAAATACACATATTAAACCACCAAAAATCGTCTGCTCGGCGTGCCGTTCGTAGCCTCGTTACCAGTGAATGTGCCCCGCTAAAGAATTTCCATCGGAGACGCCCTTCTAAATTAAAATATGGTAATTGTCAGATACAAATAATCCTAGTACATATTCAACCATTCAATGTATTATTTATTGCAATGCGCGTGTTGCAAATCATATTTTACAACGAGTTGTTGAGGCTATTACTGAAGCGCATGATGAACTTGAAGTAAACGACTCGAAAGGTGAAGGCCGAAGCCAACGTAGCAGGAAATACTTTCGGACGACAGGATTCTTGAAGATATCTTGGGCTTGGTGGTTGGTTTCATGTATGTGATTTGTAACATAATATGATTATGGAAAACATAAAAAACAAACTTCAACCAGATAAATTTAGACTACATGTCAATCAATTTTATATTATTATTAGTTAGTAAGTTGCAAGATATGGCGTTTTTGTACAAAGTCAAAACCCAGAAAAAAACTTGTGCAAAGTCAATATTCTAAATCACAACACTTATTTTCTTTCAATAGAACTAATCCACAAACTCAAGTACTATGGCATTACATTTACAGGCCCAATGTCATCGTGGATAGAAAGCTTCCTTACAGTAGGGTGGTCGGACCAAAATGTTGTTTCGTAAAAAAAAATGTTTTCTCATTTTTCCCTGATAGTAGTCACTATAAGAAGTACAACGGTAGTTGTTTCATGTATCTAAGTGAAATATTAAAACAACTACAGCTTGGTAAAGTTTCGAATTTCATGACATTTTCTGACGGTTTTCTGACAGATCTAATTTTGCTTATAAATCACAAGAATTTTTTTTTATTATTTTCCCCTGATAATAGTCACTAATAGAAGTGCAATGGTGCTTGTTTCATGTACATCAATGAAATATTAAAGAAACTGCAGTTTTGTAAAATTTCTAATTTCATGTTTTTTCCGACAATTTTCCGTTAGATTTGATTTTGCATATAAATCACAAGGACAATTTTTTTTCTTTTTTTTCCCACATAGTGGTCACTATAAGAAGTACAATGCTATTCATTTCATGTAGCTAAGTACAACATTAAGAAAACTACAGTTTTGCAAAGTTCAAAATTTCATGAATTTTTCCAAATATTTTCTGACGGATCTGATTGTGTACATAATTCACAAGAAAATTACTTTTTATCATCTTGAGTCTTTTGCCATCTATAAAGAAGGCCAATACAAAATTACATGTAACAATAAATACAAACATAAAAAAGTAAATACGCACACACACATCATGTATTACAATAGCATTAAATCATGAACACGACACAGCAACTGAGCAAAGATGATCAGTGTGGTTCTATCTTCGTAACATTAAAACAACTGTATGAACTTACAACCACATGAACTTACAAAATTACATGTAACAATAAATACAAACATAAAAAAGTAAATACGCACACACACATCATGTATTACAATAGCATTAAATCATGAACACGACACAGCAACTGAGCAAAGATGATCAGTGTGGTTCTATCTTCGTAACATTAAAACAACTGTATGAACTTACAACCACATGAAAGGATTTGTTGATTGTGAATTAGAACCACAAACTGACAATACTAGTATCCCATTACACAACACTTGTTTTATTGGGCAAAGCCAATGACTGCTAATACACTGTGGCACAAAATGCCAATAATAGTCCCCCAATACACTACACTTGTTACATTGGGCAAATCCCATAACTACTATAATTGCCAAACCAATTAACTTGTAATATACTGTGGTTAAACCCATTGTTATCATCAACAATAGGGCGTACTATTATACTTACTTGTCTATGATTATATACAATTAATAGATACAATAAATCATAATGTTTACTTAATGTATATTATTTTATGTATACTATATAGTGACAAATACAAAGATATACTCTTATTCTGTAATCTTAATATATAAAAAACTGGTATATACATATCAAATACAAAAACAGTAGGCCCTACATCAAAATAATTTATAACGATACAAAAGTTTATAAACAAATAATAATACAATAAATTAATTGAAACATAAATTATCATAAATTGTAATAATGTAACCAACACACAATATTATGTATATGCTAAATAGCTCAACAGTTGTATAATTAAACTAAAGTAATACCAATAAATAAACTAATAATATATTAATATAAACATCAATAAGTTACATTAAACATGGCAGCAATGAATTACTCAGGTGTAGGCATATGTACTTGGCAGTATTAATCAAAGTCACCCGCTGTCGATCACATCGCTATCCGAGTCACGAGTGCATTGTATACCATGATGCACTGCGCGCATACAGGGAAGAAGGCAAAATGGCGATATCATTTTAGACGGGGGTTCCATAAACGGACGTTGTGCATGTTTGTGCTATCAATTGGTAAGCCATCACCGTAATCACGTTATCGTTCACACAATTCTTTACCCATCGGCATATGCTTTCCGCTGAAACCAACTAACTAAATACTCACAAAACATCGTCAAACATAGGCCATTTTAAATCCATAATTACTATAATTTTTTATCGACGGATTACAATGATATTTTCAGATTCATTTCCCTCTGAATTTCCTCTTTCTTCATCACATTTCAATATGGATGTACTCATTAACATAATCTCGCAAATCAGTTTGATAGGTGGGGCCTGTCAACGTGATCTAAGATGGCCGCACGCGTAAATCAAGAAAACCAAAATACGACACTGAGAGTAAAAATATAATTACCGCTAATAAACACCGCCAAAAAATATTTTTTCAGTGCAGGTACACACATTGACATTATTACAACATAAGAAAATTCACAAACCAACAGGTAGAATGCATGATAATAAACTATGGCCACTAAACTGGGACCCCTGTCTCCCATGTTGTCAGAAGGGGAGGTAAATTGGTCTGACCTCCCTACTTACAGGAAGGGCCCAACAAATTGTAATAAATGGATCAACTTCAACACCAACTCGAGTTACTATGTCTATGTTATGGGGTACCACAGGAAACAGTACTGGGGTCACTACTTTTCCTACTTTACATAAATGATCTGCCTGAGAACCTTTCTTCAAATGTTCGCCTTTTCGCTGATGATTGCCTCTTATATTCACCAATTAAAACAAACAAAGACATATCTCTCCAAAACGATCTGCTCAAACTTGAGGAATGGCAGGACACCTAGCTTATGAAATTCAACCCTAGTACATGCTTTACAATGACCCTAGCCTCGAGAAAACCCACACCAAATCTCTGCAGCTTCTGCAGACAACAACTTAAATCTGTTGAATCACACTGTTAGCGTGGCACATACAAATATCAATTACATTAAACTGGACTACAATACAGTTCAATCACAAACAAAGCACAACAGGTACTGGGAATTATTAGGAGAATAAATAGCTTACACAATCCTTTTCCGCCCAATACTTGAATATGTGTAAGCATCATGGGATCCACGTTGACCAAAGAATATCAAAGCTACGGAAAGAACACAAAAACAAGCCACCAGATTTTGTAAGCACAACTACTCTAGAGAGCCAGGAACGATAACTCAACTCCTGAAAGACCTCCAATGAGACACCTTCCAAACAAGAAGGAAAATAAAAAAGCAAGCATATTATATATGACGGAACACAACCTTATGGATATCCCATTTGAACAATATATCAAATGCAATACTAGATGCTCACGCAAACATGATAATCAGTTCCGGCAAATCAGACTCTCAACAAACATATTTGGAAATAGTTTTCTCCCAACCACAATAAAAGATTGAAATTCTCTACCTCCAAGTGTATCTTGTAAATCACTTACTTCGTTTCAGAGTAATCTTGGTAAACATCTAAACAAAATTAAATCACATGAGCCACCATGTGCACTGGCGTAATGTGTCCTTAGGACATTTTGCCAGTATACTATACAGATACGAAAATATTGTGTCTTAGCGTCACTTTTTGAGGTCCAAATAGTGACCCGGTTTGCACCGCTGTGGTCGTGTGTTACTGCATCGTGCTCACAAAATGAGCGATATAGCGGCGTATGTTGATGCAAACCGGGGCACTATTTATGCCTCAAAAGTGCGCTAAGACGCAATATTCTTAAACATAAATATGCCTGGGATTAGATTAAGTAGATTAAAGTTAAATGCTGATAAAACAGAGTTTATTGTTATTGGTACACAGAGGCAGCGTGAGAAAATTAAAAACTTTTTTCATACACCTATACTTAGCCAGTATGTTACGCCGGCACCTTCAGCACGAAATCTTTGAGTAATCTTTGATGATAATTTCAATTTTAGACAGCATATTTCTCAAACTTGCCGTTGCTCTCACTATCATATTTGTGATTTACGACGTGTTCACTGTTATTTGCCTCTTTCCATTGCAAAAAAGGTTGCAACAGCAATAGTTAGTACACTGTAGTAGGCTTGACTATTGTAATTCCCTTTTTCACAATATTGTCCTTAAAGATATCACTAGGTTACAACGTGTACAGAATTGCTTAGCTAGAGTTGTGACTCGGTCTCCGCGGTTCTCTCACTCAGTGCCTCTTCTGAAGTCTTTGCACTGGCTTCCTGTCCATCACCATCATCGTTTAGAGGCGGTGTTTCCAGGCTATGCTGGGTTCGCCTTTCTTCCAATTGCCCTCTACCACTTGACACGGTCCCGTGCATCACGATGGTCGATACCCATCAGATTCAAGTCTGCAGAGTTCTGCCAGGTTTTCCTTGGTCTGCCGACGGGAGCTGTGCCCTCCACCACTAACTTTGTACAGCCCTTCACCCAGTCCTCGTCGTCCTTTCGCTTTACATGCCCAACCACAATAAAAGATTGAAATTCTCTACCTCCAAGTGCTGTATCTTGTAAATCACTTCATTTCAGAGTAATGTTGTCAAACATCTAAACAAAATTAAACCACATGAGCCACCATGTGCACTGGCGTAATGTGTCCTTAGGAAATTTTGCCAGTATACTATACAGATAGGAAACTATTGTGTCTTAGCAGCACTTTTTGAAGCCCAAATAGTGACCCAGTTTGCACTGCTGTGGTCGTGTGTTACTGCATCGTGCTCATAAAATGAGCGATATAGCGGCGTATGTTGATGCAAACCGGGGCACTATTTATGCCTCAAAACTGCGCTAAGATGCAATATTCTTAAACATAAATATGCCTGGGATAATGTTGAATAATGGAACTAAGGCACTGAAGTATCAAAGTTAGGCAAAACTCAAGTTATAACGGCGAAATCGAGATGGGTCCGGATTTTACACTACTGCCAAACAAATTGTTAGAAAAGTTGTTTTATGAAGTGAAATACTATCATCGTATTCCCCAAGGAAACATGATTGACTAATGAAAATTGACTTGGATCGGAATGGCAACGGCTTGCCATTCGAATGCAAAACAGACCCCAAATGGCTAAGTGCTGGCAATAATAAATGGCACAAAAAACGCAATATATATACGCAATTAATTATGCTGAGTTTTTTTCCCGGGAAGTTAACATGAATTAATGTGACGATTGGCTCTCAGACAACTCGCAACATAAAAGTACGTTCATCAACTTCAAGTATGGAAAGTAGGTATCTGTGAATGCAAATATTATTGACTGGAATATGGTCATGACAGAACATGCGCAGGAAAATATTACTCTTTCCTAGGTTACTGACTGGGTGAGTGACACCAGAGAAGGACGAATCCATTTTATCCACCCAAATATGTTTTCTTGGCATGACTGTGACACTAATGAAACCAGCGTCATCACGTGGGCTCCACTGAAAATATATCGATCGTACTACAACAACATTGCAGACAGCACATTCATTGAAGTCTTCATGAGCTCCGCTATGAAGGGTTTTATCAATATGATCCAAGGCAGCCATTTATCAGCTGGTAAGTTTGCATATGTATAAGCACCATACATACAGTGATCTCCACTCACCCTATCTATCACTTCTCTACACCTCACTCTTCCCACATTGTTCTCTCCACCACAGATCTCCACTCTCCCTATCTAACTGTCTTGTTCTCCATTTCTCATGCTCCTATGTTGTCCTCTCCATCACATATCTCCACTCTCCCTATCTAACTGTCTTGTTCTCCACTCCTCATGCTCTTACCTTGTCCTCTCCACCACATATCTCTACTCTCCCTATCTAACTGTCTTGTTTTCCACTCATCATGCTTCTACGTTGTCCTCTCCATCACATATCTCCACTCTCCCTATCTAACTGTCTTGTTCTCCACTCCTCATGCTTCTACGTTGTCCTCTCCATCACATATCTCCACTCTCCCTATCTAACTGTCTTGTTCTCCACTCCTCATGCTTCTACGTTGTCCTCTCCACCACATATCTCTACTCTCCCTATCTAACTGTCTTGTTCTCCACTCCTCATGCTCCTACGTTGTCCTCTCCATCACATATCTCCACTCTCCGTATCTAACTGTCTTGTTCTCTACCCATGCTCCTACGTTGTCCTCTCCATCACATATCTCCACTCTCCCTATCTAACTGTCTTGTTCTCCATTCCTCATGCTTCTACGTTGTCCTCTCCATCACATATCTCCACTCTCCCTATCTAACTGTCTTATTCTCCACTCCTCATGCTCCCACATTGTCCTCTCCATCACAGATCTCCACTACTCTCTCTGTCTATCACGCTTGTTCTCCACACCTAACTCTTCCCATACTGTCCTCTCCACTATAGATCTCCACTCTCCATATCTATCCCTCTTGTTCTCCACACCTCACTGTTCCCACATTGTCCTCTCCACTACAGATCGTCACTCTCCCTATCTAACTGTCTTGTTCATCACGTAAGTAATATCTTAAGCTAAGTATATTTAAACTATTCACATTCAACGTAAAAAAGCCATTAGTCAATATCAATGATTATCGTTTAGTTTTCAAGATGTCCTTTGTACCAGTTACACTGTTAAATGATTACGTTACAAAATATGCTGTCTGCAGTTTTTTTGTATTGACCCTTTATATTATTGGCCTTTTATATTATTACAATAAAACAGCATTTAAAGCGGTATCATGGTGCAGTTGAGTTGTGAACCGATTTACTATGACATTTATACTGTAGTCAGTTTCTGCTGTCTAAGGCTACAGCTAAGTGAATTTTAATAAATCTAAATAGTTCTCCCTCCCTTAAGAGACCTGTAAGTCTCAATTTAGTGACCGGAGTTGGCCCCAGTTCAGCGTTTTCTAATTAAATAAATTAGGCTTTATTGTTAAAATTGAGACTACTATCCTTGTAAATGTAAGCTAGTGTTTGACTTATGCCTTAGCCTTAGCTCTGTGTTTAACATTATTTTCTATTTATTATCTAGTCCGTAATGACGTTACTTGAAATATGGATAACAGTAACAGCGCTTACCTTGCTAGATCTGCTGCCTTTGATATAGTTGAACATCATCTTTATGCAAATTATTCCCAGATTTACATTTCTATATTTATGCTTAATACTAATTACTCCTTAGATCAGCTCAGTAATTGTCTTAACGACATTTATATTTGGATGACTGAGAGTAGATTAAAGTTAAATGCTGATAAAACAGAGTTTATTGTTATTGGTACACAGAGGCAGCGTGAGAAAATTAAAAGCTTTTTTCATACACCAGTATGTTACGCCCTTTCAGCACAAAATCTTTGAGTAATCTTTGATGATAATTTCAATTTTAGACAGCATATTTCTCAAACTTGCCGCTGCTGTCACTATCATATTTGTGATTTACGACGTGTTCACTGTTATTTGCCTCTTTCCATTGCAAAAAAGGTTGCAACAGCAATTGTTAGTACACCGTAGTAGGCTTGACTATTGTAATTCCCTTTTTCACAATATTGTCCTTAAGGATATCACTCGGTTACAACGTGTACATAATTGTTTAGCTAGAGTTGTGACTCGGTCTCCGCGGTTCTCTCACTCAATGCCTCTTCTGAAGTCTTTGCACTGGCTTCCTGTCCATCATCATCATCGTTTAGAGGCGGTGTTTCCAGGCTATGCTGGGTTCGCCTTTCTTCCAACTGCCCTCTTCCACTTGACTCGGTCCCGTGCATCACGATGGTCGATACCCATCAGATTCAAGTCTGCAAAGTTCTGCCAGGTTTTCCTTGGTCTGCCGACGGGAGCTGTGCCCTCCACCACTAACTTTGTACAGCCCTTCACCCAGTCCTCGTCGTCCTTTCGCTTTACATGCCCATACCACCTCGCCTCCACTCCTACTCTTCTTCTAAGCTCTGTGAGTGATGCGCCACACATCCATCTCACCATCCTCATCTCAACCCTTTCCATCCTCGTGTCATGATCAGTCCTCATGGCCCACGTCTCACACCCATACAACAGGCAACTTCTGACACAAGCTGTGTACACCTGGCCCTTCATCTTCAGGGGGGGGGCGCTTTGGAAGTCAGGAAGGGTGTTAACTCCCTGAACTTCTGCCAGGCACACCTCACTCTCGCTGTTACCGATGCATCCACCCCACCCTTCGCATTTAACATGTCGCCCAGGTAGCAGAAGTTGTCTACTCTGTTGTATGTCTCTCCATCCACCTCCAAACTCTCTTCTGTCGCCTCTGCAGGTGGTACCTCTCCCCAACACCTCTTGAACACAAACGTTGCGCTCACTGCCTGCAGGCTGCCCTTCACACCACTGCATCTCCTGTGGACCCACTTCGTACACGATGTACACTGAAGCGAGTTTGTGGCTACACCCTTGCTACAGACTCCACATGGCCATGTACCAGACTCTGACATCACTCCTCTGTCACCTATGCTGACCATCACCTTCGACTTTCCTGCGTTCACCTTCGGTCCTTTGGCCACCAGTCTCGTGCGCCACTCCACCAGCTTCCTTCTTAGTTCTTCCCTGGTCGTTGCCATAAGGACGAGATCATCTGCATACACCAGCTCCCAGGGCAGTCCTCCTCTCGCCTCCTTTGTCACCACATCCGTCACAATGGCAAACAGCAGTGGGCTCAATACTGAGTCCTGGTGCACCCCCACCTTCACTTCAAAGCTGCTGCAGTCTCCATGCCCTGTCCTCACCACGGTGCTCGTCTCACTGTACAACGTCATCACTGCCTTCACCATCCACTCGTCCACACCGATTTTCTCATGGCCCATCTCATCACCTTCCTTGGTACCCTGTCAAACGCCTTTTCCAGGTCGACAAAGGCTAGGTAGAGCTTCTTCTTCTTGGCCAGGTGTTTCTCCTGCATTTGTCGCACGATGAAGATGGCATATGTCGTCCCTTTCCCAGACATAAAGCCAAACTACATCTCGTTGATCTGCACCTGCTCTCTCATTCTCACCTCTAGCACCCTCTCCATGACCTTCATGGCCTGCTCCAGGAGTTTGATGGCCCTGAAAGAAACGCATTCTTGAGGATCGTCCTTCCCTTCGAATAGAGGGACTAGGATGCTGTTTTTTCAGTCGGCGGGAATGCGGCCCTCTGCCTGCCACGATGTTGTTGTCCGATATCGTATTATTTTAACCATTACCTACCAGGCATTTTCTTGTAAACAGCCAGCATATTTATATTCATTGCTTACTCCTGTAAAAAAAAGCATATCCAGCTTCGATCACTAGTTCTGATTTACTTTTTGTTCCTAGAGTCAATACTATAATATTGAAATAGGGCAATTTATGTTGCTGCACCAACTCTCTAGAATATGCTCCCTCTTAGTATTAGATCAGTTGAAAATATTATACAATTTTGCCATTAGAACCTTGCATACCCATCTTAGCTCACTGGCGTGTCGATCCATCTGTTGACGACTTTAATATGGCTTATCGATTCTGATATTGACTAAATCTTTTGTACTGATGCGCCTCTGAGCTTGGTTTCGAAGGATTTAGGCACAAAAGAAGTTACCTTATTATTAACACACTCTTGTTCCTTACACTGTTCCCACATTGTCCTCCCCATCACAGATCTCCACTCTCCCTGTCTGTCAATCTTGTTCTCCATACCTAACTCTTCCCACATTGTCCTCTCCACTGTTGATCTCTACTCTCCATATCTAACTTTCTTATTCGCCACACCTCATTGTTCCAACATTGTTCTCTCCATCATATATCTCCACTACTCTTACTGTTTCTCCCTACGAGATCATTACCTTGTCGTGGTGGGGTAGCTTGCGTGCCTCTGTGACCCTGCGAGCTGGGGGTCTTAATTGTACTCCTGGCAGGGTCACCCATACCGGAATGGTTAACGGGTAGATGTTAGACTAAAATTGATCTCCTGGCCCTCCAGGTTGGGGGTTGAGCGTAGGGTTAACAACCCTACCTCTTAAAAAAACAGCTTGTTACAGAAACTCGTAAAAGAAAATCAACAGATCACAGCCACCAAGGAAGCTTGAGGCACCAAACCGGTATGACCGATGCTAGTGAAAGCCGCAAGAAAGCTAGTAGCGCGAAGACAAGCCCACATTGATGCAAAAACCAAACTCCAGATTGGGACCTGGAATGTTAGGACAATGTTCGATACTGCAAAAACAGCACAAAGAAATCATACAAGTTACACATCCTTGAAATCAGTGAGGCCAGATGGACAGGTTTTAGGTGACATATCACCCCGACAGGAGAGACAATCTTGTTCTCTGGCAGAGACAACAACCACCATATTGCAGGAGTGGCGCTAATACACAAGAAAGGAATTGGAAAGACATTGATAGAATGGAAACCAGTCAGTGCTAGACTACAGAGAGCCAGGTTCCTTGGCAAGCACAGCAAACTTACAATTATCCAATGCTACTCACCAACCAATGATGCAGAACCGGATGAGAAAGAGGCATTCTATAGCATGCTGCAAGCCGAGAAGGAGAGAGTGCCTGCACACGATGTTTTGATCATCATGGGCGACCTCAATGCAAAGGTTGGATCTGACAATATCGGAAGAGAATGAATAATGGGCAATCAAGGATGTGGTACCATAAACGAGAATGGTGAGATGCTATGTGACTTTTGTGGCTTGAACAGTATGGTGATTGGAGGAACCCTGTTCTCACACAAAGACATCCACAAACTGACCTGGATTTCCCCAAATGCACGGGACCAAAACCAAATCGACCACATTATGATCAACAACAAATGGCGACAATCATTACTAGATGTCTGTGTAAGAAGAGGTGCCGATGTTGGCAGTGATCATCATCTACTTCAGGCAACAGTCAAGCTGAGGCTCAGAAAAACAAGCTACTGTAAACAGACAGGCTAAGAACAATTTAATGTACACCTGCTAAAGAATACAACACAAGCTAGAGCTTTCACTGTTAAGCTACAAAACAGATTTGAAGTGTTTGAAGAAGAAACAGATACATCTGATCACGCACAAGAGAAGTGGGAAATCATCAAGAAAGCAAACTATCAAACCAGCAAAGAGACACTGGGCATTAAAACCCAACAGCACAAAGAGTGGATCAGTACGGAAACATGGGAGTGCATACAAGAGAGAAAGCAACTGAAAATCGTAATTGGACAAACCAAATATGAAAGATTGAAAGAAATATACAGTGAAGTGAACAAACTTGTTAAAAAGTCAGCTAGAAGAGACAAAAGAAAGCATTTAGAAGAACTTGCAAACAAAGCTGAAACAGCCGCTTGCAGGCATGAGATGAGCACTGTGTACACGATAACAAAACAGATCTGTGGAAACACCAACTACAAGGCCATGGACAAAGATGGACGGCTGCTGACCAATGAAGAAGAGCAAGAAAGAAGATGGATAGAACACTTCAACGAAATACTAAACAGAACAGACTCACAACACCCAGCAGACATCCAGCCTGCAGAAAGAAGTGACCCCACCAACGAAGGCTGAGATTTAAGCAGCAATAGCCACACTGGGGAACAACAAGGCTCCAGGAACAGAGGCATTATGTGCAGAAGTTTTCAAGACAGACCCAGAAACGGCAGCCGATATATTACACCATCTATTCACCAACATATGGGAAAAAGAAGAACTTGCCTGATGACTGGTCTCAAGGTAGAATAATCAAGTTACCAAAGAAGGGAACTTTAGCAGACTGCAGCAATTGGAGGGGAATTACTCTACTCTCCATACCAAGCAAAATTTTCTCTAAGATCATCATGACACGAATGAAAACAATAGTAGACAAGCTTCTCCATCCAGAACAAGCAGGCTTCAGAAAAGGGAGAGGAACAACCGAACACATCTTCACTTTGCGGAACATTCTAGAACAATGCAACGAATGGCAGAGAAAAATATATGTCAGTTTTGTAGATTTTGAAAAAGCATTCGACAGTGTGCACAGAGAGAGCCTTTGGAAAATCCTGAGGCACTATGGAATTCCAGAAAAGCTGGTGAAACTCATCCAGATCTTCTACAGGAATCTCTCCTGCAGTGTCGGAAACTCAACAACAACATTCACTGTGAACTCCGGTGTCCGCCATGGGTGTGTCATGTCTTCATTTCTTTTCACCCTAGCCATCGATTGGACTACAAAAATCATGACCAACCAACAGCGGACTGGAATCAGATGGAACCTGTGCTCTTCACTCGAAGATCTAATCTACGCAGATGATCTTGCTCTACCTTCTCACTCTCGAGATCAAGTACAAAAGAAAATAAGTAACCTAGAACAACAAGCCAGTTCCATTGGTCTTTCAATTAATGCAAAAAAGACAAAAATAATGACAAACAGCAACCTGACAGAGCAACCTATCATGATTAACAATCATGCACTCGAATATGGCCAGGTCAGCATTTGCAAATCTTCAACAGCTATGGAAATCCTCAATATACTCCAGAAAAACAAAACTAAGAATCTACAAGAGCAATGTCCTCTCTGTGCTCCAGGACGGCTCAGAGTGCTGGTGCATGACACAGCAAGACACCAATAGACTCTCCAGCTTTCACAACACCTGCCTAAGGAAGATAATGAAAGTATACTGGTCCGAGACCATTTCCAACACAAGACTCCACCAAACAACAAAATAACAACAGATCTGCCTCACCCTGAAACAGAGGAGATGGACATGGCTCGGCCATGTCTACAGGATGAGTAGCTACATTCCAGCAAAGACAGCATTGACCTGGACGCCAGAAGGGAGTAGGAAAAGAGGCAGACCAAAAACAACTTGGCGACGAACAATAAGAAGAACTAAAGAATGCTGGGCTGACCTGGGGCACAGCAGCAAGGAAAGCCCAAGACAGAGGAGTCTGGCGAGATCTTGTGCGAACCTTATGTGCCACATGGCACGAAGAGGATAAGTAAGTAAGTAACTCTTCCTGTTTATCACTCTTGTTCTCCAAATCTAACTCTTCCCACATTGTCCTCTCCACTATAGATGTCCACTCTCCATATCTATCCCTATTGTTCTCCACAATTCACTGTTCCCACATTGTCCTCTCCATCACAGATCTCCACTCTCCCTGTCTATCACTCTTGTTCTCCACATCTCACTGTTCCAACATTGTCCTGTCCACTGTTGATCTCCACTCTCCATATCTAACTCTTATTTTCCACACCTCATTGTTCAAACATTGTTCTCTCCATCACAGATCTCCACTTTCCCTGTCTATCACTCTCGTTCTCCACACCTCACTGTTCCCACACTGTCCTCTCCATCACAGATCTCCACTCTCCCTGTCTATCACTCTCGTTCTCCACACCTCACTGTTCCCACATTGTCCTCTCCATCACAGATCTCCACTCTCCCTGACTATCACTCTCGTTCTCCACACCTCACTGTTCCTACATTGTCCTCTCCATCACACATCTCCATTCTCCCTGTCTATCACTCTTTTTCACCACACCTCACTGTTCCTACATTGTCCTCTCCATCACAGGTCTCCACTCTCCATGACTATCACTCTTGTTCTCCACACCTCACTGTTCCTACATTGTCCTCTCCATCACAGATATCCACTCTCTCTGACTATCACTCTTGTTCTCCACACCTCACTGTTCCTACATTGTCCTCTCCATCACATATCTACACTCTCCCTGACTATTACTCTTGTTCTCCACACCTCACTGTTCCAACATTGTCATCTCCATCACAGATCTCCACTCTCCCTGACTAACACTCTTGTTCTCCACACCTCACTGTTCCAACATTGTCATCTCCATCACAGATCTCCACTCTCCCTGTCTATCACTCTTGTTCTCCACACCTCACTGTTCCTACATTGTCCTCTCCATCACAGATCTCCACTCTCCCTGTCTATCACTCTTGTTCTCCACACCTCACTGTTCCTACATTGTCCTCTCCATCACAGATCTCCACTCTCCCTGTCTATCACTCTTGTTCTCCACACCTCACTGTTCCTACATTGTCCTCTCCATCACATATCTCCACTCTCCCTGACTATCATTCTTGTTCTCCACACCTCACTGTTCCTACATTGTCCTCTCCATCACACATCTCCATTCTCCCTGTCTATCACTCTTGTTCTCCACACCTAACTGTTCCCACATTGTCCTCTCCATCACAGATCTCCATTCTCCCTGTCTATCACTCTTGTTCTCCACACCTCACTGTTCCTACATTGTCCTGTCCATCACAGATCTCCACTCTCCCTGACTATCACTCTTGTTCTCCACACCTCACTGTTCCTACATTGTCCTCTCCATCACAGATCTCCATTCTCCCTGTCTATCACTCTTGTTCTCCACACCTCACTGTTCCTACATTGTCCTCTCCATCATAATATAATAATACAATTTTTTTATATAGCGCCTTATCCATAACGTTCATAGCGCTTTGCATAAAACTAAAATATAAATAGTAAAAATATTAAACAAATTTAAATATAAAAATAAACAAATTAAGATACTATTGCTGTGTAAACATCAGTAGATTAAGATCACAGATCTCCACTCTCCCTGTCTATCACTCTTGTTCTCCACACCTCACTGTTCCCACATTGTTTTCTCTAGTGGAGTGTACCCCTAGCGGACTATAGGAGAACTGAACCTGCATCATTTCTCGAGCATTTGACAACGCAACAGTTTATTGTATCTACCTATACAGTACTATGTTTATGACTCGTTTATTCATTGCAGAAGATGCGTGTAAGTTGTCACACTACATAAACATCGATGCAAATACACAAGGGTGTTATTTATGAATAAACGAATAATCTGCAGCATTGTATTAAGCACTCGTCGACAATCCGGCCTGTTATCGCTCACGCTCGCATACGCGAATACGGTGGTCGCACCTGGTGCATAATCTACCGTTGTGATCATGGATCCGGCCACGCCCACGGTATATGTAAAGTGTCCTGTCGACAGATGCGAATACCGCCCGAATGTCACCGACGCCACGCTCGCAGCCACACTCCTCACCATCCACGCGCAGAGTCAGCATGTCGCCACACCCGCCCCAGCTACGCTGCCGGCGCCACGGCCAAGGTGGAGAAAATTAGCCGCCCGACCGTTGATGAGGGGATCTCCCTGGAAGATTGGCTATATTTCGAGCAACGTTAGCGTGAATATAAAGACGCCGGCTTCGACCTCACTTACCAGCTCCTGGATTGCTGCAATCCCGAGGGACTACGGAAGAACCTCGTGCGGGTTCACCGTGATGCGCTGGCCTCCTGCAGCGTTCGAGACCTGCTGGCCAACATTAAGAAGTTGGCGGTGCGCACCGAGAACGCGATGGTAGCCCGGGACGTGCTGTCGAAGATGCGGCAGGACCGAGACGCACCTGTCCGCGCCTACAGCGCTCGACTCAAGGGGCAAGCGCGAGTTTGCCAGTTCGTCGTCAAGTGTTAGTGCCCGAGCTGCCCGAACCACGACGCATGCGTTGGGGCAGATTACAGCGACATTGCGGTGCGGGACCAGGTCGTCCTGGGCTGCGCCGATCATGACATCAAACTGGATTGTTTGACCGAGAAGGGACCGAGTACACCTCTCGAAGGGGTTGAGGCGTTTGTTGAGGGCAAGGAATCGGGAAAGATTTCCCTCCAGCAGCTGAGCGACGGATCCGAGGCGGCTGCCCAGATCAGCTCATTCCGGAAACAGCAGAGAGCGGTCTTCAAACAACATGCCCCATCCACACCCCTGCCTACTCCGCGGCCAGATCGGCTATGGTAGCAGCAGGGACGAACGCTCTGACAACTGCCCGGCATACGGCCAAACCTGCACCAAATGCGGCAAGAAAGGTCACCTTGGGACCGTATGTAAGCAAAAATCGACGGCCGGCACACTCTATGTCCAACGCCGCCTGCGCCGGTCACCGCAGAGGGAAACCGCTACAGATCTCATCCAGTCACTATGCAGTGTGGAGAACGCGCCACCTGTCGACAACGAGATCGTCAGCAACCTCGGGGACTTCAATCTCGAACACTGCGTTTACGACGCCACTCAGGACACGTGGGTGAAAAAATCCTCGGCCCCACAACCTACACTGTCGTTATACATCACTCACTACCCGTGCGACACTCGCGCTCTCGGCCTCCGCACGCCACTGATACAGGCTGCCAATCGTGCCTGGCTGGGACGAATCTACTCTCCAAGCTCGGACTCACCGAGCAATGCCTGAGCAAAACACGTCTGCAGATGTCAGCTGCCAACGGAAACAATCTGGACATAATCGGGGCGATCGCCCTGCGCCTATCAGACTCCGCTTCTCCAGGTGGCACAGAAACACGCTAAATTGTCTACATATGTCGAGACACGAGCGACTTCTTGTCTCGAGGAGCATGTGTGGCGCTAGGCATTGTGTCGCGTAACTTCCCTGACGTCGGCCAAAGCCAACAGCCCTCAGCGGAGGTGAACACGTACAGCGCCGCCTCAGAGTCGTCGATGACCGCGGCCTGTGAGTGCCCCCGCCGTCAACCTCCACCACTGCCTCCGCAAGAGCTGCCCTATCCAGCCATTGAGGACAACCGCAGAAAACTGGAGCAGTGGTTGCTGTCGCACTACAAGGCTAGCACATTCAACACGTGTCACCACCAGCCTCTCCTCCCGATGGAGGGCCCGCCACTCCGGCTAATGATTGACCCAGACGCCAAGCCTGTCGCCTGCCACACACCGATCGACGTCCCGATGCACTGGCGAAACGACGTGAAGGCCGGCCTCGACCAAGACTGTAGTATGGGCGTCATCGAGGAGGTACCCCTGTCACCTGGTGTCATCGCATGGTTATCGGCGCAAAGAAGAACGGGAAGCCTCGACGGACTGTGGATCTCCAGGCCCTTAACGCTAGTGCCACCAGGGAGACCCACCACACCCAGAGACCCTTTCACCAAGCGAGATCGGTGCCTCATGGAACAAAGAAAACGGTGTGTGACGCCTGGATATGTGGCGTCTGGCGATGGCTTCACACGGCGGTTCGATGAGATCGTCGCCCACATACCCAACAAAACAAAATGCATCGACGATACCCTACTGTGGGCGGACAACATCGAGCAGGCCTTTTGGCAGGCAGTGCAGTGGCTGGACACGTGTGGCCGCAATGGCATCACGCAGAATCCGGACAAGACACCGTCGAGTTTGCAGGCTTTGAGATATCACTCACGTCAGTGAAAGCATGCTCGAAGGTGTTGCAGTCGATAAAGGACTTCCCGACCCCGAGGAATGTCACAGACATCAGAAGCTGGTTCGGCCTCGTTAACCAGGTGGCTTATACCTTCGCCGTAACGGACCACATGCAACCATTCCGCGACCTCCTGAAGCCAGATCAGCCGTTCGCCTGGACGGAACATTTGGATCGCCTGTTCAGGCAGTCGAAAGTCGTGATCATCGACCAGATCAGGCAAGGAGTCGAGATCTTCGACCAGTCACGCCCGACATGCCTCGCCACAGACTGGTCTAAGGAAGGGCTCGGGTACTGGCTAGTCCAGAAACACTGTGACTGCGCTGGTGTCCGGCCGTTCTGCTGCAAGTTGGGCTGGAAAGTAGTGCTGATGGGCAGCCGTTTCACACACGGCGCTGAGTCACGTTATGCCCCCATCGAGGGCGAGGCGCTGGCAGTTGTAGACGCCCTTGACAAGGCTCGACATTTCACCCTGGGATGTTCGGACCTCATGGTAGCAGTAGACCACAAGCCACTACTTAAGGTGCTGGGTGACCGCGCCCTCGACGACATCCCAAACCCTCGCTTGCGGAACATTAAGGAAAAGTCGCTGCGGTACCGGTTTCGCGTGCTCCACATCCCCGGCGTTCGCAACACCGTCGCCGACGCCCTATCACGACACCCAGTGGGCGACGCCGAGACTCCCGACCTGCCCGATGACGTGGCCGCGGCAGCCCCCGCAGCCCTCCGATCCCGCGACGATCCGGCGTCACCTCGCTGCTCACAGACTTGCGCGTCCACGGCCACGGAACTCATCAAGTCGGTCACATGGGACGATGTACGCACTGCCACGGCGAGCGACTCCGACATGTCCGCTCTAGTGGATGTCATCCACAACAGCTTTCCTGACACGCCATCAGCCATGCTCAGTACCACCAGTATCGGGAAAAGCTAACCGAGTACGACGGCGTCATCCTTTACAAGGACAGAATCGTCATACCACCCACTCTCCGAGCACGTGTCTTGCAGGCACTCCACTCGGCTCACCAGGGTATTTCGATGATGGTGTCGCGAGCAGAGGGGTCATTCTTCTGGTCAGGTATGACTTCGGCAATTGAAGAGACACGTGCACACTGTACAGCGTGCAACCGCATGGCGCCGTCACAACCAAACTCGCCGCCTACACCACCAACACGACCAGTCTACCCCTTCCAGGCGATATGTGCTGACTACTTCAGCTACGGCGGCCATCACTACCTCGTCGCCATGGACAGATACTCTAATTGGCCTATCGTAGAAGAGAACGCAGAGGGCTCCAATGGCCTCTTTGCCGCGCTCCGAAGAGTGTTCGTGACCTTCGGCATCACCGAGGAGCTCTCCTCGGACGGGGGACCTGCGTTCAAGGCAGGCGCTACAAAGACATTCCTCCAGAACTGGGGTATACGTCACCGCATCAGCAGCGTAGCATACCCACACAGCAACTGCAGGGCGGAAGTCGGGGTGAAAACGGTCAAGCGGATGCTGGTTGGCAGCACAGGCCCAGGTGGTTCCCTGAACACCGACGCATTCCAACGGACCATGTTAGCCTACAGAAACACGCCAGATCCGATGTCGAAGGTCAGTCCTGCCGAGATCATCTTTGGACGCCGCATCCGGAACTTCATCCCAGTACCGCCCGGACAGTACCTACCCCATTGGACGTGGCACGAAACACTGCAAGCAAGAGAGGACGCACTACGTGTCCGACACATGAGGGCACATGAGCGACTGTCGGAGCACACACGTGTCCTACCTCCGCTCAATATCGGCAACTGCGTAAGGCTGCAGAATCTAGTTGACCCGCACCCAACCAAGTGGGATCGCACCGGAATCGTAGTTGAGGTACGACAATACGACCAATACGTCGTACGAGTGGACGGGTCGGGGCGTGTCACAGTCCGTAACAGGAAACACCTACGCCTGTACACGCCGCATATCGCCAGGGCCCCGTTGATCAACTCGCCATCTGTCATTCCCCCCGCCACGACCACGCCACCGTCGCCCATGCTACCCGAGACTCCGACCCAGCCCGCCGACCCAGTGTCGCCTCTACCCAGGCCGACTACACCCGTGCCAGCGACCCCGGCCCCGAGTCCAGCGCCGGGCAGCCTCCTCGTGCTAGTCATGAGATGCTCCAGCTGGCCGCGCCCCCATCCACACCGGCCGCTGAGGTTCCGCCACCGATCCCTGCTTCAACATCCGCTGTTCGGCGACTTGGCGGCCGGACTGCGGCATCTACTGGATGACAGAAACAACTATTCGACTTTAAAGGGGAAATGAAATGCAGCTGTTTCGTGCTACATATTTAAATATATACTATATAAGTATACATTAATGGTAACAGAAACGTACTCATTTATAAGACACCGAAAAAAACGATTTTGTTCGATGCCTAAAACGTCGCCATAGAGCACTGCGTATCGCCATCTTTGTTCCAAGCGAGTGGTTTGATTTACTCCTATCTAATCAATGTTAAATTTCGGTTTTTTTTCGGTTTACTTCTTTAGTAGACATTTCTGTGCGAAAACAAAGATACGGTGCCCTATTATACACGATAGGTGTTCTATAGGTCAACAAATAAGTTGTATACGCGTTCGAAATAAAAAGGTGAAATTAAATGGCAACGATTTATAACCAATGAAAACATTGTTAAAGGGAATAAAAACATATATTGCTCGAATTCATGTTATATTACATCCTGCTATCTATTTCCACGTCCACCAAGCAAAAAAAATAAAAAATTAAATGAATTATAAATTCCACATTTTATGGTGTGCATCCGGATATTTTCGAATATGCTAATTTTTGGCGCGCTTTTCGGGATGCCGAGATGTGACGTCACTTATGACTCAAACTCGCATTAGGCCGACCCTTTCCATGCATCCAGAGCATGTTTACAAGTATAGCTTTTGGGTCGAAACGAGCGTCAGAACGAGTTATTGTGCAATATTCCGACGTAATATAAACACTAGTCACCATAGAGGAAAAAACAGTTATCTTACGGTTCCACATGAATCGAATTTTATTCAAAACAACGAATGCGAATGGGCCTACAAGTCGACTAGGTTTCGCCGAGCTTGGGCTCGTTTTCAGAATAATTATATCGAATGCAACCAACGGGAGATAATCTACATTAATAAACATACATAGCAAACATATATAGTATCCAGCTACATAAAGTAATATGTATAATCTCATAACAACACTAGAATATCGATATATGAAGGAGTTGTACAATTTATCATAACAAGTTAAATCAGTCAGGGAGAGTCCGTTGGTACCGCTAGCTTAGTGGGTAGGTGCGTTGGTTAATTATCGTTTATTTTACAATCGGGCGACACCGGTTCAATCCCGACAGCATGCAAACCTTTAATTTTTTATACACTTTTTTGTTTATGTTTTCACGAAGTAATATAAACAAAATCATTTTATACTATAATGCACTGTTTGTAAATAATTTTTGTAGTAACTATTTATTCGCCACAAAAATGAAAATATGGTCATTATATAACGATGTTTCTAAATGTTATTTATCCAAACAAATATAATGTAATGGATATATAATATATTAATTGTAAATATATTGTACGGTAATATATTGTAATTATATATGTGAAAACAGATTGAGATCTGTCTGGATAAATACAATGTCTATGACGACTTCAAAACGGTTTGCACCAACGCCACGGGCAACAGGGCGGTGTTGAAACTTGGAAGTCGATCTGTTGTCATTGTATGATTTGAGTGCAGCTTCGTTGATTCGACCAATAGCTAGTAGGTAAGTACTATGTAGTTCAACTAATAATTATTCTAGCAGTAACTATTTCAGACTTAAATAGAGCAATTATACTTGTTCCCACCTCAAATGTTCAGGTTCATTCTATCTTCGTAAAATACTCTGTCTATGATTTTCATCAAACCATTTTTGATAATTTTCTTAATAAACATAATTTTATTCTTGACAGGACGTGTGCATCCTTTTTATACAGTTGTTTAATTCCCTATTTAAAAGTGTTCAAGCAACTTGCTTAATTTATATAAAAAATGTAGACAAATTCCACACTACCATGCACTAATATATGTATAATCAGGACATTGTGCAATGTATTATTGATACAAAAATATTTTAAGTGGAGTTTTTAATATAATAAAAATATTATGTGTGTGTGTTATCAAGACCACATCATGAAATGTAGTCTTACAATCATAATTATTACAGCCCTTCACAAACAAATGAACCAATTCACTGAATTCATGATGTGATATTGATAAAACACAAAGTTTTGCCAGTATAATAATAATGAGAAGATAACTGTTGTTTATTATCAACTAATGCAAATAAATTAACTTTCAGAACATATCGATTGATTCGATTAACCGCATATCGTCACTTCACGTTGTGGTCAAGGAGAGATTTGGAAAAGGCAACAGACGTTATACCAGCCTGCGCTGTATCCAGAAGCGAATGGGGTTTATGAAAATTTCAGCTATTGACATTGCACTATACAGGTGTACATTGAAAATAAAATCCCTGAACAAGTAAGATTAGATTGACCAAAAGATATAATGAATTACTTCTTATCCCATTTTTTGCAACAACAATGTGATCTGTAGTGTCTTACATGTCCCTGTTCATAATTTGATTTGTAATACTGAAGCCAACATGAAATATATCAATACTTTATTCCTATGGAGAAACAATTCGCAAATAAATAAGACTACATGGCAGACTGTGCCAATGCATTAGTCAAATTCACACACCAGTTTTCAATGTTTCTTTCAGTTGATTCACTTCACACTGACATATTTTAATCTAACTGTATTACAATTTGGGTCTGTGTCAGTCCTGTGCACATATAGTACATCAATAAGTAACACGTTTATTGATGATATGGGCCATCATCATGATCAAATATTTTGACCAACAAAATTAATACATAATTTTACACATTTGTGGGTTTCAACACTAGGGGCATCTGTCAAGAAAACAAGTACTTATTATTCAAGATACAGATTCAAAACTTGTAGTACCAGTTTCAAAATCTATCAAGTGCTTCCAAAGGGGTTTATCTAGATTTATGGCACCATATAAGTGTTCTTATTATTATTAAGTACTTTTTGAGATGTTAGTTTGTGATAATGTCAAATATAATACTAACAATGAAGTATGATTATATATAAACACAATCTTCTAGCTGAATCCTTTGCTGCTTCATTAGTTTGTAGTACACTTTAATAATACTGGCTAAACGTACAAATTAAACAAAAAATATATTTTTTTTTGTAAGATGGCACTTTACTTTTACTAAACTTGATGGCAACAGTCCAGTTTTAATGGCAATGGCCCTTATCATTTTTGTGACACACGTCTTAGAAGCCACATTAAACGTGTACAGTGAGTCATATGAACAAATACATGTACAGTTCAGTGTGATGTTTGAGAAATGGTGGTCTGTTGAAATAAACTCACTACAAGTTACATGTTTGTACGTCGTTAAACTATTCCAGTAAATTACACATTCCCAAAGTTTCCTACCTCGAATAGTGTCTAATAAAACACATTGCATACCACAACTAGGATACAAGCTTTCAAGTGGATGTTCCTTCCATTAGGAAGCCCTATACAGTACTGAGAATCCACTTTGCCTAAAACTCTCTATTTCTGCCAGTGATGTTCAAACATTGTTATTTAAGCATAGAAATCTATTGTCATTTGAAATTGGATGGCGTATCAATTTGGTGGCACTAAACCAAATTGATATGGATACAACTAGTTTTCTGTAAAGCGTGTTCTTTGTTTTGCCACAGCCTCCTCTTTTCCTAGTTTTTCGATGCCAGCATGCTCTGCTAGAGTTACCTCCTTACTCGATGTCGCAACTTGGAGCACACTTCGCAGCTTTGGGCCACTCGTGCATCTAGCTGCAATGCCCTCTAGAATTTCTCCTCAGAAGCTATAGTCCTTTGACGCCATCACTTTCTTCACTTCATACCCAGCAGACTTTGAATACTGCAGCTGATACCGTAGCTTTTTGTCAGCTGTTTTCATCATTTCCCGCTGATTGGACAAATGATAAATATAAAATAACTATAACAATAGAAATATCTGAAGAATAACTGGCTATAGCTGTAACATGCACAAAGTAAACCAAACATCTTGCTTGTATGCTCTTTCCCTTGAAATCAAACGACTAATGTCATTTTTTAATCGGTTCTGAATTCTGCCATCCTTTTCAATTTCAACTTCCAGTGAATTCCAATTCCATAATACATTCAAATATTTATTATTGAATCACATATATATATATAATTTATATATAATGATGTTTATATATTTATTATATTATATATGGATAAGTTTATATTTCAATAAGCAATTCCGAAGCATACCATTCCAATTCCATTTATATATAATTAAACAATTCAAGTAACGGTAAACAAATGTCCTAAATTATAATTATTTTATCTGTTGTTTGCATGCATACTCTTGTGCAGTGAGATTGTATTTTTGAAACATTATTTTGCTATTGAGTACAGGCAGAGATTTTCAGTCATTTCAGTTTATTTCCTAATGCAATGCTGGATTTCTAAAGTGTGCAGCTTTGTCAAGCAACTGATACATTATTTTGTAACATCAAATATTAACACTATTAATTTCACAAACCTTACCTGTGTATTTGTGTTGTGGTCAATGGTGGCCAAGTGGAGTCAGGCTATGATGCCTAGATGGCTGAGTTTCTTCCACTTGGGTGCATACTTCAGGAAGAGGGTGTGTAAGCTCTCCAGTTCACCAGTGTGAACACACTTCGTAACGCTCTCTATATCAAACAGTAGGCGACAATCCAGTATAACCTTCTGGACAGTGAAGGCTTCTGTACCTTCAGTGAGCCACGGTGTTGTTTTCACTTCTTGTTGTTTATACATTGCAGGAGTGCACTTAAAGTACAACTCTGCGCCCGCTGTCCATGAATGGGAATTCCTGATGTGATGGAGGAGCGAGATCCACATCTACTTCATCAAGCGGGGGTCACCACCACAAGCTGATGAGCAATACCACAGGTGGTTGGCAATTCCGCCTGTCGAAGGGACAACCTCAACTTACTTGGCAGACAACAACCTTTATTTCTTGGTAGTCCTCTAACAAAGTCTTTCTAATGTTGGGATGTCTGTCAGTGATAAGTGTGATGATCTTCACCACATGGTCAGTCAGGTTGTCTAAGCAGCATTTCAGGCCCTCCACTTCCATCCAGTAACTGTTCTTGACCTTTGTGACTTGAGCAGTTTTTTGAGCAATGATCAGTTGGCTGTCAGTGTCCATGGTGAAGTAAATGCCAAATGTAGCGTTGTGTCCTGGGTTGTCATATCTTGCATCGCTAGAGCTGACATGGTGGCCTCTGAATGGCTTGTCCACATGTCCTCTATCTCTGGCAGTATGTATGCCCGCTGTATGTTGTAGCACTGGCGGGGTGACAAGGCGCATAGGTTCAGTAGGTTGACCAAATTGTACACAGTGAATGAATGTCCAGTCAGAAAGAGGATGCTTGGTGTCAACAAGTTACTCTTATAAATGTTACCAATCTTGGGTTGCGAGTGCCACATGAACGAGTGGCCATCAACACATTATGTGGTCACAACCACTGCAAACCCAGTCACTGTGATGCTAGGCTTTGATACAAGTGGTTTATTGCAGTTTGGTGTTTTAGCAGGTGCAGAAAAGTGAAATGATATTTTTTCACAACTGACAAACTTTCTTTCTTTCCCATTATTGTAAGAACCGCTTGAGTCATCATCAATGATATCGCTGTCACCTACTACAACATATTCTGCATCACTCGCTTCAATGTTTCTTTTCTCACTATTGCAGACAGAATCGTCTGAAGATGGCGATAGTGAGACTGGGACATCCGAAGGGTCGTCTACAGTGACAGAACTGCCATGGTCAGTCGGAGAAGGCGTGCTGGACTGTGATGACAACTTTGCATACCCATGGTCCTGGTGAATGTTCAATGGAACAACAATATTGTCTTTATTAACTACTGCATCGACAAAATGTCGCACTGGCGACACGACCACTGGCTTCCATGTTTCGACACTACAAGTCGATTGCGTGGCAGCACTACAAATGACATTTGTACTACCATGAGGGACGATGTCATCTCGCATGCTAAATCCTTCGCTGGATCCTTCGAAGCTTGCGCTCGATATTAGGCCCTATGGTTGTTTGGAGACTTCCATCATATATTATGAACAAAATGACACAATCTTGCAAATATTCATTAAAATTGGAGCACAAGTGCGATTTATAAGTGACGTTTTCAACGTTTTCTTTTTAATGAATATATGTTATCTTTAATTTTCATGATTAAAATGCATGTGCACTCAAATGTGTTTAACATTTGAACTTTGTAAATAAAAAATATATATTTATTAATCTTTGTGGCTTTTTCCTGTGACGTTATTTCCTTTTTTTCTTGTTAGGCTCACATTCAAAAGTCAATAAATGATATACAATGTCCTTGTTGTTAAAAGCATACATTGGTGTTTGCAGTCATGCAATCTATATTACGAAAACACTTGGTATGACAGCATGCTTACTAAATTGTCGCCTCAAAACTGGAGCATCAATTCGGGATCCATTGTTACAAGCCAATATTTGAGACACATAAATTAGTATTAGGCCTACTTTAGTTGACTGATGTGAACCTACTTACTATACCAATAACTAATTATATCAGATCTATAGTTTTTGTTGTATGCTATTGACTGTATCGTAAAACAAGTATTTTTCAGGATTTAAATACTTGTAATATCATTTATTTAAATGCGGTTACATTTTATAGTATTTGAGCAGTCCAACTTCAATAATATTTGTATTTAACTATTTATTTTAAATTAATACATTCCAATGGCAATGCCTACAATACATGATTGACAGGGCTTGGTCCGGACTGTGACTAATGTTGACTAATACATGACGACATTATTTCGCAAAACGTTATACTGGCTACGGTAGCTGGCATTCATTTTTGTAATTATTTTGAAGGTTATTTCCCCCACCAACAACTATGTCGATAACATAGACTCGTAGTCTAGACGTTGCGGTATTCAGACGTAGCAACAGCCAACACGCCGGCAAGAATTGCTGTAAACTAAATCGGCGGATTACAAGCAATTATATCATACAATTCATTCGTATTTGTACTTTATTACATTAACATTTCATAATACATTTCAATTTCGCATACGTCATATTTGTATATATATATATATGCAGACTTTGAAATAGAACTGTGGGACTATATTGTAGTCGTAATGATACCTGACGGAACTCGTGAGTGCCGAGTGACCTTGGCAACAACAAGCGCTGGTTTCGGCTTGTCATTTCCTACGCGCCGGTTTACGCTCCAAATAAGGCAACGAGTTTCCAGGTCGATTTCGCTGACATTTACTTCATTGGTGCATAGTTATATGTAAACAAATCGACCAAAAATGGATCTGTGGCTGTAACTAAGAATTATGTTTTGACGTTCAATGTCTTTTTATGCTCGTCACTTTTGTATTTAGGCTTGCAATCGGCGTTCGAAAGTGACCTCCGCAGACTTATGCCAATCTTGCCGCCGGCGAACACGCCAAATTCATCATCTATAACTTGTTTTTTTCTATAGGAATCCTTCTGTGGAAGTATGTGAAAAGTTGCTTATTAACACTTATAGTATATCCAGTAGCCACGCAGCGCATTAAATTGTTCTATTTGTATGTGTTTGTATGCGTTTCGTCGGTTTTTCTGAGAGCTATGCTGCGTCGCCTATCGAATTGCTGTATACAGCTTTGGGAGACATCTCGCCAATCAAACCGGATGTACAACCACACGCCCCGGAGCATGATGGCGGCGCCCTGTGCCGATAATAGCTGCGTTCGAAAAATTATTTACAATATACCGTGGCGATGTACTTGTCAAATCATGGTGACATGTACTGTAAATGGTATGTTCTTATGTTTGGGCTGTGGTTGTTCAAACACTTCATTCCCCCTTTAAGAGAGGCCTGCGTCGTTTTTGCGTAAGTGTTGACCATTCTGAATAACCCCTTTTTCATAGTTATCAACCTCGATTTGCAGTTGCCTTAATGTTGACTGTTTCCAATTATGTATGCACTGGACATGCTTCGTATGATTGCAGGAATTTGACTACCATCCTCGGACCGACAGCGACTATCACGACGACGGAATTCGCATACCAGCTTCTACGTCTGACGTGCAACGACACACTACACTACGATGTCCTGGAAACACTTCAGATCATCACCAAGAACGAGAAGATGCCAGCAGCCATGATACCAACACTACATCAACTGATACACGGCAACTGTCGCACGCTTCTGGAACAACGGCAAGTGCTTTGTGGTTCTTTTGTTGTTGCAGTTTAGGAAGATACATTTGAAAAAATGTATGCATGTATAACCATGACACTGTTTATTTGCGATTATCGATTGCAATGCTATGCAGGATAAACTTGGACCTTTTTGCTCAGTGGACATACATATTGTAGTTTTCTCTTCCACGCTATCATAGAGCAATACACAAATTGAGTTATGTGTTTTGTGCCATCTGGTTTCCAGAACTTACTGCAAGCTATTCCACTGCGCGACGAAACATCTTAATGTGCTACAATGAGAGAGATACGACCAATTAATCAGAACGTTTATCACAACAGGATTCCGGGACCCCGATCGTGTGTTTCAAAACTGCGCTCGTCTGTAAGTATGTTTCTTCCAAACACTTTATTTGGTTGTTTTAAAAACATCTGCCTGGTTTTGCGGTTGTGTATATTCATGTGCTCTATTTTATTTTATAACATGCAATTATCTCATTAATACGTCTTCTGTCTGCAGGTGTAGCACGGGTAGCCAAGAGGCCATACGTCCTATCCTGCCTCTACTTATGGGGTTATCCACCGACAAGGAGAAATAACGAGCGTCAGTTTATTTTGGTATACTTGTTTCGTTTTACTTGAAAGACTACCTTTACTATACACATTGTATCATATTACATTATTGTGTGTATTCTCAATTACAGGAAACGGAGATATCGGGACTGGTTCAAGGATCGACCAGTACTACGACCGTCACCACTTACAAGACCGAACCGGGAGAACGAACCGGATGACCAAATCACAGGGAGGGTAATAAATTTGTGTTGCAGGTGGTTTGTATAAATGTCACACTGTGTCATTGATGCTTCTGTTTCAGGTACACCTTCCACACTTACAACGCATACACACACAGACTCATGGTAGAAGCTCGCACTGCCACCTTCTCGTGGTTTCTGCCGTGGATCACACAGCATACTCTGCTGTCGTGTGAACTAAGAGCAGTGCATCGTGTAAATGATATGTCATTTGTCCTTGTTTGATACCTAGGGGCTAGTGG
>CM034538.1:4953322-5113898 GCA_020002185.1 Paraescarpia echinospica
CACATACAACACACACACAACATACACAGTATACACAACACACACACAACATACACAACACACAACATATACAACATAGAGACCGCCATGACAGGTCGTCATGACATTCAAGTAACTTCCGGTGCGACGTCACTTCCGACGTAGTGTACCTAGTAGAGGCTGCCATAGCAAGCGAATTTGAAAACTGCTATGACCGAAAACGACTATGTCAATAACATGTAAGGACAACCACCTGACAGGACTTTATTCAAAGAGGTGACCATCATGGTTCCCAACGCCACTCAACGGACACCAATGTAATTAGTCAGAGTATTGCCATCTACCGACCATGAGAGATCTCTACTCGTTGACACACTACCGGGAATATCGGAAGCATAGAGTCCGCCATGTCAGGTCGCCATAGCATTCAAGTAACTTCCGGTGCGACGTCACTTCCGACGTAGCGTCCCTAGTAGAGGCTGCCATGACATTCAAGTAACTTCCGGTACGACGTCACTTCCGACGTAACGCCCCCTAATGGATAATCGGAGTACTACGTCACATGATGGCGCCATCTAGCGGGTAAAATATCTAATTAGGTTAGCTAGAGAAAAAAAGTTGGGGGTTAACCTTGCGAAAATTGAATGTTTTTTTCGCAAGGTTAACCCCAACTTTTTTTCTCTAGCTAACCTAATTATATATTTTTACCCGCTAGATGGCGCCATCATGTGACGTAGTACTCCGATTATCCATTAGGGGGCGTTACGTCGGAAGTGACGTCGTAAGGTCATTCATGCGCAACAGCCGCTCACGCATCTTGTCGTCACGCAAACCCAACACAAGCCGATCGCGGATGATCTCGTCTGGTGTGATGTCTTCATGTGCACAGTTCTTCGCGATGGTTCGTAGATCCGTGACGTAAGCTGATATCGTTTCGTCGACCGCCTGGTTCCGGTTGTTAAACCGTTACCGTTCGTAGATCACTTGTGTGCTTGGCTCACAATATCTATCAAACTGCGCTAGCACATCGGTTATACACTGTTCATTTTGACTGTCCACCCAAGTGAATGTGTCATACACTTTCGCCGCATCCTCTCCTATCACAGACAGAAGTGTGGCGACGCGAATTAAGCCTTCTTGCTTATATATGCCAGTAGCTATTTCATAGCGCTGCCATATTTTACGCCATTGCTTCCAGTTTGTGGCCAGATTATTGTCCATAATCAATGGTCGCGGGGGTGGTATGTTTGCGGGGGGGTATCAACATCGCCGTTGCACTTGCCCCACACCCGGTAGTGTCGGCTGTGTTTGAGTCGGCCATGCTGTACAATCTGTGTTGTAGTAGAATCAAAAGGTCACGTACCTTTGGTTGTCGCACGAGTCACAACAACGCTCGACAAGCCTACCGCGATGTCTGCATTGCGCTGTCAGTCGGCGTGATGTCACAGTCACGGCGAAAATGTTCAAAGTTCACTTTTGCAAGCTGCGTGCTTCAATGCAAAGTTCGTCAATAACACATGCTCATCATGGGGCCGGTTTCATGAAGCGTACTTAAATTATGTGATTACTTAGCGCTACGCAAGTGCGTAAACTCCAATTCTTGTGTAGCTAAGTAGTTGCGTAAAATTAAGCAAAGCGGGTTTCATGTAGCGCGCATGACCTATTTCTTAACTAAGTAGGCGCGTAAAGCTGTCACGTGGTTAGATTAGCGTCATGATACGGGTAACCCCCAGGATTCCCCTTCCCACATTCCCGCTAGCAACATGGCAACAACACGCGACGCTGCCGGTTCCGAAAAAAAGAGAAAGAAAATCGAATTTCAGTGATGATGAGTTGAGCTGTTTGCGCTGTTGTGCTGCATTTGTGCTGTGGATAAATGGCGTGAGCAGCCAGTCTTGGAGCTTGTAGCCGCTGTCACCAAGGATGTATCCTTCCAGTGTGAGCAGCCAGTCTTGGAGCATGTAGCCACTGTCACCGAGGATGTATCCTTCCAGTGTGAGCAGCCAGTCTTGGAGCTTGTAGCCGCTGTCACCGAGGATGTATCCTTCCAGTGTGAGCAGCCAGTCTTGGAGCTTGTAGCCACTGTCACCGAGGATGTATCCTTCCAGTGTGAGTGGCCAGTCTTGGAGCTTGTAGCCACTGTCACTGAGGATGTATCCTTCCAGTGTGAGCAGCCAGTCTTGGAGCATGTAGCCACTGTCACCGAGGATGTATCCTTCCAGTGTGAGTGGCCAGTCTTGGAGCTTGTAGCCGCTGTCACTGAGGATGTACCCTTCCAGTGTGAGCAGCCAGTCTTGGAGCTTGTAGCCGCTGTCACCGAGGATGTATCCTTCCAGTGTGAGCAGCCAGTCTTGGAGCTTGTAGCCGCTGTCACCGAGGATGTATCCTTCCAGTGTGAGCAGCCAGTCTTGGAGCATGTAGCTGCTGTCACCAAGGATGTATACTTCCAGTGTGAGTGGCCAGTCTTGGAGCTTGTAGCCGCTGTCACCGAGGATGTATCCTTTCAGTGTGAGTGGCCAGTCTTGGAGCTTGTAGCCGCTGTCACCGAGGATGTATCCTTCCAGTGTGAGTGGCCAGTCTTGGAGCATGTAGCCGCTGTCACCGAGGATGTATCCTTCCAGTGTGAGCAGCCAGTCTTGGAGCTTGTAGCCGCTGTCACTGAGGATGTATCCTTCCAGTGTGAGCAGCCAGTCTTGGAGCTTGTAGCCGCTGTCACCGAGGATGTATCCTTCCAGTGTGAGCAGCCAGTCTTGGAGCTTGTAGCCGCTGTCACCGAGGATGTATCCTTCCAGTGTGAGCAGCCAGTCTTGGAGCTTGTAGCCGCTGTCACCGAGGATGTATCCTTCCAGTGTGAGCAGCCAGTCTTGGAGCATGTAGCCACTGTCACTGAGGATGTATCCTTCCAGTGTGAGCAGCCAGTCTTGGAGCTTGTAGCCGCTGTCACCAAGGATGTATCCTTCCAGTGTGAGCAGCCAGTCTTGGAGCTTGTAGCCACTGTCACCGAGGATGTATCCTTCCAGTGTGAGCAGCCAGTCTTGGAGCTTGTAGCCGCTGTCACCGAGGATGTATCCTTCCAGTGTGAGCAGCCAGTCTTGGAGCATGTAGCCACTGTCACCGAGGATGTATCCTTCCAGTGTGAGCAGCCAGTCTTGGAGCTTGTAGCCACTGTCACCGAGGATGTATCCTTCCAGTGTGAGCAGCCAGTCTTGGAGCTTGTAGCCGCTGTCACCGAGGATGTATCCTTCCAGTGTGAGCAGCCAGTCTTGGAGCATGTAGCCGCTGTCACCGAGGATGTATCCTTCCAGTGTGAGCAGCCAGTCTTGGAGCTTGTAGCCGCTGTCACCGAGGATGTATCCTTCCAGTGTGAGCAGCCAGTCTTGGAGCTTGTAGCCACTGTCACCGAGGATGTATCCTTCCAGTGTGAGCAGCCAGTCTTGGAGCTTGTAGCCGCTGTCACCGAGGATGTATCCTTCCAGTGTGAGCAGCCAGTCTTGGAGCTTGTAGCCGCTGTCACTGAGGATGTATCCTTCCAGTGTGAGCAGCCAGTCTTGGAGCTTGTAGCCGCTGTCACTGAGGATGTATCCTTCCAGTGTGAGCAGCCAGTCTTGGAGCATGTAGCCACTGTCACCGAGGATGTATCCTTCCAGTGTGAGTGGCCAGTCTTGGAGCTTGTAGCCGCTGTCACCGAGGATGTATCCTTCCAGTGTGAGCAGCCAGTCTTGGAGCTTGTAGCCGCTGTCACCGAGGATGTATCCTTCCAGTGTGAGTGGCCAGTCTTGGAGCATGTAGCCGCTGTCACCGAGGATGTATCCTTCCAGTGTGAGTGGCCAGTCTTGGAGCATGTAGCCGCTGTCACCGAGGATGTATCCTTCCAGTGTGAGCAGCCAGTCTTGGAGCTTGTAGCCGCTGTCACCGAGGATGTATCCTTCCAGTGTGAGCAGCCAGTCTTGGAGCTTGTAGCCGCTGTCACCGAGGATGTATCCTTCCAGTGTGAGCAGCCAGTCTTGGAGCTTGTAGCCGCTGTCACCGAGGATGTATCCTTCCAGTGTGAGCAGCCAGTCTTGGAGCTTGTAGCCGCTGTCACCGAGGATGTATCCTTCCAGTGTGAGCAGCCAGTCTTGGAGCTTGTAGCCGCTGTCACCGAGGATGTATCCTTCCAGTGTGAGCAGCCAGTCTTGGAGCTTGTAGCCGCTGTCACCGAGGATGTATCCTTCCAGTGTGAGCAGCCAGTCTTGGAGCTTGTAGCCACTGTCACCGAGGATGTATCCTTCCAGTGTGAGTGGCCAGTCTTGGAGCTTGTAGCCACTGTCACCGAGGATGTATCCTTCCAGTGTGAGCAGCCAGTCTTGGAGCATGTAGCCACTGTCACCAAGGATGTATCCTTCCAGTGTGAGCAGCCAGTCTTGGAGCTTGTAGCCGCTGTCACCGAGGATGTATCCTTCCAGTGTGAGCAGCCAGTCTTGGAGCGTGTAGCCGCTGTCACTGAGGATGTATCCTTCCAGTGTGAGCAGCCAGTCTTGGAGCTTGTAGCCACTGTCACCAAGGATGTATCCTTCCAGTGGCCAGGGTGCCGTCTCGAACACATTGAATACGGGACACTCCCGCAGAATGCGTGCGTTGTGCACTGATCCCGGCCACCTGACAACACTGTTCATGATCATGGCATCGGCATCACAGATCAGTTGGACATTTATGTTATGGTCGTTTTTACGATTGATATATTAATGTTCGTTGACCGATTGTGTTGCAATTTTAATATGCATACAGTCAACGCAGGTGATAACGTTAGGGACGTTTGCGATGTGGTGACACTGCACTTTCATGGCTTCCGTTTCGCCTACTTGGGGGAAGCGTACGTGACGTGGCAGTAGCCTGGCGAACGCAGGTGGAAATCTCTGAACAGTTCTACACACGGTTGCCTTGCTAACACAAAACAAATCGCCTACAACCACATGCAAAGAAACGTAATGCGATGAGTATTTGCAGTGCCGGTGTTAAGAAACCCTTTCGTGACACTATCGAGATGTCGTCACCGACTAAATCTATTAAATGCCTGATATTCTCCCGACGAAAACGATACCGGTCAAACAACTCAACGTTGTCGTATACACCAAATGTAAATGAGTGTGACATGTATCTAAACACTCTCTCGCCGGAAAATTCGTCTAACTGCACCGTTTATCTGATGAACTGGTCGTAAAGCCGCCATTAAGAACAACTTAGTGGAGTTACGCCACGGGGGTAGGTGCCGTAGCCTAAGTAGGGTATTGCGCCCACTGCGTAGTCTAAGTAGACGACATGAAACGCGAAATCTTCTACGATGACCTTCGTAGCGCTAAGTAACCGTTCGTAGCCGCTAAGTAGGCTTCATGAAACCGGCCCCTGGTTCGTTAACCGACGATATGACGGGACATCTGACACCATGTATCGTTTTGTTGTTATATATGTAAAGTAATTTCGGACGCATGTTTTATAAAGACGACTGGTTTATTTGAACATCTCCATGCAGACCCGCTACACGAGGCTCGGTCAAGGACTCCTGAAATCACGTGATGGTGTCACCTGTCTAAACTATGCCAAGTTAGTGGGAACATAGAAATACAGTAGCGCTACCTAGCGATTATACTAAATTTAAATGACATATCGCCACAACACACAAGACAAAAACACTCTTCATAATCTGATGAACTGCCATCATCTGATATTTTTTTCTATGGGAGGCTTCTTATTTAGAGGTTCTTTACCCTTGATTGACTTTCCCAAAGGACCTTTCCTCTTGATTAGTCCCTTTAGCGTGAACAACGCCTTCTTTGAGTATCCCCCAAGGACCAATGGGGTTTTCCTCTTTTGCTCTTCAAATGCATTCTTAACAGGTGTGTCTGTAAAAATAGCCGTGGAACGTTTGTTTTTGTTTGGGGCATTTGTAGTTTGCGAGGTTCGGCTTTTGGAAATGGTCGTTTTGTTCTTCAGAGGTAATTGCACCAACAGATAATTAAACCGCGTGTCCCCTGGGTATTGGGGTATCACCGATTGTCGTACGCCAACTTGGAGTGGGAGTGTCATGGTGTACGTATTCTGCGTTCAAACGTTGAACTCTCTCCAGCACTGGGTGTGGGGGTGTTTGGCTCAGATGGCGGCCTTTCCTCAGTGGATGTAGACATGCTGGGCTCACATATAGTTTGTAGAGGCATGCTGTGTCCGGATGTGGTACTATCATATGATGGCTGATTATCCCCCGTGCCTGCATCCTCTGGAACAGGCTCTCCGGGGTCAACTGGGTGTGGTAGGGGAAGGCTGTTTCCAGGCATTTGACGGTCAGTGATGTAACATGGCAACAACTCAGAATCTGAAAAGACATCTCTGTTGTAAAGGTATATGCCACTTACTCTGAATCCAGCCTGAACATTGTTCGGTGTTGCAGCTAGAGGGTACGCTGTACAGATGATGCTAGGTATGTCATATATTGTCATTGTCTGTTCTGGATGATTGAGCACCCAACCATCAGAAGCAGTGTTTATATATATATATATACTTCTTGAGTGTCCCATACACCGATCGGTGAAGAGGTTGCAAGTGATGCGAACAGTGAGGTGGAAACGAGAGCATGGTGATGCCGTTGGCTTAGGCATAGTTGAGGCCATCTATGGACAGATGTGACCCATGGTTGTCAAGGATCAATAAGCAAGGCTTCTTTTCGGTGCATTTAGTACGTTCAACAAACTGGTTATGAAAGTCGGCAAAGTTTCCCTCTTTCATCCATCCTGAGGGATTGGCTCCTCCTTTGCTCCCCGTTAGGGCGTTTCTCAGGAAATGCACGAGAGGAAATAAGAAGTTTGGCGGAATACTATTGCCAGTAGCCGAAACCGCACATGCAATGGTAACCAATGTTCGTCTCTCTGCAGACGTTAATGACCCAACTTGGTTGAATCCGCCGCGGGCTAAAACCTTTTCTGGTTTCTGGACGGTAGTGACACCCGTCTCGTCCATATTCCATATGTCTCCTGGTCCAAATTGACGACACTCAAGGACATCCAAGAGGTTGTCACAGAATGCATTGACATTCGTTTTGTTGAAGCTGCTGCTGCCTGCTAGGCTGGTTGTTTTGTTGAAGCTGCTGCTGCCTGCTAGGCTGGTTGTTTTGTTGGAGCTGCTGCTGCCTGCTAGGCTGGTTGTTTTGTTGAAGCTGCTGCTGCCTGCTAGGCTGGTTGTTTTGTTGAAGCTGCTGCTGCCTGCTGCTAGGCTGGTTGCCTCAGGCCTTCGAATGGATAAAGTCGGGTGTCGTTTAAGGAACGCGTTGAACCATTGGCGCGCTGGCCTGTTCAACATCAGCCCAAGAAGGAGGCATCTTCAAGTTGTTGGCAACTGATAACTAATAAGCAAGTCTGCGTGTTTCTTTGGGCAAAAAAAACAAAATAAATATCCGATGACTTCACAACGTATTCCACCAACTGATTTTCCAGCTCATTTGTAAAAAATTGTCTATTTTTTATATATCCAACATGGGTTAGTGGCTGCTCGTCCTGTGCTTCTATTTCTTCAGGACGCCTTGTGGCAATGCCGGGTTAGAGATCGGTAGTTGATGTGGAAATCTTTGGCAGTGCTTCTGAAGGATTTGTTCTAAGTTTTTCTCTTGAAATTTCGAATTATGTTTGCGTCTGCAATTACAAATGTGTCTAGGTTTTATCCTGCAATTTCAACATTAAATGGCTAAAAATAGTACATGTGGTACAATTAGGAGAGAAAAACCGGTATTATTAAGGTGCTATCCAAATAAAAGAATTTTATTAAACATGCTTGGAGACGTATCAGTGATTTTATAAATTTAGTGTTCCACTATATGTCGGGGTACTTGCAATGCTTATATAATTAAGTAGTAACTAAGTTGTAAGTAATTATGTAAGTATAGCAAATACACCGAAAAATAGTCCAATATATACACATAATATATATATATATATACATATATATACTCGAGAGGTAAGTCAATCACTAGTTAGTTAGTTGCTGTAATATTATGTGAGTAGACCACATGTGACAACCAATCCGGGGCCAGCCGTTATGTGACAACGAGCTCCACAGCGTGACGTGGCACAAAAATGTATTTGTGTGTGTGGAATATGTTGTTTAATTTGGTTTGCTGTTGGGCACTATAAATAAATAGTTCACAATATATCTTGTTAGACACCTACAACTACCCGCAACTATATCATAAATAGTGATATCTGAAACGTTTACTCACGGCACGAAAAAACGATAAATCACTGCTGACTGGTTAACGTGGCGGCACAAAGCTAAGATTTTTAAATGGCGTGTTTAGTTCTACCAAGCGGTCACCGCAGTGCTAATTCTGCGCGCTCCCGCCGACTAGTGGATGAACTAGAGCCAGTGTCACAACCAAACAGTGTGACAACCAACCCCGGTCTCCCCTACACGGGTATGCACTGCAAGCATCCCATCACGAAGACCGCTCGCAAATTCAAGTCCTACACCCATCATCCAATCAAAGTGGAAAGCTATGTCACACTTCTGACGCGGTACGAAGACAAATGCGTGGCAGTGCGGTAGTAACAAGATTTAACAACAAGATTTAACAAGTACTTTGTATATGTCGACCAAAAACCGAATCAGGCCTAGCACACAGCTATGCCTGATTCAGAGAATACACACAATCACCAACGAGCTTGACAAGCACCAGAGCTGAGATGAACCACAGGTACGCTCACAGGGACGTATTCTCTCAAGACACCAGCCCAGATATGTACGAGTCGCAGGCCTAGAAATGCACTACCGATAGCGAGAGAGCTTCTAAGGCCAACTGCCTATGACGCGACCAAAGTGAGACGCAACTTGGACCGGGAGAAGGAAAGACAGCATCAGTACCATGACCAACAAATAAATGAGTATCTCCCTGTATTTTTGCTAGGAGATCCAGTGAGGATGGCTCAATTTCCGGGCTCAAAGAAATGGCTACACGCTACAGTTGTAAGCCGACATCAATCGCCAAGATCATATGTGGTCGAGCCCAAAGGGAAAAAGTACCGACGTCACAGAAGACACCTTCAACTGTCATCGATCGGCGCCGAACAGAAGTACTCAAGAGTTGGGCAAGAAATCAGCAGCGACCGTACTCGATCGACAACTAATCTACGAGTCACTCAACCAGCAACTGTGACACCGCCAAGACAGCTCCCAGCACCGAACGCGAGGACAACCCATATCATAGTCTTGATTATCTAGGCGCCGTGAGGTGGCAGCATTGGCTCACTACGGCCTGGATTATTAAGCTCCTGCCAATGTTACCGGTACGGGGCTTTACCCCAGATTCGGGTAAAGACGATGATTGGCTCTCAGGCCAACTATGAAATAAGAAATTAAATAAGGATACATCTTTACATAAGCTTGAATGTATAACAATCTATTGTGTATTGTTAGATTTGTTTTACTTGTTTCTGTAACAGTTCGCTGAATGGCACATTATATACACATTTATATCTAACGACATCATAACGATAATTATTAGAGACATCAGGTCCTTATCCTGCGATTTTATTTCCTACATTCGAAGGAAACAACTCAGTGGAAGCTCAAGCCCAGATCCGTGGCCGGTAGACGATGTGGTAGTTATTGTAAATGGACCTCTGTGGTATATTGAACGAGGATCCATTTATCTTAGAATATGGAGCTCCCACTGACAAATCTAGCTTATAGTGTGTTGAGTGAGTTAGAAGTGTTGCATTGATGTATGTTCTGTTAATTGTTGGCTTGAAAAAACGTGTCCAAACGTAACTGGTATAAATAAACAATGGCAATTTCAATACATTTTTATGGTTATTGACACTGTATTAACATGTGACGTAATTTCTACTCCACTAACCACATAATCAGTTTCATATTTCACAAGGGGTCCACACACCAAGCCGTTGTAAATGGACCACAGGATCAATTTACAATTTCACAGCACCAATAGTCAATTGATTATTCTCCTCCAGGGAGTGTAAAGTCCTAAGTGAAGTGAACTATATATGTTGAAATACCCTAACTTACATATACGCACGTATAACGGTATATTCATTACACTAAACAGCTCGTTCCGCAGCTGTCTAAAATGAAAATATCACAAAACATGTGTGTATCATTCCCGGTGTCTTTACGTCGTTCGGCTATAGGACTACTCGGCATGCACTGCCCAGACATTCTTCGTTCACCCACTGACGTCTCCGTCCTCGACGCCTACGTCATCAAACTTCATGTAGGTCTTGAACTCCCGGCTCATCTTCACCAGGAACACGCTACAACCAGAAGTGTAACTCGTATTTTGCCTTCATAGAATATTTGTCTTTTCGTTCGTTCGTTCGTTCGTTCATTCGTTCGTCCGTTCGTTCGTTCCGTTAGTGAGTCGAATTTGTATGTGTATTTTTCGTAATAAAAATCGTGCAAATTTTTTTCTCAAATTACTTATACAAACGCGTGCAACTGAAAAGTTATGGTAAGGTTTTGTATAATTTACTCACCTTAAGTGTAAGTACGGCGTATATCCAACTGACATACATGTGTTAGAGACATTCACAAGCTACAGACACATACGCTACAAGGATAATTATTGTAAGTAAGTGAGCCAGTGGAACTTACACAAGAAGGAGACAGCCGGCGGCGTAGAAGGCGGCCATGACGAGGTAGACGAAGCCAGTCATGATGTAGAGAGTGGCCGAGTAGACGGAGTTGAAGAGAACATTACCAACGAGACTGCAGATGACCTCGGTGAAGGCGATGCCGCCGTACAGGGCGCCTACAAACAGATGACCTCGATGAAGGCGAAGCCGCCGTACAGGACGCCTACAAACACATGACCTCGGTGAAGGCGATGTCGCCGTACAGGGCGCCTACAAACACATGACCTCGGTGAAGGCGATGCCGTCGTACAGGACGCCTACAAACACATGACTTCGGTGAAGGCGATGCCGCCGTACAGGGCGCCTATAAACACATGACCATGGTGAAGGCGATGTCGCCGTACAAGGCGCCTACAAACAGATGACCTCGGTGAAGGCGATGCCGCAGTACTGTGCGCCTACAAACACATGACCTCGGTGAAGGCGATGCCGCCGTACAGGGCGCCTATAAACACATGGCCTCGGTGAAGGCAATGCCGCCGTACAGGGCGCCTACAAACACATGACTTCGGTAAAGGCGATGCCGTCGTACAGGGCACCTACATACACATGACCTCAATGAAAGCGATGCCGCCGTACAGGGCGCCTATAAACACATGACCACGATGAAGGCGATGCCGCCGTAGAGGGCGCCTATAAACACATGACCTCGGTGAAGGCGATGCCGCAGTAGAGGGCGCCTACAAACAGATTGCCAAGGTGAAGGCGTTGTCGCCGTACAGGGCGCCTACAAACAGGTTGCCGTGGTGAAGGCGATGTCGCCGTACAGGGCGCCTACAAACAGGTTGCCAAGGTGAAGGCGATGTCGCCGTACAAGGCGCCTACAAACACATGACCTCAGTGAAAGCGATGCCGTCGTACAGGGCGCCTACAAACACATGACCTCGGTGAAGGCGATGCCGCCGTACAAGGCGCCTTTAAATACATGACCACGGTGAAGGCGATGCCGCCGTAGAGGGCGCCTATAAACACATGACCTCGGTGAAGGCGATGCCGCCGTAGAGGGCGCCTATAAACACATGACCTCGGTGAAGGCGATGCCGCCGTAGAGGGCGCCTACAAACAGATTGCTAAGGTGAAGGTGATGTCGCCGTACAGGGCGCCTACAAACAGTTTGCCAAGGTGAAGGCGATGCCGCCGTACAGGACGCCTATAAACACATGACAACGACGAAGATGATGACGCCTATAAAGAGAATACAATTCAATTTTGGCACATAGTGGCTTGCAGACTGGACATATTTGACAGGACGCGTACACATATAATAACGGGGCATTTCTACACATGGGATACTTTACAGACATGATAGACAAGATGCGCGCACACGTACTCCGCACGCACATATACACACACACACATGCACGCACACTGTCTTGACTTACCCTGCTCGTTGTCGTGTACCAGGGACGACATCAGCGCACGCGCAGTCGGGATGAACAGGAAGTCGAATATCGACATCAACGGCGCTGGAAAACAACACCAACAACACTATGACAATTATACAACGATCGTCTTTAGTACCATCCAAATACAACATGCCTTAGATTTCTTATGGACAAGCAAGTTAGCCAGTAGCATACTGACATTCATACAGTGCGTGTGTGTATGTGTGCATGTATCTATGTGTGTATGTGTGTGTGTGTGTGTGTGTTTATTTTTTGGAAGTACTGTAACTTTGAGAAACTCCGCGAAGACTGTTAGACGAAGTAATGTTAGACTGTAATATACTTACTGATGTACATCATAGTTGAGTTCTGTACGAAAGCCGTATATACATTGTGCACGACGCCCATTACACCAGAAGTGAGCGCAATTCCGCCGTCCCGCATACAACATTTCATTAGTCGCATGGAAAGCACTGCCCCTGCGCTGATGACAGCGACATTTGCTGAGAGAAAATAGCCGACGATGTCACTTGTCCAACAGAGAGGGCGGTTCATCTGGAACAATGTATCTACAAAGTCACCCACTTTGACGACACTGCACAGGAAGAACGCAACGAGAAGAACAGACAGCTTCCAGCGCCGTCTGGTGTCGTCATCCTTCGTGAAGAGTGACACAGTTTTCTTCATGTGCTTTGTTGAGAAGAATTTCGCCTGTGGGTTGCGCGGAACCGTCTCGGGAACAAAGAAGACAGCATACGTCAAGGCGACCACATACAGCCCGAACACAGTGATGAACGGTGCCAGAAACCCGCCGTGTTTCACCCAATAACCGACCGCGAGTGGCGCAAACAAAGCCGGGACGAAGACGCATGTCTCTAGTATTGTTATTCTCAGCGCTCTACCATCTGCCGGAACGATGTCCGATATGTAAGCGAAACAACCCATCAGCATTGTCTGGTAGTAGCCTCCGAAGCCTTCGATTACTGCGCCGATAATAAGGTATTCCGCCGGAAGATCCAGCGCGACCACGACGACGTAGGAGATCGCGCGCACGGTGCTGCCGACTATCGGCGGGATGATGGCGTAGCGACGACCTGCCTGGTCGCTGTAGGCGCCGATAAACGTCGTCACGAACAGTGCCGGGATGAGACTACACAGTCCGAGGATGAGACTGAAGTTACTCGCTCGTCGCTGCACCTCCTCCCCGAATAGATACACGGGGTCCGACTTGTTGACGTCACACAGCGATTCGCTCCGGTTGCTGGTGTCCTCTGACGAGTTGGTGAGCGTTCCGTTTGACAGCAGTTCTGTGTAGTACGCGACGATGTAGAATTGCGAGAGCATTCCCATCGGTATCCCACAAAGACCTATGATAAGCACGATTGGTTCGACGATGACCGTGCGTTTCGGTTTCCGAACGTGAAACGAGGCTGATTTGTCCGGATCTCCCTCAGACGCCATGTTGTCGCCGGTTGCTTCTCTACTCTCCGGCATGTCTCTACGAAACAAAGAAATAAGAGTACTTGTTTATGGGCGAATCAGTCTAGGTTACACCAAGTTATGACACCGGGACATTTCTTTGGTTTGATTAAATGAAAGTATAGTCACCGTTCGCAACCGAAATAGAACATATAAATCGTCAATTTAACGTATGACCTAATATGTAACGCAACTGAAATATGTTGGATTAATACCGCTGTATACACGGATACAAAAGAAGCACGACTGAAGTCCTGCACAGCGGTAAGACCTCCGGACTCTCGACTGAGAGAACGCCGGTTCGAATCATGGGCGGCGGTGTCGAACCTTGAGCAAGTTCGTTTACTCAACATTGCTTCAGTTCACTCAGCTGTACGAATGAGTACCTGGCTATGGACAGTGGTGGATATTTGTGTACGAATAGTCTTCGCGCATTAATTGCAGCGTGGCTGCTTTCTGATGGTGTTCGATTGAACAGGTCTGCCAGGGAGTAAAATGTAAAGCGCTTTGAGCAGTCCTGAGGACTGGATACTGCGCTAAATAAGAACTTACCTTTTATTTAAACCAACATAAAACGTGCGTCGCCATATTGTTAATGTGACTAAAAAGAAACCATTTGGCCCTGGACTGTATATTGGCCCACTGATACCTCTATTGCCACATAGTCAAACTGTGGATGGGTTGTAATGTTTGACCCTCCCAGCAAGTGGTGGACTTAATTGACGTCATGCAGAAAGTAAAACACGACAGTTAAGCATATCAGACAATTACTGGTACTCACCTAGGTAATTGTGCTGTAGAGAATTAGCACGGGTTTCTACATTCAGATTGTTTTTGTATAACATATTACATAAAGTGAAATTATATAAAACCTCAACTTCATAATGCACATTACACTAGTATTCACTGACAGATCGGTTCAATTAGTTACTGGAAAGAAAGTAACATACAAATAGTACATGGTTAAAAGTAACATATTACTATTATTTTATACTGTATAATATTCCTGTATTTAAATAATGTTTTGTGTTTAAAATTATGTCATTATGTGTCTAATCAACACAAGACATCAATTGTAGTGTAATTAATGTGTCAACATCTACTTTAATTTTAGTTGCATTCTGAGACAGTTCATTTTTTTAATAGCAAATATCACGTAAATCAACATTACCAACAAGCTACGTGTCCTTTTCCTCAATGTTATTTAAACATTGTTCTTATAATATTCAATTGCAAGATAACACAGAGCAAAAGTTGAAATATAATACCCGCATGCCATACGTATAATTATTTGTCTCACTTGCCAAACTCGATGATGGATAATTTTGCAAAGGCTTCATTTACCGAATACTAATAACAATGCTATGTATTACTTATATAGCTAAATTATTACTCATAGAGCAAATTACACCAAATGCCAATGACATACAAATGTGGTTAAATAAGACATTATTATTCAGATTGTTCTGTAACAAATAGTGTTGAACTCAGAATGCAGCATTATATCACTTTCCAACCAACCGACCATACACAAACCCTTGTGCGTATGGGCTCAGTATACAGATAGTTTTCCCATTGGCGACCATGTGAACGTTTTGTCTGATTATAAGAAAATGTGACCTACAAAATTTCTTAAACTTCTCATCTGCTGTTATCATCATCTCATTGACATGCTGAGATTTTTTTTTAAATTGCATATTTCTAGCTCTCGTAAAATGCCTGTAGGTGTGACTTTTTCAGTTCAGCATATCTCTGCGAGACGTAGCTGCCCGGATGATCCCACGATATGCTGTGTGACACCCGTCAATATTTACGAATGCCGGCAAGCATTATTCTGCCAAAGGGTCAAACAGGCAAATTGCTGCAAAAAATCCTCCCGCTTATTCAAATAATTTAGAAATCCATCATTTTACAGTAAACTCATTTTATAATTACACCTAAAAATCTGCCTACTCAAATGCACTTATGTCAGAACATGTGAATTTTGTAAACAAAAAATAATTTCTCCGAAAATATCTGCAATTTCCCTAACGAAACAGGAAGTCTAACTGTAGCATGGCTTCGTTTGGAGGCCAGCATACAGGACGCGAAAATATGGCTCTAAGACAACGGACTCGTGGTGAATGACAACAAATTAGAAGCCGTTGTCATCCGTTCGCCAAGTCTGCGCACTCCTATATCGTTAACCTGCTTGAAATTATGTGGCCAGTTCGTTGACACCTCTGCCATTATTCGAGATGTCGGATTCGTCATTGACTCTGATCTATCGATGGCGTCATAGGTATGTCGCAACGCCTATTATCACCTGTAAAAAATGCAAAGATACGCGACTCAGTTACCACCAGTGCATGGAAGAGTCTGGTCCACGACTAGTGACATCCCGACTTGACTATGTCTATGGTAATGTGATACTATTCGTAATAAACGATAGTCTCGATTATCCAGGCGCCGTGAGGTGCAGCATTGTCCCATCACTACGGCCTGGATTATTAAGCTCCTGCCCATGTTACTTTACCTCAGATTCGGGTAGAGACGATGATTGACTCTCAGGTCAACTATGAAATAACAAATTAAATAAGGATACACTGTTATCATATAACATTAAACTTATATTGAAACATGTCACATAAAAATAAACCGACATTAAACTTTTTTCGTAATTTAACAAGATAAATGTTTGAATAAACCGGTATTAGCAAGATGGTGTATTCTTCGCAATGGCAATATTTATGCACACGCCCTGTAGCTGTATTCAAACACAATGATGCCCCTTATTATTGAACTGTATCAGAAATGATATATAACGCGTTTAATCGCTAGATGCCACCACATCATTTTCATCATCACTGCAAAGTCGCATAAATGTATCGCCACTTTGAATCTCGGCAAACCTCCAGCGTAAAAAGGTAGGAGAAGGAAGAGTGATCATATCGTAGCTGGCTGTATTGTGATTTCACAATAAGAACCATCATTTACTTAATATGATCACTGTTTCGTTACATAATATATACACGTACAACCATCCATTTAACGACGCGTTCATGGTTTATAGGTCTAGGTCCGATAAAACGACGTGTGTGCGGAAATTCGACATCAGCGTTGAAGTTTGTTAGCAACATACTTGTAGTTACCTAAAAACTGCTGTCTAATTTCACGTTTCGCATTCTGCCAATAGGCCAACAATATGTGACAAGTGACGTACGGATACTGCTTAAATAAATAAATCCACATATATGTTGTCTACTTCGATAACGAATTAGGCTATACGACTGACTGCAGCGAGTCCTGATGATAGGATAGTTTTATCAGGTAATAAAGCAATACTTTAGCCGAATATCACAATTATAAGACATTTCCGTACACGCATGACCTCCACAAGAATATTTATTTTGCAGTAAAGCCCTGTTTGGCTCTCCATACAGCCACATGACACCCGCCGTAGTCATATGACCATTACTAATGCTTTGTTGTCATAAGACGTTGATATATAAATACGTACTCGAACAACCGCTGCACATTACGGCAACCGTGCGAGGGTCAGACGATATGCAGCCGCACTGACAATATACTAGCCAATTTTAGTGCCCATTCAAACGCGTTCAACAGGTGAACATAAATTAGGTCGCCGCTTTCTCGGCGTCGGAGCTCACAATCGTGAAAAGTCACAATGCCAGGCGAGCAATATATAATCCTACGACTACGGCTTCGCTGCAAACGGCATCGCCTAGTTCGCCAAACGTCTAACAAACGCGAAGAATATACAATTGTTGTGAACTTGTGGCGTGTGTAGGTGCCTCTGTTACTTACCCGTCCTGTGAAACACTTCCCATATCGCTGAGACAAGTGGACATCTGGTCATTTGACGAGACGAAACGAGAGTTAGTGACGTTGCGAAGTACACCCACTTACACTCGAGATAAACATGTCGTTGAACTCAGTGCCCGCCCCCTCAACGGACATAGATGTCGCTGCCGAGTTACTACAGCGATACATCTCAACATTGACATTTATAGCTCACAGCTGGAAGGAAGCGATTTTTTTTGTTGCAACGGCTTCCACGTTTTCGGGTTGTCAACAAATTGACGATCAATGTCGACCAGCCTGTTAAATAGTCCACACGGTGGCGCCACTGTCGTATTTATGTGCCTTGGTAGATTCAAGAATACTTTCCTTGGTTATCATAATACTGTGTATTAAACCCGGCCAACATACACATACCGACTTTTACTCAGTGTCAGACAACCAAATTGTAGCAACCAGTAGCACCTAAGGCAGTCCAGTAATACTTAAACTTGCATGGGCCATTTTTACGTCATTTCTCAATAACGACTCCACTATCATAGCTACTCGTTTTAAAATAACAACAGTAGAACATCACTAGGTCACTCTTGCTACTGGCCGAAAGTAATCTGAATAGCGAGGTGACCGTATTAGCCGGACTAGTTTCCTAGTGGTAGCCATAAAGCGAGGTTCAATTCTGCCATAGGTAAATTAAAGGTGGTGATTGGAGAGGATACACCTTTATTTGAAGTGCACAAAGAAATATGATGTTTAATATAAGTTAAATTAAATGGATGATGCTGCATTTAGCACTGAGAAACCTCTAATCTGAGGTGTTGTATGTATAGCGAAACCACACCGGAGGTCATGCTCCAACTGCAGTTTGTTTCTAAATGTTGCTTTGATGTGTAGGAAGAGCCTTGCGATTGAGGCGAATGGTTGGAAGTAACAGAAAGTCAAATCACATAAGTGGTAGATGGCTTCAGTCGTTGTCCAGAAAGACTGAGAGTTTCGTTGTCGAATTTCACTATGGCGTCTGAATCTTGCTAATGTCGCAGAATCTCGGTCTTTAATTAGCAGCAGCATTGTCACCAGGTATTGGTGGGGCAGTGAATGGGTCAGTTAGTAGCCTATATGTCTGACTCGATATTTCACGGAGGTATCTTATAAACTCCTCTTCCAAAGTGTCTCAGGTGCTCAAAGGTTGTACTGCCCATCGCATGCCTCCGCAACTTGTTGCGATTCAATTTTTGTGTGAATGATGGTTTAGTATTTCTCGAACAACTCGAAGATCAAACTTTCCACTATATTTATATATCCCTAATTTGCATTCTTCGTACGCTCAATTCTTGCACAATTGGCACAGAATGCCTTTTTATATATGTATATATACATATATATATATGTATATATATATGTATATATATATACGGACGCCTTTTTGTAGCAGTCGGCTCTTCGACTATATGTATATATATATATATATGTCATGGACAGGCCATGATATATTTTGTAAACTGCTAATTGCTGTTTCTAGTGACGCCATCTGGTGTGTGTGTAAGTTTTTCCATTAAACGTCCAAACCTGCCGATAGGCGTCCCGGCAGTTGGCTACACTGAATTACAAAGTAACACTACGATAAGTCAATGTAATCCCTCCTTTTATATTGTCTATAGTCCTTTTCTTCTAAAGTATTTGTGTATGTGTAGTCGGATTTATAGTTGAACTCTTTGAAATGCTTTTGGGGTTAGATTCAGTTCTTAAAATTAAAGGGAATAATTATGTTGCAATCTAGGCGTAGTGATACGAGATGGCCGAGCGGTCACTAATTTGAACGGTTAGTTTCGCGGGGAAGTCGGGAGGAGAGGAGAGCCATGCGAGGTTGAGAGCAGACGTGTTTTGTTAGTATCATATTCCGCGCCGTTCTAACGATATATATTCGAATCTTCCCTACAGCTACTTCATTTCCCTGGGACGTCGGTGTTTATCTCGACGACTTGACTGTGGACAGGGTCTTATTCCCTGAAATAAAGACTTGTGAACCGCTCGCGCTCGTCTCGTGACACACACACACACACACACACACACACACACACACACACACACACACACACACACACACACACACACACACATGTATATATATATATACACATATATATCCGTTTGATGTAGGAGGGTGTAGAGTTTTCTCAAAATAGTTTATTAAAGTACTTTGGATAATACTGTCTGTTGGCGGCTGGTCATTTGAAAAACGTCTCTCATCGACCCAGACTAAAGAAGCGTACCGTTGAGATAGCGGTGTAAAGCAATCTAACTGGACGTAATGTTGACTGATTTACAGACTTAATATTTTTTCTTATTAAAAGTGGCATGCCAGACAATATTTAAGCCAGCGGGAACAACATGGCGAAGGGGAAGGTTCTGAACAAAGCGATCTCGTTTCACATTCACAAACCGAGACGCACGGTCATCGTAGAACCTGTCGTGCTGACAGTAGGTTTGTGCGGCCTGCCAATGGGGCTGCTCTCGCAATTCTATATCGTTTACACGGAACAGTTATCAAACGGAACGATCACCAACTCGTCAGAGCACACCAGCAACCGGAGCGAATCGCTGTGTGACGTCAACAAGTCGGACCCCGTGTATCTTCAGTCTCATCCTCGGTCTGTGCAGTCTCATCCCGGCACCGTCGGTACGCCATCATCCCGCCGATTGTCGGCAGCACCGTGCGCGCAATCTCCTACGTCGTTATGATCGCGTTTGAACTTCCGGCGGAGTACGTTCTGGTCGGCGCAGTGATCGAGGGTTCCGGTGGCAACTACCAGATACTGTTGATGGGCTGTTTCGCCTACATATCGGACATCGTTCCGGCAGAAGGTCGGTCGCTGAGGATAACGATTCTCGAAACATGCGTTTTTATCTCAGCTTGCGGTCGGGTATTGGGTGAAAGATGGCGGATTTCTAGCTCCGTTCCTCACTATTTCTGGCCTATATGTGATGGCCCTGGTATACGCTATTTTCTTTGTTCCCGAGACTGTTACGTGCAACTCGCAAGCAAAATTCTTCTCCACGAAACATGCGTTCTTCTTGTGCAGCGTCGTCAAAGAGGGTGACGTTATCGACACCCTGTTGCAGATGAACCGCCCTCTCTGTTGGACGAGTGACATCGTCGGTTTTTCCAGTCGGCAGATGTCGCTGTGATCAGCGCAGGCGCCGTGCTTTCCATGCGACTACTGAAATGTTGTACGCGGGACGACGGAATCGCACTCACTTCCGGTCTGATGGGCGTCGTACACAATGTTTATACGGCTTTCGTACACAGAACTCAGCTATGATGTACTTCAGTAAGTACATTACATTTTAACTTTTCAACCTTTGCTGTTACTGCTCAACGTTTCTGATCATCTAAACCTCTACTAGGTCATTGAAATGTATTGGATATAGGGCTTACCTACTGTATGTATATGCGTGCGTGTGTGTGCGCGCGTACGTGAGTTTGTTTGTATGTGTTTGTTACCTTTGTGTAGCTTCTGTTAGCCTTTCTGTTGGACAACAGTTCGGGGTGGGCGCAATGCAACCTGGGAGGGGATCACAACCTAAAACCACAGGACGCATCCACAATTGCAAATAGCAACACGGCGCAATTTGCTATGGAAGTTGATGTTGTCATTATGGGAAGACGGCATGCTGGCCTTGTGGCTTAGTTTTAGAACGTCATGAAATAACACGACCGGTAGGACATTTTCAAACAATGTGTTTTAAAAGCTTGAGGCAGTCTTGATACAAAGGTACTGAACATAGTGTACATTGTTGATCTCTTCAAATCAGACGATACGTAATAACGACTCGTGTAAAGGACATACCTTCAGGGTTAGACAACGTCTATATGTATATATGTATGCAGCTAAACAACGTCTGACTTTCAATTGCCTACTTAGTAGTTTGCATGTATATAAGCAGCCTAATTAAGGCCATTCATTTGGATGGCTGTAATGGCGACCAATGTGTAATTGTCACTTCTTTGCTGGTGTTGTGTTTACCAGCACCATTGATGTCGATATTAAATTTCCTGTTCATCCCGACTGCACGTGCGCTGATGTCGTCCCTGGTACACGACCACGAGCAGGGTATGTCGGGACTACTTTTTTACAGGAATGTCAGTGAGTATACGCTACTTGTTAACGTCACGCGCATCTGAACATAAGAGCTAGGATGTTTTATTAGTAAAATTGGCGGCGGTATTAATAATAATAATTACTATTATCAATCGCACTGTCTGCGTTGAGTGCGGGTAACTGAGCGTGAGATGGTCTCTTTCTTTGGTGTGACTCCCCCCACAAGCACACTCATGCATCGCTGTCTGATGTATATAGTATAATAAGTCTTGTCTGTAAGCGCAACTGTCTAATGTATTCTAATTGTATAGGCGTCAATATCTAACGTGTCCAGAATGTAGTCGTCATTGTCTAGTTTCTTCAGTTTATGGGCGTCACAGTCTATTGTGTCCTGTTTGTATGCGTTATTCTCCAGCGGATCCTGTAGTAGGCGTCCTGTACCATTTAGGCGCTCTGTCCGGTGGCATCGCCTTCACCGAGGTCATGTGTTTGTAGGCCCCCTGTACGGCGGCTTCGCCTTCACCGAAGTCATGTGTTTGTAGGCACCCTGTACGGCGGCATCGCCTTCACCGAGGTCATGTGTTTATAGGCGCCCTGTACGGCGGCATCACCTTCACCGAGGTCATCTGTTTGTAGGCCCCCTGTACAGCGGCATCGCCTTCACCGAGGTCATGTGTTTGTAGGCACCATGTACGGCGGCATCGCCTTCACCGAGGTCATGTGTATGTAGGCACCCTGTACGGCGGCATCGCCTTCACCGAGGTCATGTGTTTGAAGGCGCCCTGTACGGCGGCATCGCCTTCACTGAGGTCATGTATTTGTAGGCGCCCTGTACGGCGGCATCGCCTTCAACGAGGTCATGTGTTTGTAGGCACCCTGTACGGCGGCATCGCCTTCACTGAGGTCATGTGTTTGTAGGCGCCCTGTACGGCGGCATTGCCTTCATCGAGGTTATCTGTTTGTAGGCGCCCTGTACGGCGGCATCGCCTTCACCGAGGTCATTTGCAGTCTCGTTGGTAATGTTCTCTTCAACTCCGTCTACGCGGCCACTCTCTGCGATATGACTGGCTTCGTCTACCTCGTCATGACCGCCTTCTACGCCGTCGGCTGCGTCCTTCTTGTGTAAGTTTCTTGTTGCTATAACCTTTCGGCAAGTTTCTCGTCAATTCATATTATGCAGTACAAACTATACTATTCAATAACATACTGGCTGTCAAAATGTGTTTTAACAGAAACAATTTCAGAATTTCATGTTAACGAAAATTGCTGCCCTCTCACTAAACATCCTGGATCAGAGAGCTTGGATACTTCCAGAAAAAAACAGAATGGCAACAATCTTGGTCAAATCGGCGATAAAACATAACTCAAAAGTGAGACTACCATTACAGTAAAAATGGCGACAAGTATTCGTAAAAACACTGTAGCCGTTGGATAAACACGATTAGTATTTAATTTCTTGCCGTTTTGGTTTATTGCCGTTTTGGACCTGTCGTCGTTTGGGTTATCGACGTTTTCATTTGTTGCCGTTATGACTTGTTTCCGGACTCCGTGTATCCCTCATTATTATAACATAACCACTGTGACCTGTTATTGTTATGGTCTACCGATAACATCCTAAATATGTAATATTATACTATCCGATTATATTATGTGTCTACAAGTTTTTTTAAATATTCAGTCAATGCATGATTTTGTGATAAAACAATTAGATTGCCTCTGTTTAAGGTTCGGAAATTATTAGGGCCTATAAACAGAAAGTTTACACAATACTTCAGTTACACGACTGCATGGTAAAATTAAGTTACTGTAGCACATCAGTTACACAAATTTGCATGACATACTGTAACACACATGTTCGCGTAGCAATTTTTTCTTTGTGATGCTAAGTATCTGGTTGTAGCGTGTTCCTGGTGAAGATGAGCCGGGAATACAAGACCTATATGAAATTCGGTGACGTAGGCGTCGTGGACAGAGACTTCATCGGTGAACAAAGAGAGTCTGGCGACGCATGTCGAATCCAGCGCAACGACGAGAAATGTCGGAATCTCGCTCACCCGGGTTGTAATAATAGTAATTACTACCCGGACGAGTGGCAATAATTATTATTGCCATTACATAGTTGTAAAGTTGTCGAAACAAACACCAGTGACAACACCACTATTTTTCTGTAATAAAAATGAATGAATATTATAAAACATGTTCGAGGATATCTATGCCTGTTTTTCATGTATCGTTGCCTCCTGCTCATCGCGGCTGCCGGTGTCATATGGGAAATGGAACCACATGGAACCGGGGTCTGTTTTCCATGGCGACGAATACGGACTCCCTGTAAAATGTACCTTTTAAACTTTATAAAGTGTTGATTGAGTTGGAAGTGATTCACTGGTGAACATGCTATAATAGCAAACAAAACTGTATCAAATATCTGGGGTGCAATTGCAGGTTTTTGGTGAGCTAAAATTGGGGAGCCTAGAAGGGGGAGGCGGGGGGGTTATACAAATACTGAAAATATTGTAAAAACCGAAACATCAACAAACAACCAGGAATACAATACTTATTGATAAAAATCAATGTTACTTAATGGGCGGAAGACTTCTACGAAGACCTAAATTTACCACTATCGTAAAGCACACCCTCTCTCACTGCCTTCCCGTGCACACTGGACCGCGTGGTCCGCTGCAGTGGTTCCTGCATGTGCAGCTGACGGGACGCAACATTCCCACTGAACTTCGCGCCAAGCACACGAAGGCAACTTTACCCAGGATCGTACATCCGAAGGGAACCGATGTCTGAATTACCAAGCTTGCAGCAGTTACGTCACAGTTATTGATTGACGTCAACTCCCAATCGCTGATTTTTCGTCGGTTTGCATCGTAAGCTCATTCTTTGAGAAACGAGAAAACACTAATTTCTACATTAGGCCTATTTTTGATGGCTCAGGCTATTTCTCGAGCTGCTCGATAAATAACGCCGAATCTTATCGTTATTTGTCGAGCAGCTCGATAAATAACGCAAACTTCGTTCGTTATTTATCGAGCAGATCTGGTCGTGCATGCATGAGCACTTAGAAATATTTACGTTGACATGCTAATTGTCTGAAGTAAATCCGACGCTGTTGAATCATTTCGTGCGTGTATTTGTCCGATCTGATAGGAAACGATCACTTTTCTTATTCGTCGAGCTGCTCGAGAAATAACGCCGACTTCGTTCGTTATTTATCGAGCAGATCTGGACGTGCATGCATGAGCACTTAGAAATATTTACGTTGACATGCTAATTGTCTGAAGTAAATCCGACGCTGTTGAATCATTTCGTGCGTGTATTTGTCCGATCTGATAGGAAACGATCACTTTTCTTATTCGTCGGGCTGCTCGAAAAATAACGCCGACTTCGTTCGTTATTTATCGAGCAGATCTGGACGTGCATGCATGAGCACTTAGAAATATTTACGTGGACATGCTAATTGTCTGAAGTAAATCCGACGCTGTTGAATCATTTCGTGGGTGTATTTGTCCGATCTGATAGGAAACGATCACTTTTCTTATTCGTCGAGCTGCTCGGGAAATAACGCCGACTTCGTTCGTTATTTATCGAGCAGATCTGGACGTGCATGCATGTGCACTTATAAATATTTTCAAGGCATCTACGTGAACATACTAATTGTTTGAAGTAAATCCGACGCTGTTGATTCGTTTCGTGCCTGTATTTGTCCGTTCTCATGGGAAATGAAGACTTTTCTTATTCGTCGAGCTGCTCGACAAATAACGCCGACTTCGTTCGTTATTTGTCGAGCAGATCTGGACGTGCATGTATGTGCACGTATATATATTTTCAAGTCATCTACGTGGACATACTAATTGTTTGAAGTAAATCCGACGCAGTCTAATCGTTTCGTGCCTGTATTTGTCCGTTGGGAAAATTAAGACTTCTTATACGTCGAGCTGCTCGAGAAATAACATATAGTTCATACTTTGAGTGCCATTTTATCAGTTGTCACCATTTTTGATACAACAATGTAATATATTACAAAATGAATTACATCATAGTCAAAATATAAGCAACATACCGAATTATGCAGGCATGCACACATACATTAAAAATGTACAAATCAAAAACATTATAAAACAGACAACTAGGCTGAAACATATGTTACAATGAGAAAGTCAACTGAGAAAGTACTTGTACATATTTTGGCATGTATCCACATTTGTACATCCAATGTTATGTTTGTGTGCATAAGTTTAATGACTAATCAAAACACGTATTTTCATGAGAAAGTTCAACCTGCAACATCATTTGCTGTGTTCCTTTGATCACAAACTTACCGTCACATGGATGTATCAATTACTTCCACTCACGTTTTATTGACGTTTGTAATCCCGGCTGAAGTAAACTGTGTAATTTACGCAGAGGACGTCATGGCATGCTGTTTGCCTGCGTATCCGTGTTAACACACACACACACACACACACACACACACACACACACACACACACACACACACACACACACACACACACACACACACACACACACACACACACACACACTACGTTAACACGTGTACACAGTCAAACAGCATGCCGTGACTTCCTCTGCGTAAATTACAGTTTATATATATATATATCATTAAAATCGTTTGTTTAGAAACATACTGCTAACTTATCTCCAATCATATATAGTTGTACATATGTCGTAATGACAAATAGTTTAATTAATAATATTATCATACAGGTGTAACCTTGCTTTTAAGTGTACTGTACACTTAATAGAATGAATCGTACGTTGTCACATACCATAACATACAACAAGGCAATACAATTTTTTAACAAATTTATAAACATCCACAATCAAAGTGATAAAATAAAATGCATTTGTTTATACGCTATCGTTTTTTAATTATTTCCATTGTCATCAGTACAAAAAGCAATAACATACAATTACAGTACATATATCACTGAACAAAATACTACATCTGTTCATGTCAAAATGGCATGTGATATTGGGCTTGAATTCATTGCAGGATGCTGAAGCGTTGACAGAAGGCGTACCTACTGCCATCATGGGTCAAGCCCAAGCCACAAAATACTGAAACTACGTTTGGAGCCGGTTCGTGGATGAAAGTGGAAATTAAGGTGACTTGTGCAAGTCCGACCTGTCATCCAAGGAAAGAGTACATAATTGGATTAACTGCGAGAATTGTATGGCCTGGTGGCACTGCAGCTGTGCAAGGGTTATAAAAAAGCCACATAATTTTTACTGCAGGGAATACACAAGGTGCCTGCGAAACAAATAATGTGTACAGTTGTAGGCCTGAGGTGATGCCAAGCGATGAAAGATATACAGGTGTAGGCTTCGTGTGATGCCAAGCGATGAAACGTATGTGAGATTAAAGATATCATCTGTCGTTCAGAATAGTCTTGAATTTATTTTTCAAATAGCCTTGAAAAGTCTTGAATTCCACATCTCCAGTAGGATATGCGGACATTGGAATAAGAAACATCTTCATTTCCCACCAGAACGGACTAATACACGCACAAAACGATTCAACAGCGTCGGATTTACTTCAGACAATTAGTACGTCCACGTAGATGCCTTGAAAATATATCTACGTGCACATGCATGCACGTCCAGATCTGCTCGATAAATAACGAGCGATGTCGGCGTTATTTCTAGAGCAGCTCGACGCATAAGAAAAGTCTTAATTTCCCACCAGAACGGACAGATACAGGCACGAAACGATTCAACAGCATCGGATTTATTTCAAACAATTAGTATGTCCACGTAGATGCCTTGAAAATATTTCTAAGTGCACATGCATGCACGTCCAGATCTGCTCGACAAATAACGAACGAAGTCGGCGTTATTTCTCGAGCAGCTCGACGAATAAGAAGTCTTCATTTCCCATCAGAACGAACAAATACAGGCACGAAACGATTAGACTGCATCGGATTTACTTCAAATAATTAATATGTCCACGTAGATGCCTTGAAAATATATATATACGTGCACATGTATGCACGTCCAGATCTGCTCGATAAATAACGATCAAAATCGACGTTATTTGTCGAACTGCTCGACAAATAACAGCCAGGCCTCGCGTTATTTCTCGAGCTGCTCGACAAATAACGGACCGAGTTCGTGTTATTTCTCGAGCTGCTCGAGAAATAACGATCAGATTCGGCGTTATTTCTCGAGCAGCTCGAGAAATAGCCAGGGCGATTTTTGATGGCTGCATCAACAGCGTTTGCTCCGCCAATTCGAGGTATGTACATTTACTTCTTAATCGTGTTTTCATACAATGATAGTGGTCATTAGGAACTACAACCGTGCCATTTCCGATGTCTTAAGCCACTGCGAACGATGTTGGTTCGTCGACAGAGTTCACCTATCTACTGATTGAGGCACTACAATATCTAATTTCATGCTGTAAGGTCCACCCACTTCTAAACAGCGGCGAAACTGACATACTCGAAATCGGTGTGTTGTCACAATAACGTCTATCAACCAACCATCGGAAAGAATGTTGACCCTTCATCACCGTTGTTTGACAAACGTTATTGTGGCGTCACGCCGACATCGGTTTCACTGCCGTTTAAAAGTGGGTGGAGATTATAACACGAAATCAAAAACTGGTGAAGTGCGCATGTCGGAATCCTGTGCAAATGAGAAGCAGCGCTACAATCGGAAGATTAGTGTACTGAAAACCCGCCGCCAACATCGCTCGGAACCGTAAAGAACAACGAAAACGACATTATTGTTGGTTCATTAATGTGTTTTATGAATGGTTACCTGGAAATATAGATGAATGTTAGAATAACAGAAAGTGCATACTTTCAACTGATACGAAGATCATCAGGATCAGACGGGCCATCAGGGTGCTAGCAACCGTGAAATTTGATTATCTTTAATGTGTTTGGAGTTGTGCATTTTTTTTATCGCTTATCTATTTGTGGTTTTATTGATACACTGTTTTTCATTTATGCGTCGGCTTCGGGGAAAAAGTGGGTACACGCTCGCCAGAAGTATGACTAGTTGGTGTCCCAATACATAGGGACAAATACTAATTATATTTACAAAGGTGCCCCGAAACATACGGTACAGAAATTTTATTATTTTTCTAGATTTTTTACGGTGTTCCAAAACATACGGTGTCCCAATATATACGGTCATTACGGTAATTGTTTATTATCAAGCCCTGACTGAGCGCCGTGTGTATCACTAGGTGGCGATAATGACGTTTATTTCCCTACTCCTTACGGAGTACGAAATACATTTATATTTACTATACAATAGAACATCTAGTTACAATACATCAAACACATAGTCATAATGAATCGCATATACTGACACTATGTAACACATGTTCACAGTAGTTAAAATGCATAACACGTCTAATTACATAATGAGATAGAGCTTTCAGTATTTTCCATATAATTAGAACATGCATATACGATAATGACAAATGAAATAAACCATACATGTATATTATTGTACAATTTGTTCTAAAAATGTAATAGTATGAAGAGTAAATTAACTATGATATATGCTAATATTTTACATCTAAATAATGCATTGAATGACTTTCCTCGAGTAGCACATAACGAATTTACACACGACTACAAGGCTGCACTTTGCATGACTGTCTGACTTCTTTCACGAACACAACAGTTAACCATTGTAGGACGTGCCTTTCCGACTGAACAGCTTCTCGCTTCTCATAGGTTTACGTGATTACGTTTACGTGACGAGATCGTCAACGGCATGTGTGCAATCTTTCGTGCATCTGGGATGAACAGAACCAACTATTGCCTTTGCGATGTTAGTACACAGTTATGGATTTACATCAGTATGAACCCTTTCGTGTGTTTTAAGTTGACTGGAAGATATGAAAGACATTCCGCACACAAGACAAGCGAAAGGTTTCACACCTGTGTGAGTTCTTTCGTGTATTTTCAGTTTACATGAATATCTGAATAACTTTCCACACGATGCACAGGCAAAAGGTTTCTCACCAGTGTGTGTTCTCCCGTGTACTTTGAGATTACTTAACGTCATGTAAGACTTTCCGCACGTTCTACACGTGAAAGGATTCACACCGGTGTGTGATTTTTCATGCTGTTTAAGGGTCCACGATAGTGTGAATGACTTCCCGCATGTGCTACAAGTGTACGGTTTCTCACCAGTGTGAGATCGTTCGTGGTTTTTAAGGTTACTGCACGTTTGGAATGATTTTCCACAAGTATTGCAAGTGTACGGTTTCTCACCTGTGTGAATCATTTCATGTCTTTTAAGTGGGCGAGGCAGAGCGAATGACTTTCCACATATTTTGCAAGTGAATGGTTTTTTAACTGTATGAGACGCTTCGTGTTCTTTAAGGTGATAAGACTGCCTGAATGACTTTCCACAAGTATCACAAGCATACGGTTTCTCGCCTGTGTGAAGCATTTTATGTTGTTTAAGACTATTTGAATGCGAGAATGACTTTCCACACATACCACACGTGTACGGTTTCTCACCACTGTGGGTCCTTTCGTGTTGTTTAACCCTCTCGTGGTCAGAACGCCCGAATCAACCCGACTCCCACTCACGGCCAGAACGCCTGAATACGCCCGAATACAGGGGCACATTTAAACTGGTACCGCGAAACAGTGTCATGCAATAACGGCAATTTATTTCGGCAGTTAACATATAATAATATTGAAGTTTCACTGGGAAGCGTCAAATGATGAAATGATGGCGATTTCCGTGACTAAATAGCGCCAACCACCACGCGGTTTTGTAGTCGAACGCAGCGACAAACAATTTCCGGTCCCTCTTTTACGCCACGCAGTGAATATTTTAATGGTGATTTTCAGCCAATGAGATTAAAGTTTAACATTTGCTGCGGGTATAAACATGGAAGCACCCAGGAATTATTCCAAAACACACGTCCGCAGGCGATTTCTACGATTAAATGCTAACTTTTGAGCGGTCTATTTTGTTGTAAAGAAGTATTAATGCGCCGCGCAACGAAGCCGGTGGTGTTTTTTAGCTTTGGTGTAATTCTCGACATTGTCATTATGTCGAACTCCAGTAATTCGGACTTTGATGGGATTTTCGAATCGAGTTTATAACAAGATTTAACAAGATTGCCACCCAGAGAATTAACTCTAGGTGGCAGGTGGACAAGGAAGCCCTTTGGCTTATCGAGAGTCCGACCCTTTTATCTATGTGTATCCCGCCCGTCTGAGGTATGTGTCGATTTTATTTTTAAACATATTCACGCTACTAGCACCCACACAATCAGCAGGTAATCTGTTCCATTCATTTACAGTCCTTTGTGAAAATGAAAACTTTCTTATATCCAATCTACTCTGCTCCTTTGCCAATGTAAGTTCATGTCCTCTAGTCCTTCTATCTTTCTTAACTGAGAAAAAATATTTCTATCAATATTTTCATAACCCTTTAATATTTTAAACACTTCTATCTGATCTCCTCTCAATCTCCTGGTCTCTAGTGTTGTTAAACCGCATTTTTTAGGCGTATTTCGTAACTAAGATCCCTCAGTTTTGGTATCATTTTAGTTGCTCTCCTCTGCACTCTTTCTAGCATATCTATGTCCTTCCTGCGATATGGCCTCCACGCTTGAATACAATATTCTAAATGAGGCCTAACTATTGTTTTGTACAGCGGTATTATTAGCTCTTTTTCCTTATACGTTATGTTTCGCCTAATTAATCCAAGGATTTGATTTCCCTTTGAAGCTGCAATTCCGCACTGCTCTGAAACCTTCATATCAGCACTAATGGTTAACCCTAAGTCCTTTTCTTTTACAGTAGTACTTAGTACAGTACCCCCCATTGTATATTCTACTTCTTCGTTCCCATGTCCTGTGTGGAGGCATTTACATTTCCCAAAATTGAACAGCATTTGCCACTTTTCAGACCATTTGATCAACCTGTCAAGATCATCTTGTAAATGCTGTCTATCTCCATCACTTTTAATCCTTCTAAACACTTTTGTATCATCCGCAAATTTCAACACCTTGCTTATTATTTCATCATCCAAATCGTTGATATATATTAAGAATAATATAGGACCTAATACTGATCCCTGTGGTACCCCACTCAATACTGATTTCCAGTTTGAAGCCTCCCCATCAACTACTACACGTTGTCTTCTGTCAATCAACCATTGTTCTATCCAGTTTATTATACCATTTCCTATGCCATGGGCCTTTAGTTTAAGCAGTAATCTTTGATGTGGTACTTTGTCGAAAGCTTTTTGAAAATCTAAGTAGACGATATCTACTGGTGATCCCTCATCTACCCACTTAGTGATGTCTTCCAAAAAACATAACATATTTGTTAAGCATGACCTCGCTTTAAAAAAACCATGTTGAGATGGGTTTATCAAGTTTTGTTTAACAAGAAAATCCACCATGTGATCTTTAATTAGTCTTTCTAACAATTTACAAATCACTGATGTTAAACTCACTGGTCTATAGTTCTCTGACTTGTTTCTCGAACCTTTTTTGAATAACGGTATAATGTTTGCTTCTTTCCATTCTAAAGGAACCACTCCCTCTTCTAATGACAAATTGAAAACTGTTGCAAGCGGTATGCTAATTTGTTCTACAATTTCCAATAGTAGTTTGGGTGGAATACCATCCACTCCAGGTGATTTATTATCCTTCATAGCCCTTATTTTCTTACCTACCATTTCCGGGGTTACAATTAATTGTCCTAAATAGTCTGAATCTGCCCCCTTGAACTTAGCCTCTGGTACTGGCAGTGAACTAATATCTTCCCTGGTAAACACTGAACTAAAGTACTCATTCAGGTCTTCTGCCATTAAGAATCCCTCTGATATTATATTTCCAGCACTATCTTCTAGAGGACCGACTTTATCTTGAACTTTCTGTTTGCTTCGAACATACGCATAAAAACTCTTGCTGTCATGTTTTATATTACTAGCTAATTGTTGTTCATAGCTTCTCTTTGAATTTCTAATTTCAGCTGTAGCTTGGTTAAGTGCTTCTTTATAACTGTTGTAGTCTTCATCATTTCCAGTACATCTGTATGACTTCCACATCATTTGTTTGTACTTAATTTTTCTAATGGCTTCTTTCGATAAGTGTTTCTTTTTGGACCGTTTTCCTTGTTTTTTGAAGGGTACAAATTTATCGACTATGCACTTAATTTCACTCTTTAATACATTCCAGCATTCTGTTGCCGTCTTATTTTTCAGTGTGTTATTCCAGTCTATCTTTGCTAAATATTTCCTCATGTCCTTATACCTTCCTTTGTGGAAATTTCTCCTATACTGCTTTTTACTATTCCTTTCTGATTTTACTTTGATGATAAAATGTATCTGGTTGTGATCGCTACTCCCCAGTGGCTCACATATCTTGACATTGTCAACTAATTCTTTCTGTGAGGACAAAACTAAGTCTAACACATTCTCTCCCCTGGTTGGTTCTAGCACATGTTGAGAAAGGAAACTATCTTGAACTAAAACTAAAAACTTGTGGTCCTCACTCCCCATACTCTGTAGAGATTTCCATTGTATATGCCCATGGTTAAAGTCCCCCATAATAATACAGTTCCGTTTGCTTACTTCCCTTATAGCGTTTTGTATTTTTTCATTCTCTTCTATGCTTATGTTTGGACTTCGATAAACTAACCCAACTGTTAACGTTGAGTTTCCTGTAACTATGTTACACCAAACAGCTTCTTCGCAATCTGCTTCTCTTTCTAATTTTATTTCATAAGCCTGAATAGATTCTTTAATATATAAAATAACTCCACCTCCCTTTCTTCCTATTCTATCTTTTCTAAACATTACATATCCTGTCAGTCCCAATTCAGCATCTGATATATCGGTGGTGGTCCAGGATTCGGTTATACCTATTATATGAGGGTCAATATCTTCTACCATAATGTTTAGTTCATTTCTTTTGTTTACTATACTCCTTGCATTTAAACAAACACATTTATATCCAGCTTCAGAAGAGTTTTCCACACTGTTATTTGCTGATTTATTTGTGCTGTCTTTATCTATGCCTCCATTTTCAGGCTTTTCTGTGAGTCCCCCCTGCGAATCTAGTTTAAATAGATACAACCTGTCCCACTGTCAACAGATCGCAGCAGGTTCTCTGAGAAAACTGCTGCCCCTTTCCACTAAGATGGAGGCCATCTCTCATGTACATATCTTCCCTCCCAACAAAGTATCCCCATAAATCTGTGAATCCCACCCCCTCTTCGTCACACATCTGCTCAACTAGTACGTTGATCGCCATCCTCTTACAGTTTCTATACGTTGCCCCCCTTCCTCCCATTACTGGCAAAATTCCTGACAGAATAACCTGTTCAACTCTCGTCTTCTGTAGCTTCCTCACTAACTGTCTATACTTCTGTACTATCGCAGTTGTTCCCTCCCTGTCTGCATTATTTGTTCCTACATGTACCAGTATAGACCCCCCCTTGCCATGTCCCAATACCTTCTCTACCCTGTCAGTTACATGTTCAATCCTAGCCCCCGGTAAACAAACAACGATGTCCTTCCCCTCGCTCAGTGCCTTGTCCGTCTTTCTCATAATGGAGTCGCCCATAAACACCCTCTCTTTCCTCATTGCCCCCTCTATCACTGCCTTAGAATAGCTCCTTCTTCGGTTTGCATCTGTCTGCTTGTTGTCTTTCCCCCCTGTCGTCTTCTCTCCTGTCACATTCTCTTCCGATCCATTCTTTCCTGTCGCTTTTTCTCTTGTCACCTTCCCTTTTATCGACTTCTCTTCTATCACATTTTCTCTCACTTCCTTTCGTCCCTTCTTCGTTCGTCCCATCTCGTTTTCCTCTCTCCTCTCCCTTCCCATCTTCCCTCCCTCCTTCTCTACGGTCACTTTCTTCCCTGTCACCTTCACGCTTGTCACGTTTTCTGTTGTCGATTTTCCAATTTCTTCTCCTCCAATCACCTTCCCTCCTCTCAATCTCCTTTCCTCAGTTTTCTTGCCACTGCTATTCTCCTTCAGTCTTGCAGTATTCTCACCTCTCTCCCTGTCGTCTCTCTCCATTCGACCTGCCTCCTTGCTAATTCCCATCTCCATTCCCTTCACAATATCTGTCAACCTAACTATCTCCTTCTGCAGACACTCCACCTTCCAACACCCAATGCACTGAAAGGTGAATCCTTCCTCCATGGTTTCTGCCCATGACTTCCCACAGCCGGACAATGCAAAATCTACCCAGCTGTGGCAGTGATCGCACACCAAGTGTCGCTTTGCCTTGACTTGCCGCTTGCAAGGCGCCATATCCCGATCAGAAATTATTTAATAACTTAACTAACTTAGTCTTTATAAAGACTGTTTCCTGTGTACTACAGCACACTTTAGGTTACAAATTTCAATTACACAGCCAACTATTTATCCTGACACGAACGCTAACATTACCGGTAGTGACCTAATTTAAATACAATCAATTACGTTACGTTAGGCTGCTTTATTTATTTAGGTTACGCCGCCCGACTATCGCCCTTGCTTAATTTTAACAACAATGCTACCTAATCAAAATATCTAGCAAGTACTGGCTTACACAGATATTATCTTATGTAAGTAGTTTGATGGTTGTTACTTTATCTCCTATATATTCTACCACATAATCAGGTTTGTTAAATCTTGTTTTCAAATTATCGAAGCCTAAGTGAGTTACCCTATTATCACTCACTATACTAAGGTATTCTAAAATACTATAACTAACTAACTTTAAGCACAACTGCTACTCAATATATGTTTATTGCAACTTTATGAATGATATTAAGGCAAGAATAATACTTATCAATCAGTAATTCCACTTGTTTATCAACTTTTCTGCACCACCAATTTCTACGATCTATCTCCGCCAAATATAGCCTCGAAGAATGAACGCTGCCATCGAAGGGGAATGTTTTGCACTATGATTACGCATTTTAAACATAACACCAACTTAATAGTTCAGACGAGATGACGGCTATGATCACAAAGAACGCCATTTTGTATAAAATTTTGAAAATACATGCACTCTGAAAAACTTAAATTATTTCAGTTTTATTTACCATAGACATTTAATTAGTTTTCCATTCTGTAGCATAGTAATTTATGAACATTTCATACGCAGCATGTAACCGCTAATTAGTAATGAAAAATATTATAAAAAAATTAATTGTTGAAAATTATTTAAGTATTTTATTTTTGTCAAGCTTTAGCAATTCATATTTGGGTAATAAATTGACAAATATGTCACATACTTGGCTAGTTACACCAGGAATTAGTTCTTCAGATGTAGTGAAAATTTTATTTGAATCGGATCAAAAATTATTTATTTATTTGCATTCATGCAACCCGAGTATATCACGATTCACTCACAGCACATTCTCTTGATTTAATAGGATTCAATAACAGGCACATATTTGCATTAATCTGGCCTTGAAAGGGTTAAGGTTACCAAACTGGTTAAATGATTTTCCACATGTATCACACAAGTGTGGTTTTACACCTGTGTGGATCATTTCATGACCTTTGAGGCTACTCAACTGTGTGAATGACTTTCCACACGTTTCACAAGTGTACGGTTTCTCGTCTGTGTAAGTCATTTTGTGTGCTCTTAGGGAACAGGACTGTTTGTATACCTTTCCACATGTATCACAGGAAAACACATTTTCACCTGTGTGAATCAGTTCGTGCAATTTAAGGCTACCTGACTTTGTGAATGACTGTCCACATGTATCACAAGTATACGGTTTCTCAACAATGTCAATCGTTTCACGAACTTTAAGGGTTTTGAATACCTTTCCATATCTGCCACCCGAATTGAACTGACTGGTGTGTATTAGTTGATGAAGTGCCAAATTGCTGTCATCTACGAATGACGCTCCACACACAGAACAAATGTACCGCTTAGAAACAGTGCTACACTTTTCATCAATGTTAACTAGTCCTGTGGATTGTGCGAATGGCATTCCATTTGTAGAAATCACGCGGGGCCTACCATTCGAATGTTTTTCGTTGACTTGTTCATCCGTACTGCTGCACTGTTGCTTTCTGTTAACGTTTTCACTTGAAACTTCGCCTGCACACGTCTCAGAGACACTCTGGTCTTCTGCTTTGAGTTCGTTCAGTACACCAGCCTCACAGACGAACCAATGTCTCATCTCTTCACTGTCTCGGCCACATTCATCACGGCCTGTCTTCTCTCGTTTCAATTTGGTCAGTACATTAACACCGTGACTCAATGTTGGCAGTTGATCTGAGTTTTGGAATTGCGGAATATGTCCATGTTCAGCTAATTCATCTTCTCCACACATCAGTTTCCAAACCTGTGGAATCGCGAATATCAAGAGGTCTTTGTCGACTGCACGCACTCTCTGCTTGTATGGATTCTGAACGCTGATCGTCAGACGTTATGTTTTGTACTGTGCAGTCACCAGAACAATATCTCTGAATTTCTGCTGAAACTTCACGTATGTCTGTGCACAGTTTCGTACACGCGTAACTCTTTTTATGGTAGGTAACGTTACTGTATGTTGTGAAGGTCTTTCTTTCCGCAAGTATCACAAGTGTATGGTTTCTCGCCTCCGTGGGTCCTTAGGTGGTCTTCCAGGTGTCTGAGCTGTGAGAATGACTTTCCACACGTGTCACAGTTGTACGGTCTCTCACCTGTGTGTGTCATTTCATGTCCTTTAAGGTTATCCGACTGGCTGAAGAAATCGGACTAAGATTCAGATTCGATTGTGTTTCATTGTTCTGGGTAACATTCGCAGTGCTGCATTGTTGTTTTTCATCGACGTTTCCACTGCAATCTTTACCCACACGTCTCTGAGAAACACTGAATTTGTTTTTCACTGAATTTATTCTGTACGCCAGTCTCTTCAATGTCTCTGCCACATTCGTCAGTGTCTATCTTTTCTTGTTTCACTTTGGTCAGCTCATCAATACTGTCATTCCATGTTGGCAGCTGATCTGTATTTTGGAATCGCACATTATTGTCCTGTTCACATGACACGTTGACTTCGCACTTCAGTTTCAAAATCTGTGGTGATGTGACCGTCAACACTATATCTTTGTCGATTGCACGCATCGTCTTCTTGCATGGCTTCTGGTTGCTCAAACGTCATGTGTTCTACAACTGTGTAATTATTGGAACAATTGTTATGAACATTGGCAGAAACTCTAAAATTTGTAGAAGAAATCATGTCTTGACTGATGTGTGATCCAGTGAACTGAGTCTTCTTGCGTTTCACCTGATACTTCTAAGTGGATCTCGCCAATGACGTCATGTTTATCTTCCTTGTCCATTTCCACAGATGTGTTGTGAAACTAAAAAAAATATAACATGAGGTGTCATTATTTTAATGATTTGAAAATAAGTTGATGATAAAATGCATGTTTTAAACACTTCTTTATAAAAACGTGTTAAAGGTGAACTGAAATATTTACTTATATTCCACATGGCATGTGATTATGGCTGGGGGGAAATGAACATTACAAAAAAAACTTTTAAAGGGAGACATCATTTGGGCCCTTGCAATAAAAACTAACCAATGGCAACTACAATCAAATATACTACAAAGGTAAAGGTAATTTCTTATATAGCACATTATGCAGGCTTTACATTTTACTCCCTGGCAGACCTGTTCAATCGAACACCATCTCGACTTCTCTGGGATGCATTCAGCCATGCTACAATTACCGCGCGAAGAGTATTCATACACAAATATCCATCACTGACTATAGCCAGGTACACATTCATACAGCTGAGTGAACTGAAGCAATGCAGAGTAAACAAAATTTCTCGAGGTTCGACACCGCTGCACAGGATTCAAACCCGTTTTCTCTCAGTCGAGAGTCCGGAGCTCTTATCGCTGCGCTACTGTGATCCACACTATTATGACAATATTATGGTGTCCAGCAAATTAGGGCCCAAAGGAAGAATAATTTCAATGATTGAATTGATCCTTCAAACGGCCATTTTTTGCCTGTGATCTAAATATAATTATGGATACACACAGATTTTCGTTATGATTCCACTTGAGTGTGAATTATTTTCTCGTTAAAACATTTCCTTAGAATATCAGATAAAAGTCATAGAAATTTTGTTTTTGTTGTAGACAGGCAGCTTTTTGAAATCGATAACAGCTGTACGTGTGAATCTCAGAATTGTGATTGTAGAGTTAAACACAATACCTGGTAATTTGACATGGACACTTGTATCAAACGCCAGCTTTTGAAACCAACACAGACGGTCGGTAACATCATGTTACACTTTGGTGATATGTAAGCAGGTGTAATGTTTTGATCATGTGACCCAGTCAAGTTTATATATGGAAAAGTAGTGTAAGATGGTTCTCTTAAGAAAACAATGCACTTGTGTGGAATCAATAAATGTGCTGCATTAAAGACTTGATCTTTATGAACAACATACATGATGATAAATAGTAATAACATAGACAATTGATTGATTTCTTTCATGATGCTTTACAAAGTTGCAAAATGCACCTTAGCCTTAGATCAGCAGGGAGTAAAATCAATATTTCAATTTTTCCATCAATTTAACACAGCCACGTGTGGGACTGTACACAGTATGTCACCTATGCCAAGTTCGGAAGAGTTGCAAATATAAGGGGTGGCCGTTTGATATGTTGGGCCGTCTTATCCTACCTCCCCCTACGGTAGATATATTAGGTTTGTGGAGAAGTCCGGGTATTGTTTATGTTAATACTTAGACATTGTACCTAAACTTACATGTGGTGAAGTTTGGGTAATGTTAATATTACTATTATTATCGAAGTTTGGTCACGCCTCACGTGTCACGCCGTCACGGTGTTGTTAGTAACGTTAGGGACCTGCGAATCTGCAAGGGGCGTGTCGATAGGTCGGTTGCCGTTTTTACACACAAAGGTTTTTCTGCTTATGAGGCAAGGCCCAGGGAATCTCCTTTTATAAATCTTGTGTTCATCGTATTACGGGGATGCCACATTTTTCACGGAGCCTAGATGATGGAGAACGTCATCGTAGAAATTTCAACATTTTAGGTGAGTTATTTATTTTTGTTTACGACGAGTGAATATGCCATATGTTCGGATAATTATACCTTTGTTGTAATTTAATGAAGTTTTCTGAAGTTTGGGTAGTTACATGTGTATTCAGGCCTGGGGTCAATTCCTTTCAATCAATTCCAATTCCCGCTCCAATTCCTTGCAATTCCTTTTGATTCAATTCTAATTCCTTTTTAAAATTCCTTTCGAATTCCTTCTATAATCGTTCAATTCTAGCTCCCGCTCCAATTCTTCTTCAATACTTTTGCAGTTTAGGCCCGCACCTCGATAAAAAACATGATAACGGTCACCTACAGTTACCAAATTTCACATCATATATTTACAACACCTATTCTACACATACAAACTATTAAATTTACTGTCTTATATCGATCAAAATGTACAAGAAATCCACCGATTTTGCGTGTATTCGGTGGTGGCGCCACTTTATGGTCGACTTCAGACGTGGGGATAGATCATATTTCAATAATATTGTAAAATAAAGTTGATAAAATATGTGATGTTTAATTAAATAAGATTACCTTAATTCCAGTGTTGATAGCAAGTGGTTTTTTTTATTACGGTTGTTGGTTTGTGTAAATACTGGCGCATTTTAATACTGTTTACCAGAGACAATTTGTCACAGCTATGATACAATACATACAATAATCTGTTTTGTGTTTTACAAACATTTTATTTTGGAAACAAAATATTGTATTATTTCCTGAAAATAATAAGCGAGCTTTATTATAAATAGTGACAGGTGAATTAAAAAATGTAGTTAACAAGTGTGTTTGCCATGCAGTTACTGAATGGTTCAACAGTTTTAACAGTTGTTAACATCAATAATGTCAGCAATATGAAAGACCGTATAAAGGTCTTGATAAATATTTTATGGGATTTCATTCTGATCCATTCCGGTTATAATCTTAAAATGGCGTATTTAGGTGGGCATTAGGCCATGGATGCCCCTTTCAGAAATATGTTCTTTGTAATTATTGTGAAACCATACAATATTTTATTGTATTTATTATAAATTATTCCTGTTAATATTTTACTTGTTAACAATGTTAGAGATTTTGTTATGTGGATTAAAAAATTGCTATATCAAAATACTTTATTATAATATTGACATAGTATTAATGATCATAAAAACCTTTGTATGAAATATTGTTTAGCAGATTTTTGTATTAATTGGTAAAACATAATAATGTTAAGTTGTCTGTCAATTTGTAATTGATGTGTTACGTGACAATATGCCCTTTTTAAAGACGAATTGGTGAATGTTTAGAGAACTTATACTAATGAATAAACTCTCTACATGTCTCAATATATTTTGCAAAGTGTCGGTTGTGTGTTGTTGTTGTTTCTTCTGATACCTGCAGTCCACCATGTTCGCGTAGCTGGTCAAACTGGATAAACCCTTCAGATGTCCAAGAGGATGTATGTCCTGGAATGGATCCATCCCGAATTTGACATCTCGCCGTGCCACACTCTCGCTTGTTTCAACATTTCGCCTTCATCCACATAAAGTTCAAACCTTATATGTTATGATAATCACAGCTTTATATGATGGCGTGGAAGTGCTGTTCACATGGGATTACAGACTACAACTAAATCCGACTCATAATGATGTTGGAGGTGCATTATTTTATCAACCTGCATTTGCAGGCTCCCAAAAACCTCTCTTGAGACATCATAATGCACCCTCATTTAAACCTCAAATGGAACTAGTTTCCCAGGAGTGAAACTCTTACCTTACCGAGGTGGTGCATAAGCACCCATCACATCTCCCAACTTATGGGCCCTTTGCCAGCCTACGATCAACACTGAGTGTGGACTGCGTCGCATTATACGTATTGATTTCAGTTTTTTATATTTAATATAATAATAATATATAACTTCTACTGCACCTAAATCCTTGGAACTAAGCTCAGAGGTACATCAAAACAAAAGGATTGGTCAATAATAGAACTCAAAAGCACAAGTCCAACAACCAGAATTGGCTTATTTGTTTCTTTACACAATTTCTTTATACAATATTAATTTACCTATACAGTATATCTTTACAGTGTACCTTTGCACAAGACATTCACTGAAATACTACTTTTAATAATTTAATTACATATAAATTATTAACCAATGAGCATAGATTACTTTTACTGGCATCCGAATATACGTTCGTTATAATGGTGGTCCGGTAAAATTAAAAAAGTAATAAAATGGCCATTCAAACTTAAATCTGACCATTACTATTGTCCATGTTAAAGTATACTATTATTGTTTATTATTTGTAATGTACATATATATAACAGGGATAGTACAGTACAACATACAAAATAATATACATAATTAAATTTTGCAACAAACAAATTGTTAGTAAAAACAAAATAATATATATTGTATCATAGTATAATAAATTACCTCTGGTAAACAATATTAAAATGCAGCAATAATTACACAAACCAATAAAAAATAATAAATACAATAAATGGTAAACAATATTAAAATGCAGCAATAAATTACACAAACCAATAAAAAATAATAAATACAATCAGCTACTGTCAACATTAAATTTAACGTAACCTTATTTGATTAATTAATTTAATGAAGTATTTTAGACACTTTTTTACAATAACTATTATTGAAATATGAATTGTGATCTATCTCCGTCTTAAGTCAACGATAAAGTGGCGCCACCTACCGGAGTTTCCGGTGGAAGTAATGCATACACGCAAAAACTAGTGAATTTCTTATAAATTTTGATCGATAAGACAGTAAATTATATTTTTTATCATGTGATAATTATGTATGTGTAAAATAGGTGTTGTAGATATATGATGTGAAGTTTGGTGACTGTAGGTGCGTGTCTAAATTACAAAAGCATGAACCATTATAAATATGGTAAAGCTATTAACTGCTTGTAGGTCCCTAGTAATGTGTAACCGTATGTCTGCAGGCGACCATTTTAAATAATAATGGTTAAATCGAGGACGAAGTAGACTTGAAGTACGCATCCTCGCGCAGCAGGGGTCGCTGCTGCTGATTACGTCTGTGCCAGCCAGCAGTACCCCCTGGCTGATCGCTTTGCGAAACTCTGAATTTAAGCTCAGCCTATGAAATCGCTCACTAGATCAGTGGTTGGCGGCAGGTCAAGTGGTCCTAATAAAACGAATTTCAAACAACTGTGGCTTGTGTTACATGCAATGTTTAGGAAGTAGAAGCAATTATTCGAATAGGCCTACACCGTGCTAATGCCGTTCGTCCATTAATTAGTAATGGGAGAACGGGTCATTATCTGTCTTGGGGCGGGTATTTGCGCTGTTCTCACGGGTGACGCAGTCGCGACTGGCGAAGTCAATTAGTAGTTTGACTCAGTTAACTTCCGCACTTCGCGTTGGAGATCTGCCAGGGCTAGTTTTGCATGGCTAACACTAGTAACAGTATCGTATATATAATATTGTATGCGAGGATGAAAGTACGGGACGCTTTCTGTTTCTGTTTAATAATCGGCAAATCCCAACTGGGTATCGCGCCAACTACAAAAGTACCAAAAGTACAACCAGATAGGGCTGCTCCAACAAAAACTGAAACATTCTTCTGAAAAAATGCACTTCCAAATTCCATACAAATAACAAAACATCGAAGCGAATGCAAAATGGACGATAATATAATGACTTCTACGAAAACTGCGAACTTTGAAATTTAAAAGTATCATGTGCAATACAACTGAACAATGTATTACCTTGTTCAAAGCATGAGTTGATTTTGATCTAGAACTGTATTCACAAATGGCGACAGACGCTGAAATTAGTTTTCACCAAGACAAATAACCACAAATAGCAATAAACAATATCGCCATCTGTCGGAGCTCATTGTGATTATTATAATGTGAATTTGTGAAATTAAACCACCAGATGGCTACTGGGGAAATGAGACAAAAATGAGCCCTTTTGCCAAAACAGAGCCCCCCCCACTATAGAGATCTGGATAATTACTCAGCAGTTTTTCTAGGATATTGCATCGAGGGCTTATTTCAGATCACCCCTCTCTCTAAAGTTACAAATTTACCCCGTGCGCGGACTCTTTTATATTTCACCTGGCATAGCCATGCACCAGGTAGAAGGGACCAACGGCAAGAAGTGTCTGTCCCGAAAGACACAGGTAATGTGGGATGAACGAAATTGCACAAGTTTCGAAACAACTGTCGGTAATAGGACCCTCGACCGTCCCCTCGGCGGACAGTTGGGAGCTCTATTGCTCAGCCACCATTCCCCGTCTTTGCAGTCAAACACTGTGGCGGATTTGGGGGCCCCACAATATACCTTTATGGGGTCGCATACAAAACGCCTTTTGTTTAATTGTTTTGGGGTCAAAGCGTTTTAGACGTAACCGAGTGCTTCAAAACGATGCAAGTTGGTGTTAAAAATGGGGAAAAGTCGCATTTGCTGTGACGCTTATATATGGAAGAAAGATAGGAAGGAGTGGAATATATATATTATATACATCGAGTGACCAGACCTCTCTGGACACATACGGTCTACGTGAGGTTGACTGGACCTCTCTGGACACTGGTTACGTGAGACTCAAACTTCTTACCAGAACACTGTTAAACGTTTTCGTAATTACACCAAGTTTAACCACATTCTTTGTAAAATGATGTGTAATGCGTGTGGCTATGCTAAAGTTTTCTCGTAGACGGTTTGCATCTTGGGCGCTTACTTTCAGGAATATAATCTACGGAACTTCGAAAGAACAATAACGCATTTTTTTCTCGAAATTTGCCGTCGATTATGTGGTCTTGTCTTTTTATTGTTCAGACCTATTCTATGGTAGACCGAAATCGATTGTTCATAATGCTAGGTGTTTCGTGCAGTTGTTCTGAGGCGCACCGACCTGTTAGGGACGTTTCACATAACTTACGTTACCATGAAAACCTTACACATTTACGTCATAACAAACGTCATTTGTGAATACTCCAAGAAACCGTCTCCTGCATCTGTGGGTAGGCCCTAGGGTTGTACCATTGGAGGACGGGCATTATTATACGTCAATCGGTAAACAATAGCAAGTCCAATTACGAATAGCAAGTGATGATAGTGAGTTTTATTTCCCTACGCCTTGCGGTGAACTAGAGAAGTGTTTCTCTTTATAGTAAAGTACAACATGTAGTCAATACTTAAAACATTATAGTCGCAATGCATAAAACATGTAGCTGCATTATGAGCTAAAGAGAAACTTTACAGTAAAGTACATGTAGTCAATACATAAACATTATAGTCGCATTGCATAAAACATGTAGCTGCATTATGAGATAAAGTGTTTACGCAGGGGCCAGTAAAATTCAGAAAACAATCAAAGAAGCAAGTCTGTCAGTCATTTTTAGTACGTAACATTTTGAACTGAAATTCTGAGTGAATGAGTAGATTACAGATACAGTAAAAACACGATATTCGATGCTGCAAATATGGCGTCGCCTATAATAATACTGACTAAGTGGTTTAAGCCACAAACCAGTAAACTCCACAAAACTATAAAAGACGCAACGCTTAAGATCCCCAGTCATCTCAGTAACACTGATAACTAAAATTCGAATCGGATGAGTACATTTTTCAGATAAGCACGACAACCCGTTCGGTACTGATGCCAACAATAGGGTGTCATTATTAGGGCATCTGACTGCTTGTTTATCCAATAAAGCCGAGCTCAAGTGGAGAGGTAAATTCAGGTGGCAAAACGTAGTCGCGGCAAACAAAAGCCGCTTTATTGGCAGACATTGTTTCTGTAGTCAGAAGCGAAGACTTACAGGTGTGTACAGTTTTTTCTTATTAAATCCCATTATACCATGTTCTCTCTAAACATGTACACCGTACTTAACAAATACACTCTGTAACCGGACCCAGAAATAATCCAGACACTACACTGTACTTGATATCAACAATGAATTTGCTTAATATGCATTGATATTAAAACCACATATATCTGAGCAATTTTACCACTTCCCATATGATGTTTCAGTCTCCATAGTCAGTATTAGGGTCACCTCGCTATTAGGATCACTTTTGCCCAGTCCATGTGACAATAATACCGAGGTTCCACTGTACGTTGGAACCTTCAGTGTGCGCAAAGGTACATTTTGTCCTTTAATTAACAATTACAACAATATTCTTGGATGACCCGAACAAACTACTGCCTTCGTAGTGTTAGTAAACAATTCAGACTGTTCATCAGTGAGAACTCATTTGTGTACATTAGATTGACTGGATTGTATGAATGACTTTCCTACACTAACTGGAAGTGATGAATGACTTTCCACACTGTTCATGCAACATTTTCGCAAAGGTTCCACACACGTTGTCTCACTGCTGCGTGTGTTATATTGAACAGTTTGAGATGTTTTGAATCCATAACTCATTTTCTACAAGTTGTACAAGCAAAGGGTTTCACATTTAGATGTGTTCTTTTGTACGCATTGCGATTACCTGAATGCAGGATTGACTTTTCACATAATGTACAACTGAGCATATTTTAACGTTTGTGTGACGCTTCATGTATTGCAAGGTTACTGGACCGTATGAATGACTTTCCACACGTATCACAAGTGTATGGTCTTAAACCTGTGTGAATCATCTCATGTTGTTTAAGGACATTTATATATGTGAATGACTTCCCACATGTATTACATGAGTAAGGTTTGTCACCTGTGTGAATCATTTCATGTACTTTCAGGTTATAAGACCTTTTGAATGATTTGCCACACATACAGCAGGTGTACGGATTCTCTCACGTGTTAGTCGTTCCACGACCTTTAAGGGTTCTGCACTTTGTAAGTAATGTTCCAGATGTGCCACTCGAAATCACCTGACTTGTATGCATTAACTGATGAAGTACCAAGTTACTGTCATCTACGATCGTGTCTCCACACACTGTACAAATGTACGGCTTAAAATCTGTGGAACACTTTTCATTAATGTTAATCCGGCCAGTGGATTGTGCGAAAGACACAGCACTTCTAGAAATCATGTTGAGTCTACTGGTCGATTGTGTTTCATTGTTGATTTGTTTAGCACCCGTGCTACAGCAGTGTTGCTTTTGATAAAGGTTTTCACTGCAATCTTCGCCTGCAAGTGTCTCCGAGACACTCTGGATGTGTTCCGCTTTGATCTCTTTCAGTACACCAGACTCACACACGACCCAATGTCTTGTCTCTTCACTATGTCTGTCACATTGATCAGGGTCCGTCTTCTCTTGTTTCACATTGATCAGTTCATTAACACCGTGATCCCATGTTGGCAACTGATTTTTATTTTGGAATCGCAGACTACTTTCCTGTTCATTTAATACTTCTTCCAAACCTGTGGGCATGCGAACGGAATCTGCTGAAACAGGTGCTGAAACTACACACTTTATAGAACTTATGAATGTCCATGGTTTCTCACCTATGTGAATCTTTTTATGGTCCTGGAGGTTACTGCAATTTGTGAATGACTTTCCACATTTATCACAAATGTATGTTTTTTTGCATGCACGAGTCATTTGGTGGATTTTCTTGCGTGTGTGAGTTATTTGGTGGAATTTAAGGTAACCAAACCTTGTGAAGGACTTTCCACATGTATTGCAATTGAACGGCTTCTCACCTGTGTGAGTCATTTCATGATCTTTAAGGTGACCCTTAAGTTTGAATGACTTTCCACATGTGTCACAGGTGTACGGCTTCTTGTCTGTGTGAGTCATTTCATGGTATTTTAGGTCACCGCCTCTTCTGAAAGACGTTCCACATGTACTACAAGTGTATGGTTTCTCACCTGTGTGAATCCTTTCATGGACTTTAAGGTGAGAGGACTGTCTGAATGACTTTCCACATGTACCACAGGTGTGTGGTTTCTCGGTGCTGTGAGTTCTTTCATGGCATTTAAGGTCAGTGCGATTTATGAAAGACTTTCCACATGTATCACAGATGTATGGTTTGATACCTGTGTGAGTTCTTTCATGGTGTTTAAGGTAACAGGACTGTCTGAATGACTTTCCACATGTATCACAGGTGTATGGTTTCCCGGCGCTGTGAGTCCTTTCATGGCTTTTGAGGTCATCGCCTCTTCTGAAAGACCTTCCACATGTACTACATGTAAATGGTTTCTCACCTGTGTGAATCCTTTCATGGACTTTAAGGTGATAGGACTGTTTGAATGACCTTCCACATGTACCGCAGGTGTACGGTTTCTCACCTGTGTGAGTCATTCTGTGGGTTTTAAGGTAACCGGACCTTGCGAAGGACTTTCCACATGTATTACAAAGGTATGGTTTCTCACCTGTGTGAATCCTTTCATGGTCTTTAAGGTGATGGGATAGTTTGAATGATTTTTCACATGTATCACAGGAGTGAGGTTTCTCGCCTGTGTGAATCATTTCATGGCATTTATGGTCACAGGGCCTTGTGAAAGACTTTCCACACTTACCACAAATATTCTTACCTGGGTGAGTCCTAATATGGTCTATAAGTTGACGGGACTGTGGAAATGACTTTCCACACATATGACAGGTATATGATTGTTCACTAATATGAATCATTTCAAGTCTGTTAAATGTACTGCATTTTGTGAGTAACTTTCCAGATGTGCAACACGAATATAAATGGGTGGTGTGTACGTTTTCAATGTAGTCTTTACCTTCAGATGTAACGGAGACACCCCGAGTGTTTTTTGCATGTACTTCAGTCAGTACGCCAGCCTCACGCATGACCCAATGTCTTGTATCTTTAATGTCTCTGCCACATTCATTAAGATCTGCCTTCTCTTGTTTCACTTTTGTCAGTTCGTTAATACCATCAGTCCATGTTGGCAGTTCATTTATGTTTTGGAAACGCAGAGTATTTTCCTCTTCACTTAATTCTCTGTTTTCATTCTTCGCAGTTTCCAAATCTGTGGAGATGTGACCATCAACAATATCTCTCTGTCGACTGCACAGATCGTCTTCTGGTTGCCCCTGTTCAAACGTTATGTGTTGCACAGTTGTGTAATCATCAGTACAATTGTTCTGAACTTCGGCAGAAACTTCACAATTTCTAGAAGAAATCCTGTCTGATTCGGCAAAATGAGAGTTTTCTTGTGTTTCACCCGAGACTTGTAAGTGGATCTCTGCAGTGACAGCATGCTTATCTTCGTTGTCCATTTCAACGGATATGCTGTGACACTAAAAATTAAACATACATATCATCAAGCTATTACATTTAAGGACTTATATATAGAGCAACTAAGCTGATTCTTGAACTGAAAGAGCTTAGTTATGAAACACTCCTATTAGAATGTGGGTTGACAACATTAAAGACCAGGAGACTTGTCTACATGCCGTCTGGAGCTTGTAGCTCTGGATGGCAATCTTATTAAATCTTGATAAAAATGTTTTGGGATTTACCCATTGCTTTATGCAACAAATTTTTTCTGGAATTACAACCTTTGTAGACGTTGATAAAAACTAATAACAATAAGGTTGCTTACACATACAAACGGATGGAAGGACGAACGCACGCATGCACTCATGCAAAGTCAATAAAATATGCAATATTTTATTAATTAAGGTTACCTTAAATGTAATGTTGACAGCAGCTGAGGGTATTTATTATGATTATTAGTTTGGGTAATTTCTGCTGAATTTTAATATTTTATCAGAGGTAACTATGATACAATACATATATTAATTTGCTTTGTTTAAAAAAAATTATGTTGCAAAATATAAAGTATATTATTTGTCATTCATGCAATCTTGGAGCACTGTTAATTGATATGCTGTACATTGTATCTATGTATTTATAATGGTCATTCTGTAATGGTGGTATTGGGAGAAGGTTGCTGGTTTGCCATTAAAGGATTTTTGTGTGTAAATGTCTTGTTTTGTCACTTAAATATAAAAAAATGGGCCAAGTGGCCCTGAAGTCCTTTGGACTAATACGTCTATATGTGACCCCGGCTGACCAAATGAGTGATAAGTTGAAAAAATTGTAACATTGTTTTCTTACATTCTTGTAAAGGTTGGGTATGGTGCTTTTACATGGTTTCAAAAATTATGACTGCTACAAAAATTGGTGAAGTTATGGAGCATTGAACATGGTAGGGGTCAAAAAGTGAAAACGAAGAAAACGGCTGTTGAAGTTTTACATTACATATGCAAATGGACTGCATGGAAATATTACATGCATGACAATCAAATGTGGCACACAGTATGTATGTTATGTTGCAATGATACACTGGAAGTATGAATGTGCTGCTACAAAAATTTATCAAGTTATGCCAGATTATGTCTTTATGTGTAAAAAGTAAGAGGACAGATTATTTGAGAGCAAAAGGTAGACTCACTGTTTGACACAGTTTAAAACCTACAGGGAACTATCCAGCTTAACAGGGGTCTAGTGGCTTAATGCTGTCTGTTGACATAAGCTTGTCTGCTCTGGCTGTGTGTGACCAATTAAATATTAGTCAAGGCCTCAATGATACAAAGCAGAGTGGACAGTGGGCCAGGCAGTTTCTGGCACATTACACAAATCTACTACTCCAGTGGGCTCTGTCAGTTGAGGCAACCCTCTGCCAGTGTCCAATTACAGATTAGTCACACCAGTCAGGCAGCCACAGTGAGGTGTGACAGATTTTCTGTGAAAGGGATTAGTTGAACAAAAGGACTGTTAGCATGATAGATCATCTGCTGCAGCAGACAATTTAGTTAGCAAATTTAGCATTTTAGGGGACCTTTGGTGCCCTTAGAATGATTCAATCAAATACAGATTTCTTGTGTACAGTTGCACTGCTACATGAAATGTCTAGGCAAAATTAGAGAAAAAGTTAATGAAGAGTTTTTGTAAAAATAGGCAAAATGTAAAAATTTACCAGTTTTGGGGTCTTTTTTGGGAGTCATTAGGTGCCCTTAGAATGATTAAATCAAATACAGATTTCTTGTGTACAGTGACACTAACCTAAGGAATGTCTATGCAAAATTAGGAAAAAAGTTGCTGAACAGTTTTTTGGAAAAATAGGCCAAATGTTACATTTTTACCAGTTTTGGGGTCCTCGGAGGCCCTAGGAGCCCTTAAAATGATTCAATAAAATACAGATTTCTCGTGCATAGTGGCAGTGCCCTAAGATGTCTATGCAAAATTAGAGAAAAAGTTGCTGAACGGTTTCTGAGATACGGCAGCTAATGGTGGACGGCGGACGCAGAGTGATGGCAATAGTCCCTTGGATATTCGGCCAAAGGACTAAAAAATGGGTGAAATCAATACGTATAATGAGGCGAGGCAATCCACATTCAATGTTGAGCATTGATTTTGGGAATGCAATGGGTGCGTATGCACCACCTTGCTGAAGCAAGAGTTTCACTCAAGGGAAAACAGTTCCACTTGATGTCTAAATGGGGGGTTGCAGTATAATTTCGCAAGAGAGGTGCAGTATAAGATTTTGTGGGAGCCTGCAAATGCAGGTCTATAAAATTATGCCCTCCAAAAACATTATGGGCCTGATTTGGTTGTAATGTGAAGTTCCACATGGACAGAGCACTTCCGCGCCATCATATAAAGCTGTGAATATAATTACATCAATTATATTGTTTTAACTTTATGTGGATGAAGGCGAAGTGGCGAAACAGGCAAAAGTATGGCATGGCGAGATGTCAAGTTCGGGAAGGACCAATTCCAGGACATCCTCTTGGATATCTGAAAGCTTTATTCAGTCTGACCAGACTCATGAACATAGTTGACTGCAGCTTTCAGCAGTAACAACAACAACAACAACAACACACAGTTCTTTTCAGAGCTAACCAACACTTTGCAAAATATAACGATACACGTAGAGAGTTTATTCATAGGTATAAGTTCTCCAAACATTCATCAATTCATCTTTAAAAAACCAATGCAGTGCACATTGTAATGTAACACATCAATTTGAAATTGCCAAGCATGTTAACATTATTATGTTTTACCAATAGATATAATAATCTGCCAAGCAATATTTCATACAAAGGCTTTCATGATCATTACTACTATGTCAATATTATAATAAAGCATTTTATGTAGTTATTTTGTAATAACCCACATAATTAAATCTTTAACATTGTGAACAGGTAAACAAATTAACAACATGAATAATTCATACTAATTTCAATAAAGTGATATTATATGGCTTCACAATTAGCCAAAATAATTACAAAGAACATATTTCTGAAAGGGGGCATCCAAGGCCAAATGCCCATCTAAATATGCCATTATAAGATAATAACCGGAATGAATCAGAATGAAATCCATTAAAATATTTATCATGAGCTTTATAGTGTTTCATACTGCTGATATTATTGAACAGTTCAGTAACTGCATGGTAAGCACACCTATTCACTACAATTTTATAAATCACCTGTCACTGTGTACATTGTAGCTAGCAATTGTTTTAAGAAAAAACAATATTTTTTGCAAAATAAAACATTTGTAAAATACAAATTAATATGTATAGTATCACAGCTATGATAAATTACATCTGATAAACAATATTAAAATGCAACACTCATTACTCAAACCAATAATCGTAATAAATACCCTTGAGCAGCTGCTGTCAATATTAAATTTGAAGTAACCTGATGTAATTAAATATCGCGTATTATATTAACTTTGTTTGACAATATTATTGAAATATAAAATGTGATCTATCCCCATGTATGAGATTGATCCCATAAAGTGGCGCCACCTGCCGGAGTTTCAAGTGGAACTAACGTATACGCGCAAAAACGAGTGAATTTCTTGTGAGTTAAACTACAAAAGTACCGAGGTATAGTCTAATTCTAATTATCTACGTCGTAAGGAGCCACTGTTGGCTATGGTTTACGACGGGGTGGGTGCGTATGGTGTTATTGAGTGTTTGAGCCGCAGGATAGACGACTGAAATCGTTTATGGTCTCAGCCTGGACCTGCGACTCGTTTAGTTTATTCCAAGCTACTATTGTCTTTACAAAGTATGAGTTTTTGAATTGGTCTGTGTGGGATGCAGGAATTGAATAGCACCTGGTGTTATTGGTTGTTAGGTGTTGTACAAAGTTTGAGGATACGTGATCTGGAAAATGTTTGGGTTGGATGCGTCTTTTATTTATTCTTTGGGGCGGAAAGTATGTTTCTGCGGGGATGGCTGGGATAGATCCCTCAGCTATTTTGTACATGTATTTAAGTCATAGATCCCGACGTCTGCTTTGTAGGGTATTGAGTTTTAGGTCTATTAATATGTTTGTGATCGATCCTTCATGTCTGGAGTGGTAGTCGCCGGTAATGAAGCGAGCAGCACGGTGTTGTATACGTTCTAGTTTATCTATGTCCCCCTGATGGTATGGGTCCCACACTATGGCTCCATACTCTAAAGCAGCGCACACAAGGGCAATATATGCGGTCCGTTTGTTGTTTATAGGACAGTGTCGTATGTTACACCTTAGGAAACCAAGTGTGGAGTTTGCTTTTTTAGTTACTATTGCGATGTGGGAGTGCCATTTAAGGTCGTCGGAGATAGAGATACCAAGATAGGGATTGCAGTTTACACGTTCTAGGGTGGTGTTATTTAAGGTGTAGAAATAGTCAGTTTTATGTTTTACACTGAGGATGTAGCATTTGTTTGTACAGCATATTGAAGTTCATACCCCAGTCCTTTGCCCATTTTTGGAGTTGTTTTAGGCTGCATTGTAGTGCAATGTGATCGTTGAATGTTTTGATTTCTCTGTATAGTCATCTGCAAATAGACGGACTTCAGATTTTACTGATGCTGGTAGGTCGTTTATATGACAGAGGAATAGTAGGGGGGCAAGTACAGTGCCTTGTGGGATGCCTAATTTGACGGGTACTTCTCTCGAGGTTTCGTCGTCTAGCACAACTTTCATAGATCTGTCAGTGAGGACATTTTCTAGCCACTGGAACGTGGTTCCGGTTATGCCATAGTGGGATAGTTTATGGAGGAGTTTTGTGTGGGGGACTGTGTCGAAAGCCTTGCTAAAGTCCAATATTACTATGTCTACTTGAGTTCTAGAGTCGAAAGAAGAGAATAGGTCATGCGTGGTGGTTAGGAGTTGTGTTTCGCAGGAGAAGCCTGCTCTGAAGCCATGGTTTAGGTGTGGTAGGATATTATGCTCTTCTAGGTAGGTCATGATGTGGCAGTAGATTATGTGTTCGAGAATTTTGCATGGGACCGATTCCAGGGAGATGGGGCGGTAGTTTTCTGGTAGGTGCTTATCTCCTTTTTTAAATACAGGTGACACATTTGCTGTGCGTCAGTCTGACGGTAGGTTGCCTGTGTCTATGGATCTCTGGAAGATATCTCAGAGTGCAGGGGATAGGGTGTCGGCACAGTTCTTAAGGACAGCATTGGGGATCTGGTCAGGGCCACATGCTTTGTGCGGTTTAATGGACTTGAGTAATTTACATACTCCGGTGGTGTCAATTTTAATGTCACATATATTGGGGTGTTGTGGGGATCAAGGTGTGGGGGGGGGCGGATCTGTCTTCTTTAGTGAAGACACTCTGGAACTGGTCCAAGAGGATCTCGGCCTTTTCCTTACTGTTGCACACCAGTGATCCATTCTTTTTAGGGGAGCTTCTCCGATGTTGTTTTGTTTTCTACTTTTGATATAGCGCCAGAATGGCTTTGAGTTTTTTGTTTGGAGGCCTGTGGCTGTGGTGATGGTGTTATTAATAAGGCATGGGTGACATTGGTCCCATTCTGCTTTACGCAAACTTCGTCTACATCTTTTCTGTATGAATTTGCAATTTTCATAACTATTAGGCGAAATCGAGGTGGCCCCGAATTCTACACAAGTGCCCGCTGCCCGGCCCCAGATTAAAAAAACGAAACACTCTTGTGAAGAAATGCATAGCATACCAAAAATCTGACGCCGAGCGAGGCGAATGCATATGGGCGATAATATAACGACGCAAACGAAATCGACAAAATGTCAAACGACGTATAATACATTTAAAGGTTAACATGCAAATTACCTGGTACAAACTTTGGCACACCCACTCTATTAGCGGAGTTCGCTGTGTAATTACATTCACACAAAAATAGAATTAGCGACAAACGCTGAAAATATTTCTCCAAAATTATTAGCCTTAGGCTTAGCTTCGAGTATCCAGGCGCCGTTAGGTGGCAGCATTGGCCTCTCACTACGGCCTGGATTATTAATATCCTGCCAATGTTACCGGTAGGGGGCTTTACCCCAGATTTGGGTAGACACGATGATTGGCTCTCAGGCCAACTATGTGTAACCGGCAGAGTTATTGACGATTATGAATTAGTTAATTATTTACTTCCTGTGAATGAAAGCTAGATTGATGCTGTCTGCTCTGGCGTGGAACTACCGACCACGTCCCAGACCTGTCGAGACTGGTATCATGTGGTCTAAAAGAAGCAAGCAATGGGTGCTGCGTAACAGACCACAGCAGGTGAACCCACGTACCCACCTACCAATGCTCACGGATCGAGTGACAGATGTGTTTATAAAGAAATATCACACTGCATCCGATCACAGTCACTGGGGCAGATGTCCCAAAACCAGAGAAGGAGGATCTGCTGGCAGCAAGAGTCAGTCAATTTATAAAGAAACAGTAAATACTGCCACCACCCACATACAGCTTCATAGGTCACATGTACATTGTCTAGTTTAGTTTTCAAGTCCAGAGTGGTATCCCTCGTGTTGTCCCCCATCGGGGACAGGGAACCTTGATCTTATTTCATGGCAGGCGCATGCTGGTAGAACTCTCCGTAACCTTCGTCCCAGCTTGCCATGGATCCACCAGGTAAACTGTCTGTATGCAGCCAACCTGAGAGACCTGAAATAAATTAGACTCAAATAAACATCTGACATTGTAAATAAATGACGTATAAAATTCGGTTCTATAATGACACCATTCCTTTATATAAATTGTTTATCATTAAACATGTGTTCATCTGGAATAAGGCAAATATTTATAATTTTGCACTACACAACAAATTATGACGGTGCAACAAACATTGTATCTATACGTTATGATAACTTAAAGGTGCATAATCAGTTCGTTTGCCCATCGCCAATCCTGTTTTTTTATGTCCAGATTTGTAATGTGTGAATAGTTTAACTAGTGCTCACAGTCGGTTTAATAAAAAAAATGCGTACTTGTTTTTTTAATCCTAAAAAAAGATTTGTCGTTACACCGGGTATAGCTGGCGAAAGCCAATTGCACTGTCGAACTACTGAGCTATTTCGGTCACGTGCTTTACGCGAGATCAGCATCCCACGCATGCGAAAACAATAACAACACACACGTGCTTTGGCGTATCAAGATGAAGATTCCAAAAAAGTTGTACGAAGGTACGTATTACACTATCGCAGTTAGCAACAAGAACGCGTAGCCGTGTATTAATTCAACGAGAATTGCAACTTGCGAAAGTGTACACTCGACTCGAGGCTGACTCTTTGTAGGCACTTCAACAAAAAATTAAATATCAAGCTAGAACATTGGGAATGGGCTTAAATTAAAGGTAAGCCTTAAGGATCCCATAAGGCATAACTGTTTATTTTATTAAGGTATCTTTAATAGATTAAGATGGCAAAACAGCGTAATTTTTGTGTATCTCTTACAATGGCAAAATGGACTCATTTTTGTGTTTTCTGTGGATAAATATTTGCTTTAAAATGTCATAACTTTTTTATTTATATAGATATTTAAATATTGTTTTCATGGTTTTCAAACAAATTGACTAGAGTAATAAATTTACAATATGTAATATTTTTAGTACTAATTATAACCAAATTAGCGCAATTAATTAGTTAATTTTTAGTAATGTAGCATGCAAACTCAACACACTGACAATCCAATTAAAAGCCATAATGCCCATGATTATGAAAATATTTATACATATTATGCAATGTGTATAACCACATAAATAATGGTAATAAATATACATTAACAAATCATTTAATAATTTAATTAATTAGTCAATACTGGCTAATTAGTGAGCAACTTTGACAGACCGACACATTTCAGTAAAAGGCCATAATGTCCATGATTATGAAGATATTTGTATAATTTATGCAAGCAGTAAACCATATTAATTATGGTAATACATATACATTAACCAGTCATTTCACATTAACAGTAACTTAATTAATAAGTTAATATTAGCACACTAACGACTGACCACTACATTTCGAAGAAAGGCTGGAATGACCATAATTATGAAGACAGTTATATAATTTATGGAATGTTTACAACCACATTAAACATTATAATAAATATACATTAACCAGTCATATAACTTTAACTTTATTAATAAGTAAATATTGGCTAAATAACTCAAAAGATCAATACATGACAATGAAATACAATATTCATACTCATAGTTCACTGTGTCTATGTGTGACTGTGTCATGACAGGATGGATGAATTCTGCAGGCTCTGTAGAGACCAGTAATCAATTGTCAGTGCTTCATAATGTAATGTTCTAGATTTTAACATGAACTTCATGAAATAATGTTATAAATTGTTCACAGTATTCCGTCACTGAATCCAAATGCTTTCTGCGTTACTCCCCATGGCCAACGGGAGTCAAGCCATTAAGAAGAAGTCTGCTCTGCTCATAATACAATTGTTTTGTAATATTGGAAGTTGATTGTTTCATAATTGCCAGTAGGCTGCAAGATCTGTGGAGCAAGGTTCATATTTTAGTATCCTGTAAAATAATGTTGTGTTCTTCAAAATGATGTATATAAGTAATGTTCTTGTCATGTTGAATGGACACTGTTCAATGTAGAATCAGATGTATAATCAGCCAGATTAAATGTGTACATATGCAGGCAGGTGACGGGTGTCATATTCAGACGACTCTGTGGCTCGGTACCTTCAGAGTTAACTGTCAGACACAGATCAGCGTAAGATCAGTGTCACTGCATGTAATTGTGAACAGCATCTGAAATAAAAAGGCCATCGTGTATCATATAATGTGAAATATATCATGAAATAATTGTCATATCCCTGCCTCTGTTACTCAAGAGAGCAGTGTGAAATTCTATAATACGTCACATAAATTCATAATAATTGTGATACTTGAGAGATATAACTGGTGTTTAATGTATTGCATGTTTTCACACAATTAAACAAATGATGCTACAACTGATCAAGCCTCAAGGCGTTTAATATTTATATTACAACATACAGGTGTATGATTATATTGTTTGTCTGCATTTTGCAGTAATGGGTGTCCTCGTTAAATTGCATAATGTTGTTAGAAATGCATGTGAATTAAAGTAAAGACACTGTAAAGTAAAAACATTTTATTGAAACTATTTGATGAGATTGACTACAAAAAGTCAAGGTGGTGTTTTCGATTTAACAGGTCTGCCAGGGAGTAAAGTGTAAAGCGCTTTGAGCAATCCTGAGGACTGGATACTACACCATATCAGAACTAACCTTACACAAGTGTTGTTTAATTATCATGAGAAATGAAAATATAATCTAAATTATTTGTGAAAATATAAAGCAGTGATAAAAAAGAATAATTAAAAAAAAAAAAGATATGTGGCATGAAAAATATATAACAGTCCTCATGATACAGAGATAATTTAAACAAGTAAAATGCTGCTGTCAGTGTGTCAACAGATTGTTGTTGAAAACTGTGAAAAGGCTTTCAATACCATTACTTTATCACAAACTTGTGTTGTACATAACAAGTACCTGGTGTACATTGCAAGAACTCAGCTGGCTGCCACTGACTATCAGCAACACAAAGACAATGAAACCCTACCACTGCAACAATGCTGGATAATTAATGTATTTTTTTATGGACACTGCTAAATGTTATAGTTGAATTGAATACAAATACCTTGTATTATTGACTTTTGATAAATGTGTTGTCACGTATAAAAATATCTTACATGTCAAAGCCATGCTAATTGTCACTTTTTCTCCGGTATAGGTAGATGCAGATGTACAACAAAAAGTCAGGAAGCTGGTATGCAGTACCATCAAAGACAGCGAAAACATACAGTGATGTCATCGATATCTAAACTGATGTAGTTCACCGAAGGATGCTTGACACTGAACCTCTCTCACAGCGTTGAAAGTTGTTGTCCGAAGACTCATGCCATATCTGCCAGACCCTGGCACCCACTGTTCCATCACCAACTGCAGAGCTAGTCAGGTGTCACCACATTCTTATGTCAAGCAACCTGCATTCTACACTGGTTTCCAGTCAGTCAAGCTAACTGACTGATCTGAAAGCCAGTGTACACCCCATCGGCACTGGGGAATCTGTCACGGATGCAACACAAGACACAATTGGGATCACTCGGACAAGATTCTACAGCCATGCAATATGCTGCATATTAACAGTTTGTCATGTGAATGTCCACCGTCAAGCAACCTGCATTCTACACTGGTTTCCAGTCAGTCAAGCTAACTGACTGATCTGGAAGCCAGTGTACACCCCATCGGCACTGGGGAATCTGTCACGGATGCAACACACGACACAATTGGGATCACTCGGTGGACATTCACATGACAAACTGTTAATATGCAGCATATTGCATGGCTGTAGAATCTTGTCCGAGATCCTGGATATACAACTGCCCAGTATGCCATATTAACTTGGAGAGCTAGTAGTACTAAGCATACTAGTTCAATCTCCTGTAAAGAAAAGCATGTATTCAGTAAAAAAAAAACAGGCATCATAGTAGGGTTGGGAGTATATAATTATGGAGTTGTTCATCGTCATAATCAGTAAATATAAAATAATGTTTCATGTATGATCTGCAGCATTTCACAAGAAAAGAGGCAGCAAGAAATGTTTTACTACAGCTGCATCTATACATGTTGATGTCTTAGGAACAGTCAGTGTTTACCGGGGTTGTTCCAGGTGGAGGAAGGGGGTGGGTTGATACAGCATGCAGACATTAGTGGAATATGCTATACAAGTGCGGAAGTCAACCTAGTTTTTTATGTCTAAGATGTTATTATTAAAATGTGTATGAAAATAAATATATATTTAAATGTGCACATTAAAATTTGTTGATAACTTATACGTGATTGATTGTTATAAATTTGAAATTACCTGGATTGATCAAATGTGGCCCTCCCGCAGAATATGTATCCTCCCTGTGTCTGCCTGGCCCGGGTGACCGCCTCTAGCCCCTCCTCTGCCTCCTCTCAGTCTCATTCATGGGTTGCAGTGTGGCATCTAGTAATATAATAATTCAATCTTCAATATATAAATGTAAACGTGTACATACATAAAATACCAATACAGCTAGAGTACACCATATATATATATATATATAAGGATTACACAAGAAAATGCATGCACGTATTTTCATTGTGGTCCTTGATGCCTGGCTATAGTGTATGTAATGCATTAATTGGTATCCTGTGATATCTTTCAACTGACATATGCCAGCTATTATTCTGTATTTACCAATATATGTATATATTCTCACCACGGCAATATATAAATACATAATACGTCACTTGAATTATTATATTACTAGATGCCATTATATACTCCCAACACTACTATGATGCCTGTTTTTTGTTTACTGAATACGTGCTTTTCTTTACAGGAGATTGAACTAGTGTGCTTAGTACTACTAGCTCTCCAAGTTAATATGGCATACTGGGCAGTTGTATATCCAGGATCTCGGACAAGATTCTACAGCCATGCAATATGCTGCATATTAACAGTTTGTCATGTGAATGTCCACCGAGTGATCCCAATTGTGTCGTGTGTTGCATCCGTGACAGATTCCCCAGTGCCGATGGGGTGTACACTGGCTTCCAGATCAGTCAGTTAGCTTGACTGACTGGAAACCAGTGTAGAATGCAGGTTGCTTGACGGTGGACATTCACATGACAAACTGTTAATATGCAGCATATTGCATGGCTGTAGAATCTTGTCCGAGTGATCCCAATTGTGTCTTGTGTTGCATCCGTGACAGATTCCCCAGCGCCGATGGGGTGTACACTGGCTTTCAGATCAGTCAGTTAGCTTGACTGACTGGAAACCAGTGTAGAATGCAGGTTGCTTGACATAAGAATGTGGTGACACCTGACTAGCTCTGCAGTTGGTGATGGAACAGTGGGTGCCAGGGTCTGGCAGATATGGCATGAGTCTTCGGACAACAACTTTCAACGCTGTGAGAGAGGTTCAGTGTCAAGCATTCTTCGGTGAACTACATCAGTTTAGATATCGATGACATCACTGTATGTTTTCGCTGTCTTTGATGGTACTGCATACCAGCTTCCTGACTTTTTGTTGTACATCTGCATCTACCTATACCGGAGAAAAAGTGACAATTAGCATGGCTTTGACATGTAAGATATTTTTATATGTGACAACACATTTATAAAAAGTCAATAATACAAGGTATTTGTATTCAATTCAACTATAACATTTAGCAGTGTCCATAAAAAAATACATTAATTATCCAGCATTGTTGCAGTGGTAGGGTTTCATTGTCTTTGTGTTGCTGATAGTCAGTGGCAGCCAGCTGAGTTCTTGCAACATACACCAGGTACTTGTTATGTACAACACAAGTTTGTGATGAAGTAATGGTATTGAAAGCCTTTTCACAGTTTTCAACAACAATCTGTTGACACACTGACAGCAGCATTTTACTTGTTTAAATTATCTCTGTATCATGAGGACTGTTATATATTTTTCATGCCACATATCATTTTTTTTATAAATTATTCTTTTTTATCACTGTTTTATATTTTCACAAATAATTTAGATTATATTTTCATTTCTCATGATAATTAAACAACACTTGTGTAAGGTTAGTTCTGATATGGTGTAGTATCCAGTCCTCAGGATTGCTCAAAGCGCTTTACACTTTACTCCCTGGCAGACCTGTTAAATCGAAAACACCACCTTGACTTATGTGGGAAGCATTCAGCCACACTGAAATTAATATGCGAAGACTGTTAACCCCTGTCCGTAGCAGGTAATCTTCATACAGCTGAGTAAACTGGAGCAATGTAGAATGTAGTGATTGTATATGAAATTCTTAGTCACATGGCGATGACCCTGTCTAGTCTCGTCACTATTTTTTGCGAGTTGTAAACACACCAAGCATTGCACATTTTAAATATTAAAAATTGATGTTAAATACACATGATTGTTTAGTTACTAGTTTTGTGAGTTGTAAACATATAAGGCATGTATAAACTACAACTAGCATTTTATATCACATGTACTAGTGTTGTTTTTTTGTAACAAAGAATCATGATAAAAGTAACTGTTTTTTTTTTTATATGTACCTGACATTTTTTCAACCTATTCCTAATTTTTGTTTCTATTGTTGCTTTGCATTTTATGTGCATATGATGTGTATGTGATATTAAAAATTATTACATTATACATATCAAGTGCAGTGATTGTACCTGTAGTTGTATTGTGCTTTTAATTTTGTAGTCAATCTCATCAAATAGTTTCAATAAAATGTTTTTACTTTACAGTGTCTTTACTTTAATTCACATGCATTTCTAACAACATTATGCAATTTAACGAGGACACCCATTACTGCAAAATGCAGACAAACAAAACTATCACATACAGGGGTGGATCCAGAAATCGAGCCTGGGGGGGGGCACAAAAACCTCCACTGGCGGCCGAACCAAATGGTGTACTCTAAATTTTGTTGCTACTGAGCTGTCATAACTATAACTTCAGCCGTTCTGCTGGAGTGGTGATATCGGAAGATGAGGGGGGGTGCTATTGAAACATTTTCGCCACTGCATAGGCATGATTATTATGAAAGTACAATCACTCGAAGGTTTGGCTATATTGTTTCACGTGTATTTACTTGCACTGTATATGCGAATTTATGTTTGCAACAGAAATATTCCAAATTATTTTTTACAAATAGAACATTAAATTCAAAAAGTGAACTGCAAATAATTGAAAGTTTCACAAAAGCCCTATCAACCAAAGATGGTGTAAATGTACCCACATAAGATTGGTCAGAATAAAACATAATTGTTAAAACCAATCACATATGTTTGGATATCTTCCAATTATTATGCTGTGATTTATATGTATGTATATATCACGTTTGCATAGCAGCATCAATTAATACTTACGTTTGTTCTAACTGTCCTGAGCTGCATCCAGCCGCATGAAGTGACTGGACACCTGAGCTGCCTTTGCTACGACCAGTGGTGTTGAGGTAGTTCGCTTTTTTGTGTTGAAGCTGTCAAACAAAGTCATGAATTGGAATATGGAATGAGTCAGAATATTTTGTGAAAATGAACATGGTTTGACAGCACTACTACCCATCAATATAGATATAATATTATATGTGTGTGTGTGGTATGTAACTTGTAAACTTTTTTATTTCATTAATTTAATTAAATTAGGTAAAAATATGTTGCACATTCTTTTGCCCAATGGTCATTTGTCAAGCACTCAAGTGTGAAAAGGTCATTTGCCCAGTTGTTAAACAATTACAATGATATGAGAGTGGCAAAGTTATTATTGTATATATATTGTAAAAGTGTAGTACGTAACAAACAAATAGACAATTTACAAGTGTCAACTTATTAACTAAGTACAGGTAGAACACAGATGGGCTGGAAAAAAGGTTACAGGAAACAAAGTCACAAAGTAATTTTATTCGAAAAATATAAAATAAATTTAAAAAATTGCAATTTTTCACTGATAGTTCAACAAAACTTAGTTTGAGGAATTCAGTAGTAAACCATGCAAAATACCCAATGCCTTAGTTGTGATCTCAATGTGCCATTCACCTAAGACAGCTAATTAATGAGGAGGACATTTGGTTGGCAGTGGGTGAACCCATGGCAGCGTACACACAGTTCTACTGTTTACTCAGAGGGTGGATTACCACCTGTCACCATCCAAGGATCAATATACCCTTTGTTCTTTAGCTGGACTGCAAGGTTCCACTGCAAGCTGGCTAAACTTGTCTAAAGGCTGGCTGAGTCACTGTAAGTCTTTAGAAGAAGATTCCAGCAGTTAGCCATGTCTCTTATAAGAGCAACAAAGGCATTTTGTTATGGATTTCCTGGTTTGATTTAACAAACAAAAATGATTATGGCCTTTCAACTACTTGCAACTGTGGTTATTAACTAGAGGTTTCTGACTGAAAAAGTATGTTCCTTGAAGCGAAGCCTCTGTGGCTTCAGTATCACCAACGTGCAAACAATTTGTAAACTGTCCTGTCAGAAACCTAGCTGCCAACCCTGACTGTATTTGCATTGAATCATGCAAAGTAAGATGAAGTGAATTAATTAAATGAAACGGAAAATAAATTTACAAAATTGTTCTACAAAATGTATGAATGTAGAAGTATAATAATAATAATTGCTTTATTCACAGACTCCATGCAACATGTAAGTTCTATAGTTGTGTTATAAACAACAGTTACAATGTACAGAATAAAAATCACCCGTCAACAAAATGTATATACAGGGAACTGAACCAGTACAGTTAGGTAAATTATTGTTAACAAACATTTCACTAGCACTACAGTATCTGTCATAACCTAACACCATTCGAAATATATTGTTGTAAGAGGCATACAATTTCCTGATAGCATGTTATTGATAAATTGTAATGTTTTGGATGTGCTTTTTTCGTGAAAGACCAAAATAAAAAAACAACAAAAAACAGAACTTCTGTAATTTACATATACAAAAGAATTTGTAACTTAACAAAACATGGGCTGCAATTCTTTATATAGTAATGGTAATTCTCTGCTCTCTCACATAAATCAGTCGCAAGCTATCGATACATGTTATTGTTATGGACATTTTCACAGGGCGGTGCCAAGCACCGTATGCCGAACATTGCCACAACGGCCAATCCACATTTGAAGTACTACTCTGTCCAGTACAGTTGTGTTTTCGGCGGGAAAGTACACAAGTCCGAAAGCAAAGGCACAAGAGCCGCAACACAGTAAGTCTGCTTATTTAAATAATTATATCTTATTCAAAGTCCTATCTTATTATATCCCGTATATATATGCCTTCCTTGGGCTTGGCCACGTAGCCATGGCGGTACTTTGCAGTTTTGCCTTTTAAGGCTTAGTCTTAGGCCCACACCTCGAAAAAACATGATGACGGTCACCTACAGCCACCAAATTTAACACCATATATCTAAAACACCTATTCTACACACATATACACTTGTGACGTGATCAAACGATTACATTTTTTACTGTCTTTTATCGATCAAAATGTACAAGAAATTCACCCGTTTTTGTGTGTATTCATTAGTTCCACCGAAAACTCCGGTAGGTGGCGCCACTTTATGGTTGACTTCAGACGTGTGGATATATCACTATTCACATTTCAATAATATTGTACGATTATAGTAACATAAAGTCAATAAAATACGCGATGTAAAATAAATTCCCTTTAATTCAGTATCGACAGTAAGTGAGGGTTTTATTACGACTATGGGTTTTTGTAAATACTGGTGCATTTTAATATTGTTTATCAGAGGCAAAATTACTTAAAATACATGTATGGCAAAACTACAGTTGAATGGACCAAACCGTTTTTGGATATTAGACTTCTCATCGGTTGTAAGTCCAAATCACAGTTACGGAACACTTGTCTTATAAGGGAGGTGGGGTGCGTATGCTATTAGTTAAGCCTCAATTTGAAAAGCAGTGTTCCACATAGGTAAATTATATCACTGTTTGATATTGGTAAGTGATATCACTGCTGTTTTTATTTAAGTTTTGTCTGATCTGAGTAATCTGGCAATGCCACCTTCAATGAGGAGAAGGGTTCGCCCGAAGGGAGCAGAATTGACCGTAGTCGGCTTGCCTAGGAAGCGCAAGAGGAGTGCCGGACCAGTGAAGTTCCTCACGAAGTTGCCAATGGAAAGGGAGCTCGGTATGGTCCTGCATAATCTTGTTTATATATAAATAATATTTTACTCCCCGGAGGAGGACCTTGTAGGCAGACACTGCTAATAATTTAGGCAAGTTAAATTATCATTAAAGGCTAGGGTTTTGAAAATAAATATCACATTGTGCACTTGCTAAGACCGACTTGTGCAGGCAATATCTCACACTTATTGAGAAAGTATGTGCACACTTAGCCTAATGAGAACATGACACGCTAAGCATCATTGACATTGTGAAAAGCAATTTAATTAAAGTTTTAATCTGTGAGAATCTTCTAATCAAAACTGTTCTTGAATGTTCTTTAATTTGACTTTGCTCATTCTGTATGAACCCTAATTGTGCCTATTATACATCTGCGTTCTATGACTGCATACATAATGCTAATATTTGCATCCTTTTTACAGCCATGGTGTGCTGGTTTACAAAGAGAGACACGGCTGTGGCGGCACTCCATGGTGACCGGCTGCTGAGAGATGCGGACATTAGCAGGAATGTGCAGACAGCTGCTTGCCTTGACAGCCATGTGTGCCTCGCGGCCATTCAAAAGTACTTTGATACAAAGGCTTGGCAGGCAGGGCAGATCATTGCCGCAGAACTTCAGGAGGAAGCGGTGTGGTATTGTGCCACATGCACGGAGGCACTGCATGACGAAGAATGTATCGTTTGTGAAAGCTGTCTGCAGTGGTTTCACTTTAAATGTGTTCCCTGAAGGCAGCTCCAAAGGGAAACATTTGGTTTTGCAAGGGTTGCAAAGATTGTTAAATGCTAATAATTGCTATGTATGTCAATGTTTTTCATATTATTTTGTGTACATTGCATAATGATATTATATAATAGGTTGATAGGTGTAAATTATAATGGGTTTACTCATATTCCAATGATCATTTGGCAGTTCCTTGCAATTGGATATTAATGTGTAGCATTGGTTCCCTTGATATAATGCAATGTACTTACGTAGTTTACCCAGTGAGTATGTGTATATAATTATTAACTAGTAATGCAGTTTAAATGTAATTGTATTTTGGAACAGCAGGAGTGTTTGCACTGATAATTATTTTGCATGCCGATTTATGCAATCGACACCGTTGTAACATGCAATGCGTTTGTTTGCATTCCAATGCCTGCATATTATTTTAGGCATAATTTATTGTGATACCTAATTTATATCCGTTTATTACATAAATTAATGCTATCAGTATTGTGTTCGGCATTTAATTATGTCCAGTATGCTTTTCAAGATCACTGGTGTTGTTATGTTTAAATAGTATTATAAGTACGCCTACACGTTTGCATGTGTTTTGTGCTGTGTAAATGCTGTGTGATTTATTTCATGATAATAAATTATGTGAATACACTGTTGACAGAATAATTATTACCATATACTAGTAGTGCGCTGACAGAAAGTGATTGCCTACGCTTCAGTACAGTAGTCCCCCTCTTATAAGGCCAACCCTTCAGCAAATCTAAAGTGGCTTCTGGTGAGGAGGAACCACCGATGAATGTGGACAGTAAACATCATTTGTATGGAAAATAACAGTTGATTTGTCATAGATAATGTAATTTGTAACACAAGTACGATGAGTGTATGGTAGGCCTACTTAATTTGTTATAAACATCGACATCGTCTTGTGATTAAAAGTAGCAGTTTCGGCTGCCGAGGGGTAGATTCTTCCTGTAACCCCGGCTGTTAGCTGGGTGGCCGCTAGTGAGGGGTTGTTTGTATTAGACAACGCTAATAATAATAATAAGATAACTTCTATTGCGCCTAAATCCTTGGAAACCAAGCTCAGAGGCGCATCACCACCATGTATACGGATCTTGTAAATATAATTTAGTTTTTTACTTACGCCGTAGGCTTAGCCTTAGCTCTGGGTTTAACATTCTTTACTATTTATTATCTATATGATATAAAATGATTTTGGTCTATTATTTTCTACTAAATATGATAATAATCATAATTATGTCACCATTATTCTTATTGTGTGTTTTCTGCTTGTCTTGCTCTGTTGCTGTAAGGGATATCGATTTTGTTTTATGCAAACCAATGAGATCTAATCATTTTAATGTGCTTTTTCCTAATCACACTAAAATTCATCATTCTATTTCAATTTTGCATAGTTTGCCATGTCTTCATGTTTGTTATAATAGAAAGTTACTGCCAATCCCCCGCTCTACGCCAACATTGAAATTAGCAATAATTTTATTACTAGCAGGAGATGTAAGTCTCAACCCTGGGCCATCTGTTAGACGAAACATTCGGGTGGCCACTACAAACGTTCGATCTGTACGAGGTAAGGCAGCCTCACTTTGTGATTTATTAATTTCAAAGAAAATAAACATTCTAGCTGTAACTGAGACCTGGCTCAGACCACATGATACACATGCATGCATTGCTGACGTTTCCCCTTCTGGTTACACCTTTCACCATTGACCACGTTTAGTCGGCCGTGGAGGTGGTGTTGGCTTTCTTATATCACAGCAGTTCAAAGTTAAATTACATTCTAACCCTGAATACTCTAGTTTTTAGTCCATCTGTGCAGAAATTTCAGATTCTTCTTTCTCCGCACACTTTGTTTGTATCTATCGCCCACCAGGACATCCGGCCAATTTCTTTGAAGACTTTCAGGATATGTTGGAAAATCTGGCAGTTATTCATTCAGAATTTTACATTCTTGGTGATTTTAATCTACATTTGGATATACCTTCTTCAACTACAACTACGTTTGATGATATTCTGGCATCATTTGATTTGAAACCACATGTTACCTTTTCGACACATATACATGGCCATTGGCTTGACCTCTTGATAACCCGTTCAACTTGTAATAATATCCAAGCACCTACTGTTTCAGATGGGTTATCAGACCACCATACTATCATTGCCAATATTAACGGTTCTATAGCCCCTTTACAATCGAAACACAATGTGTCTTACAGAGCCATTCATAGGGTTGACATTACAGCTTTAATGGCTGATATCCTTACATCTGACCTTATCACAGATCAAAAAAACATCTATCTGACTTATATAAACAGTACTGTCAAGTACTCAATGCATTACTTGACAAACATGCACCTATAAAATCCAAATGGGTGTCAGAAAGGCCACCGGCTCCATGGATGACTTCCGAAATTATACTATCTAAAAGGCGTCGTCGTTATTTAGAGCGTGTATGGCGCAAATCACGCTCGCCATTAGATAGATCGCGCTGTTCTAAGCAATGTCACCTCTGTAACAGACAAATGGCTAAAGCTAAATCAGATTATTTTACAAATATGGTCATAAATAAGTCTGATAATCCGCGTCAGTTATGGAACTGCATCAATAACATTCTACACAGACGGCCTACTCCATCGCTACCTGATCATGTGTCAATTAAGTCTCTATGTGATTCGTTCTCTAATCACTTCAAGAATAAAATCAGTATTATTCGTTCTGCTTTCCCACGTCATAATATAAGTAATGTCAGTGTGGACTTTCCACAAGTAAATTCTCAACTTGTATCATTTGAACCTGCAACAGTTGATGAAGTTAGGAAAATAATTATGTCCTCCCCAAATAAATCTTGTGCACTTGATCTATTTCCAACAATACTGCTAAAAGCATGTCTCAATACACTAATTGGACTTATAAGAAATATTATAAATGCATCACTTTGCTCTGGCTGTTTTCCTGATGATTTTAAATATGCCCATGTCACACCACTTCTTAAGAAGTCATCTCTGCCTAAACAAGACCTAAACAGGTATAGACCTATTTCTAATCTCAGCTTCATTTCCAAAATACTAGAAAAAGTTGTAGCAAGTCGTCTAAGGTCTCACATTAGCACAAATGTCTTAACTAATGTGTCACAATCAGCATATAGGCAGTTTCATTCAACAGAGACTGCCCTCTTAAAGGTTCATAATTGTCATGTATCAGGATCGTTATAACTGGTACGTTATACAGCTACTTACTACAGTGAGCTCTTACACCGTTGATGGTAATAAAGGGTTGTTGTCTTCCGGTCAAATTCGAGTTGCACATGCTAGTGTTTCCAGTTCCAATTAAACAAGCAATATGCTGCTTTATAAAGCATAACATGGTGTCAGAAGACAAACTACACAAACTATTAGGGTAGGATGTGTTGGTCGGAAAAACTGTGTTGGTGAAGTTTGAAGTGATGACTAAAAATTGAACTGAACTGTGTGTCAAAACGTCGAGTCACTGTCAACGACTGAAAAATGGAATTTTTCAAGCCACCAAGTAGTATTGCGTTCGATGCCAGCAACTTAGATGAGGCATGGAGAAGTTGGGAGCAGCAGTTTGGGACATTTTACACAGCGTGTGAATTGAACAAGAAGCCTAAAGCTGTCCAAGTGGCCATACTACTACATACTGCTGGACCGGAAGCCCAGGAAGTATTCAACCAGTTTGAGTTCAAACCAGCAGGACCTGCTAACGTCCCACCAGCAGAAGATAGAGACAACTGGGAAACGGTGCTAGACAAATTCCGTCACTACTGCAAACCACGTAAAAATACAGTTTACGAACGATATTGTTTCTGGTCTCGCAATCAAGGCAATGGGGAACAAGTGGATCAGTGGATCAAGGACTTGAGAATGAAAGCTAAAATGTGTGAATTTGGTGACCAGGAGGATCTGATGATCCGTGACAAGATAGTGTTCAGCGTCAATGACGAGCGTGTTAAAGAGAGACTTTTGAGAGAGTCAGATCTGTCGCTAGCTAAGGCATTAGATGTGTGCCATGCAGCCGAGACGACAAGAGCGCAACTGAAGGTCATGGCGTCTGAAGGAAAGCCAGAAGCTAAAGTGAATGTAGTGAAGCAGAGATCTCGTTCAAGCACGTTTAGCAAGGGCTCCCATGCAGTTGGCAGGGGTATCAAGGGAACTAACAATGACACTGTGGGTGGTTATAATAGTACACCGAGACCACGGGCTACACAGGGAAGCATTCACTGCAAATTCTGTAGCAGGTCACACCCACCAAAGTCATGCCCTGCGTACGGTAAACAGTGTAACCGTTGCAAGGGGTGGAACCACTTCGCAGTAATGTGCGAACACCACCGCACTGCTACAGTCGATAGGAAGGTGCGGATGGTGAACAATGAACAATGTGAGAGTAATGAATGTCTGTATCTGGGTTCGTTATTCTTGGACGTGCATGCACACACTACTCATGATGATGACTGGATGACGAAGATGATGATTGGCAGCCAGCAGATAAGCTTCAAGTTGGACACTGGCGCACAGGCGAATGTGTTGCCTATGACGATCTACGAGACACTAAAGCCGAATGCAGCCTTGCAGCCTACAAAGACGATACTGTCGGCATTCGTGAATGACGTCAAAGTGAAGCCAGCCGGCACGGTCAAGCTTCTGTGCATACCAGAGAACGCGGACAAACCGACACTGATCGAGTTCTTTGTCACTACGCACACCAATGTGCCACTACTTGGATGTCGAGCGTGCGAGTCATTGGGACTTGTCAAACGAGTGGGCGAGATGTCGCGTGAGAAGCCACTAACGAGTGACACTCTGATGAACGAATATGAAGACGTGTTCACTGGAGTTGGAGAACTTGAGCATCCGTATCATATCGAGCTGAAAGAGGACGTACAGCCGGTAGTCCAGGCAACCAGGAAACTTCCATACACCAGAGTGGAGAGTTTAAAGAAGGCTCTAGACAAGTTAGAGAGGGATGGAATCGTCGCAGATGTAGAACAACCTACACCATGGGTGAATAACTTGGTCATAACGGAGAAGCGGAATGGATCGTTGAGATTATGTCTTGACCCGAAACCACTCAATAGAGCGATTAAGCGTGAACATTTCGAGATCCCGACTCCTGAGGATGTGCAGTCGCGTCTAGCTGGAAAGAAAGTGTTTTCAGTGATAGATATGTCGATGGCGTACTGGCACGTCAGACTGTCGGATGAGTCCAGTTACCTCTGCACGTTCCACACGCCATGGGGCAAAAAAGGTTTCTGCGCATGCCGTTTGGCATCAGTTCAGCCAGTGAAGTACTGCAGAAACGCATGCTACTAACGTTTGGTGACATCAAAGGAGCGTACGTGATAGCCGATGACATCATCGTCGCGGGGGATGATGAACAAGATCACGATGCCATCATGCGTGCTGTTTTCCAGAGGGCAAGAGAACGAAACGTGAAGTTCAACTCGTCAAAAGTGCAGTTGAAGGTCAATGAGGTGCTGTACATGGGACATGTAGTATCGGAAGCAGGCCTCAGCCCAGACCCTAACAAAGTGAGAGCCATCGTCGATATGCCACTGCCTGAGGACAAGCGCGCAGTCCTGAGGTTTCTGAACGTTGTGAAGTATCAGGCAAAGTTCATCCCGCGAGAGTCGCACATCACTGGTCCTCTACGTGCGCTGCTGAAAGAGGACGCGGCGTGGTGTTGGACACAAGAGCATACAGATGCAGTGAACGAGTTGAAGACAGTTCTAAGCAGTTTGCCAGTGCTGAGGTTCTACGACGTGAACAAACCAGTAACGTTGCAGTCGGACGCGTCAAAGAGTGGATTAGGGGCGTGTCTTCTACAAGAAGGGCAGGTTGTTGCTTATGCGTCAAGGGCACTAGTCGGTGCAGAGCTACACTACGCACAGTTGGAGAAAGAACTGTTAGCGGTCGTTTTCGCGACTTCCAGGTTTCATCAGTACATTTATGGCAAGGAAATCGAAGCGCAGACTGATCATAAGCCGCTTGAGATTATAATGAAGAAACCGATCGGAAACGCAACGGCACGCGTACAACGAATGATGTTGAAGCTACAGCGATACGAGATAAACCTGTCATATGTACCAGGGAAGCTGCTGTACGTAGCCGACGCTCTCTCACGTGCTTACATAGAGGGTGAGCCAGACAATGAGCTCATTGACGATATTGAGATTATGGTCCACAGCGTTACAAAGAACTTCCCAGCAAGTACAGGGCGACTCGAGCAAATCCGAAGTGCTACAGCCAATGACGTGACTCTTCAGCGACTACTTCAGGTCGTGATGAACGGCTGGCCAGAGTCGAGGGCAGCTGTACCAGAGGACGTGAGACCGTACTGGAACATGAGAGATGAGATGAGTGCAGACGACGGACTCGTGTTTGCAGGCGAACGAATTGTCATTCCAGAGTCGATGAGGTCGGACATGCTGGAAGTGCTGCACGAACCACACATGGGGATGGAGAAGACGAAATCTCGAGCTAGATCAGCTATCTTCTGGCCGGGAATGTCCAGAGCAATCGAGGACACTGTCTCGAGGTGCAAAACATGCCTACAGTTCGCCCGGAGTAATCAGAAGGAGCCGATGATAGCACACGAAATCCCAGACGGCCCGTTCCGGAAAGTCGCAATGGACATTATGTCGTTCAAAGGTCGAGACTACCTTGTAGTGGTTGACTATTATTCGAAGTATCCCGAGTTGGCACTGCTCGAGAACAAGACAAGCGAATCTGTCATCTCGCATGTTAAGAGCATCAGTGCACGTCATGGAATACCCGAAGAGATCGTAGCAGACAACCAACCGTTTGGTAGCTATAGTTTTCGGCAATTCGCGAAGAGTTGGGGTATCACAGTGACTACATCGAGCCCAACATATGCTCAATCGAATGGGCAGGCAGAGCGAGTCGTGCAAACGTTGAAATCGCTCCTCAAGAAGGCAGACGAAGAGGGTCGTGATCCCTACATAGCGATGCTAGAATACAGGAACACGCCGATCAGTGGACTCCACTATGCACCGGCACAACTGGCAATGAGCAGACTACTGAGGTCAAAGTTGTCGACAACCAAAGCCGTTCTTGAGCCGCGAGTCGTAAACGCGAAACAGGACTTGACAGACAGACAGACACGGTTCAAACAAGACTATGACCACGGTGCTACATCATTGAAGCCGTTGAAACCTGGTGATGTAGTACGAGTCCAGAGAAAGTGGGGCTGGGATCCCGCTATCGTTCAGTGGACACACGAGAGTCCGAGGTCATACGTGATCCAGCATGAGGGAGGAGAACTCCGTCGCAATCGTCGTCATCTACGGAGGACACGCGAGCAGCCGCCGCTGATTCTTCCTCAGATGGACGATCCCGACGTTCGAGGAGAAGGTAACGCTCTTCAGATGCCGGTACCGCCAGACGTGCCATCGCCACGAAGACTCGTCGCTGTGCCGCCACGAAGAGTTGTCGCTGAGCCACCTCCGCAAGAAGAGATTCCACAGAATGAACGATTCTCTAGATACGGTCGTGCAATCAGAAAGCCTATGCGATTTGACATTTAATTGTGTTTTTCAATACTATTTGACATTGGTAGTATTATTGATCTGTTTCGCAAGTAACCATTATGTGACATTCTATGTGATTTTTGATAATCGATATAATGTGACGTTTAGCCTAGTTTGCTACTCGCTTGATATCGATTTATCCACAGCGAACATTCGTTAAAGCTGATGAATGTGTTTTTGAGTTTATGAATACAGTTTTTTTTAGTCTTAAAGGAGGGATGTCATGTATCAGGATCGTTATAACTGGTACGTTATACAGCTACTTACTACAGTGAGCTCTTACACCGTTGATGGTAATAAAGGGTTGTTGTCTTCCGGTCAAACAACAATAATGACATTAACTTGAACATTAATAATGGTTACCTTACTAGATCTCTCTGCCGCGTTTGACACGATTGATCACAGCATTCTCACTGAACGCGTATTAAAGTGGTACGGCATATCTGGCACAGCTCTAAGCTGGTTTTCTTCGTATCTAACTGATATATACCAAACTATGAAGATTGGGAACTGCTTTTCAGCTGCACTGCCGGCTTTATTTGGTGTTCCCCAGGGTTCTGTTCTTGGGCCTTTGCTTTTTACTCTTTACACCACGCCACTAAGCTCTGCTATACAAAGACATAACTTAGATCATCATCTTTATGCTGATGATACTCATATCTACATTTCGTTGGCTACCCCGGATACAAATCGCTCCCTTAACCAACTTAGTGATTGCCTTCAAGATACCTTCCACTGGATGACTGACAGCAAGTTGAAATTAAATGCAAATAAAACTGAATTGATCATTATTGGTACTCCAATGCAGCGTTGTAAACTGGATGGTTTTTTTCCTACGCGTATTTTGAATCAGTATATCACGCCAGCAACCTCGGTGCGGAATCTAGGAGTGATCTTTGATAGTAACTTCAATTTCCGACAACACATATCTCAAACATGTCGCTGCTGTTTTTATCATATTCGTGATCTTCGCCGTATTCGTCGGTATATGTCATTTTCTGTTGCTAAGACTATTGCAACAGCGCTTGTTAGCAGCAGACTTGACTATTGCAATTCCCTCCTTCATAATATCGCTAGCAAGGATATCACAAAACTTCAACGTGTCCAAAATCGTCTAGCAAGAGTAGTTACAAGATCTCCTCGTTTTTCTCGCTCTGTACCACTTTTGAAGTCTTTGCATTGGCTTCCTGTACGATATCGTATAATATTTAAGATCTGTACCATTACATACCAGGCACTGTCCAATAAGCAACCCTCTTATTTGCATTTATTGCTTACTCCTGTAAGAAAACCTATCCAGCTTCGATCATTTAGTTCTGACCTACTTTTTGTTCCTAGAGTCAACACTAACATTGGAACTAGGGCTTTTTATGTTGCTGCACCAACTCTTTGGAATATGCTTCCTCTTAGTGTTAGATCAGTTGAAAATATTACAAAATTCCGTCGTCATTTAAAAACGTATCTTTACAACCTTGCTTACCCACCGTAGCTCCCTAGCGCCTTGACCCATGTATCCTTTCAAAACGATTATAGTCATATTTCTGCTTTAGACAAGATTGTTTTTTAGCAACAAGTATGATATATAAATTATGTTTATATACGCATATATGCTACAAGTTTGCAAACCCTATGCCTGTGTTACAATGCAATGAAAATATCGCCGCGTAATCCGGGTGGCCATCGGTGAGCGGGGTCTTATAAAAGGGGACTACTATACTTTGTTCAGTGCATGTTAGGCAGCAAAAAAGTTGGAAAACTTGCTGCTAATGAACGCGCTTGCTTTAGCAACTAAGTAAACCTGCATTTCTGAAATAACAACGATCCAAATAATAATTACAATGACGACGAGGGTAAGCACAGCTCAAACTATTATAGAAGACATTAAATATACAAGAAACAAAAATAGATACAAAAGTTCTTAAATTTAAGAATGTGGATGAAGAAACAGTAAGGAAAACAATAAATGATCTCCCAACTAAAAACAGCAGTGGATTTTATGGAATTTCACCAATATTGCTAAAAATTATTGAACCGGCAATAATTAAATTGCTAACCATAGTAATTAACCAAGTCATTAATAATGGCATATGTCCTGATAAAATGTAAATCGCAAAAGTAGTTTTCAAAGAGGATGACCCAACTCTAATAAAAATTACAGGCCAATTTCTCTCCTTCCAACTATTTCTAAAGTACTAGAGAACGTCATTCAGCGTCATCGGTACTGATGAAGTCAACGTGAGTAGATAGTAAGACATGTACGATCTCAAAAGCCTACTTATAAAAAAAAATTTAATGACCACTAAACGATTCGAGCACATAGCTGAGTCAGCAATAATGCGAGACAAATCCTATGTATAAAAAAAGATCAAAGGCTTTGTGTTTGACACTAATGAGTTTGGGAAACCTACTTATTAAAAACGTGATTGATGAGCGATGTAATTTGATACTAATTGGATGATTGACAGTACACTAGAGAGATGCCACCTAGCGGTGAGTGCAGAGAGTATTTTAGTCCTAGCGATCAACGCCGTTCCTAGAGCGCGCTGACGTAAGCAATAATGCGTTTATCGCGCTAACCACGCTAAAACCATGGAACATTCGTACTTTTAACGTAGTCCTCAACGCTGACGTAATGCGTTTGTAGATTCGAGAGGCCACCTAGCGGTGAGATATAACCGGGGCAAAACCCTGCATAATCCTTGGCGACGGTATAGCTCTCTTAGGAGAGTGTTCGCCTAGGGATCGAAAGGTTCCGGGTTTGAACCCTAGTCGCAACTTTTTATTAGTGTCGGTGGTATATAAGCGGTGACGGTAGCGGGTGATCGGTAGTCGGTACGATGTCGTCGCCTATAAGGTTTGGTGGATCGCGGTCGTTCTTGTCGAATATGTATATGCGTCGACTGTCGGCGTTCGGTCGAGGCTTTCGATCCGTCGAGCACGCCTATCAGTATAGGAAAGCGATATTCTACGAGGACGTGGAATGCGCCGAAATAATCAAAAGTTCGCGAAGCTCTTACGCAGCGAAACGACGCAGTTACGACATTCGACTAAAGAGAATGAGAAACAAATAGACCGACATTAGGGTGAAATGTATGAAGATGTTGTTGAAGAGGAAGTTTGACGGATCGAGCGATTTGAAGGCTGCACTGTTGGCGACCGGGGACGCCGAATTGGTGGAATGGGTAGCGAGTAAGGAGGGTTTCTGGGGTAGCGGAATCGCGGGCGATCCGGGGAAGAACACGCTCGGTAAACTGTTGATGGAGTTGCGCGATGAGTATAAAAACGCGTAAAAAAGTGTTCGTCGTTCAGTCGTGAAAAATGAACGGACCGTCGTTGAAGCATCCTTTTACGTGTATAGTAGCCGGTCCTACGGGATGCGGTAAGACGACGTTCGTCGAGCGTTTGATACGTTACGACACTATGATCGATCCGCCGCCGGAGAAAATCCTGTGGTGTTACGGACAGTGGCAGAGCGGCTACGCGTCTATGTCTTCGAAAATAGAGTTCGTAGACGGCCTGCCGGATCCGAAACGTTTAGACGGTAAAGCGAGAACGCTTCTAGTACTCGACGACCTCATGGAGGAGACCGATAGCCGGGTGACGGTACTATTTACTAAAAAAAGTCATCATTGTAATACGTCGGTCGTACAATTACGTCAGAACATGTTTCCGAAAGGGAAAGAAAACCGTACAATCAGCCTGAACGCTCAATACATAGTGCTATTCAAGAGTCCTCGAGACGCGGGTCAAGTAGGTCACCTAGCGAAACAGATGTACCCGGGAAAGGTCAACTACATGATAGAGGCTTTCAAAGACGCGACGTCGTCGGCGTACGGGTATCTATTCGTGGATCTGAAACAGGAAACGGAAGAGGACATGCGTTTGCGTACGTGCATATTTCCGGACGATCGCCTTCAGTACGTGTACGTACGGAAGGGTGGCGGCGGTGGTGGTGGTGGCGGCGTCGGCGGACTATAAGAAGAGAGGGACGACGGGGCGTACGTTTATTAGTCGCTATGACGGGGCGCGTGACGGGAGCGAAGAGACGACCGAAGGTGGCGGGACCGACGAATCAAATAAAGAGACACATCGTCGCCCTGCAGCTGTTGGAGAGACATAGGCGGAACATCGCTCTGCGAAAAGCGCTACTCGCCCACGCGGACACCGGTCTCATTTGTAGTCTGTGCGATTGCGCGTACAACATTCTGAAAGGGAACGTGAAGTTGTCGCCGAAACAGAAACGCGTATTGTCGAAATACCGGGATCACCTGCGTAAACTCGTCGACAAACACGTGACGCGTAAGCAGAAGCGTGTCATCTTGCAAAAGGGTGCGGGTGGTTTTTTGACGGCCCTGCTAGCGCCGTTAGCGAGTACCGTTATCTTGCCGCTGCTCAGACAGGTGTTCGGCGGTGGCGCCGGCGGTAATTGATGCAGTACGCGAAGAAGATGGCGTTGGTCGATCCACGATTGGTGGAAAGCCTCCTGCCACGCGTCGATCAGTCGTCGAGCACGCCTCGATCACGTGTGCTGAGTAGTCTTGACAGCGACATGAAGGACATTCTAGAACGTTCGGATTTATCGGAACGAGAAAAGGTAGCGTCGTACAATCAACTGCTGAGTCGGTACAATACGATAGAGGCGGCTCGAGCGGCGCAACCGGTACGCGTGTCGGTGGTGAACAGCGGCGGCGAGACACCCGCGGTACCGGTGGCGCCAGCAGCGGCGGCGGCGGCGGCGCCACCATCGTCGGAGACGATAGAGCGCGAAATCGTAGCCAGCATGCCGAAAACGTTGAAAGAGAAGACGAGACTGCTGATCGAAAAATGAAAGCCGATCCGTTGTCTCGATGGAACGATCGCGGTGAATTCGTGTACGACGGTAAAGCGATCGCGGGGAGTAATATGGTCGATCTAGTAAACGATCTCATGCGAACGAGATCGAAGACGACGGCGCCCGTAGGATGGCGGGAGTTCGGATTGCACATGAAGGATATGAATATCCCTATGGAATTCGTAGGCAACCCGCGCTATCGTTCGTACGTGGAGCGACGACGGAAGCTAGAAGAGAGGATGACGATGCCGTCGACGTCTAGTTCATCAGCAGCGCCGACTGAGTGGAGACGTCGTACTCGGATGCGAGGCGAACCTAAACGCAGATCCGCTTCGTTGGGCGTCACGGCGTGGGATACGTTGTCGTGATGACGTCACGACGCGCGATCATCATCGTCGTCGTCGTCGGTTTCATCATCGCGCTTATCGCGTTCTGTATCATCGTATCATCATCATCGTCGTCGTCGTCGTCATGGTGTCCGGGTGGAGTCGTCGTCGTCGTCCAAAACGAAAGCCTCGACAGCAACGAAACGTCGACGAGGACGACGACGACGAGCTGAATAACGCGTACTTCGATCCGAAACGGGTGGGGAGTTACGGAGGCGTCGACGCGTTGCACCGGGCGTCGAAGCTCCGACGTCCGGCCGTCGAGAGGTGGCTAGCGTCGCAGGACGCCTATACCCTACACAAACCGGTTAGACGTCATTTCAAACGACGTCGCGTCATCGTGGGCGGTCGAAACCAGCAGTGGCAAGCCGATCTGGTCGACTTGACTAGACTGAAAACGCACAACGACGGTATAACATTCCTATTGACGGTGATCGATGTGTTTTCGAAGCGGGCGTGGTGCGTTCCGTTGAAGAATAAGTCCGGAGCGTCGCTCGTCGCGGCCTTCGAGCGCCTGCTGAACGACGACGACGAGACGCCGCACACGCTGCAGACCGATAAGGGGAGCGAGTTTTTGAACCGACCCCTGCAAACGTTGCTAAAGAGTCGCGGCGTTCATCATTTCGTGACGCATAACGAGGAGACCAAAGCGAGCGTCGTGGAACGGTTTAATCGAACTTTGAAGACGCGTACGTGGCGCTATTTTACGAAACGCTGCGCTACGTAGAGGCGTTACCGGATTTCGTGCGATCGTACAACAACGCCTACCACCGAAGCATCGGTAGGACGCCGGCGAGTGTCGACGCGACGAATCAGGAGGCCGTATGGCAACGACTGTACGGTGGCGACGGCGTCGAACGACGACGAAAACCGAAACTACGCGTGGGAGATCGCGTACGTATCAGCAAGACGAGGGGTCATTTCAAAAAAGGATACATGGCTAACTGGAGCGAGGAGCTGTTCACCGTCGTAGAGGTGCACCCGTCCGAACCGCCCGTTTATCGCCTCAAGGACGACGCCGAGACGCCGATAGAGAGCACCATCTACGAACCGGAACTACAACGCGTAGTCGTTCCGAAAGACAAACTATATCGCGTACAGGCGGTTCTTCGGCGTCGTCGGCGTCGTGGCGGCGGTTCGGAGGCGCTCGTAAAATGGAGCGGATATCCGGCCTCATTCAACAGCTGGAACGACGCCGAGTCGCTCGTGGACCTATGATGATGAATCGTTGGACGCGTCACACCGGCTGCTGGCGACTGCACGAGGCGGGACTATGCAACGGATCTTCGTTCTTACCGTATAAAGGTCCCTGTTGCATCGACAGCGCGCAGTGGCGCGACGATGTGCGACGACGACGAAACTACCTCGTGTGGCGAGCGTCGAACGAACGCCGAAGAATCGTCCGTCGTCGACGACGAGCGCAACGCGGACTCCATCGACGCTACAACAGCAACCGCCGCCGAACCCGTTCCATGGCGAATCTGCGGCAACGAATGCCCTAAGGCCGAAATCGTGTTCCTCTGTCAGGTCGTCGTCCTGTACTTCGTCATCGCCGTTAGTATATACAATCTGACGAAAGGTCAAGGTGACTCCAACCTGTGGACGGCGCTGTTGAGCAGCTGTCTCGGTTACCTGCTCCCGAGTCCGTCTATGAGTGTCGGCGGCGGCGGCGAACGTCGACGACGCGATGGCGGTCTCGTCTGATTTTTACCTGACGCTGCCGAGCAACGCGTCTATGAAACGTCACCCCGAAAATACGTTGACGCACTACGTCACGACGTTGCCGCGACGTTTCGACCTGTCGGGGGAGTGGGAATGCGGCGCCGTGTCGGTACAGTATCCGCACACGTGGTACAACGTGAGAAAGAAGGACGCCTACTTCTATCTGACTTGCGCGGCGGGCGAACGGGGCGTTTACACGCAGATAGACGAAGAAGGCACGACCGTGCTAATATATCGTCAGACGACGATTCCTCACGGTTTCTACAACAACGTTTATACGTTGTGCAACAGGATCAACGAGGCGCTAGAGAAATTACACACCAGGAAGGTCAAGGTTGTGCTAGAATACTGCGCCGTCTCTAACCGCTTTACGCTACGTATGTCGGCGGGTGTCGAATTTATCACACCTCATACGAGCCGTCTGAGGCACGTGCTAGGTTTCCATAGCAACACGATCATGAGTTCGTCCGCGTACGGTCCCGCGCCGGCGACGAGGTCCATCATCAGCACGTCGCCCGCCGCGTACACGTTCGAGTACGAAGGTCGCGATACGGTGACCATGTCGGCGGGCATCGAGAGTCTGTACGTGTACACGGATCTCGTGGAACCGCGCGTCGTCGGTGACGTGTTCGCGCCGCTGCTTCGAAACATCGCCGTCCGCGGTGAGAACGGTGACGTCGTTTCGGAATCGTTCGTTTGCGTGCAATACGTTAAGCTGATGCGGAATCAATTCGACGAGGTCGAAGTCGATATAAGAGACGATCACGGCCAACCGATACCATTCGAGCAGGGGAAGGTGGTGACGACGCTTCACTTCAGACGTAAATCGAAATTGTTTTAACATGTCGTCGAAGAACCCGTACGTGGACTACTACGTTCGTCAGGTCGGCGGACAGCTGCCGGTCTTCGTCGGCGCTCGGGGTCAACGAGGTCACGGTCTGGGTAATCTCTTCGGGAGTCTGTTTCGAAGCGCCATGCCGCTTATCAAGAGGGGCGCGATGGCGTTGGGAAAACGGGCGCTCAACACCGGCATGCACGTGGCGCGCGACGTCGTCGCCGACGGCAATCTGAAACAGTCGCTAAAAAGGCGCGCGAAGGAGGCCGGCGCCGATCTTCTCGACGGCCTATTGAATCCGCAGGCGGCGCCAAAGAAGAAGAAGAAGCAAAAAAATAAACAAACGTAGCAGCAGCGCCGTCCCCGCGTCGGCGTAAAGAGAGCGCGCTTAGCGGCGACGACCGTCAGTAGACGGAAAAGAGCGTGTCGAACGGACATATTCGACGAGTAACGATGGAGCGCGCACTCGAGAACGGCGGTCAGTGGACCGTCTACCAGTCGCCGTACTTTCGAGTGCGCGTCGTAGTGGTGGTGATGGCGCCGTCGCGCGGAGGAGATTCGATCCTGCATACGCTATTAAGTCAACTCGACGGAAAAGAAAAACGCGACGACGACGCGACGACGGCGGCGGCGGCGGCATAAAGAGAGCACGCCTAGCGGCGACGGTCGTCAGTAGGCGGAAGACGTCGAACGGACGACAACGACGACGATGGCGTTCGTGAACGGCTCGACGTGCGAGGGCGTGAAGGCCGAACTGGAGCTGCTCAGCGGACCGGTGACGCAGACGAGCATCGAGAGTAGTCATTGGACTGTCTACCAGCCGCTGACGACTCTCGACGCCGGCGGCCCTATCGAGTTCCTCGTGCCGGGTTCGGGCGAAGACTATACGGACCTGGGGAGCGTTCAACTGTACGTGCGCTTCAAAGTGACGCGGGGGGACGGTACCGATCTGGCGGCCGCCGCCTCGAGACTTTGCTAAATTACGGTAGCGACGCGAAACGTTCGCATCTCACGGGTTCGTTGTGGTACAAAGACACCGCCGGACGGATGGACACGCTCGGCAACGCCAACGTCGGTTTCGAGGCGCGACGCCTCGCGACGGCCGATAGCAACGAGGTGGAGATGATGGGACGTCTGCACGTCGACGCGTTTATGCTAAACAAACACCTACCGAACGGCGTCGACACGAAAGTGCGCATAGTGCGCGCGAAGGACGCCTTCTCGCTGATGGGCGCGCAAGTCGTACCGGGGTGGCGCGTCGTGCTGCAGGCGATTCGACTGCACGTGCGAAAAGTGAAGTTGAACCCGGCCGTCCAGATGGGACATATCAAAGCGTGGGCGTTGGGAACGGCTAAGTTTCCGATGCGTCGCGTCGACTGCAAATCGTTCTCGATAACGGCGGGTGCGCTATCGCACACGCACGAGAACCTGTACATGGGCGCGATTCCGAAACGCCTCTTCCTGATGATGATCGACAACGTCGCCTACAACGGCGACTACACTAGAAATCCGTTCGACGCGCGTCACAACGACATAAACTTCCTGTCGCTCGTCGTCGACGGACGTCAGGTGCCGAACAAGCCGCTGCAGCCGGACTTCCCGCACAACCGGTACGTGCGCAGCTACATGAATCTCTTCGAGGCGACCGGAAAGGCGTTCGAGGACGAGGGGAACGACGTATCGCGCACGGACTTCGGCGCCGGCTACAGCATCTTCGGTTTCGACCTGACCCCGACTGTTGCGACGGCGATCATTTCAACGTCGTGCGTCAGGGGTGCGTGGGCGTCGATATGCATTTCGAGACGCCGCTAGCGCGTCCGGTGAACGTCGTCGTGTACGCGGAATTCGAGACGGTGATGGAAATCGACCGGAACCGGAACGTCATTTACGACTGGTAACTATGGATACGTTTCAACTGATGCGTCGTCTGGAACTCGATACGTACGCTAACCGTATCGTCGTCGGCGTCGTGCCTAAAGACGCGCTACTTACCGCCGCCGCCGGCACCACCTACCCGACGGCCTTCGTGTGCAACACCGACGACGGCGGCGAACCGGGACAGCACTGGGTGGCCGTCTACGTCGGCGCCGACCGACGAGGCGAGTACTTCGATTCGTACGGTCTGCCGCCGCTGCACGCCGACTTCCGCGCCTTCCTGCGCCGCCACTGCGGCGACGCGTGGACGTACAACGACAAGCGCCTGCAGAGCGTCATCTCTAACGTGTGCGGACAATATTGCGTCGCCTACCTTCTCCTTCGATGTCGCGGGATGCCGTTGACGACGTTCCAGAGCCTATTCGGCACCGATAGGGTGAACAATGACTGTCTCGTACACGATTTATTAAAACCTCATTAACCACCGCTTGTAGTAGAAATAAAAAACGAACAAATGATGTATACAATTGTTGGTGTTTATTATTACCCACACATACATACATACAGAAACTACCCCTAGGGGGGGTGGTGGGGGTTAGGTTAGTAGTAGACGAGTTAGACGAGTGTTGTTTACGAGTTAGACGAGTATCGGCGCCGTAGTGACGCCGTCGTCGAGCACGCGGCGTTTAGCGTAGAAGTAGCTCAACGCCGCGCGCTCTTGAACGTACGTCAACACGGACGAGTCTTTCACTTGGAAACCGCGGTTCCAGCCGACGCCGTTGCGACGGTCGCGCAGTACGGCGAGGAAGGTGTGCTCGTCGATGTCGGCGTTCTGTCGCTTGCTCAGTCCCTTCGTGCTGTACTTCGGACCGGCGACGCCGCCGAAGCAGTAGTAGGTTTTGCTGCACAGCGCCACGATTCCGTCGCCGCGCCACTCTTCTTTGAAGAGACCCGGCGTTCGACGATCGAACAGGCGTCGGCGCGCGCAGCAGGCCGCCTCGTCCCACGCTAGTTCGGCGACGCGCCGTCGTACGTAGGCGTCCACGTGCGCGTCGCAGCATTCGGCCGGAAACCAGAGCGAACGATTCCGGAAGTAGTGTTCGCGACGTTCTTCCGGTACGAGCGCGTCGACGTCACGTCCGGCTAGGGCAATGTACGCCGAGTCGGTGTCCATAGCGCAGTACTGGAAGAGCGGACGGGGAATGTAGGCGTCGACGAAATCGTAATATAATTCCAGCATTCTCAATTTTGCGTACTGCAATACGAAATAGCCGATATGTATCGGCAGGCCGTAGACGATTTTACGCTTATTCAGCGCCACCTCGTACAGCGCGTCGTCGACGGAAGCGCCGATTGTTGACGAGCATCGACGCGCCGACCGGCGTCGCGTACTTGATTTCCCGGTGCCGATCGACGCGCGTAATCGTTTTCCCGTAGGAACTGTTCCCGAGAAGTTTAAATGTATCGGCGATGATCGATTTGTCGGGATCGATATCGCCCTCGCGGCGCGCCGTCGAAACCGCGTCGCCGAAGCGGCGAAAGCACGCTATCGGCGCGTACTCGACGATCTGGTAGACGCGCTCGACGACGAGCCCGTGCGCCAGATACCAGCGTAGGAGCGGCGTCGCGAGCAAGATCGCCGCGCCGAAGTAGCTACCGACGAGCGTGCGTTGAGGTCGCGTGAGGAGATCGTGCGATTCGGCGTAGTCGCGCATGAACGGGCTGATATCGTCGCGCACGATATCGACGTTCTTGAATACCGGCTGCATCTCAGCGAACTTGTCGCGCAGCGCTTCCGGTACGGCGAAATCGCACTGCACGAGGCCGAACAGAGAGCCGTCGCGCACCGCCTCCAGTATCGTCGAGAGCGTAATGGCGGCGGTCGGTTGGATCGTGACGCGTCGGGCGGCGTCGGCACCGCCGGCGGTTGCACGGCGTGCCACTGGCACTCCCACATTTCGACGACTTCGTCGACGAAACGGCGCAGGTAGGCGGTCACGGCGATCGTCGCGGCGTACAGCGTCGTCATCGGTTGACCGTTGACGGCGTTCGTCGTCACGTGCGCCTGACACGTCGGGCAGCCGTGAAAATAGCAGCCGTGAAATTGATACGCCGTTCGCGTGGCGGCGCACCAGCCGTCGACTCGGTGCTTTCCGATGCGCTTCTCGCGTCCGTTCAACTGGTGACGTATACGCGCGCCGGATTCCGCCTCCACGCGCGTCAACCACTCCACGGCCATACGACAGTAGCGGTGCACGCGTTCCGCTCGAAAGGCGTTCTCAACGCGTCGGCGCGTGTACCAGCCCGTCGGCATCTCCTGCATTATCGCCCATAGATAGAGGCCGTTTGCGTCGAAGCCTACTATCGATCGGCACGGCGCGCCGCCGTCACCACGAATCGACGTCGCGTCGGCCTCGTGGTGGCGCGCGAAGATGATCGACGGGCCGCCGACGATCTGCGCCTGCAGCAGACGGTGCAGATCTTTGTTCGGCTCGTTGAAGAGCGAGAAATGGATCGACTTCGGCAGGTCGTTGAACAGGTACAACAACGTCAACCCCGGTACGCTGATGGCGTCCTTGAACATGTCGATACGTCGGCGCCGATAGAAGGCGAACTGGCGATCGACGGCCTCGAGAAATGGCGCCACGTCACGATTGTTATACCACACAAGAAAATCGCGCATCGACGTCATGCCCTCGTCGCGCCACGCCGTCGCGCAAATCTCGTACGCCTCCGCGGAGATTCCCTCGCGTTTCAGCTGGCTGTAGAAAGCTTCGCGCGACGGCAGGGCGGTTTCGTCCAGACGCGACAACGCGTCGATGTGCTCGTACGGGAAGTAGCCCTTCGTTGCCGAGCAACCGTACGCTTTCAGAAAGCGATCGTAGCTAACGCCGGGCGCGAGGTAATTCGTTATGTCCAGGAACTTCAACGTCGTCGTCGACAGGCACATGTAATTGTTCTGACGTTTAATGGTAAACGCCGACGACGTGTGCTGCGCGTCGTCGGTTATGAGCAGGGGGGTCAAGTACTTTTTGACGACGTTCAAGTCGTACTTACCCGAATTGAATCCCAATACGGGCATTTGTCGAAGGTACGTCCACAGCCGGTCGGCGAGTGTGGCGTACGGTGACGCGTCGGCGTCGTCGTCGTCGTTGCATCGTCGCCGCCAGTCGGCGTCGAGCGCGTCGAGCGCCTCGAAGGTCGCGTCGTAGCGGGGACGTAGAATCGCGCACGCCGCCGCGCTCACCGCTTCCAGGTCGTCGATGAGGCGACGCGCGAGTTCCGACGAATCGCCGGTCGTGACGTAACAGCGCGCCGCTTCGTGACCGGGCACGTTCGATGCGACGCTCACGCTGAGCAGTTCGTGTCGCGCGATCCAGCGGCATTTGTCGCTATTCGTCGGCAGATCGTTATCGGCGAAATAGCACTCGAAATCGAACGTCGCGCGGTACGGGTAGTAGCGCAGGTCGTCGTCGCCGACGTCGATGCCTTCGTCGTCGAGCCGCTCGAATACGGACGCCGTCGGTCGGTAGACGCCGCCGGGGAACACGTGACGAACGCCGCCTTCGCACGTCGCTTCGTGACGTCGTAAATTGCGCGCGGTCCGCCAGAGAACGCTGCCGCATTTCCCGCACTTGTACGTTTTCGTGTACGCGTGCCGATCGCTTATGTACGAGAAGTGCGACTCGTACATGTTGACGTTCAGCGTCGTGGGGTGCGCTTCGAGCGATCGACGGACTAGTTCGGCGACGTCGTTCGTCAGTCGACGATAGACGACGACGTTGATGCCGAAAACCGTCTCCACGCGATCCAGTTCTTTCAGGCGCACGCCGCCACCGTTCGAGGTCGTCGCCGTGTCGCGACGATACCGCGCGTGCAGACGTTTAGCGTCTTTCGTTAAACGGTTCGTATGACGGATACATTGGCCTCGTCGGTGACCTTTCAGGTGAAGGGCGATTCATCGGAAGAGACACAGATGGTCGTCGTAGGGCGCGCCTCGAACATCGTTCGTCAACGACACGATGGACCTGTTGAGGCGCACGTAGGCGGGAAGCGTCGTCACGCCAACGCAGCCGATAGGATGATTGATGATGACGTTCACGAAGTAGGTGGCGTTAGTTACGAACTCGACGATCCATCCCGAGTCGGGACGCTGCGCGATGGCGGTAGTGCGCACGGCGTCGAGGAATCGTTCGAATGAACGGCTATCGGTAACTAGGGCGGGTGTTTCGAGGAGGCGTCCGCAACAGTTACACGAAGAATGAAAATATCGGTACCGACCCGACACCTTGTGGCGTAATACAAAACCATAACTAACGTTAATTTTAAACGCGTTCTTTTTCGCGCGAAACATTTCCCTCAGACGCGGTTCGAGTACGCGCGTACTCGTACAGGCGGTCATACGATAGTTGTAACGCGACTGTATGACGCCGCGCGCCACCGACGTCTCTATGCTACGCCGGTGCTCGTCTACGACACGCTGTAGATTATCGGGCGACGGCGGCGCGCTAGCGGCGGCCTCTACTGATTCACTAGGTGGCGAACGGCCACACTGCAGTCTCAGATGTCGTAGCATAGCGTAACGCGTGGTGTATAGCTTGCCACATTTTGGACACTCTCGACCTTTTACGCATAGCGCTTCGTCGCCGCACATTTTCGAACTCTTTACGTGTCGTTCTAACATCGACTGCGTCGCGAAATAGCGCCCACATTTCGGACATTGCCATGGTGATGGTGGTGGCATTCTCTCTAATGATATTTTTCGAGCGTCGCTATTTATAACGGCGACGGTGACGGTGGTGGTGGTGGTAAGTACACCCTAGCGGGAAGAATGTTCTAACTGTGTGGTGGTTTTTCTAACTAGTGTTTCTAACCCTAGCGGTGGTGGTGTGTAGCGGGAAGATTTTTCTAACGGTGGAATGTTCTAACTGTGTGGTGGTGGTGGTTTTTCTAATCTAACCCTAGCGGTGGTGGTGGTTTTTCTAACTAGTGTTTCTAACCCTAGCGGTGGTGGTGGTTTTTTCTAACTAGCGGTAATTTTTCTAACTAGGTAACTCGGAAACGGAAAGAACATTTTCAACGTTTTATTCGGTACTTTTACAACAGTGTGAAGCCTTCGTTTCGATAGCAAGCAAATGTTCTCTATTCTACTAGTGTTCGTTCATTCCAGTCCGCTCCGACGTTGCACGTACGTGTGCACGGCCGACTTGAGTTGCACGCGATTCATGTAATCTCGCCAATTCGTCCCCAACAACCAGTTGGATACAAACTGGACCAAATACAATTCTCCTGCACGGCCCGTTTGCGGCTGCTGATCACCGGAAGAAATCGACACCGTAGTCTCGCTTAGTATATGCACTAGTCTCGTAAAACACGGAATAAGTGATCGTCGTAGGAACGTTTCCATGACCTCGTTGAAATACCGCGTCACGATACACCCCGGCTTAACGAAACGTTGCATGTAGACGCGATTCGGCCGTCCCGCGCGATAGCCGGCCATGTGAACGTAGGGGCAGCCTTCATTTGGTTCGCATAGCCCGCAATGATCCCGCGCCTTCTCCAGAACCATTTCGCCGATAGTCTCGGCGATGAGATCCATAGCCAGTCGTTCGTAACGTACGATCAACTGACTCCGGCTCGGCACGACGAGTTGCCGACACGTCCCCAGCTCCTCCGATACGCTCCAGTACGGTCCCATCGTCGCCAGGCTGTCGTTATACGTCGGTGGAGGGGGGCGCGTTCGGGGCGATCCCAGCGCCTCCTCGATTATCGCCTCCAATACGTGAGCGTCACGTACTCCTCCGCCACTACCCTACAGCACAAAGCAGTTCTACTCTTTACGTGATATCACCGTCAGCAACGCGTGTAGGAAGTCGCTCATACACTCACGTCTGGTGTGTTGCATCAGAGCGTCCTACAAACACATTATTATGATTAGTCCTCATCCTCCTCCTTCTTCTCCTCCTCCTCCTCCACTGACCCCGCCGGCACACCCCGTTCCAACAACGTTCTTACGAACGTTGCAACCTCGTCGTACTGAGCGCGAATCCTTTCGTTGTTTGCAAGCATTTTTTGGAGTACGCAGCGCACTTCCTAAAGCACATAAAGCACAACTGTTAGTACATCAAACTACTACGAAATAGGCTTGCTTCATAGGCCAACCAAAACGCTCTTATATATTGTTCGGCCGACTCGGCTAATAGTTCAAAGCTCTGCTTGCTTAGTTCCAGCCCCTGACGATCTCTCATTCGTTGTCGTTCGTTGGCGTGCTTCAATAAATCTACCAGTAGCGGCCAATTTTCCTCCTCTTCCTACAAACAACACAACAACAACAACATTAGTCATCGTCGTCGTCATATCTTTTTAGTGTGCGGACTGTATACGAGGGGTCCCCGTTCCAAGTCGTCTTCCGCACACTAATCTCCACTTTAGTACCGGTTAACTCGAGCACGGTATCGCGGAGATCCTCCTCGTTCAATTCCGTCAGGTACTCGGCCGTGAACTCGACGAGATTAGACATTTGGCTATCGAACAACGTAAGCCAAAGCTCATCTTCGTCCTCCTCGCCGTCCTTCACCATCACACGCAACGCGAAGAAATATTTCGGTACAAACACTTCACCGTGCGTTCGACATATCAGGGCCCCGTCTTTGTTTGTCTGTAATTTCCGGCGACAACGGGAACATCCCAAATAGGTGGTGCCGGGTTCGCCTTTGTACGAGACGGCCTCGATCGTAACGGGTGACAGGATTCTATATACGCCGTTGACGGCGCACTTCAGATGTCTCAGACTCACCGCTGTGGCGCGTGTCGACGCCGCCGATTCACGCTCCATAGAACCGCTCCGCGACAGGACCGGGGGCTGCGCGGCCGTCTCGTCGGGCTGTTCCAAGCGCGCCTCTTCGGCGCTCCGTTTTCGGCCGACCGTCAACGGGGCCGCGATCAGCGTAACGGGACGCTTAACGGGTGGTGACACCCCCGTTGACAAGGCTGCAATCAGTGCCGAAGGTTGACTGCTGCTGGCCGCCGCCGCCGCCGCCGCCTTCATCGACTGCTTACGCGGCGCCTTCGACTTTTTTGTTTGTTGTTGTTGACTTTCATCCGCCATGTTGCGGAAGAACGTCTGCTGCTTGCTGCTCTGTAGAAAGAATACACGGTTAGAAGTTCGGCGTCATACAATATAACATTTTCTCACCCGTTTTATACCTTTTCCAAATAACACGCATGCGCACTTCACCCTAATACGTCATCTTATTCAATTATCAGTGTGAGTGCCTCGTACATTTCAGACATTTTGTTTTCGAAAAAAAGCATCCGGTCACCTCGGTACATTCGCCGTTAAATCTCTCCTTACATCGATTTTCTCTAATATCGATGCACCTCGCGTGTCCTGACTCCACAGAGAATCTATACAACGTTTAGTTTCGTGCTTTTAACGTTTCGTTTATTGTTTTTGAAATGTCATTGTCTACACTATAACGCGCATGCGCACTTCACTCATATCCTTATCTTTTTTCAATTATCGTCGCGCATACTTCATCCAACCCAGGCATTTTGTTTTCGGAAAAAAGTTAGCGTTCACGTCAGTGCATACATTGTCAAATGTGACTTTTACCGCAAATTTCTCTAATATCTATGCATCTCGTGTGTCCTGATCCCCCAGCGATCTTATACAACGTTTTATTTCGCGCTTTTAACGTTTCATTTATCGTTTGTAAAAATCCATTGTTCTCCGTTCACATTCCAACTCGTTAAGTCACGCGCAACAGATGTCACACATGTGCGCTTAACGCATTCCGTTTACTCTCCGAGGAATTTGTTTTAGGAAAAAAAGCTAACGTTCACGTCAGTGCATTCATCGTCAAATGTGACTTTTACCGCAAATTTCTCTAATATATACGCATCTCGTGTTTCCTGACCCCCCAGTGATCGTATATAACGTTTAATTTCGTACTTTTAACGTTTCGTTTAACGTTTGTAAAAATCCCTTTGTTCTCCGTTCACATGTCAATAAAAATCAGTCGTAGTGTCATGCGCCACCGCCACTGCTGTTTTCACGACGCGCACATTTCATACACGCTTTTACAACCACGCAAACACGTCGTCTCCACCCATCGCTCTAACAACATGTCCACAACGAAACCACGGTAAGACATTTTATTTAAATGCACGTTTTCATTGTTGTAACGTATTTAAACAGTGCTTACTATAACATGCATGCATTTTATTTAAATGCATGTTTTTATTATTTAAATGTTTTACTAGTATGCACGTTTTTATTGTTGTAATGCATGTTTTCACTAGTTTTACCGTTTAAACATGCATGCATGCATTTTATTTAAATGCATGTTTTTATTGTTATTTAAACACATGTATTTTTAACATGCATGCATTTTATTTAAATGCACGTTTTTATTGTTGTTTTATTTAAATTGTTTTGTTTAAATGCATGTTGTATTATTTAATGCATACTAGTACGCATTTTACCGTTTAAACATGCATGCATTTTATTTATAAGTACATTTTATTTAAACAATGTATTTTACCAAGACAGTATTTTATTTCAATTTACTATCTCACTCATTTTATTCATCCTTTGTCTATTTCATAGACCGATCCAACTGCCTACAAGGGACACATATACCCCGCGTAGGGCGATTGTGCTCCCCGACGCGTCGACGACAAAGTCGACACGAACAACATGCGAGGTCACGCCGTCCGTCCGTGCGCCGCCTTCGCCAGCGCCTGTTACGCCGTCGCCCAATGTCACAGCAGCAGCAGCAGCTTACTACAGTGACGATGATGAGATTGTTCCCGATCTAGCGCGAGTCTTTCTCGTGAAGCTACCAAACGGCTTATGGAGGACACTAACGCCTCCAGAACTCTATCGGCGGGAAGGCTTCGGTCTTCCGCCGGAGATCGGCTCCCCGCCGGCGACCGACAGGCGCCAACCCGTCGGTCGCGGGCGAACGCTGCTATATTACACACAATAAATATTCCAGTCACTACTCACGTTTTCACGCGTCTATTTTCAATGCATAAACACCCTACTGAATGTTAGTGTATTTATGCATTTGATAATCCCACGACTAGACGTATTTAAACGCATTGCTTTCGTTTTAATCCGTCCACCAGAACAACGCCGTTAGCCAGCTATGCTGTCATCCAGGGGTCAAAGACCAGTAGGGCAGCAGCCCTTATCGCTGCAGCAGTCGTCGTCGCCCCTCTTGCTGTCAACATCACATACGGGGACATCTCAACGTTTATACAATGGTTTTAATACACAATGGTTAGCGTATTGCTTACGTCAGCACAACTCCTACCCCAGCGTATTGCTTACGTCAGCACAACTCCTACCCCAGTTATAGGTGGTCCGTTTATACAATGGTTTTAATACACAATGGTTAGCGTATTGCTTACGTCAGCACAACTCCTACCCCAGCGTATTGCTTACGTCAGCACAACTCCTACCCCAGTTATAGGTGGTCCACTTCACTTTAGCGTGGTTATAAAGTACGAAACTAAACTTATATACTTTAGCATGGTTATAAAGTACGAAACTAAACTTATATACTTTATTATTAAACGCATTATTGCTTACGTCAGCGCGCTCTAGGTACGGCGTTGATCGCTAGGACTAAAATACTCTCTGCACTCACCGCTAGGTGGCATCTCTCTAGTGTACTGTCAATCATCCAATTAGTATCAAATTACATCACTCATCAATCACGTTTTTTATAAGTAGGTTTCCCAAACTCATTAGTGTCAACCACAAAGCCTTTGATCTTTTTTTATGCATAGGATTAGTCTCGCATTATTGCTGACTCAGCGGTGTGCTCGAAAACGATTAGGGGTCATTAAATTCTTTTTTATAAGTAGGCTTTTGAGATCGTACAGGTCCTACTATCTACTGACTCTGTTTAGAATATCGTGATCTGTTCAAAAGGCGAGCGTGATTTGCGCCATACACGTTCAAAATAGCGCCGGCGCTGTTTAGATTGTAGAATTTCAGGAGTCATCCATGGAGTATGTGGCTTTTGGGACACAGATTTAGATCTCATGGGTGCATGTTTATTAAGTAAATCTTTGAGTACTTGATAGTACTGTCGACACAGATCTGACAGATGTTCTTTGGGGTTATTGATGAGGTCGGATTTAAGGATGTCTGTCATTAATGCAGCAATGTCAATCTTATGGATCGGTCGGTAAAACACATTGTGTTTGGACTCGACGGGAATTCTAGAAATTTTGAGATCAGCAATGACAGTGTGGTGGTCTGATAAACCATCTGAAGCAGTAGGTGTCAGAATACTGTTACAATCTTAACGGGTGATTAAGCAGTCTAGTTCTTTCTTTCTTCATAGCCATAGGAACCTGTAGCACGTGATAAGTTTTGCTGCCCTTTGTATGCCTAGTCGATTTCTCAATGTGTTTTGAATCAAACTAAAATTTGAAAACACTCTTTCAATTGAGGGAGAGCTTGAAGACAACATGGATAACTTATGTGCTTTCTTGCAGAGTGCAGAACTGAATGCTCCTGAGCGCTCGATGCATTTCCAACACTCATCTGGTCTGTTTTCAGCACACGTGGTTGGATGAGCTAAGGTATTGGGTAGTGGCAGAACTTCTGCTACAAACTGGCACAGTTCAGCTACCAGCTCTGGAGCATCTTCCATTAAAAGCTCTTGGGCTTCATCCACTTGTTTTGGTTGAAGTTTCTTGCCCCTGTACTTCCGACGCAGTAAATTGGCAAGAACATGGTGTGTTGTCATTGTCTGGTCAAGTCTCTTTTTGATGGCATCTTTGTGGGGCAGTAGCTGTGGGCAGCTAAGCAGGTCAAGTCATTACTCACATGCGTCTGCAGTTGTGGAAGAGTCAGCCTGCAAGTTGTCTAGGGCCTTGGCAGTTGGTTGCAGCTGGGCATGTTCTTTGCTTCTTTGTAAAGACCAAAATTCTGAATGAGGCCTGTAATCCTGTTGTCAACCATGTACTCATTGTCATGCAGCTATAAAAAGAAACATCAACGGTCGGTTTGTAAGGTACGTTGCAGTGCAGTCGAGTTGACTGTTCCACCGTGTTTCTCCGGGTAGCTGCGGCTCTACAGAGCCAACTTTATTGGTCAAGAAGGCTCCAGGCACATGGAAATATCCGTTGATTTCCACAACTTGACTGATCACTTATTAAGTTATTACGTCTTGGCCTGGAGGGTTTAGCCAAAGCGATGAGCATCCATACACTGTTAAACTGGTGTATGCTTTGTTTAAAGTTTCTTCGCATTGCTCTCATTTTGTTTTCATTGCCTGTCACAACTTACTTACATAGACTTAGCGGCTCCCGCGTGTAGAGATTCATGAGGCACGCCATCCAGATATGTCGCTTGCTAGTGTTCTGACGTCGCTCCAACTTGTGTTGATCAGCTATAGGTCACGGTCGATTGTTTGGCGCGAGTTCATATACCATAGCGCTTGTTGGGCAGATCTAGTAGGTGGGAGCCTTGTGACATGGCCGAGCCAGCTCGTTCTTCTTCTGCAGATAGCAGATGATGCCAGAGGTTATCCTGATCGTATCCGGACATTTATGTTAGTAACATGGTCGCTCCAGTGTATGCCCAAGATCTTTCGCAGGCATTTAGTATCGAATGCATCAATTTTGTTTCCTTGGCTTGTTTTAGTTGCCATGTTTCACATCCATATAAGCTGGTTGGTATAGCGTTCGAGTTATAAAAGCGGAGTTTAGATTTCAAGGTAAATTTCTTGTTGTTCCAAATTTTCCTCAGGTGGTTGAAAGCTGCTGACGCTTTCCCCACTCTGCAGTTTAGTTCATGATCGATAATTCCTTGGTTGTTGATGGAGCTGCCAAAGTAGGTGAAGTTTTAGACTGTTTCTACTTTTTTTCTGGTTGATCAAATCATTTGTGGGTGGTTGATGCTCCCCTGTCATCAAGCTTTTCGTCTTCTTTTCACTGATAACAAGGCCCAATCCATCAGCGTATTTGCTGACTGATTCCACGAGACGTTGTAGGCCCTCTGTGGTGCTTGTGAGGGCAGTAATGTCATCAGCAAAATCCAGATCTGACAAACGCTCCTCCTTACCTCACACAATGCCTTCTTTGCCTGTGGTTGCTAGCCGTATGACACAGTCGATGGCTGCGGCAAAGAGAAGGGGGGAAAGAATGCAGCCTTGTCTGACGCCAGTCATCACATGGAACCAGTCGTTGTAGCCATCTTCTGGTTTTACACAACATCTTGAGTTTCACATATCTTCTCGATTGCTGTTACAATCTTTTGTGGGATTCTATACGTGGTTAATAATTTCCACATGGGGGTCTGTGGATGCAGTCAAACGCTTTGGTAAAGTCTATGGAGCTGATTGCGAGGGGTAACTGATATTCTTGACATTTCTCAATAATGCGTTTGAGTGTTAATATCTGCTCAGCACAAGAGCGTTTGGGTCTAAAGCCTGTTTGTTCTTCACGCAGTTCGCCATCTACCACATCTCGCATTATGTTCAGTATCATATGGCAGTACACTTTTCCTGGTATGACAGCAATGTCACACGTCTCCAGTTGTCACATTTCCTTTCTTTGGTATACGGACAACAGCACCATCTTTCCAGTCTTCAGGAACGATTCCCGAATCCCAGATCTGGTTGCATAGTCCGCACATCCATTGTACAATTGTTTCACCACCCGCTTTGATCATTTTTGTTGTGATACTGTCCATGCCAGGTGACTTGTTTGTTTTGAGAGTCGCAATGGCCTTCCTCACTTCATCCTCCGAGAACTCCTCTGTGCTTAGTGGGAGCACGGTCTGAGGGTTGCCAGTCCGTGCTGGTGTGTCAGGTGCAGGTCTATTGAGAACCTCTTTCTAGTTTGCCCTCTCCTTTCGATAGTAGAGATCCATCTTTGGCTTTGATTGGTCCAGAACTTGCTTTCGTGCTGCCAATGATATTTTGGCGGTGCGGTAGACCTGTCTCATGTTATTTCAGGCAGCTGCGTTCTCTACCTCCTGTGCCTTCTGTCAAACCATTTGTGTTTGTCCTTTTGTGCACGGCGCTTCATTTCTCTGTCCTTCTTACTATAGGCCCGGTAGGAAGCTGTGCTGCAGGTCTCATTTTGTCATTTCTGTTCCAGGAGTTTTCTTTCCGCAATCAGTCCCCATGTATGATCACCGATCCAAGTCTCCTTCAGACATTTCTGGAATCCCAGAGTTTGCCTGCTACCACCATCGCATCTTTCATCTTCTCCCACCATTCCGTTGAACCTGTTGTAGGATCTGCAAGGGCAGTAAAACTGCTTGGAATTCATATTTGGTCAGTGGATTCTGGAGCTTGTTCATATCGAAGCTCTTAGTCATGTTTGACTTCTTCTTTTGTCTCCTCAGTTTGACCTTGTTCTTCGCAATAACCAAATGGTGGTCACTACAGATGTCTGCTCCATGGTGCACTCTGACGTGCTGTAGGCACAGAGTCCTCCAGCTGGTCCAATATAAAAATGGCTGATCTGGGTGAAGGTCTTGTGGTTGTTTAAATATCATTTTACTTTGTGTATGTCTTTGTGCTCAAAGAGTGTAGCTCCAATCACTAAGTTGTTCATTGCACAGAATTGCACAAAGCGGTTGCCATTATCTGTACGTTTCCCAAAAGCGTGTGGCCCTAGGACACGTTCAAAACCAGACGTATCTCCATCGATCTGTGCATTCATGTCTCCCATAACAAAGTTGGTGTCATGATGTGGAATCTTGTCTACCAGGTCCTGTAGTTGTTCAAAGAAGTCTTTCTCATAGTCATCGTGGTTGTTGGGTGGTGCATAGCACTGGATGATGGTGACCTTGGCATGTGATGTTACAAATCTTGCCGTAATTAATCTTTCATTGATTGGAGTCCATTCTGTAAGCGCACTGCTTGCATCTTTGTCAAGGACGATGGCAACACCACCACGATGTATATCATCTGAGTCAGTCCAGCGAACCTAGTATGTGAGACCTAGTATGTTGATTGTGTAGTTATCCATCTCTTTAATCAATTGTTCGAGCTTTGAACTCTCGCATAATGTTCGGACACAGTCCAATATCCGATGCGGGTCTTACTCTTTGCCGAGAGAAATCGGGTCTTCGGGGCACCAACTTCCGTTGAACGGCTTTCGTTGGATTCTGTTATCGTGTCTCCTGTAGGAGACGACCGACGTCTCATCTGCCGAGGATCCGTTTGTGTGCTTTGAACTGTTTTCGTAGCATATTTTTTTTCACAGGGACAGGTCGCTAACCTGAAGCCCAACCTCTGTACACTTATTTCAGATACTGTAGGAGGGACCTCTCCTTTGGTTTAAAATCAGAATTTTCCTTCTCCTAGACCCACTGCCTGCCAAGGCTAATGAGCGGGGTCTGCCTAGGTTTAGAGTCGGAGTTGTCCTTCTCCTAGATCCCTATAATGTCAGCCTGGGGCCGCAATATATCCAGTATCCACAGTGTACTACAAGGAGGTCATGCTAGAGTCTTGTCTGTGGATAAGTTATGTACCAGCAGGGAAGGTTTGCGCAATCGGCTCCCTTTCCACCCCTGTGAGGGGGCTAGCTGGCTGTCGTAGCTGAAAGCGAGAGCGTGAAGCGCATGCACTACAAACTACTCACTCCACCACGACACTAGACACATCACACAGACCTATGTCACCACCACACCCTATAGAAAGTTTAGCCAATGCGGTGAGCATCCAAACACTGTTAAACTGGGATCTGCTTCTTTAAAGTTTCTTTGTATAGCTCTCATTTTGTTTTCATTGTCTGTCACAACTGTTGTGATTGTACAAACAAACTTGTCAGATGCCTCCTTCATAGAATCGTTTGCAACTGATTCACAATAGGCAGCTGGTTTCTGGTTTGTACCTGTTTCAACTGCTGACAGGAAGAACAATTTCCCCTTTACATGTACTTTACTGGCAATCACTGGATAATTATGGACATCACTCCATCCATCGTGTGTATATATAGTGTTGCATCAAGTCCAGAAACATGTTCCTTCACGTTGTTGATTATCTTCTCATGGATTTTTTCAAGCAACTCATTACCCAGGGCCCTGCGTGTGGGAGGTTGATATCCGGGGCGCAGCATCTCTACCATCTTCTTAAATTCAGTATGGGACGAAACGCTAAACGGAATATTGCAGGCATAAAACATCTTTGCTACTTGTTCGTCTAACTGAGCCTTTGGCTTTTGCATCTGTCTTAATGCCAAAAAGTGATTGAAGCCTGATGGACCTTAGCCTGTTTAGGCTTTGGTGGATCATGCATGGTCATGGACCTGGTTGGGCGGACGTACGGCGTCTGTCGTGGATAACGTAGGTGGACGTTCTTGGATGTCAGTCTGCGTGGCCGATGGTTACATTGTCTGTGTTATTATTGTTGTTCACAGTGCCTTTGCTGTTGATATTATGGTTGTCAAACAGAGCTGTACACTTCGTCAAATGAGTTTTCAGCCTCATAGTTTTTACGCTCACTAAAATGTAACAGTTTTTGCATCGGGCCAGTTTCAGACTTGTCTTAATTAGATTGCTGTTCAATTTCAACAAAGGATTCCCATATAGGGTCTTTGGGTCGTCCACCGTTATTCATGCTAATGCTTTATGGCAGCTGTTTGTCTATTTCTGAGCAAACATCTGTAAAACATGCATGGAATTGTACGCTAACGAAGAAAGAAAGCAACTACATCACGCCGGTATGAGAACAGCCAAGACCGTTTGTCAGTTTAGTTGCCACCCGCATGATGGCGCTGCAGTACAAATCTACACAGTTTTTTTAGTTATGCTTTTGGGGAACTATTCTCAGTGACATATATAATGCGATGTAGTTTATATTTTATTTGACGTAAGTGTACTCGTGGTTAAAATCGTACAATATTGCATAACAATTTAAATCGTGTCGACACTTTCACCATGCCAATTAAGAGGCTAACGCCAATACTATCGCCAATTTTCACTATTAAACATACGTTTACATCCGTTCCCAAATTGTGTATTACATTAGCACAACAACAAAATTTATATATTCAGATTAGTATTTTAAAAGGAGGACACAAGACACGTAAATCCAATCGTTTTCATTAGCACATGACACTACGAAAATGACACCAGCCAACGTATTCGAATTCAGCGTAGCCATGCAGGCCGTTTCCGTAACGTAGATTTGCCAAAATAGTTTCTAGAATATTTGTGCATATAAAGACCTTTGTAACTGATGAATACTTTACAATAAGTAATAAGTGTTATACACATGTTTTATTTATTAAGCAATTGTCAATTCAATGTAATTTGTGCAAGAACAAAAAAGCACGACAAATCAGCATTGGTGTTTCATAATCTCCAGCTATGCTTGTTTTAAGCAAGTATATATTTACATTCTATCTCTAGATAAAATTAGTATATGAGCTAAATATAAGCTAGGAGAAGTTTGATGTATGTGTGGGTTATTTTTAGGCTTCTCAATAGTATTAATAAGTTCTGGCCGGAGTTGGACCGGTTTTAACTTGGTTTTAACAGCTAACCGATCAAAACAGGTTTTGACCGGCTAGAGTGCAACCCTGCAAAAGAGGCATCTATTTCGGTAAGCATTCGTGTAAGATCCTCTAACCGGATTTTAGCATCCATATCGATGTGCTTTCATAAAAAATTATAGTCTTGTGTTATAGTTTCTCCCTGACTAATATTCAATTTAGATACGCATCAATATAAGTACGTCTAAGCGACATTCAAATAATAATTGTGTAACATATCTCTATGTCCATATAAAAACTTCAAATTATATATTGCAACAAAATCGTTGATGGCATCTCTATAGCCGAATTCAGACAGAACAACAGTTTACCGAGCTAATGTCGTCATTTTGAATTGTACAATAATACTATTCATATCCACTGCAGAACATGCAGTTCGATTAAGCTGTATGTTATCTCTATCCACAGTCAGACATCTTACATTTGATAAGTTTGCCCGCAATTCGTAGTTCAATATTTAAAATAACTATCAACAATAACGATGCAAGCACTCTAACTAAACCATAGGCTAAATTTCAGTTCTGATTAAAAATGCCAGGCCATTTTGCAGACGCGAGAACCGGTGACAGTGTCAAACTCGGCAGCACTGCACGTGCGCTAGGATCAGCGTAGCTGCGCTTTCGTGTTAAATGAAATTATATTTCTTCGACGTTGTGTAATTAGTATTTCTGTTATAAGAATTCAAAACTAAATTAAGTGTAAATTAAAGTGCTATATTTTGTTAAAATTGAAAAACATAAGTGGTATTGTTTTTGGTTTTAAAAATAGTCCATATCAATAATACTAAATTTAATAAATAAATTATTCATGCTTTCTTCATTTGACTTTATAAATTGTTTATCACTAAGTCTAAGACTAGTCACATAAGTCATTTTGTAATTTGTAAGGAAATATAGTTGCTATTGGAAATATTGTCATATGTACTTGGATCATTGCAATATCAATATAAGATGTTGATCAGTATCTAACATTTCGATTTTAATCAGGAAAAACTGCATAATTAAATAACACAAATCCACGTGCAGTACACGTTATATTTTCTATGCAATACATTTTTGTGTGCAGTTTTTTCATCACTAAAAAGTCACTTGTTTTCTTTTGTTAACAGAGAACGACAGTTTCAAGTCACTATTGTCAGATAGATATGAGAAATCAACAAAACTAGATTGTGTTCTGCGAACTAAAGCCAAGACCTTGTATGTTTACCAGAAAGCTCTGCAATATATGGAAAGTGTGTGTGAAGAAGTGAGAACATTGAGATCAGAGGTACAGACGCACATGATGCAGGAAAGTGAACAGCAAACAAAACTGAGAAACACTTTCAACATATCACAACCCTCAATCATTATATATATGTATATATATATATACATATATATATTTACTTATATATATTCATCATCATCATCATCATTGTGTAGCCGGAGTGTCCTGTGGTTGGGCGAAGGCCTCAGCATGCCGTTTCCAAATATGCCTGTCTTGCGCTATCTTCTGCCAGATGGTGCCCTTCCAATACTCGTCTAGTTCGTCTCTCCACCGTCTCCCTGGTCTTCCTCTAGATCGTTTCCCTTCGTAAGGTCTCCAGGTTGTGATGCGATGTCCATCGGTTATCTCGTAGTTTGCTAATGTGTCCTGCCCAGGTCCACTTCTGTCTTCTGATTTGTTTTATCACGTCTAGGACCTTTGTCTTCTGTTTTACCCAGATGTTTGTTTTTCTCTCCCGATATGTGCTGTTTAACATACTTCTTTCCATCTTTGTTTATGCGACTGCTAGCTTCTTCTTTGCCTGGCTGGTGAGTGTCTATGTTTCCGGGCCGCATGTCATCGCTGGAAGTACGCATGAGTTGTAGACTTGTCTCTTCAAGCAGGTTCCAGAGTTACCCTTGAAGATGTCGCGGTGTTTGGTGAATGCTGTCCAGCCGGCGTTGATTCTTCTTTGAATCTCCTTATCTTGATTTTTGTCTCCGATACTGTATCGTTGTCCCAGATAGACGTAGCTTTCGACGTTCTCTATTTGCGTGCTGTTGATATATATTAGTGTGTCATTTTCTAGCATCACTTTTGTTTTCGAAATGTTCATCTGCAGACCTTGTTTTTTATTTTCATCAGCTAGCTCCTGTAGCAATTTTTTGTATTTCTTGCAGTGTAGTAACGCATATGAGTATGTCGTCGACGAAGCGAAGATGACTGAGATATTCTCTGTCTATCCTCAAGCCTCTGGTTTCCCAGGTCAGTCTTCGGAATATGCTTTCGAGTGTTGCCGTAAACAGCTTGAACGATATGGTGTTACCCTGTCGTACTCCTCTCTTGATGTTGATCTTGTTGCTCTTTTTGTGTAGGTGGACTGTCACCGAGCTGTTGGTGTAGATGTCTTTCTGGAGTTCGATGTACACGCCTTCTATCCTATGTTCTTAAAGAGTGTGCGTCTACACGGAAGAAATTAATGTTAACCCGGGTTAACCTTAGCCCGGGTTAGCTAAACCTGGGTTAACAATTTTCAAAAAGCTTTCGACAAAGTACCACATCAAAGATTACTGCTTAAACTAAAGGCCCATGGCATAGGAAATGGTATAATAAACTGGATAGAACAATGGTTGATTGACAGAAGACAACGTGTAGTAGTTGATGGGGAGGCTTCAAACTGGAAATCGGTATTGAGTGGGGTACCACAGGGATCAGTATTAGGTCCTATATTATTCTTAATATATATCAACGATTTGGATGATGAAATAACAAGCAAGGTGTTGAAATTTGCGGATGATACAAAAGTGTTTAGAAGGATTAAAAGTGATGGAGATAGACAGCATTTACAAGATGATCTTGACAGGTTGATCAAATGGTCTGAAAAGTGGCAAATGCTGTTCAATTTTGGGAAATGTAAATGCCTCCACACAGGACATGGGAACGAAGAAGTAGAATATACAATGGGGGGTACTGTACTAAGTACTACTGTAAAAGAAAAGGACTTAGGGTTAACCATTAGTGCTGATATGAAGGTTTCAGAGCAGTGCGGAATTGCAGCTTCAAAGGGAAATCAAATCCTTGGATTAATTAGGCGAAACATAACGTATAAGGAAAAAGAGCTAATAATACCGCTGTACAAAACAAGAGTTAGGCCTCATTTAGAATATTGTATTCAAGCGTGGAGGCCATATCGCAGGAAGGACATAGATATGCTAGAAAGAGTGCAGAGGAGAGCAACTAAAATGATACCAAAACTGAGGGATCTTAGTTACGAAATACGCCTAAAAAAATGCGGTTTAACAACACTAGAGACCAGGAGATTGAGAGGAGATCAGATAGAAGTGTTTAAAATATTGAAGGGTTATGAAAATATTGATAGAAATATTTTTTTCTCAGTTAAGAAAGATAGAAGGACTAGAGGACATGAACTTACATTGGCAAAGGAGCAGAGTAGATTGGATATAAGAAAGTTTTCATTTTCACAAAGGACTGTAAATGAATGGAACAGATTACCTGCTGATTGTGTGGGTGCTAGTAGCGTGAATATGTTTAAAAATAAAATCGACACATACCTCAGACGGGCGGGATACACATAGATAAAAGGGTCGGACTCTCGATAAGCCAAAGGGCTTCCTTGTCCACCTGCCACCTAGAGTTAATTCTCTGGGTGGCAATCTTGTTAAATCTTGTTAACAATCGGTCGCATCTACACAGCAGTGTAAATCATTGTCCTACATATTTCTGTTATGTGACCAAACTTTCGACGTCCTGCAGCCAGGGCGCTTGGCGTATTGATGCTGTCACCTTTTGTTTTACTTATACTATACGTAAAGGGTACACGTCCAGATTTTAGAATTGCAGTCGCTCACATTCCTAATCACAATGTCATTATATTTGGCGATGCAATTGTTGTTGCGGATCATGCAACACAGGCAATGACTTTCAGCGATAAGAAGAAAGTACCGCCAATAACGAAGCGAACGCATTAGAGCATTTTGGATGCGCCAAAATCAGTCCATTGCGAGATATCTGACACTGGTCGATTCACTGCCTGGTGGTAGACATGGAAGGCCATGGTCTCTACCAAAAAGCACGCACAGGTGGGACAGCATTGTCAGAGACTGGTGGACATCAAAGTGGTTGGAAAATGAAAAAAAATTGGTATAAAATTAATGGGTTCGTTGCATTTATTCTAGCCAACATCAGTCCTATAGAGAAGAGGCCATTCAAAAATTACGTAACGCTGTTTTACCGGAGCGGTCCCAACACAGTTAACCAGAGTCTAACCGTTTTCACCAACAGCGTTAAGGAGGATGTTGCGTGTCGTCCGCATTTTAAGTATCATGCATTTCATTTTCTCTCTAGCACTGATTCATGGCGCACCCTTGCTCACCAAGTTCCTCGGCAATACGCCGGTGTGTCTTACTGTCCTTGGATATATTGTCCAGACACGCCCCCAAATCACAAGTAACGCATTTACATCTATTCGTTCCCAATTGGTTTGCACTTTCGGTATGGCTTAGATATCAGACAGTTAGTAGATTAGAAAGAAACGTCGTGATGAATACCAAGGATGCGAAACGTACATTTAGTAGGTTAATCAGCGACAATACAAAACGTTGCGTCGCGGAATCATGCAAGGTAATCAGCGCGTGGTTAAGTACCTCGACATTGCTATATATTGTCTTTCCATTTCTTGTTTATGAGAAAGCCTACTCCTCAATATATTACAAATATATATATATATACGTTCTTTTCCTCGTCGTTCCCTGTCTTCGGGGATGAGGCTGGCTTGGATACGTCGACATTTTCTTTCTCTTCCTCCTCATTGCACTTGCACCACTTTCTCTACCACCCTTCTCCATTCTCCTCGGTCGTTTGCTCTTTTCCTCCATTCCCCTTTCCATCCCTCCAGGTCTTTCTTTACGTCTTCTTTTTCCCTCCACTCTCCGGGCATCTGCTTTCTTTGCCATCCGTTGTTCTCCCACTCGCTCCACATTCTTTCCCAGTTCAACCGACTTCTCATCAACTTCTTCTTGAAACTTTCTTTCACACCAACATCCTCCCTCAGCTCTTCCACTCTTCGCTTATCTATTCTCGTTTCCCCGTAATCCTCCTAACCCAGTTGTTTTCGCACATTTGTACCCTCTAATGTTGTTTCTCTGTCGTTGCTATAGTCTCTAGGCCATACAAGTATGCTGGTGTCACACATGTGCTTAGTACCTTTCCCTTGAGTTTTCGCTATATGTGCCTGTCTCCCATGACACCTTCTACTTTCCTGCATGCTTTCGCCCCTGCTTGTATTCTCCTGCGAAGTTCTGTCTCTGAGGAGCCATCTCCACATACCGCTCCGCCCAGGTATACAAAACTGTCTCTTTGTTGGTGAATTTCCAGTTCTTTGCTTTGTTGCCCAACCCACAGCACCTCTGTCTTCTCCAGATTCACTTTCATTCCATGTTTGCTGAATATATCCTTCCACTCTATCAGTTGTTCCTGAAAATCCCTTTCCCCGTCTGCTACCACCGCTAGATCGTCTGCATACAGTAGTTTGTGGAGAATATCTTTCATACTGGTCTTTCTACTTATTAGTTCCAAATCCGATAAATAGTAGTGGCCTCAGGGCACTCCCCTGTCTTAAGCTAACATTCACTTTGAATTCTTTCGAGATTCCAGGTCCACACACCACTCTGCCCTTCGTTTCTTCAATGTCCCTTCCACCATCCTGAACTCTGCCTCTGGGACCCCCATCCACCTCAGTGTCGCCATTGCCATCTTTCTCGGTACCGTGTCGTAAGCTTTCTCCAGGTCTATAAAACCCACAGCCATACTTTCCTGTCCCTCCAACTTCTTTTCGATCAGCTGTCTCAGGGCAAACATTACATCAGCTGTACCTCTTCCTCTTCTGAAGCCCTGTTGTTCTTCTCCGATTTCTCCTTCCACTATTGTTCTTATCCTTCCATCCAAAATTCTCTCCAACATGATGCCTCTGCATTTCCCTTGGTCATGCACATCTCCCATTCTTTTCCATATCGGAACTATTATCCCTGTTCTCCAATCCTCTGGGATCTTTTCCTCTCTCATGCATGTATTCAACAATCTTTTTGTCCACTAGATTCCCACGCGTTCGGCCACCACCAGCATTTCCACTCGGACTTCATCAATACCTGTCGCCCGACCTTTCTTCATCTTCTTCATTGCTCTCTCTACCTCTTCATCCACAATCTCCTTCACCATTACTTCTCCCTCTACTGCACTTGGCAAATCTAGTTATTTGCTTTCTTGTTGGTTCAGCAGAGTCTTGAAATATTCTTCCCAGACCTGTAGCACATCTTTCTTGTCCGTAACTAGCTTTCCATTCCTGTCCTTAATCACCGTTCCAGTTTTTACATCTTTGCTGTCCTCATCCCTCTCTCGGGCCATCTTATAGATCATCTTCTTTCCACTGTCCTCATCTAACTTTTTGTATAGCTCCTCTTCCATTTCTCTCTTTGCTTTATCCACAGATCTCCTAGCTGCCTTCTTTTTCTGTCCATACAGCTGCTGTATGGCAATGCCCGGTTGTCCTCCATTCCCCTTGATCCCTTCTATTTCTTTCCATACCTCTCTCGTATCTCCAATTGCTTTCGCTATTTTTTCGGTCCACCATGTTTGATGTTTTCTCTTCGAGGAAGGTCCTCCCTTACCAGATGTTCTGCCACATAGCTCCTCTGCTGATCCAATGAAAGCATCCTTAAAGTGCTTCCACTCTTCCTCCACAGTTCCTATTGTTGGCCGCAATTTCTCATACTCTGATGTCACTCTGTCTCCATATGTTCTGGCTGTGTCCCCGTGACGTTTCCACCACTTAATGGTCTTTCGTTCCACACTTTTAATCTCCCTCCTCTTCTGCATACGCACAATGAAAACGAGGGGCCTGTGTTGCGTAGTCACGTGTTCACCAGGGATGACCTTACAGGTCGCCACATTTGCTGTTTCCCCACTATCAGCAGGTCCAGCTGTGTCTTATGGTGGCCACTCCTATAAGATACGTTGTAGCGTTCTCTCTTTTGGAAAAATGACCCAGCCACCGCCAGCCCATTTCGCATCACCAACTCTACTAACTCCCGACCCTCTCGGTTCCTTGTGCCCCATCCAAATACCCCAACTGAATCCTCTTCTTCTGTCTCCGATGTGCATTAAAATCACCAGCTACGCACATCATCACACGCACTTCCACCATACCCTTCATTCTCTCTAGCTCTTCCCGTAAGGCCCTTTTCTCTGACTCTGCCCTTCCTGTTTGAGGTCCATACACTGACATAATGCACACCAGCTGCTTCCTCACCATCAGCCATGCAACAATGATCCTCCCTTGCCATCTCTCCACTCTCACCACATCTCTACTGATCTCCTCCGTTACTATGATGCCTACACCATTGCTCCTTCTATCTCCTCCTGCATGTAGCATCTTATACCCTCCTGCCAGTGTCCTCGCTCGGTCTCCCTTCCGCTTGGTTTCTTGCACGCACAACACTTCTATTCTCCTCCTTTCCATCATGTTGACCACTTCCAGTGCTTTTCCCCCATCGTCCCCACATTGATACTCCCTAGCCGGACTTCGCATCTTGGTCGCCGCCGGCGGAACGATCCACCCGGACTTCGCTGATTTATCACCACTGCCCGGAAACATGGCGCGTTGGCTGCCCCGGACGCGGTAGCAATATCGACTATATGTATCCTTGCCATACCATTTGCTTGGGACTTGATAGCCACTGCAGTGCTGCCCTGACTGACCTCCAGTGCAGTTTCTTTTTGGTAGTTTCCTTCTCCTAAGTGGATTATTTGTCAAGATTTACGAGCTCCATCTGCCCACGTTTTTGGTCGGGGTTTCCCTTCCCCTAGATCAAATGCCTAGCATGGCTAATGAGCTTGATCTGCCCGGTACTATTTACCCATAGTTGGGGGTTGGAATAGTGAGTGTCGGGACATGTCCACCCTAGGTGGGCCCAGCACACCCATCTCTGGGGCTCCAACCTGCTCCGAGATCCCTAGCACACTTGCCTGGGGCCGCAAGGTGCCCAGTATCCGCAGTGTACCACAAGGAGGTTATGCTAGAATATTGTCTATGGAGAGGCTATGTACCAGCAGGGTAGACTTACACACTCGGCTCCCTTTTCACCCAGAGAGCTATCTGGCGGCTGTAGCTGAAAGCGAGAGTATAAAGCGCAAACTACATAATACACACTACACTACAGCGTACATGTATACAGTATAATTACATAATATATATATTATACACACACATATATAATTACATACATATATATTATATCATTTATATATATTTATATATCACATCCGTCAATGATTATATATTACATTATTTATAAATATATATATATATATATATGTATATATATAAACAAGATTTAACAAGACTGCCACCCAGATAATTTACTCCAGATGGCAAATGGACAAGTAAGCCTTTGGTTTATCGGGATAAGCGCACATGAATATGAATATATATAAGCGCACATGAATACATTGGACCCCATCACACATTATATTAATAATACATATGCCTCCCGCCCTGCCTCCCTCCAATCTGAAATAGCCCTGAATAAAAAAATTAATACAAACATAATAATTAGTAATTATGACAATAAGTTGAAAATACAATGAACATGTATTTAGCTAATAATGTATATTTGTCATATGATGGTTGTGGTAACTGTGACAATTTTAGTAACCAGTACAACTATACCATCATAACAAAATACATTATCATGTGACATGTCTGCTTTGAAAATTAATTATGGTAATTAACATTAATTATGAATTAGATATCACTTAGCTGTGACCATACGTGCGTACAGTTTACAATGAGTATACTCTCTGTCAAATTTGATGGCACTGTGTTAAGTATTTTATAAGTATTTAATAAAAATAGTTTTTTATTATCTAGAATAATGCCCATTTCGGTGCCGTTTGCTCTTAGCATTAAGTTTGTAGAACCGGTCCAACTTCTTTTCCAGTTCACTGGTACTGTATAAGAGATAGGCTTACAATCCGACATTTAAAAGAAATATGATATCTTCAAAAATTAATATCTCGAAAAGTGCTTTACTGATTTTGATATTGTTTTCACTTTTCACTTTCTCCTGGGTTCCGCCACATAATAAAAACTATAAAACAACATATATCTGCAATTTGAAATTTTCAATGACATCCCTAACAAGGGGGCCTGTTTAGCGCGCTACTTACGTCGCAGGTAATAGAGTCGCCATGCGGTTGGTAGCGTCCTTTACTCGCGAAACAAACACAAAACTTCTTCCATCACGAACTCGCGGTCGACTTTCGTACGGTCGACGATTCCAGCTCAGACTTTATATGTCAATTTCGAACAAATGTCGCACTTGTTGTCGACGGTACAGCCGTGACAAGAGCGACATTTGTCCGGGTGATTATCGCCGCCGCGCATCAGCCTTACTCTACAGTGTAGTGCAGACGGGACACTTTCTCTGGTGGCGTTGTCGCGAGCGGTCGGCCATTGCAGTAGATTGTAATGGCGAAGTCTAACAAAAACTAATAAGACAAAATGGTTACTGAAAACAGGAGATAACAAATTATCACTGGAATTGAGAAGCGATAAACTAAACGATAAACTGTAAATTAACCCAAACAGAGTACAATAACTGCTCAGAAAAAAGGAAACTGAACGGAGCAAATCAGATGCGAGACTTAAGCAAAGGAGGCGCCAAATGGGAAGAGGGGGTGACTCAGTGAGGGTGGTGGGAGCTGCAGGATGGGTCATGTTTCATTTTTATTATTATTTGTGGCGAGCAACTATAGCACTTGTGAAATGACGGAGCCAGACTAAGTCTGTGGTAAGCAGTAAATCCAGAAATTCAACATCAGCTACACCAGCATTCTGATTTATTGTGGGCGCAACAGACATCTTAGTTCAGCTAGCGTTGTTTTTTTTCTCCGAGTTCCACATGTCTCCCAAACGCAGTTACCGTTTGAGGGCCATGTTACATGAATGTCTACATTTCTAGTATGTCGAAACTCCGCAATTTTGGATAATGAAAATATTAGGGGCCTACCTGCCAAAATTTTATATTATCAAAATCCATGAGAATTTCAGACTCGCCAAAAACATCCAACAGTATCCCTCCCTTGGGACCTCCTACAACACTCACTTGAGATTCAACAAAAGCCTCTCAGGCTCTAATAAAATGGGCCAAGAAGCTCTGAAGTCCTTTGGATTAATACGTCTATATGTGACTGACCCCGGCTGATCAAATGAGTGATAAGTCGGAAAAACGTTAACATTGTTTTCTTTCATCCTTGTAAAGGTTGGGTAGAGTGCTTTACACGGTTTTAAAAATTATGACTGCTACAAAAATTGGCGAAGTTATGGAGCATTAAACATGGTAGGGTTCAAAAAGCGAAAATGAAGAAAACAGCTGTTGAAGTTTTACATTATATAGGCAAATGGATTGCGTGGAAATAATACATGCATGACATTCAAATGGTCATAGTTCTGCCAACTATCCTTTTCACACAATCCTATAGGTTTAGTGGCTGCCAGCACACTACTGAGCCTAAACTACCATGCAGATGTGAAAAACATCCTGATGTATTTGAACTTGAGCCACTAATTAACTGCCCACCAAGCAGTAGCAGAGCAGTTTTATAATAATAATCCACAAGTTAAGTGGCAGTTATCTTCTTTTCACCATTCATGTGATGTTTATTGTGAGCAGGGCGGACAAATGGTTATCATACGTAGACAGGTACAGAAAGAAACTGACGTTTTCTATAAAAAGAACACGTTTGCCTATCAATGGCATGTATTTCCTATTGTTGCCGTTTCTGCCGGGCAGAAATCAAACAACCCTGTAGGTAATTATTAATCAAATGTTTTTTGGTGAATCATAGTTACAGACCATAATGGGTTATGATGGAAGTAAAATGTTGACATGTTTACTGCTCACTTATTGCACCATGTCTTGCATTTAGAGGAATAATTATAATAGAAAATAAACTGTTGTTTTTAAATACATGTATTGATGAGAAACTGGGAATTACTTTTCTGTGGCCTAAGAATAACTAATTTCACAAACTTCCTGCTTATATAAAACAACTGCATAAAACAGATATCCATGCAAGACACAGACTCCGCATGTGACAGATGTTTTGGGAAGGGGAATAGCTTCCAAGCCAGCCACTAGACCTCTGGACAGTTGGGCATACATTTTAAGGGGTCATCCTGAAACAACCAAAATGTCAACCATTAGAAGAGTTGACATAGTTCCACTATACACAAGAAATCTGTATTTGATTGAATCATTCTAGTATCATCAGCATATAGTAGAACATACATTTAAAACAAAATGTCTACATCATCATCACTAAGGTTGTTGTAAATTTCACCAGCTGCCACGTCAAGTCCCTTATAATTATGACTAACAGTGTTCAAAATCATTCAGGTAAATAGCAAATAACAAAGGAGACAAGTTTTCTCCTTGTGGTAACTCTACATCACATGAGAAGGCTGACGCAGCCCCCCAAAATGCAAAAAAAATTCATTATCTAGTGGTGTGGTTTTGAGAAGGGTCCTTGAGACTATCCCTTAGCAGTAGATTTTGTGTATTGTGCCAGAAAAGGAACCTAGAACCCTCTGTCAGTGACCAATAACAGATTAGTCACAGTTTCCATCAGGCAGGCCGACCTCCACAGTGAGGTGTGACAGATGTTGTAGGAAAAGGGATTAGCCAGATAGAGCTGCTCCTGTAGTAGACAATTTAGTTTTAGGGGACCTTTGGTGCCCTTAGAATGATTCAATCAAATACAGATTTCTTGTGCACTACCACATGAAATGTCTATGCAAAATTAGAGAAAAAGTTACAAAAGAGTTTTTGAAAAACATAGGCAAAATGTGAACATTTACCTGTTTTGGTGTCTTTTTTGGGGGGTCATTAGGTGCCCCTAGAATGATTCAATCAAATACAGATTTCTTGTGTACAGTGACACTACCACATGAAATGTATATGAAAAATTTGAGAAAAAGTTGCTGAACAGTTTTTGAAAAAATATGCAAAATGTAATTTGTTTATCAGTTTTGGGGTCCTGGGAGGCCCTAGGGAGCCCTTAGAATGATTCAATCAAATACGGATTTCTCGTGCATAGTGGCAGTGACCTTAGATATGTCTGCAAAATTCAGGAACGTTTTCCGAGATACAGCAGCTAACGGTGGACAGCTAACGGCGGACGCAGAGTGATCCCAAAGGACAAAAAATTCAACTTCACTGGCCACATCACGCATCCTGGATAATCAATGATAGGTGCACTTTGTATTCTAACTGAACTCATATGTTTCCCAGGATCTGAGCAAAACATCTGGAGACTCATTTGGGTACATACACTGGCAACCAAAATGTCCAAATTAATTCCATTACAATGTTCACTTATATTAACTCAGAAGACAAGGTTGTTCAACAATTGAAACTTTATTAACCCTTTAGTCCACAGGGAAGTGTTTACTGTCTCCTTTTTCCTACATGATCAACAGACGGTGCAAATTTTGTATGTACACACATTCAAAAATAAATTTGGCTAATTAAATTAAACGTATTTCTACAATAACAGCAGCCTGGTTACAAAGACCAAGTTTTGTGTATACATGCAAAATTTATCGCGTTCAATTTTGAAGCAAACATTGATGTGATGTAAAACCTCAAAATTCATCTTGTGTGGCATAAAAATTGCAAAAAACATTCACCTCTCAAATTCTACAGACACGAAGAAAAATATTCATTATCATGAATAACTGAAAACTTAAATGTCTACTCCATTCAACCGTCTACAAGCAAGTTTGCCAGCTAGCACTAAGGAGCACAATTTCAGACATCACTATAAATAAAGCAAATCTGACACCACCAAACTAACATACAGCAATGTACAGGCTCTGGTGATGTCACACTATGTGAACAGCACAACTGGTGACATCACACCACTAAGACATGACATCATACACTCACCAACAAGAATACACAGGTATACACGTTTTATACAGAACATGACAACAATTAAGAGTTATCTAGCGACAATGTGATCGTTATCAATGATTGGCTGAGGACAAATAAAATACTGCAAAGCCACATTTCACTAACATCAGCAAGAGCGAAGCTATAACAAGTTAATTAATCTAATCACGTAAGATAACAAAGTGCACCTTGTCAATGAACAAAAAAGTTTGAACAATATGTACCAACAAAATGTGGATTTGAGACGACTGTTTCAGCATTTCTACTCAGAGCATTCAAATAACAATGGATGGAAATTGTTAATCCATGTTGCATTAGTGTGGCATGTCAATGCTAAAATAGCACCTCTATAATAGCTGTTTTTATAAATGTCAGCAACTCTTAAAAAAAATCGTTACCAAATTCTTAACATATGTTACTTGTGTGAAATGAAAGCATAATTATAAAGTTGAACTCATTTGCCTATTGGCAACCATGGTAAACTCTTATAATCTGACATTTGTGTCATGTATAAACAGCATAGAGTTGGGTGCCAAATATGCAAAGACAATGTTTTAGTGCTAGCCAGCTCAAATTTTTACCAGTTGTTTATGACATTGAGTCATGTGTGATGACTTTTGTATTGGTTACTATGTATATAAGAGTAATTATTAAAAGGATGATACAAAATAATTTTTTAGAAACAAAAGTTACTTATGTATGTCTTCACCTCCATGGAAGTACCAATATTATATTATCTCGAAAACATATTCACGACATGTTAACAATATGTACAGAAAGAAAGAAGATAATTGCACATTTGGCACATAATGTACCCCCATTTATACAGGACACAAGTGCCATGGTATAGCTGGTATACAGATGACATGACAGTTACTGCATTTCACATAACATCTGGTGAAAAGTGGTAATGATTTGTTGAAGGATTGCTGTTGATGTGTTTGTGGCCTTCAAAAGAAGACATCTGTTGCAGTCTTCTGTGCAGCTATTTGACTGAACACTATCAGCCTTTGGGTAAACCAAAGGCTTCTGTGTTTACATGCCATTTGGAGTGTGTTGCCTTGGAGCGCAATCTTGTTAAAATGACAATGTGTCTCGTGATCACCAAGCGTATACGAGTGAAAAGATTAAGCAGTACTGATGAAATATCATTCCAGACACCAACAACACAAACATTCAGCCAACAACTTGCTGCCGAAAAAACAAGTGGCTTCATCATCAACAAATATGTACAGCTCTAAAACAACAACCCTGAATTTGTGATAAAAAGTCAGATTAAAACCACCAAACAATAATGCTTAATAGGATCGTCCAACACTGAAATGTGCATTTACACATACCTCACTCACTTCAGGTAAAATGGTGAAATTAAAACAAGTACAGAAGGAACAATGTGTACTACTAAAACAGAGTGACTAAGTACTAGAATCCTAAAAAAGCAGGTCTTGTCTAAAACTTAACAACAACGACGATGTTACCAGATAACACTCTGTACATATTGATGTTCATATATCTAGATCTCCCTTACAAGAAATGAGTAAACCCTGCTGGAAATGTATATCTGTGTACAACATTGGCCAAAGAGAGCGACTCTACCTCGCCAAACCTCAAGAACGCTTGCCAACAAACACGATAAATAACCTATGATGTTTACCAGCACAAAACAAGTGTACACATTTTTGAAACATTGGTAAAAAAGAACAATCCCCAGGGGAAGATAACAAGATAATTGTAGTGTGTGATTATCAACAAGGTGCGATATATTTAGCGACACACTTTACTCGTAAAATAACACTCTTTTTCAGTGCATCATTTAATGCTAAAGATGTAATTCTCAGTGCTCTCACTAGTACAAGAAAACACCTCCAACACTAACAAGATTGAATTAGGCAATCATGCAGAGGATAACGTTCATTATTGGATATGACAAATTTGATGTAAACCTATAATATGAATAAAATGTTCCAATTGGAATATCACATTTGTTTCTGTATTACATAATAGATATATATATTGCACTCATTACCTGCTACATTCCTCTGCCTTGCCTTGTTTCGGTCTTCGAAACGACGACAGAAAATGTCAATATCTAAAACTACCCAAACTAACATGCTATAATATTAAAATTAAGAGTTGTTAGCAGTTAAAACTGCAGTCGTGCATGCAGTAATAGACCTTAGAAATGACACCTCCCAGTCGTAACACAGTTATGTGTTAAGCGAAAAATATTTCAAAAAGCATGAAAAAAACTGAGTCATCTGTACATGATCTACCTATAATGCTGTTGTCACAAGAATACAAAATAATGAACCTACATCAAAACACAACCATGTGCCAGATCATTTGTGTGGCCTATTTTTGGTAAAACCGGGAAGAGTTTCTGTGAAGTGCAGGTATGCAGAAACTGTGGATCTGCAGGAAGTGAAGGCCCGCAGAAACTATGGGTCTGCAGAAAGTACAGGCCCACAGACACTGTGGGTCTGCATGAAGTACGGGCCCGTAGAAACTATAGGACTGCATAATGATCAGATCCACAAAAACTGCAACAAATTGCTTGCCTGCAGAAATGACAACAAATACAGATTGACAGAAGCTGCAGACACAACACATCAAAATTATACAAAAATGAAATACCAGGTGATGATGTAACAACATCAAACAAAGATGTACGAAAACAGGCACTTTTCTGCTGATTAAAGACATTCCCAACTGTGTATGTACACTTAAGAGTAGAAATTGTAGAAACTAAACATAACTGTCGTATACATTTGAGCAGGTGTTTTGTCGTCATCTGCTGACACTTCATATAATCATATGTAAGGCGACAACATATGAAAGACAGTGTTGGCTAATTACATCTGTGGCAGACAGGATTTTGGTGATGTTTTGCACAAAACTCAGTACAGCATGTTGTGAGAAATTAGAAACAATGAAGAATGAACGATGACCCTGACACAACCTCACCTGAGTTTCTGTCGGTTATATGGATATTAAATAGTGCTAAAGTGGACCATCACTACTGCCCTTCACTTTTTATACTAGGAACAAACACACAACTAAACCCACACATACACTCTCACAATCATGCTATCTCAGCTGCATACTTTTTCATGCAGAACAATAAGAGCAGATACAAATCATGCTGCAAAGATTTTCTTTGTTTACTCAACAGATCTAGTAATCTGTTGGATGTAGTAAATGTGTTCTTATTCTAACCTTCAAATCTAAATTTAGAATCTGACCGCATATTTGGTTGTATTGTGTAAAGTGGATTTTATTATTACGACAGCCTGTCCTTGATTTTGAAGGGAATCAAACCAGAGATCACACATTCAGAGTAAATATGTCCTACAAAAATAACTGTAAACGCTTTGTAGAGTTCTCCGGTGTAGTTGGTTAATAGTCACTGAAGAACAGCACCAAATGAAGCCAGACAAACATACATTGTTTTATGGTCAACGATTGACCCATAAAATAAATCATAAATCACACGACAAAACCTGTCACCTCTGACCTCATATACATACGACCTTCACCTAAACCACAGTACAGCACTGTGTTGTTGACCTCTATAAAGTAATCCATAGATGGAAACATGAAAAGGGGAAAGGTCAAGGATAACTGGACACACAGAGCACCTAGAGACCACGTAAAAGCATCACTGGTAGTTAAAACATGAAAGAAGAGTTGTTGCCATAACAACAAGCACAACAGCCACAGTGTTTATCCTAGAAAATATCTGAATGATCAAACTTAGAACAGAAATACTTGCATGGTTTGTTTGCATGTGGTGGGAACAGTGTCATTACTGCAGAGACAAGACTCTATAAGCTGTGCACAGCATTTGTTCAGTGTCAGAGCTACCAGGATAAAAACAAACACACAGTTGGGGTATCATAACAAAACAGGTGCATGTGATGTGGTGCCGAATATGTGAATGCAGATACTGCATGTCCCAAAATCTTGTCAAGTCATAACAACATGTGTGAAGTGTGGCCAGTTACATTTACACCAATGGACACTGCATTTATGTGGTGAACAATGTATTAAACATGCTGGTATATGCTAGAATATGGCACACAAGTGTGTACCATGCTGACACAATGTGCCAATTTGTGTGCTTTGTACAAGCTGGCATTATACAAATTATGCCAACATCCTGACAGCGTGTTGGACAAAGTTTCAGAATGTACAAGTACCATACTAACACATCATACTATGATTGGACATACATACTACAACAGTAGCAATTCCAGCAGTATATCCATGGTGTTTGTACAAATTGTGGAACTCACAAATGTTGCTTTAGCTGGGATGATAAGCAGTTATAAACAGCAGCATGTTGTGTTAAGCAATCATGATTAATGATGGTGCAATATGTACATTACAAAGACAAGACACGAAGACACAGACATAGGCAAACATCCATAAAACCTACCGACATCACCACACACCAACAAACTAAGTCTAGTAGTTAAAACGCGCTGCTACACACCCACCTACCACAAATCGCTAGCTAGAAGAACTAAAACAACAATTTCAAAAATAAACCCTCTTTCCCAAACAAAAAATCACCGATCTTTTCGAGTTGCTTCGAGTGAACTGGGTGCAGTGCAGACAACCCAAAAAAGCCACCATGATCTGTCACTATGGCGACAGCACTGGAACAATGGCCACTTCGGTTGTGTGCACTGTACATCTTTATCTTCAACAACCATTTCAAAGATAACAGAGAAATGTTCAGCTATTAACATGGATTGTTCCGTTTCACCCACACAGTAAATTCAGCAGTCTAACAGCCATTTTGTTTCTCCTTGTACAACATTGTGCAGATCGTCTACTTGTGAACTGAAGCAACATCATCGGCTTTCTCCATTAATGCCGGTGGACCACAGTCGGTTGTCTCTTAGCTATCCAAGCAACAATCGGTGTCCATTTCCCACATCCGGATTCATCCTTTGGAATCCACGCCTCTTCAGCTACTCGATGAGCAAAGGCAAAGTGTACCTGAAATACACAATCACCACACATTTATGTTTATTTCCTATTAGACTTATTTTTGCATAGTTTCAGATGATGTGGAGTTTCTTCCACATTTTGGGTGCAGCTACAGAGAAAGCATGTACACTAAGCTATGTTTTTAGGAACAAACGAATCGAATGTGAAACAGATAATCTTATCCACTTGACATCTCTTATTGACAAAACATATGATTGTTTTGATCAAACATCATGGTATAGGGTATATCTACTTTAACACACTGAACATCCAAATGTGCATTAATGAACGACTATTTGAAAATGTATCTTGACTGTTTATGAATATCAACATTGCCGTTCATCATGCATATAACATTGATGTACGGGTCAAAACATTCAAATTAAACTGACAATAATCACGTTATATTTGCAAATTGTGGTCACAAAACACTTATGAATGGACAATATGTTAGAATAGATTTGCTTCATCATTCCTGTTAATTATTCCTCCAGGTGTCGCTACTAATCAAACGTACCGTTTTCCTAAGTGCCCATTCCTTATTTGCTACTGGTTTGGCCGTACGTCTGTTGATAGTGATGTTGTTCCTCGCCAGGTGTCACTGCTACACCCGCTGTTACATTCGGGTCCTGAAAACAGTTTTAACATGAACTATTTAGGAAATGCAGTTTCACCAATGACTATGAGTGAAATGAAGAGATTGCCTATCTCACGAGGTTTAAATATTGCTTCAATATTATTAAACAGTTAATTCTCTGTTTGTATGTGCACCCACATCGCCATCAGTTTTGCATGTATCGTGCTGACATTTTGCATGTGATCTAGTGGGCCCATTGAGATGGTTTGTAGATTGGCATTTTTAAAATTCGTTCAGGGGGGTGGATAACTTCAGGGGCTCAATATTTAATGTTTTTCTATATCATCGTAAAGTTAATTATGCCATTTACAAATAAGTCGCTGGGTGTAAGCAGAAATTTTGAATATTTTTAAGTTATTGACATTTGAAAATCCTCAGCACTTAACATGAGCCAGGTCTACCTGTCTTTGGTCACGTCCGCACGATTACAAGTAGTGCCCTCTTTCGCATTTCATATGTTTCCTACAGATGGAGCTATGTGTCATCCTGTCTTTTAGTGTCAACATTATCGCCTGTCAAGTTAGTGTATTATAAAAAGTGGGTGTCAACAGTTATATTGGGTAGCTAAGAATATGACATATCTATATTATAAAACATTTTATTCTCTGTTTGTTTGTGCCCCCACATCTCGTGTATCGGGCTGAAATTTCAACCCAGCATCCGCTATTGCTGGTTATATCAGTTAGATGGGTGTGCAACTGAGATTTCTGGCAAAAGGTTCTCCTAACAACTAGGCCAGTGACCAGTTACCATTTATTAATGCGAGTACACTGGAAACATTTGGGATGGGTTTGGGGTATCTGGTACATATGACTGCCTTTTTTCCCCGGGCAATGCCGGGTAACTCAGCTAGTGTTATATACTTCTGATAGAACATCAATATCTTTGGCATGTATGTAAAGTACAGCATTCTATTGTTCATAGACATATAACAAACTCCTAGAGGGATATAATAAGAAAAGGACTAAACAATTACAAAAGAAAATACCTATATTCTGCATACATGACAATTAATTGATTATAACTCCATTCTTGTCAGTACTACATACTTTAGCATGGTTAAAAAAACGTTAAATGGATATTTATACAACAGGGCCCGTATGCATGAAGACCGAATAAAGTCAAACGCAGATAGCCGCTATCCACAGATAGCTACTCGTGTTCCCATTTCGTATGTACAAGTCAAAACTACAACCGTAGATGGCTATCCGGTTGTGTTTAGCCACATAAGGAAGTTTCTGCAATGTCAAGGACGTGAGTAAAACACGCAAATGCCAAGAATGCGAGTGATTTATTGTTGAAAAATAGCAATTTTACACAAATATGGCCTTAACTGGTCAACAATGGACAATATTTTAAAAACTACTATTAAAACATGTTTTTAAGAACAGTGTACGTTGCACAAAGCAATGATGGTTGGAATGGCAGCTAAATGTTACGATTTTATTTGATAACATTTTATGATGATCTGCAGCCTGTACATACAGTGGACAAGTATTTGTGATACCAAGGTTTTGTTTTCGTCTGGCAGCTTTTACCTGTTTACCGACAACATCGCCAACATTATAGCCCTTCTTCTTGTCATTGACAAATTCATGTTCATTCTCTGACAAACTTTGACAGTTGTATTTGGATTTGTATTCCATCAATATGTTGGGCGCAGTTACTTGATCTACCGCAGTGTTACAAGCACTTGTAGCAGCAGCCTCAACGATCCAAAAATTGATCTCTTGGTGTGTTGTTTGTAATAGTTATCGTCTTGTCGTCTACTACACTACAACAAAACTTTGTAACTAGTTGTTCGTTTTCAAACATGTCAAACAGAAAATGATGGCTTCGGTCCCGATTTCTTTGTAGCATTCGCTTTTGCCAGTAGCATTGCAGAACGAAGAGCATCCATTTTGTCCAGTGGATAAGCCACTATACGCAGGAAAATGGGTGCATAACTGTATCCGCGTTTACGTCACTGGATAGTCCTATAATATGTTTATCCGCCGGATAGCCGCTAAACACGGATAAGGGAGTTCTCCCCTCTTTAAGCATATGGGCCCAGATGCATTGCAATAATTATTTCATTCCCTCATAAACATTACATTCTATGCCATTACAAAACCTGCTGCACATACTACAATAAATTGGTTGAATGACCTTGTAGATAATAATAATAATAAACTTCAACAACATCTATATCCCTAGGAGTCTGAGCTCAGAGGCCCAATATACAAGAATCATTGGACAAAATCGTTAACATGCACAAGCGAGAGTCATCATTAGCACAAGGGACCACCAAAAGTTAGGGTGGGAATGCAATTTTTTTAATAAATAAGTCTTCAGTTTTTATGAAAGGTAGATATAGTGTCATGATTTTAAAGTGATAGGGAGTTGAGTCCAGATTCTGGGTGCAGATACAGAAAAAGCATGTTCAGCTTGATTTTGGAACAAAAAGTTTTTATGAAACAGATGATCTGAGATTCCAGGGGATATCGGAAAATGTAAAAGTAAGTTCTTATATTGCGCAGTATCCAGTGCTCAGGACTGTTCAAAGCGCTTAACACTTTACTTCCTGGCAATCGAACACCATCTCGACTTCTCTGGGAAGCATTCAGCCATGCTGCAATTAATGCGCAAGGACTAGGCTGCAAGGAGACTAAACAAATAGGATGGGTGTTGATGATAAAGACTCTTGTTATACTTACATCAACGACAGTTTGCATAATGGGCGTGCCTTGGGACTGCGGATAGGCAAGCTGGCTGTACGTTCCATGTGGTCCCGTCACATACTGAAACACAACAAACACACTGGATCAGTCAACAGTCCACAACACAACAAACACATTAGATCAGTCAACAGTCCACAATACAACAAACACACTGGATCAGTCAACAGTCCACAATACAACAAACACATTAAATCAGTCAACAGACCACAACACAACAAACACACTGGATCAGTCAACAACACAATAAACACACTGGGTCAGTCAACAGTCCACAACACAACAAACACACTGAATCAGTCAACAGTCCACAATACAATAAGCACACTGGATCAGTCAACAGTCCACAATACAACAAACACATTAAATCAGTCAACAGACCACAACACAACAAACACACTGGATCAGTCAACAACACAATAAACACACTGGGTCAGTCAACAGTCCACAACACAACAAACACACTGAATCAGTCAACAGTCCACAATACAATAAGCACACTGGATCAGTCAACAGTCCACAATACAACAAACACATTAAATCAGTCAACAGACCACAACACAACAAACACACTGGATCAGTCAACAACACAATAAACACACTGAATCAGTCAACAGTCCACAACACAACAAACACACTGGATCAGTCAACAGTCCACAATACAATAAGCACACTGGATCAGTCAACAGTCCACAACACACCAAACACACTGGATCAGTCAACAGTCCACAATACAATAAGCACACTGGATCAGTCAACAGTCCACAACACACCAAACACACTGGATCAGTCAACAGTCCACAACACACTGGATCAGTCAACAGTCCACAACACACCAAACACACTGCATCAGTCAACAGTCCACAACACATCTAACACACTGGATCAGTCAACAGTCCCCAACACACTGGATCAGTCAACAGTCCACAACACACAAAACACACTGCATCAGTCACCAGTCTACATAACTCTCCCATGTTTATACTGCTGCCTCTCAAATATCCTATTATTCTGACCATCCTCTGAACTGAACTTTCAAGAAACTCTGGTCAAGAAGACATTAAAATGTGTTAGAAACTACCACCAGAAGGATGCTTAAGTGCCATTAGCAAAACCGTTTAAAGAAATCTCTTATTTACTCTGCTATTTTAATCCTAAATGTTGGTTTTCAATGTAGCTATAATTTTCGCAAAGGAACATTTCTGTTTGTAATGCAACGTCTTTACGATATTGATTGTCTATTCCGTAGCCTGGCATCAATCAGGGTGGTAATTATTATGTTAAAACCAGCCGGCATCTGGTATATGGCCAGTAGAGTTATTTCTCTTGGGCTAAAACATAAACTAGCAAACCATGTTTGGAGCTTACAAATGCAACTTGGCAGGCAATATTCCTTCAACATACTTATTTTAGACTTAAGAACATTTTATTAATTTATATAAAAACACAAAGAACAGACTATATCCCTTTAAATGGAAACAAACTTTCTTGAATCTGTAAAGATCTCAATAAATGTTGTTTAAATAACTACATGTCACACTAAAAAAATCCTGACATAAGAAATGTCTGCTTAAAAAGAACAACTTTGAAATCTCCACTTTGGACTGTTTTTTATACTGCAGTTTATTTATAATTACAGACTTCATTCTGATGTTAACAAAACACAGCAGCACTTGGTAGATGTGACAATGTTTGCTTTTCAAATGGAATCAATATGTATATGTTTAATTTATTTTGTTTAATGTTCCTGACAATAGGATTTCTAATTAAAATTCACAACATTCACTACCCATCACTATTTTTATATTAACATTCTAGTGAATAATAATCACCAATATCTTCGTTGTATGGCTAAGTCATTAATTAAACAATACCAACATATCATCACAATACAAATTATCGCATTCATCAACATGTTTGCTAACAGCAGATTTATATAAATATTTCAAGTAAATACTTCAGTTTTCAGAGTTGAAGTATTTGCTTAGTTAAATGTATTAGTGATCTCTCAAAAACACTTTGGTTAGTATTCAGTGGACACCAGGTATTGTGGAGTAGATTGAAATAGCAAAACTCCCACCAATTATCACCCCCATTATAAGACATAACCATATAGTTATGACCACACCAGACACTGTGCTGACAATGTAAGACCTCATTGCTAGAAACACGCAGGCTGTATACTGTAACAAGTGATTGTTCAATTAGAAGCATAAGTATAGATAAAAACTGAACATACACCAAACACCAGAATATTCTTGTTTGGCCTACTCATAAAACATACCATCGTTCATAGTTTGCATTAAATGCATTTATGAAATAATGAAAATAAAAAAAATAAAATATAACCCTTCTGTGTGGCAACCATTAAATAACAGCCACATTTTAGAGTAAGAATGCAATCACATAAACATATTTGGCAACACATTTTCTGATTTATTTGTAAAAAAATCTCTGAATGTGTAAACAATCCAACTTATGAAGACTGGTGGTCTGCATGCAATGTAAAAAAATAACTGTAACTTTACAGTCATTATGGTCACATGATCCTACTACAAGTTTGATACTGTTATGATACTTGGATATGCTTGCCTATCAATATAAACAACATGGATGGAATTATCTGTATCCAGAAACAGCCACAACTATTGCTTTTGACATTTCAGCCTTGACCCTGTATTCTTAATAGTTAGAACTGTGTAAATGTACTGTTTACCCTAACTGTTTATACACACATGCCACATTTGTTTACATAAAACTCAAAATACAAGTGCTGGAAACACTACACTCCTAAATCAGACGAATATGACGTTCAAACAACGAAGGACATGCAATCAAACAATCACTTGATTTAGCCTCCTGAATGACGGCCAACCATAACCGAGTTGATACTGACCAGAATACATTACACCACATCTAGATTACACTACAAATGCTTGGGCTTCTGAATAGTTTAGATTTTCACCAATTGAGGACTACCAGATAGCTGCTGCCTAGAGTCTGAATCCTAACACGATGCTTCTAATTCCCACAAACACCAGACAACTCGAGCGCGTCTGTCAAATCAGCCTACTACAAGCAAACGTAATACAGTTAGCTGCCACCATGAGGCGCCACATGTGTGGCATCACCGACAACAGGATGACCTTGACAATGAATGGCGTAGATGAAGGTTAGAGCGAAGCCACGGTAACGAGTTACGAACGCCACCACCACAAGCCACCAAAAGTATGGAAATGTTTCATACCTGTGGGAGATGTGGGAGATCACATGACCCTGTCATCTTCTCATTCTCTGGCAGGTGACACCTGACCATGCTCAGGGCAAATGTCATCTAAACAATCTCAGAATCTGAATTGTGACACCCCCGGAGGGGCATGGAAGAGGTGGCTTGGGATGGGGGCGTCATGTAGGTATCGTTCTATTAGATTATTTCTGAGAGACTGGCATGAAGTTTCAAACAATTCTAAGGGAGATGTACATGTGAGAAATGTCTGTCAACTATTGGCGTATGCACCATTAGTTTACATGACAGTCTTCAGATGGAGTTGTCAACTAACAGCAACAACTACATAATCCGGCAGATCCTGCATACCACAGCTGTAATGACATCTGGTGAAGATCCTGCATCTCCCAGCTGTAATGACATCTGGTGAAGATCCTGCATACCGCAGCTGTAATGACATCTGGTGAAGATCCTGCATCTCCCAGCTGTAAAGACTCGTGTATATGACATCTTATTAATATTTTCATCTCCTTGTTGTAAAGACCTGTCCATATAACATCGATGAATATCTTCACCTTCTTGTCGAAGACTTGTACATATGATATCTGGTAAATATCTTCATCTCCCAGTTGTAACGACTTGTCCATATGACATTTAATGAAGATCCTGAATATTTTCATCTCCTAGTAATAGACTTGTCTAGTAGACTTGTCTACACAACATCTGATGAAGATCCTGCACCTCCTAGTTGTAAAGACTTATCTATGACATCTCATAGTCATAGACTTGTCCATATGATATTTGATGTCTTCCATCTCCCAGTTGTAAATATTTGTCTATATGTCATCTGATGAATGTCTTGCATCTCCTAGTTGTAAAGATCTGTCTATATGACATTTAATGTAGAACCTGCATATCCTTGTTGTAAAGACTTGGGTGTATGACATCTGATGAATATCTTCATCTATTACTTGTAAAGATCTATCCATATGATATCTGATGAATATCTTTATCTCCTAGTTGTAAAGACCTCTCCATTTAATGAAGGTCCTGTATCTCCCAGTTGCAAACATGTATTGACTTAAACATACATGCTACATGGCGTCAGCTGTAGACCCTGCTCTCAACAATCTTCTACTAAATCACCTTCAAAGGACAGTATTGTACAAAGACATCCACACAAAACATCAACTTCTTCATCTAACTGCAAAGGTCTCAATGATTAAAGACATTGTAACTGCACGGATGACAACAATATAAACTTCCAAGACTGCTTTTTGAGAATTAAACTATTTTTGTATTGTCCTAAAATAAAAAACGATAATTCAATGGATATTAATATAAAAAACAATTTACGCCTTACAGGTTAGCTTAAATTATATAGTTTATTTACAGTCAGGACACATTTCTTAGTTTATTGCAATGTCCTAATATTGTATGGTAATGCATTTAATTTGCAATAGAAAATCTGTTTTTAATTGGTGTTATTTTTATGAAATATTAAGTAATGTGAACGGAGTCAAACACAACAGTCAACATTATTAAAATTGAATAAAACGATTTTGTATTGCGTTCGAGTTGGTTGAAAAAACAAAATTGAGCATGTCAACTCTGCAGTTAATCAGCCTTTAATACTATTGTAGATAACCCTTTCTTCAGTGCCATATTTTATGTGGATGACCTTGATTTAAACTTAGGAACAAGTCAACTATTTCTATGCAAACGATATTTTAATCAGTGCCTTCCACCAGTCTTCACTTAGCAAGTGACATTAGAATAACAAAATCCTGCTAAAGTTAGTTAAAAGTAGTAATATGATAACTACAAACTGATCATGAAGTACAACATTCAGTTATTAGAATAATGCTAACACTGAGAACGTATTCACAGAAAAGATGCCATCTTCTATAACACTCGCTGTCTGTTAACCGTTGTTTTACTTTCAGAATAACTTCCCTACCTATAAATCATTATGATACTACTATATGATATACTATTAATAACATTTAAAAATCAGTACATTCCGTATATTTTTCATCAACAATGTCTAATGGTTAGTACCTCCCACTTTAAAACTAACATTAGCAATCGTAAAAGTTGTAACGACACAATTAGTAAGAGTAAAGCAACAGATTGAATATATAAATAATTACCAAAGCCACTAGGTAAAAAGCCACGATAACAGTTCACTCACAATTCTTTCAATATTATGTAACCTCTGCACTGAAGGATAAAATGGTACCACGCTGGTCAACACAAATCTACCTGTTGTACCTGCTGACAATGTGTATGGACACAATGATACCAAGTCATTAGAGCACCACTGGTGATATTATTTATACTGAACTACTCACAAGACTCACTGTAAAATGAATATTTTATAAATACGTACAATCTAAGTTTGCCGATAAATCGTATATAAAATGAAACTGTACACTACAGTGTTAATCAATAACAATTTTATAATAGTTCTATACTTTCGATGATGTGTATATAATTATGTTAAGGTTTCCATAACAACTGATAGCTATGTATATGTGCAACCTTGAAACATTGAATAAAACAAATGATTTATATTGACTTTAAAACAATCGATAACAACCATGTATAAAACAGATGGCAAATAAATAAAGAATAACGAGATTACAGAATATTTATGCCATATGCTGAGATGAATTAAGTCACAATTATGTTTGCTAAAATATAATCTGCAATATTTATAATTTTACTTATTAGAAGTATTTGTTAACAAATATATCATTTTAAAACCTAATTTCACATAACATAGTAGTTTTGGATATACGTATATATTTATTTAGAAATACAATATTCTCTGGAATGTTTCAAATATATATTATATAAATACATGGGCAAATGCATGTTAAGTGTCAGAATATGCTTTGTCAAAGAAGTGTATAAATATAGTAAATAAACAGGGTAGATGTATCTAGATTTTAATGATTAACTGTGCCATTCTGAAGACAAGTATTCTGTAAAAGATAACGTACAGTGTGTGCTGTATTTACCTACATCAACCAGTGATGTTCCACGTATCAGTTGTGGTTTCATTACTATATATGTTTCATTACTATATATAGACCATTTTGAACACTTCACCAACTACAATAGCAACAAGTCCTTAACATGGCTGATTCAATAAATAAGCTTTGTGACATTTCGTAGTAACATTGCCAACAAAATACTTAACACATGCCTAATTAGTTATGTATTCACAGTAAGAAACCTTCTTAAAACACCACGTGGTACTTTAACCAAACCAACTTCCTTAACATCACCACTGTTAACGCAGTCAAACCTCAACCACAAAAAAAGAATAATAAAATGAACAACAAACATGAAAAACCCAAATGGGTACACCTGAAATGTGTTAATCCTACACATAAAATCCTTTTAAACCACTCACTTCTAACAAGTATATGTGAAATATGTACAGTATTTGAAGACATCTGTATCACACCGCAGCTAACACTAGTTCTATCACTGACACAAAAAGACATTCCCTTGTAAAACCTCTCAAATCTAGATAAAAAAGTGACTGGTATATCACTGTAGACATCACTAAACTTGTCTTTACTTCTACTCAAGGATCAAACTTGTTTAACTGCAGCTTGTCATTTCTTTCACAGCAATACCCCACTGCAACAAGATCTTATTTTCAAAAATATTCTGAAGTCAAATGTAAGGCTGTTAACCCCAAAACACACCTAGAAAATGTTCTTGACTAATTGACAGACAATGACAAGTTGAGTGGTTCAGTAGAGAATCACCAGGTGGCTACAATGCCGAATGTTCGTCGCCTACCGATGTTCCAGAGAGTTGTAGTTGTCCCATCTGAGCAGCGAGCTGGACGGCGTTCGGGTCCATCGAGGCAGCACTCGGATGCATGCTTGACTGCATCACCTAGCAACAAAACAAACAATGCATCATCTGGTAAGAAGACAACCATTACATCACCTAGCAACAAGACAAACCTGGCATCATCTAGCAACAAGACAAACTTCGCAAAACCTAGCAACAAGACAACCTTGAATCACCTAGCAACAAAACAAACACTGCATCACCTAGCAACAAGACAAACATTGCATCACCTATCCTGGCACAACATATATGAAATTCAAGTAACCAAATTCTATGATCTAACACGGGGTGCCAACATTTTAAAGAAAACATTATTGTCACAATGTTTTACAATTACAACAAATGTTGGCTGCTTGGAGTGACAAATAACAAACAACATTTATTGCCAACAAATGTCTGGGGAATTGAACCTGATCAATATTGACAACAAAAATCATTTGTTTGTGGTAAACTCTTGCAATGTTGCCAACAAATTAGCTGCATCTGACTTGGAGACATTGGTGTCTGGATGATGTACTGGCCAGGACTTGGAGACATTGGTGTCTGGATGGTGTACTGGCCAGGACTTGGAGACATTGGTGTCCGGATGATGTACTGGCCAGGACTTGGAGACATTGGTGTCCGGATGGTGTACTGACCAGGACTTGGAGACATTGGTGTCTGGATGATGTACTGGCCAGGACTTGGAGACATTGGTGTCTGGATGATGTACTGGCCAGGACTTGGAGACATTGGTGTCTGGATGGTGTACTGACCAGGACTTGGAGACATTGGTGTCTAGATGATGTACTGGCCAGGACTTGGAGACATTGGTGTCTGGATGGTGTACTGGCCAGGACTTGGAGACATTGGTGTCTGGATGGTGTACTGGCCAGGACTTGGAGACATTGGTGTCTGGATGGTGTACTGGCCAGGACTTGGAGACATTGGTGTCCGGATGGTGTACTGACCAGGACTTGGAGACATTGGTGTCTAGATGATGTACTGACCAGGACTTGGAGACATTGGTGTCTGGATGATGTACTGGCCAGGACTTGGAGACATTGGTGTCTGGATGGTGTACTGGCCAGGACTTGGAGACATTGGTGTCTAGATGATGTACTGACCAGGACTTGGAGACATTGGTGTCTGGATGGTGTACTGGCCAGGACTTGGAGACATTGCTGTCTGGATGGTATACTGGCCAGGACTTGGAGACATTGGTGTCTGGATGATGTCCTGGCCTGGACTTGGAGACATCGGTGTCTGGATGATGTACTGGCCAGGACTTGGAGACATTGGTGTCTTATTGATGTACTGGCCAGGACTTGGAGACATTGGTGTCTGGATGATGTACTGACCAGGACTTGGAGACATTGGTGTCTGGATGGTGTACTGGCCAGGACTTGGAGACATTGGTGTCTGGATGATGTACTGACCAGGACTTGGAGACATTGGTGTCTGGATGATGTACTGGCCAGGTCTTGGAGACATTGGTGTCTGTATGATGTACTGGCCAGGACTTGGAGACATTGGTGTCTGGATGATGTACTGACCAGGACTTGGAGATATTGGTGTCTGCATGGTGTCCTGGCCAGGACTTGGAGACATTGGTGTCTGGATGATGTACTGGCCAGGACTTGGAGACATTGGTGTCTTATTGATGTACTGGCCAGGACTTGGAGACATTGGTGTCTGGATGATGTACTGGCCAGGACTTGGAGACATTGGTGTCTGGATGGTGTACTGGCCAGGACTTGGAGACATTGGTGTCTGGATGATGTACTGACCAGGACTTGGAGACATTGGTGTCTGGATGATGTACTGGCCAGGACTTGGAGACATTGGTGTCTGGATGGTGTACTGGCCAAGACTAGGAGACATTGGTGTCTGTATGATGTACTTGCCAGGACTTGGGAGACATTGCTGTCTGGATGATGTACTGACCAGGACTTGGAGATATTGGTGTCTGCATGGTGTACTGGCCAGGACTTGGAGACATTGGTGTCTGGGTGATGTACTGGCCATGACTTGGAGACATTGGTGTCTGCATGATGTACTGGCTAGGACGTACTAGAGACATTGGTGTCTGCATGATGTACTGGCCAGGATTTACTAGACATTGTTGTCTGCATGGTGTACTGGCTAGGACTTACCGGTGGCATTGGTGTCTGCATGATGTACTGGCCAGGATGATGGAGCCAACTAGCAGACTGCAGCTGGTAGTTGGTGACGGGGGTAGTTGCCATGGTGTAGCGGGGGATAGGAGGGGTGATCACAGTAGGGTTCAAGCTGAAACAGCAGCATCTTAGCAACGTAACCTACAGTAACTCACATCCATCTAAACATTGTTTAGGTATCTCTATTACATTGTTTAAATATCATTATTACATTGTTTAGATAACACTATTAAATTGTATAGATATCATTAACACATTGTTTAGATAACACTATTTAATTGTTCAGATATCACTATTACATTGTTTAGATAACACTGTTACATTGTTTAGATATCACTATTACATTGTTTAGATAACATTATTACCTTGTTTGGATAACACTACTATATTATTTGGATACCACCATTCTATCAAATTAAACTAATTGCTTAGATAAAAGTTTGTCGGACAATCCTGCAACTAACTAAGGAAAATACAGAAAAGATTATTAATACCACGGTAAAAATAAAACTGTCAAAGAGTTTGCAACTAGGTATTTATGTCATAGACATAAAATGTTGACCTGCTTATTGCGTGACCTAAAAGAGGAGTAAATTGTTTGAACTCACCCATTCTGGGCAACCCCCGTCTGGTCGTAATGGGCCAGGGAGATTCCCTGTAACACATACAACTATCGTAGCCGCCGTCAACACACTCTTCACCACAAGACAACAACATGTTAAACATCTAACATCTCTCAGAGAATATTGATTTTACACTGAAAACATTGTACACTGAAAACATAAAGACACAAAGATCCCCACCCCTCTGTAGTGCGTCATAACTCTTATCCAAATCCCCCCCACCCCTAAGCATGACGTCCTTTACGGATGGCTCCTAATATATTTATAATTTTAGAAAAAACAATTTATTTCTTAAAAGCTATAATTTTCCCATTTTTATATTCTACACATAGCATTTGTCAGTGCTAAGAAACACTAGTTTCTGTGAAAAATCACAGCAGTTCACTACCTCAGCGGAGCGGTCGATCCATTGCCTGTTGTGATATTGGTTCTTTTTCTTGTTTCCGCCATCTGCAAACTTTACAGTGAGTGGTTCCTGCCATCCTGTCCAGCCTGTAAATGATGACAAGTGTAAATTTGTAAACGTGTAAAGCTGTGCAAAATTTTTACACATTTAACATCTTGTTATATATAAAAATGACTCACATTGCAGTTTATGCACGAAATAAAGCAACTTGCTATAACTGTGTCTCACTGAAATGAATGGTTCATTAACCCTGCAACCGGCCAACGAAAATCCTCAGTAGTGTACTGTTACAATAAAATCATAACTATGCTAATACGTACCACAAAAATATGAATGAGGTATCATTTTATTGCAAAAGGAATGGTTTTTTTATAATAAAATCGATATAACATTCGATAATAATGGGGATATTATTATCTGAACTTCATCCCCAATTTTTTTTTTATTTACATTTTATCCTGCTACCAGATAATTACTGAGTGGATATATGCTCAACGTCCAACAAGACAAATGTAGCTATACATGTTAGCTACCAAATAACATAAAAATAAACCACATCCGTTGAGAGCTTTTATTTTTCCAATGTACAAATAGGCCAATTCTGGCAGACCGATCACTACTGCCACTTTCGCTACTGGCACACACACACGGCTCGTGTGGACAAACATCGCGCTGCCAAGTTGTTGCATTTTCACCTCAAAAAGCATCCAAAGTCATTCTAACTATCTGAATTAATACAATAACCTAATTCATGAATACTGTCAGACATTCTGTCGAAATATTGACACAGTAACTTGAGATAATGTGAAGTAAACTTTTGAAGTGAACAATTCTTCGCAACGACATCTGCCATTTTGTTTACTTCAGCGGGTCGGGGGCAGGTGTCTGAAATGCTTTGTTCTGATTCATTGAATTACCTAAGCCAGCTGATGTCATTTTTTGCAGATTGGCCAATAACAGAGCTTTCCATTGATACCACATGTGCGAGGTGATGACAATGATATTTACCTCTTATGCACTGCCCATGGAAGGCCTAAATGATCCTTACCTCGTATGCACTCCCCCTGGAAGGCCTGAATGATCCTCACCTGGAATGCAGTCCATGGAAGACCTGAATGATCCTCACCTGGTACGCACTGTCCATAGAAGATATGAATGATCCTCACCTGGTATGCACTGCCCGTGGAAGGGCCTGAATGATCCTCACCTGGTATTCACTGCACTGCCCATGAAAGGCCAAAATGATCCTCACCTGGTATGCTATGCCCTGGGTAGGCGTAAATGATCCTCACTTGGTATGCACTGTTTGTGGAAGGCTTGAATGACCTTCACCTGGTATACACTGCCTGTGGAAGGCCTGAATAATCCTCACCTGATATGCACTGCCCGTGGAAGGCTTGAATGATTCTCACCTGGTATGCACTGCCCGTGGAAGGCCTGAATGATCTGTTCACATTTCTCCTTTGACTCCATGCGGACGAATCCAACGCCGCGACTGAAGCCACTGTTGTCTGTGAGGATCCGCGTAGAGATCACCTGGCCAAAGTCGGAGCACATCCGCTTCAGATCCGCCTCCTGGATGTAGTTCGGAAGGTTGGCAATGTACAGGTTTGTCGGGTCCTGTTCTTGTTGCTGCAAACAACATTTCAAACACTTAGAATTACTGACGTTGGAAAACTGAAAGTGCAAAATGTGGAATTTGCTGCTTCATCAGACATCTTACAATTTGTTCAATGTTGTACTAAAATTTATTTTAGACAACACGTGACTATGTTGGCATAGAGGTGTTCATTATTTAGCTACACAGACATATACATAATGTACACAACAGTAATAATAATAGGTTTACATATAAAATTAGAGTAACACAGGAGATTCTTTAGCCTAGAAAGCCGTATATGAAACACCAGCGTACTTCATTACAATTAAATATTATAATAAAAGTTCAGAGTTTATAAATAATTTGTTCTGTTTTCATACATTCTCTATTTTTATTCTTTTATTGATGTCTGAAAATTGCAACAACATTATGCACAACACTGAAGTGTACCTTCGCCATTTGTGCTTGGATGCCGCGTGACTGCAAAGCCTTCACCGCCAACTCTGCCGCCTCCGTTGACTCAAAGTCCACAAAACCATACCCTACAACACATTCCACAGTGACTCAAAATCCACAAAGCCATACCCTAAAACACATTCCAGTGACTCAAAGTCCACAAATCCATACCCTACAACACATTCCACAGTGACTCAAAGTCCACAAAGCCATACCCTACAACACATTCCACAGTGATTCAAATTCCACAAAGCCATACCCTAAAACACATTCCAGTGACTCAAAGTCCACAAATCCATACCCTACAACACATTCCACAGGACTCAAAGTCCACAAAGCCATACCCTACAACACATTCCACAGTGACTCAAAGTCCACAAAGCCATACCCTAAAACACATTCCAGTGACTCAAAGTCCACAAATCCATACCCTACAACACATTCCACAGTGACTCAAAATCCACAAAGCCATACCCTACAACACATTCCACAGTGACTCAAAGTCCACAAAGCCATACCCTACAACACATTCCACAGTGACTCAAAATCCACAAAGCCATACCCTAAAACACATTCCAGTGACTCAAAGTCCACAAATCCATACCCTGCAACACATTCCACAGTGACTCAAAATCCACAAAGCCATACCCTACAACACATTCCACAGTGACTCAAAGTCCACAAAGCCATACCCTATAACACATTGACTCAAAGTCCACAAAACCGTACCATAAAACACATTCCACACGGACTCAAAGTCCACAACATCATACCCTACAACACATTCCACAGTGACTCAAAGTCCACAAATCCATACCCTACAACACATTCCACAGTGACTCAAAGTCCACAACGCCATACCCTACAACACATTCCACAGTGACTCTTAACAAATCTTCTCATCGTCCCTAGATCAGATGTGCCTACCTTTGCACTGTGATGTATTCTGGTCTATGATCGCTTTAGTTGATATAATTTTCCCATATCTGAAAGAATGCAAACACAGCATGGTATATCCAGCTTAAAATGTATCAATGTTATCAACAATTTACATTACGTAAAGATGTAAACACATTCAACTATTTCCCATCGAGTCATACATGACTACTTGGATCATGTGACAAGCGCCCCAGTGGCAGCTATTTATTTGCCCTGAGTTTAAAAATGAATTTTACTTATTTGTATTACTACGACACTGGTGAGATTTGAACATCGTTTTGGTAACATTACCCTGAATGCACGGAGCTGTTCGTTCGTGTTATTGGTTTTATATGTGCGTGTATTTCTGCGACTTTTATTCCGGTGGCACACCTGTACCCATGGTACACTCGGCAGGAACTATTTGCCCATAACATTGCTAGTGTCACTGGTGGAAGGCTGCCTCAGCCTTTGTTCGACACGTTAAAGGACAATAGAATTTGTGCGGTCACACGAGGTTGCAGAGCCGGTCGCAATCGCCATCGTACAATACGTCCAGTAATTGGACGTCAGCCCGGCTTTAGACCCACTTACCACCAACGCAGTGTCAACAACACAAACATTACACGAGTGAAACTGTCGTCTTGTCAAACTGATGACAAGGATTTTAAGAATCGTTACACCTACATCGCATTGATCAATGCAAAATGTGTGAAAAATAAAACGCTGACTATAAATTAGGAAATTATCCAACACGATTGGGATGTTTTGGCCATCACAGAGATGTGGCTAAAAAAACTGGAGATGAAGCGATTGTGGCTGAACTGACACCTCCCGTAGCACGTGCCTCTGGTCGTGGCGGCGGAGTTGCCATAGTTCATCGAAATACCTTCAACACCAACATCCTCCCAAAGCTGCCATTTACAACCATCAAACTTCTCTGTCTGCAACTCACCAACCCGTTCTTGTTGAAATACAATATCTGGGTCGCTTATCACCTGCCTGCATCAAGTAAGACATCTGTAACAATATCAAATTTTTACGATGAACTTGAGCAGCTATTCATCGAGGCCTCCATCTCCGTTGTTGCTACTGTCATCATTGGTGACTTCAATGTTCATTTTAACGATACCCTCAAATCAGAACCACTTCGCACTCTATGTGAATCGTTCATTCTAACTCAACATATACATTTGCCAATGCACCAAACTGGACATATATTGGATCTTGTGATCAGTCAAACTGATGACGACTTCATTACTTCTGTTACTGTGCATCCTGACTCTGTCTGACCACCATCGCATTGAACTCACACTAAGAGCACTGAAGCCTGCAGTAAAAACTAAGACGATTGCAAAGGGGAATTTCAGGAACATTGAAACAGATGCACTCCGAAACGATATCGAGTCTGCATGTGCTGACATGACATTGCGTACATGCGCGATTGATCGACAAGCAGAGGATTTGGTGGATATGTACAACACCTGTCTCACTGAATGCCTTGAGAAACATGCCCCGTTACGCAATGTGAAAGTAAGAGACAGCACACCACATCCCTGGTACGGCCCAAAGATGCGAACAATTTTCATGTTTCTTTAGTGGAAAGATTGACAAGCTCCTGTCAGGTCTGCAGGACTATCGGTGACATTATTCGAGCCCATGGACTATTCTTCCATCACTATGCCGACGACTTACAGATCTACTCACATTTCGACCTGAATCGTTCCGCTTTAATGGCTGCAGTTGACCAAATAGAGGACTGTTTGGATGAAATAAAGAACTGGATGGCATGGAATTCTATGTGTATGAATGACGGCAAGACACAGTATCTTCCGATTGTACCCAAGTCTGTGGATGAAATCATTGATGGCACTGTGATTCGTGTTGGTGGTTCTACAATTACAGCTTCACGAAGTGTTCAAAGTCTCGGTGTCTTCATTGACAGGCACCTAGATATGAAAAATAAGCCAAGTGGCCCTGAAGTCCTTTGGACTAATACGTCTATATGTGACCCCGGCTGACCAAATGAGTGATAAGTCAGAAAAATTGTAACATTGTTTTCTTACATCCTTGTAAAGGTTTGGTAGGGTAAGTTATGGAGCATTGAACATGGTAGGGATCAAAAAGTGAAAATGAAGAAAACGGCTGTTAAAGTTTTACATTATATATGCAAATGGATTGCATGGGAATATTACATGCACAACATTCAGATGTGGCACACAGTATGTAATATGTATGTTATGTTGCAATGATACACTGGAAGTACAAATGTGCTGCTACAAAGACTTATCAAGTTATGCCAGATTATTTGAGAGCAAAAGGTAGACTCACTGTTTGACACAGTTTAAAACCTAGAGGCAACTGTCCAGTTTAACAGGGGTCTAGTGGCTTAATGCTGTCTGTTGACACAAGCTACTGCCAGTGACCAATCACACATTAGTCACAGTTTCCATCAAAAAATAGCAGGCAGAGAATCTTAGCTCCACAGCTGGGTGTGATACACAACCAGAGCCACCACTGATTCATGGTCAAGTAGATTAGCTTAATGCACCAACTAAGACAATACACAACACTGTGAGTGACAGTGTCCAGAGTGAGGCCTAAGCAGTGCCCTCATTGCTGAATAGATCAATTAAACCTGCCAAGTGGGTGACATTCTGCACAAGTGTTCATTAATCCTTAGTGATTGTTCAGAACACCAGACTGACCACATACCTAAACAAAGCAAATGTAATAGGTGAAGAACAGGCAGTGTTCAAATAGGGGTATTGGTTGAATTGTATTTGTCTCGACGCAAAAGGCTTTATTGTGCCTTTATCGATTATAAGAAAGCATTTTATTTAGTAGACCGGTCCTCCCTGTGGTCTAAGATAATTTCATGCGGTATTAATGGTATTGTGTTGAAAGTTGTATACATGTACAAAAATGCTAAATCATGTATAAATCAGGGCCAGGCTGTGTCAGCCTTCTTCTCATGTGATGTATAGGTATGGCAAGGAGAAAACTTGTGTCCTATGTTATTTGCTATTTACCTGAATCATTTTGAACACTGTTAGTCACAATTATAACGGACTTGACATGGCAGCTGGTGAAATTTACAACAATCTTAGGGATGATGATGTAGAAAATGTATGTTCTACTATATGCTGATGACACTAGAATGATTCAATCAAATACAGATTTCTTGCTTGTGTACAGCAGAACTATGTCAACTCTTCTAATGGTTGACATTTGGTTGTTTCAGGTGTCAACTATATTGTGAATCCGTAATTATTAGTCTCTATTGATACAATTGATTTACACAGTACCATGTCTACACAAGGCATGGCAAGTGTAAACAGAACAGCAGAATGCATTTGATATCAATAAAGTGTAGGATATTTCACTCTATAGTTGTCCAGAATATTAATTTTCTATGTTTGTCACCTACAGGTGACAGAATATTAATTTTCTATGTTTGTCACCTACAGGTTTCTACAGACAATACATATTTAACCAATAGACACCACAGTCACATCATTTTATAATAATTAAATTAACATCAAAATAAACACAACTTGCAATTATAGAAAATCAATAGTTTTGAAGATAAAAAGTGTTAGGCAACTGTTCAATCTAACAGGGGTCAAGTGTGTCTACTCTGCCTGGGCGCTGTAACAAATTAAAGATTAGTCAAGGTCTCAATGGAATAGTAGCACTAGGCTGCAGAGTTTAGTCATGGTGTTGACTTTGTGGCACATTAAACAAAATCTACTGTTGGGGGTGGTCTCAAGGGCCCTTCTCAAAACCACATCACTAGATAATGTAAAACTTTTGCACTTTGGGGGCCCCTTAGGTGCCCTTAGAATGATTCAATCAAATACAGATTTCTTGTATATAGTGGCAGCACCCTAAGATACATCTATGCAAAATTAGAAAAAAAGTTGCTGAATAGTTTTTGAAAAAATAGGCCAAATGTTACATTTTTAACAGTTTTGGGGTCCTTAGAGGACCTAGGGAGCCCTTAACCCTTTCAGACTTTGGTACGGAATAATCCGTACGCATATGAAAAGCCGTTGCGACTTCAGTACGGGATTTTCCGTACACTAGATTCCCATTCATATATATCGACTAATCAGCGTCACAAACTACGTTTTCTTCCATGACCTGATAAAGTAACGCATACGCAATGAGTTTAAGTCGGCCATGCTGTTTTACAGTTTACATTTTGCGCAGTTTTATCGATTATTCACCACCCCTTTCACAGAAATTGTCAAGTTTTTCGCGACGGTTTCCAAGCGGCATTTCGACGAAGTATGGCTGGACCAAGTAGCGGTGGCGATGAATCGTTTTTGGAAGTGTTTCAAAGCGATAGCGATGAAAGTTTCGAAGGTTTTGACGACAGTGAAATTCGGCAGAGTGAGCAGTGCGCCCGTGATCGAACATTCACCAGGGAAAGCGACGACGAAATCGAGCTTAGCGATTTCGAAACTTCGGATGGCGATGGTGACGACAACTCTGACAATGACAGTATTGCTACTGGGACAAGTTCGGATTCGTCTGAAACTCGACTTCGACAACGATCGTCGAACCAGTGGACCAGTAAACTCGTCAACCCAACAGACATTCGGTTCGTCGATTCGGCTCGGGTTGGTGTAGTTGACGGTGAATGGTGTGTTGACATGTCGGCGGAGGAGCTGTTTTCGCTGTTCTTTACCGACTACCTGTTGCGTGACATAGTTGACGAAACGAACATGTATGCTGCTCAGTGCAGAGACAAGCCACAGAAGAAGGGTGAAAAACTTATGGAATGGCAAGACATCGTTGTGCCTGAACTTAAAACGTGGTTGGGCCTTGTACTGGCAATGGGGCTTGTGCAAAAGAAAGGCCAACTACCCAACTACTGGTCAACACATTGGTTGACCCAGACACCTGGATTCGGTCAAACGATGACTTGCCAGCACTTCTGCCAGATAATGCGTTACGTACATTTCACAAATAATGAAGATGACACTGTAGACAAGTCCAACAAACTTTGGAAAGTGCAGGGTTTGTTGGATTATGTCAACAAACGCTTTCGCACAGTCTACATCCCGCGGAGAGAGCTGTCCATTGATGAGACGATGCTGAAGTTCAAGGGGCGGCTCAGCATCAAGCAATTCATCAAGATCAAGCCGGTGAAATGGGGGATCAAGTTGTTCACACTAGCTGAGGCCAAGACTGGCTATGTCTTGAACATCTTGCCCTACGCTGGGAAGAGAGAGGACACTGGTGTAGGAAAGACCACACAGACGGTGCTGGATGTCTTCAAACACCACCTGAACAAGGGACACCGTCTATTCATGGACAACTACTACACCAGTGTCGAGTTGATGGACAAGTTGACATGGTATCTGCAGATATTCTTCCATGTCTTGCATCTGTCTGCAGCACAAGCATACCTGTTGAGCAGAGAACTGCATCCTACTAGCAAGCAGACACAACAGCAGTTCATGGTGAAGTTGATCGATGGCTTGATTGCTGGGCAATCGTTTCTGAAGAAGCGAGGTCGTCCATCAAGCGTTCCACCACCTGCCGAAGCCCAATTCAATCGACAGCTCGACCATGCACCAGTGAAACTTGACACAAGTTCGAAGTGTGTTGTGCACAAGAATAGGGTAGACACTGTCTTTGCTTGTGCAGTGTGCAAAGTTCGCATGTGCCCCTATCCATGCCATCGTTACCATTACATGGTAGATTACGGATACGAAGATCCGGCGAAAGCTGGTGCAGCTCCAGCTAGGAAGCGGAAGCGCTGACTTGTGTTGTGGAGAGAAAATAACTGTCCGTGAAAGAACTCTCAGTGAAATGTGTAAACTCAGTAAAATAACTGTCGGTGAAAGACATTTGTTGATGAACATAGTTCATTTCTCATGTTTGATTGTGCTAACATTAGACAACATTATGTTCATAAAATGTTTCATTTCTGCAATACTGGTGTAAATGTATATTGTATGTATTGTATTCTTCACTCTTAGGTAGTTGGGTAAAAGCTTATAACATTTTACCATTCAGTGGATGACTTTTAGTGTACTCCTAGTGGCAACTGATTTATTTTCTGACGTTTTTCTTATTGTTGACCGGGCACATATATGATTGTAGATAATAAGCCACATCAGATCTAGCCATGAAACAACTTGTTGACTCTTCCAAGGTGTTATTCTGGCTTGTGAAAACAGTGTTTTTATTCAAATATGTGGAAGCATTTTTCCTTGACAATCATTTTAAAATTTGTATTCACACTGATTTAAAATTTGGATCTGGACGCAGAGTGATGGCAATAGTCCCTTGGACCTTCGGCCAAAGGACTAAAAAGCAAGTGTCGCAAACTGTCAGTGCATGCTCATTCTACCTCTGCCACATAAATCAGATTTTTACCCAAACCAACAAAGGAACACGTAATCAATGCCATCATCACATCGCGGATTGACTACTGCAACGCACTCTTGTATGGCACCTGCAGTTAAAATCATGCGTCTGCAACGATTACACAACTCGGCTGCCAGACTGATCCTGCGTCGTCCACGTAGTGACAGCACCATGCCCCTGTTACGCGAACTTCATTGGCTGCCTGTTGCGTGCAGAGTGGATTACAAGATACTGGTACTCGCGTACAAAGCCATGCACAATGACGTGCCCGTGTACCTGTGTGAACTCGTGCACCCATATCAACCGGCAAGAGCACTGCGCTCTGCGAGCGGTAACATGTTGGAAGTGAAGCACACTCGTATCAAGGCTGGGGATGGCTCGTTCGCTGTAGCTGCTCCGTCCCTATGGAACACTTTACCAAGTGTTGTTAAAACCTGTGACACTCTCGCCAGCTTCAAATGTCGTCTGAAGACACATTTCTTTTGTGTTTCATATTAGTGTCACTCTAGATGAACTCTGCCCTCTACTAAAACCAATTTTAATTAGTTATCGTATTCGTATAATGATTATTAATTATTTCTCACGTAAACTATTTTATATAAAATGTTTTACTAAATTATTTATTATTATTAATCATATATATATTTATTTATTAGTATTATTTTTATATAGTTATTGTGCTAGACTGATTACTATTAATATTATTTAATTTTGATGAATAACTTTTATTTATTTACTTCTTTATTTACAAATTCTACATTATTCTATATGTATGTATTTATTTATTTTATTCTTTACCATTAATATTTATTTTTAATTAATATACATATTTATTGCAATTCTATCATTTTTATGTATTTTAATATGTTGTGAAGCACCACGAACAATACTGGATGTGGCGCTATACCAAATAAAATATATTATTAAAATATATTATTGTGTGATGAAAACCAGCAGTTTTACATCAGGACTAAATTCACCCTAGTTTGCACCTACTCCATTTCTCCTGATAGATATTCAGTCTTTGTGTGCCATGTCTGTCTTCAAACCGCATATGCAGAGATTCACCTTACTCCGTTGTTACTGAAGAGGGTAGAAGAAGAGGAAGACCGAGATTAAGATGGAGAAAGGGCATCAAGAGAGATCTTGAAATGACAGAAGTGAGCAGAGAAGGGCACGAGGTTGGCATAGGAGAAGTACTGCTAAGAGGGCATAACAGCCAGGGTGATGTGACCCTGTAAAGGGTGAAGAAGGTGACTTACCCTTGACAGAGGTTTACAAGGTCTTTGTCTGTGGTGTTTGGCTTCAGACCGCGGATGTAGAGGTTTGTCTTACTCAGCTGCTCTCCACTGTGACTGCCGGACTGACTGGTGCTGGGACTGGCAGGCGGCATCCCTCGGCCTCCAGAGTAGGTCTGCGCAAACAAACAGTTTCAACTTCCACCCGAGAAGCATTGTGGAAACTAACAAAACTGCCCATCTTCATGATGGCATTATACACACAGCTGCAGTTCTCAAAAAGTTTTGTGGTGTATATTGATAAATGATGTTTGTTATAACGCAAATTACATAAAAAATATGTGCAATGTAATGAACAATAAATTTATGCCCACCTTGTATACGGTACAAACTCGTAAAAAACCTTAATTATATTATAAAATGGTAGTTTTTTTTTAAATAGTAAAGCAACACTTTTCATCTTGTCATACATGTCCGAGATATCGTCCAGGAAGAAAATGTTAATGCACACATACGTTAGCTCAATTATAGTTAGATGAGAGGATAGAATCAACTATCTTATGGAAGTGAATGAATCCAGGTAGTACTAGTGGTAGTTGACTGTACTGTCTTGGTAACTGGTAACTTAGTTGGCCTTCTCAATAGAAGCTCTCTTTACACCCAGTCACAACCACCCAGCTGGGAAACATGCCAAATTACACATAATCTCTCTCTCTCCCTGTCTCTCTCTCCCTCCCTCTCAAAATGCTTTAATGAAACAAATTTCATTTATGTAACAAAATATAAGCCTTCATGCATGCACACATCACAAGCATGCACACACATGCATTTCTTGACGGCGCAGTGCACACAATTAAATCATTACAACAAGTATCAAAGAACATAATTGTAGTGACTAACATTATTTAACAAAGTACATGTCATAAAACAGAAGAAAAATAAACTAATTAAAACATTATTAGACCACAGACCACAGCCATAAAGTTGTGTATATATATATATATATATATACAACTTTATGGATGTGGTCAGTGGTCAGTGTCCAGATGGGTCTCAACATATGGTGTAGATAGAGGTCATTTAATGGTCAACTGGACCTCCCAGGCATTAAGTCACATGCAGCAGCCTTCATTGCATCTATGTGGCACTTTAATAAAATCTGCAAACTTGCTTCAATTAAGTAGTTATCCTTACATATTAATAACCATGAAACAAGCACTTTGAGACTGTATGGCAATATCTTTCGGTCAAAAATATGTGTTTTTATTACTCAATTTTGCATATACCTTTTTCAACTATCATTTAGGTTTCTACCAAGAAAGGGTTCACAACCACTTATATAATGAATTCTACTATAATGTGTAAAGGAATAGCTGTTTCTATAAGGTACAAGTCCACTTCTATTATGCAAAGCTTGTATGTCTATGGTTCTTAACCACATTGGCAAATGTGTTTATTCAAAGAACAGAACCATTCATCCACTCCAGACGTTTTCATGGAGCTGTTGCAATTACTCAATCACAGGACAATTACTATGTTACACATGGCTGCACCAACGGCATGTGCCATGAACTTGGTGCTAGGAAGAGACTGTGCTGGGCCAGGATATGCATGACTGACAAAGAGACAACTGAAAACTGAAGAGGTGACCAAATTAAAGATGGAGAGACAGTGTCAGGTGAGATCTGGAAAGGGAAAATACAAACAGCCAAGAGGCGAAGAACATTGCAGAAGACTGGGATATATGGAGAAGGATCATAGGGAGAGGAGAACGGACAGGGTGATGGGAACCCCATCCCACAATGGATCAAGGGGAACAACTCAGCAACACAGACAGAACTGTGCATACTTTATTATAAAATAACAAGGGCGCTAATCACAAACTACCCAAACCCCTCTACCATCCACATGAATATCTGACGTCCCATCACGGCTAGTAGATAGATTACTGAGGTACAGTCCTTCTACCCGACGACCAGTTTTCACCATTTTATATTTAATGCTTAACTACAATTATTTATGTGGCTACGTGTTATGATCGAGTAGCTCTTTAGAAAGCCAAATGTATTCTAACCGTACATGTCCTTGCTTCAGTGCCTCCTTTAGGAGTCAGTGCTTGGCCACGCATGACGCTGGTGGTAAAGGGCATGACTCTGGTCACAAGAATGAGACAGTTGGCGTGTAATACTTATGAGACGAATGATGTATGTGTCAATGACACTTTGTGCAGCTATCGCTAAATATAACATATGTTATGATAAATCCTCACTACAAACTGCCATAAAAATGTGTAATTCAAAATGAAAATCATCATGTCCACAGCATTCTCAAATTGTACCTACAAAAATGTTTTGTTTATGCTGGTTTTATAAGGTGTTATTCTTGGATACAAATGGCTATGGTAACTATCTAGTCGAAACATTATTAGTCTATCATTCAAATAAAGATTAAAAAACAGTTTATATAATATGATGTAAACTGAAGCAACACCGAATGAACGAAAACTTTGACACAGCAGCAAAGGATTTGAACCTGACTTTTCTCGATTGAGTCTGATGTGATAACCACCACACCACCATGTCCCACTGTATGGATGTGATGTTATAACTACTACACCACCATGTCCCACTGTATGGATGTGATGTTATAACTACTACACCACCATGTCCCACCGTATGGATGTGATATTATAACTATTATACCACCATGTCCCACTGTATGGATGTGATGTTATAACCACTACACCACCATGTCCCACTGTATGGATGTGATGTTATAACCACTACACCACCATGCCCCACTGTATGGATGTGATGTTATAACCACTACACCGCCATGTCCCACCGTATGGATGTGATGTTATAACCACTACACCACCATGTCCCACTGTATGGATGTGATGTTATAACCACTACACCACCATGTCCCACCGTATGGATGTGATGTTATAACCACTACACCACCATGTTCCACTGTATGGATGTGATGTTATAACCACTACACCACCATGTCCCACTGTATGGATGTGATGTTATAACCACCACACCACCATGTCCCACTGTATGGATGTGATGTTATATCCACTACACCACCATGTCCCACTGTATGGATGTGATGTCATAACCACCACACCACCATGTCCCACTGTATGGATGTGATGTTATAACCACTACACCACCATGTCCAACTGTATGGATGTGATGTTATAACTACTACACCACCAAGTCCCACCGTATGGATGTGATATTATAATTATTATACCACCATGTCCCACTGTATGGATGTGATGTTATAACCACTACACCACCATGTCCCACTGTATGGATGTGATGTTATCACCACTACACCACCATGTCCCACCGTATGGATGTGATGTTATAACCACTACACCACCATGTCCCACTGTATGGATGTGATGTTATAACCACTACACCACCATGTCCCACCGTATGGATGTGATGTTATAACCACTACACCACCATGTCCCACTGTATGGATGTGATGTTATAACCACTACACCACCATGTCCCACTGTATGGATGTGATGTTATAACCACCACACCACCATGTCCCACTGTATGGATGTGATGTTATATCCACTACACCACCATGTCCCACTGTATGTATGTGATGTTATAACCACCACACCACCATGTCCCACTGTATGGATGTGATGTTATAACCACTACACCACCATGTCCCACTGTATGGATGTGATGTTATAACTACTACACCACCATGTCCCACTGTATGAATGTGATGTTATAACCACTACACCACCATGTCCCACTGTATGGATGTCATGCAGAACACATAGCTTTAAACAAGGCTATATAATAATAATAATAATAACACATAAACAGGCAACATTAAAATAATAGCATTTACAGTATGTACATTAATAAAGCATACAATGTATTATTAATTATAGTCATAACAATTATTGTAGATGTATCCAATTGAAATGAGTGTGTGGAGAGACAGAACCAGCTGCAGCTATGTACCACCTGGTAAGTGCCCAATGGAAGATGTGAAGAATTTGTCATGTCAATTTACCAGGTGATATAAGTACACGGTACAATTAATAAATTACCTAATTTTATAATTTAACATTAATCAGAAAGTATTACACTCCCACCGTCATTGTCTCAAGAAGCACTACACTACCCCTGGCATGTATCCTACACAAAGTACACTGGTTCAATGAATCAGGTGTACTTTGTCCCACTTGCTGTCTTCCTCGGTCTTTATCACTTTATCAGGCGCATGTGACTAACATCAAAGCGTAATTTCATGAAGACCCAAACATTTCTTAATATTTTAATAACACTTTCTAAGCGTTACAGATCTTTCCTGGAGTTGCAGGTGAACCCCTGAAAATCTGGCGACCTACACTAGCTTGATATTAGCTTACTTTTTACCAAGTTGGAGGGAAGGTGGCAGGAAGGATGTAGATTGAGGCTGGATAAGATCAGGGAGAGGAAGGGACTCTGTTACAGTCCCATCCACACACAGGGGAAGTTCACAACTGTAGATGGACAGGGAATCAGGGGTATCTACCCTTATTTATGGAGACTATGGGAACAACTACTCCCTCTTTTCAGCGGACCCTCTGATGAGGGGACACCTCGTGGACGCGGAAAGCGGACAGGATATTTTAGTTATAAGTCCCTCCTAAGATGGACAGCATTCATTAATTCAAAGATTTGTTGTCGAATTTGTTTAGAAAATGGCGGACATACAGCTTGGTGTGTGTCAATGGTAACACCAAGTACACGTGTACCCGTAACAACGAGCTTGTCGTCCTTGCTGCAATCGTTGTGTTTGTCCAAACTACTTAAAGAGTTCCTTTGATTACATTCTGTAAACTTGAGATCAGGAGCCTTCGGACATAGTTAAAATATAAAAAAAAACAATAATGTCTACAAATGCTGACATGGTCATATAGCCTAAACAAATTCCAGTGACATGCATTCATGAGCAATTAAATCACAAGTAATCAGATATAAATACCTCCTGATTGCCATAGAAACAGTTCATCGGATGATACTGCTGGATCTGGACAGCCATCATCATTGAGTAATATTACCAGAGTGTCATCAAAGTGTCACAACAATGTCACCAAATTGTCAGTAACTCCAAAACGCCCCCTCTTCAACTTTCACAGGTGACTGAATCAGTGGTACATCCGAGGTGGACACGCCCAAGTGCACTTGCTAAAGTGTACACAGCAAAGCATACACAGGTTACAGTGTATACAACATTGTTGTACACAAACTGAGATGTAGACAAAACCAGGTGTACAAACTAAAGTGTACAGATATAACTCTTTTCCATCTGTACCATCGAACAATACTCAACAGACAACGAAATCCACTGTGCTGATCTCGCTGGGTGTAGAATAAACAAATCACAGCTGGTGCAAGTTTATCCAAGCTTAGTACATTCCTTCGTCGATCAGAATGTCACATTTGGCCCTTTGTACACAGACAGTAAACGTGATTTTGGACGTGGGAATTTCTGACGCTTCATGCAAAACGCTTATTTCTCCGCATACATCCACACAGCTCGGCTGGTCAACTCTGGCTGAAACCCAATGCTAATTCTGAACCAGACTACCTGTACTATCAATAGGGGTCATTCACCAGTACACGTCTACACTCTGTATGCAGGCAGACACCAGTGTACCAGCGTCAGTTATGAGACATGCTGTGTGTACTCTGCCACTTGTGGACATTCAGGCCTGAGGCTGTGTACAACAGAGCACCTTCTGGCCTCTGTTGTAGTGACAGCCCATACATCTAGGAACAAACAGTGAAAAGTAGGCTAGGCCACAACAGCTGGCCTATCTGATTTAACGGTTTCAGTGCCAGTCAAAATTGCGCTGACATACAAGAAGTGCCAAGCCATTGTTGTGACTTGCACGTCATACTAAACTTGTATTTTTATGCACTTAGTGTTCAAATATCACCCCAAAAAAACATTTCTTGAAAGGACAGATAATTTTCTATTTAGTTCAAAAAACGCAATAGTCAGACGACACAACATAACTTACTTTCACTAATATATGTGCTTAGGCTGTCATCCGACGCGTTTTGCATGGTAAACATATGAAATTTAGTTTTTGACTACGACTTCCGGTTTATTTTCTCCACCAAACTAGCTTAAATCTAAGTGTAACTGTTAAACCAGCAGTCAAACACCTCCCTTTTGTAATGAGTAATCTTTCTGGTTAGTTTAAAATGGTGTCATAGACACCAGTCAATGCCAGGACACGTTGCAAAACGAAACCAGCGCAATTGACTGCATGGCATTTCTTGGAAAAACCGGTAATTGACAGAATTGGCTGTGGCACTGACACGGTAACTGGCAATATATATATGACTAGGATAAACTAGAACTTAAAGGCCTGCAAGTAGGAAAAGGTTTACATAACATGCTACTGGACTTATGTGATTGCTTTATTAATTTATAGTAAATCCGCCCTGTTCACTCAGGTGAAAAGGGCAAACACTGCTGCCTGAAATATATAATATTTTAAGATTTTTACAGCAAACATTTTAAAAGAATTGCAAGTTTAGAGAGAGAACTTTTTGCTATCGACCACGCCAATGTGGAATAACTTGACAATCACGTCTTTATTACATTATAATAAATAATTTTTAATTGTGGCATACAACAGATAGGCTTAGATATATGCATCAGTTAGCTAATGTATTATTGTATAATTAACTGATGCACAAACATGTTCAAACAACTTTTGCCATAATTATATAAGTGACTAAGTTTACTTACTACTTATTATAGTACACAACAATGTGAAACTATACACTGCCATTCTTCTGCCAGACAATAAATTGCTTCTCTTTGACATCTGTTTGCCACTGTTTCACATTAAAAGCCATACATCATAAAGTACACGTTTTGCATGATCATAAAACTAAGTGTCACGTGTAACAACACCAGCTATCCAAGTACACAAATAAGCAATACTTCACATTTTCACAGGTTCTAATGGGCACTGCATATCTATAGCAAATATAACATGAAAGCAGTAGCAGTAAATAACTTCTCCACTCAAAACATGCCAGTCTACATGGGGATTGTTTTCAGAATTGTCCTTCTCTATAGTTACTGAATCCATTACAGGCTGCACATTTACCACCTGCATGGGACCTTTTACTTTCCCTGGCAGACAACAAGTAAAACAGACCAACAGCTTTCAATTTAGTGTCACTTACGAAAGAAACAGGCAAACTTGGGTGAATGAAATTACTTAATTTTGAAACGATTGTCAATGGACTCTTGATATATCACCAAAATAATTTAAATTAATGTTTCATTTCACTTTGGATGAACGAACATAATTGTTTGTACAATTCACTTTGGACGAACGAACAAAATTGTTTGTGCAAGATTTGTTTATTTGTTATTTTACAATAAAATATGTCTACATGCTAACAGGCATTTTTATAATAAAACTGATTTCTGCTATCACCATGGGAAAAGTTGAAACTCTTCAAAATGCATCAAAATGTCAATTGGTCACCCCTGGACTAGAAAAGGTGACCTGAATCGTGAGACGACCAAATCAGCAGCACAAATTCCATATAGTTTACTTTACCGTAAACCGAGGGTCTTCTGTAGTATTAAAATATGAGGTCATGTCCCCGGCCCCCCAGATGCATTTTACCGTGTGACAGCCAGATGTGTACCATGATACATATATTATCATAAGGGTACTATATGTACTATATGTATGGTGATGTAAATTAACCTAATATAATAGTTACTCAGATCGTACATATCTAGTACAAACAGATGATAACAAAAAGAATTAATCCAAGGTTTCACCGATCTTACAAAAAACTTTAAACTGAAATAGTGTGGCAATTAGCCTCGTGTACAGATATTCAAATTGCATGTACCCTGGCATTATCACTGTTGGACATGGGATTTTCTTTGTCATGAGATGACAGGACATGGGACAAGTGAAATAATAACTGCCACATTAGTGTTCACTCTGGTGACCTAACAGACAAATCTGACAAAATAAGTCAGTCTATTATTATTTATTCCAGAAATACACTCAGATCCTCATCTGAATTATAATCCCAGTTTCCACATCAGTTTTGTCAGAGATTACTTTAGAAATTAGAGCCATGTGCAGACCTGAAAATCTTACCTCTTTTTTACAATAAATATGACCATTATCTAAGTAATGTCCCCTAGTATCATGCAAGGTTAATATTTGTAAATAAATACACATTTTGGTTACTTAAATCATATAAGGATTGTCTAGATATAACTGATACAATATTTACATGATTTTAAATATTAAAAGAATCACACTTTGTACCTGTAACAACTAGGTTATTGTGTTACTGGTGGCTGTAACAACTAACATAAAAATACTGGGTATATAATATATTCTCGTCCGTTTGAAGATGTCACATATTATGCATGGCATTGTTGGGGAATCATCCATCATGTAGGTTCTTTTTGTGAACGACTGCATGTTGACCTCAGCATAGCTGTTAGACCTTGTGACCACAAGTATCAAGTATAGTTACTTATGTCAATTCCGCTCGCTGCACACTAAAACCCACTATATTAACATCTGGCTTAGAAAGACTGTGTTCTTATGATACAAATGGCATTTGTCTGTGTTTACATATATTCATGAAAACATTATTGAAATCAACGAAGAGAAAGAGTGACTTTTTTAACAATTAGTATACACAAATTTGATTAAATGTTTTTTCTATTATGTACTGTAGAATTCTAACCACCAGTATGTATACAGTGACCGAGCAGTATACACGAATATCAGCGGAACTGTCATAACCCTTCAAGTTGCCACAAGCAGATCTCCACCACATGCCACTCACTAGGTTGCATGGCTCGAGGTTGTTTTCAAACAGATTTATAAAAAAATTTCCTATTGATGGTGCCATCGACTGAACATATTTCCCCCGAATTATCCTAAGTTCTGACCCATTTCTACAAACAACCTGCCCGCAAAAAACATGAACATCTGTAAGTGTGTTTGACTTTAGGTTTTGGGAGGTATTACCGGTACATATTTCTATCCATAACTATCTCTCGATATTTCCCACTTTTTGGAAGGATTGTGAACGAAAGGATCAAACTGGTCACATGGTTTGCAAACTGATACTCAACACTAAAACACTCCAGTATTTCACCAATGAGGGTTTTTATGACTGTATTAATCATATATTAAAAAAATGCCTAGATACCCGTGGATAAGTGGGTGGGTACAAACACAATCCAGATGGGTGGTTAACCGACCTGGAAAATGTCGGCAGTGGGTGATATTATGAGAGCATTGGTGATGCGGTGGGTTATTACTGAAGCTTAATCAGTAGTAAATCTTATTCCGTGCACACCACGAATCACTGCGGGCTGCACAACAGAAGGTTGTTGACCAGACAGTGGACGGGTGTATCAGTTATTAGGGTCACCTAGCACTGTAAGCACAGAGGTATAGCACTAGCAATGACCGCAAACCCATGAAAATGGTACCATATCAAAATGGCTTTATTTTCTTACCCCCCCATCTATATGAATTGTCCCACACCCAGGGCAACTAGCACTTATTATAGTGATTTGTCCCCAGATAGGTATATACATAAAATAGTGACCTGTCCCCAGGAAGGCTGCTGGCAAGGCACAGGAGGTGAAGTTTAACACCTTCATAGCCAGTGATTGATGTGGATATAAAAAGCAACAACATAAAGAGGAGAGTTAAAGCTATGCAGGTCACAAGGCCAAGGCAATTGAAAAATGCTCTAGACACCACAGCAACAGCTTGGGACACCTCTTGTCTAAACAAACACCCCCATGTCATTCCTACCACTGTACATCTCCCCATGTAATTCCTACCACTGTACATCTCCCCCATGTCATTCCTACTACTGTACATCTCCCATGTGTCCTTCCTACCACTGTATATCTCCCCCCTGTCATTCCTACTACTGTACATCTCCCCCGTGTCCTTCCTACCACTGTACATCTCCCCCGTGTCATTCCTACCACTGTACATCTCTCCCATGTCATCCCTACCACTGTACATCTCCCCCATGTCATTCCTACCACTGTACATCTCTCCCGTGTCCTTCCTACCACTGTACATCTCCCCCCCTGTCCTTCCTACCATTGTACATCTCCCTCATGTCCTTCCTACCACTGTACATCTCTTCCGTGTCCTTCCTACCACTGTACATCTCCCCCATGTCATTCCTACTACTGTACATCTCCCCCTGTCCTTCCTACCACTGTACATCTTCCCCCTGTCCTTCCTACCACAGTACATCTCCCCCATGTCCTTCCTACCACTGTACATCTCCCACGTGTCCTTCCTACCACTGTACATCTCCCCCATGTCATTCCTACCACTGTACATCTCCCCCTGTCCTTCCTACCACTTTACATCTCCCCCATGTCATTCCTGGGGTAAGACCACATTTAAATTTTACATAGGCGGCCATTATAACGTTTCCTTCATTTCCTGCTAAATTTGACGAACAATTTTCTAGAAAATTTCACAGCATATTTAACCTCCATTGACACAAATGCTGTGGAAAACTCGTAAAATTCTCATACCTCAGTTTTCAGAAAAATCCACCCAAACCTGACACCCCTCAATTTCGCCCCAATCTGGTGACGGATTTTGAAATATTGGTGCGTTCTGCAAAATAGCCACTGTGCGAATACGCGAGCGACTAGCGTATGTTTATTGCTACCTCGTGAAAGATCTAATGTAGTAGTACATTTAGTATTCACTGGACTGACATGTGCCATGCCAAAGTGCTCGAACAAAATTCACACATGACACCAAAATGGTATTTTCAAGGGCACTCTTTCGGTGGGTAATGGCGGACGAATCCTTAATGTGGTCTTACCCGAAATAGATCTCCTGAATCTTGCAAATCTTCACGAAAGTTAGATTTATATCAAGCTATACATATAACTAGATTAACCACAAAGGGAAATTTACACTGTCTCAGTAACAATTAAAATATGCGTCATCAAACTGTGCACACCTCCAAGCTAAACAGCGCCTTGAGTTGGTTTAAACATGCTTATTCGGTACTTTATATTACATACGACGTTTGCCTGATATGAATGGTACTGAGCACAGCATACAGGCCAACACAGTATCTTACCGATATGGGAATAAAATACATAGAATATTAACGAAATATATTTTTTTGTAATTTTTCATAAAATGTTGTATTCTTTTGCAAAAAATACACAAAATCATTATTTTAAGCAGCATTTTATTGGACATGCACGTTGCAAACCATCACGAATTTTTGTATTACGTAATGCCCACAAACTATGCTAAATAATCTGATGCAATCATGAACTATATGTCACTCGTGTACGACACCAGTAGGTGTCAAAAGCACAAGCCAGGCATTTCAACAATATTCACAATATTGAAAGGCACAGAGGTGTCTTTTGATGGTAACTACAATTATATTGTAGATAACGGGCTAAAATGCTGGGTGTAAATTGAGGTATATACATAGTACATTATGAAACCAAAACTGGGATGCCCAGTGGAACGTGTATCTTGCGTCACACAAATTGTTGTAACTAACCCCCCTTAAAAATAACCATACTTTTACACAGGCGCAGATCTCTGCTTGATACAGTGTCCAAATATCGCCACACGTCAATTACTTGGCCACTATATATTTCGCTGATGTACACACATTATTGGAAACAAGAGATACTACTGGCAAAATAGTTAATTTCAGAAAGAAACAAACGTTTGACAAGGACATCCAAGACATGTGATAAAGGTTGTTGACAGTTGCGGCACCCAGTATCTCTCCAAGTACATCAACGAGTCCATTGTCCTAATCATATTTTATTCAAACATCGCCAAATTCTTACAAGGGTACTAACAAACATTTCTGATGTTAAATATACGGATATAACGTACAAAATACCAGTGGTAAAAACAGCTTCTTGTCAGAGTAGTTGACGTCAGTCTACAGTTAGTTTAAGATGCCTTGCCTTGTGCAAACTTCGGTATGATTCGGTTATATTACAGCTGAAAAGCAGATGATCGTTGAAAATGATAGCATGCCAGTCCATGTACACAATTTCAACATATGACCCTTCTCTTAGGTGACCAGTTTTAATTTGTATGGCTAAAAATGAACTAATTCGGATCATTGCGGTCGCTGCAAATTTGGAGAGTCACACACTGTTATGATATTCTCTGTTACATTCGTGGTATATTTATGTAGATTCTCAATTGTTCTTCTTGTCTCAGTTAGTGTATGGATGTTGCTATAAAAAATAGGTGCTAGATGCCTGATTAGTAGAAGTGTGTGGACAACTTGCTTCCTATGGTGGCCAACATTTCACTAAAATTAGGGTCGCGTTAGGGGGGGGGGTGGAATCAAAATGTTGCCTGCTTGCCCATTATTGCTTATTGTGCGATACAAGTATGATATATATCAGTGCCATATAATTAGGAAGGACAAGTTGGAACAGCAGAAACACCCACGTTAGTATTGGGGTTATGAAACACGCATTTATAGATGTCGCTTACAAAAATATAAATGATATAACTAAGGCGAAATTCATCCTACTGGAAATATGTCAATATTGTTGCACATGATGTAGATTTAAAAGAAACTCCACACCCTGACACATATACACTTTTTACACAAGCTTTCGTGGTACTCAGTATCATAGAACATGCTTGGAATGTACTTTTTAACTTTCACGCCACCAAAATTATCACTTTATTTTCCATGCATATCACATAATAACTGGCTTATTAATTACTTTTAAAACTTCTTTTAGATGTAATACTAACAGTATGCAATAGCTGCACGATAATCTGGTCTACACCAGCTTCCAAATACAGCCGAAAAACCATCACCCATCGCTCAAATCACATTTTGGCAGTTTTTGTGATAAAACGGGCGTATTTCTAATTTGGGGTAAGACCACATTTAAATTTTACATAGGCGGCCATTATAACGTTTCCTTCATTTCCTGCTAAATTTGACGAACAATTTTCTTGAAAATTTCACAGCATATTTAACCTCCATTGACACAAGTGCTGTGGAAAACTCGTAAAATTCTCATACCTCAGTTTTCAGAAAAATCCACCCAAACCTGACACCCCTCAATTTTGAAATATTGGTGCGTTCTGCAAAATAGTCACTGTGCGAATACGCGAGCGACTAGCGTATGTTTATTGCTACCTCGTGAAAGATCTAATGTAGTAGTACATTTAGTATTCACTGGACTGACATGTGCCATGCCAAAGTGCTCGAACAAAATTCACACGACACCAAAATGGTATTATCAAGGGCACTCTTTCGGTGGGTAATGGCGGACGAATCCTTAATGTGGTCTTACCCCTCCTACCACTGTATATCTCCCCCATGTCATTCCTACTACTGTACATTTCCCCCCTGTTTCATCTGTACGAAATATATGAAATGCGAAAGAGGGCACTACTTGTAAGCGTGCAGACGTGACCAGTGACAGGTAGACCTGGTGCATGTTATGCGCTGAGGATTTTCAAACATCAATAACTTAAAAACAGCAGCCAGAGGATTCAAAATCAGGTTCTCTTGAATGAGAGTCAATGGTTTAACCTCAACTTTACCATTTATGGACACCCACAACTCTAGACCCAAAAATAGTCCTAACCTTCAAGTGTTTATGATGACCATTTATGCTGAACGGTGTATAGATAACGTTTGGTCAACCAATAATAATGACCAACAACTGTAGACATTCAATGGATACAGTGTGTTCAATGCAGGACAGTGCTGTACTACAATATGTGAACCGGCGAAACAGGAAAACCATAAAGGTAATGTGTTTATGGTGCAGCAAAGTCAAAAGTAACATATTTGAAGGGAATTAAATGGTACACCTGCCTGGTCTACAAACAGGCAGAGTTCTTCGTAACCGAGGTCAACTGTTTGACTTGCTCAGATGACCACCAACCTGATGCAAGAGAGCTCAAAAACTACATTTTAATGGTTACTATTTATATAAGTATAACTAAACAACTAGCAAAAAAACAGGACAGAGAAAATACAAAACAAACTTTTACTTAATTAATTGTATTCCCAATTTATTACTCCCTATTTTTTACATATACATACTTTCTTTGCATTCTCTAACACCATGTCACGGTTGAAATGTTGCCACAGTAAATGAGTAACTGGTTTTGGTAAGCAACCAGATATAACAACCAAAGTGAATTCTTTTGACTATTTAAACAAACGTATATTTTTCTTTATTACACTGACTCACTACATATTTTGACATCGAATTTTAAAGCAGAAAACTTGGTATGCTACAATTGTAACTTTTATGTTACAACTTATCCCAGATATGGGATTTCTAACCTACATATGTCCTTGCCAGCTGCTGGAAGGATCTTTGTCTCCCCAGATGTGTATACCGGAAGTGAGATATTTGGGTTTCCTGCTTGTGATCTGGGCCACAGATTACACTCGATGAACAAGTGGACATTTCTGTACATTGCCCTCTGCCAGCTCTTATTAATTTTCACCGAGTTGATTACAGAAACTGATTTTGGGTGTGATTTTGCTGCTAGTGTTTTGTAAATAGAATGACGTAAACAACATTTGGTCATATAATGCATGGTCACAATGCTATTATAAATAGTAGCTGGAGATAAAGTCAGCCTTGTCTTGTGACCAAATTTCTTTTTATCACGTGTTGTGACCAATCTAGTGACACAACGTGTATCTAAATGACATATGACCATAATTTTTATTATGTTTGATCAAATGTTAGGAGGAAGTATTTTTATAAGTTTCCACCATCAGCAAATGACTTAAATTTTCAACCTTGCTTCCCCAAACACTTTTCGTAAGTGGGAATTGATCATAGATTGATTAATTTTTCCAACACTTTAAATTGACATTTCACTGTCTACTGGGATTCCAGAGTAGGCATTTTAGAAATGTTATATAATGTATGCTAGATGACTGTAGTACTCAGTGAAATTTCAGTTATTCCAAGGGATCAGTCAGTAATTACCTTCACAAAAAATAATTTGTTTGGAATGAGGTCACTTAAAATGTCACAGAAAACAGCCAGGGATCCCACTGCATCGAGCAGTGACCTGATTTCAAGCTTTCACATGTCACTTTTTGTCGGTTAAAATTAAAATTAATTCACCTTCATAAAACATTTTGGTCTTGGTTTACGTCAGGGCAGCCAAACAGTGGCAGTGCAACCGAGTACATTTTACAGGTTGATTGGCAGCGTATCACTGTGATTCTCATGGAAAGGTTCACTGCTTGTGAAAACAAAATCTAGCTGCTTGTTGGTGATGTAGTATACTACAGTAATATGCCTTGATGAGCATTGATTTTCTTGAGAAAACAAAATTATAGAATTTCATGAGAATTTGCATATTGTTTGGTTATAACCATCCATGTTGAATCAGGCCATTCAGCAGTATACATGTGTAACTGGTTTTAGCTAACGGTATATATACAAACAAAATCTTAGTGCAGTAACTACAGCATGGCTTCAGGAATGCTTCTCATGAGATGAAGGAACATGAAGGTAGATTGAACAAGCTTGGTTTGGGGTGTACAGTACAGCATTCTGAGTGGTCCTATGGATACTGAGCTAAGTATGGGCGATACCTTGACATTTTAAAGACATGTTACTTCCAGCGATATTTTCAACAGCGACATGCAACCAGGGTCCAGGGTCATTCCTCTACCGTTTAGGCCCTGTGGCCAAGTAGATGGGAATTCCCATCTACTTGTGCTTCTGGCACAAGTAGATGGGAATTGGTACATACCAATAAGTGATACACACAACTGACCGAATGCAGTTGAAAGGATATACATAATGATGACTGACAGAAATTGCTGCATGACTTGTGACTGCACCTACAGGGGTCTCCATACCTAGAGACCAGTGCCAAGTTGAACACCAGCTACAGCCGATAGCTGTAATGCATCACATACACATTGAAGGTCACACCAAGGCTGGGCTGGTTTTAGGTCACAATGCAGTTGCAGGCACCACCATTTTGTTCTTGGTCCAGGCCAAACTGGGCAAAGAACAAAATAGGGTTAAATGTGCCTTTGATTGAAACCCAATGGCACACCTGTGACTGCTAAATAGATTTGAACCACCAGAAAATCACGGTCTAATGCAATGCCAAACACACACAAATGATGTAGTAAGTTTTAGAATATTTCAATCTTTGTAATGTTATAAAAGAAGAAAAATGGGCCAAGAGGCCGTGAAGTCCATTGGACAAAATTGTGATGAGTTTGTAATTATTAATGAAATAGTGTTTGGTGAATCGTAGTTACAGATCATTAAGAGTAAGTAAAATTTTGACATGTTTAGTGGAGACTATATTTGAGTAGATCGTTTAATGAAGATTGTATACATTAGTTAATGTGTTATTAAAAATACCGTAGAATTTTATCCCGATACTCTGCTATTTAGGCCGATTTCCAGTAGTTGTAGAAACCTTGCAGGAGAGTTGGTGAGCTGCAATCTCGTATGTAGCACAGGTGTTTAAGTGTGCACACATTTTCTGTTCTCATTTTGTCCCTACCACCCTCCCCCAGAATGGAAAGAAGAAAAAGATGATCTACGATAACATTTTATTTGTTCACAGGGTACATATACTTAGCATGCATTTGACTTATAAACAGTAGCAATTAATGACATAATACTGATTGAATTGGAGTGAAGTAATAGCTACAACATGTAAAGTAAAACATCTGAATAATATTCCTTATAATTTTGGCTAAATATGCTTTACGTTTAACTTTTTCGAGTATATTTAAGTTAATTTATATATTACTTGATACCTAAGTTATTTTATTTTAATCCTAGATCATACCTTTATATTCAATTGAATTGATAATTATGTATATTGCTGTTTTAAAGTTCCTCAGGTTCTGCCAGTGCAGTAGGGATTCCCATTACATATTGATACTGGGACAATGGCAGGCAGTGAGCAGTAGGATAGTCCAATATACAGGCTTACAGCATAATTTCAGACACCAGGCCATTCCACTCACCCATCCCAGTGATCAGAGATAGGGCAAAGTCCACTATCCAGTTATAAATAGAGATCAGTGGCCTAGGCTACTGCAGGAGGCTTACAGCAGTAGGGAAATAGTAGGAAAATATTTTGCATTTTGGGGGGCCCTGAGGTGCCCTTAGAATGGTTCAATCAAATACAGATTCCTCGTGCATAGTGGCAGTACCCTAAGATACGTATATGCAAAATTAGAGAAAAAGTTGCTGAATGGTTTCTGAGATATGGCAGCTAATGGCGCACAGCACACACAGAGTGATGGCATATGTCCGTTGGACCTTCGGCCCAAAGGACTAAAAAATGGGCCAAGTGGCCCTGAAGTCCTTTGGACTAATACATCTATATGTGACCCCGGCTGACCAAATGAGTGACAAGTCGAAAAAATTGTAACATTGTTTTCTTACATCCTTGTAATGGTTTGGTAGGGTGTTTTATACGGTTTCAAAAAATATGACTGCTACAAAAATTGGCAAAGTTATGGGGCATTGAACATGGTAGGGATCAAAAAGTTAAAATGAAGAAAACGGCTGTTGAAGTTTTACATTATATATGCAAATGGAAATATTACATGCACAACATTCAAATGTGGCACACAGTATGTAATATGTATGTTATATTGCAATGATACACTGGAAGTACAAATGTGCTGCTACAAAGACTTATCAAGTTATGCCAGATTATGTCTTTATGTGTAAAACTAAGAGGACAGATTATTTGAGAGCAAAAGGTAGACTCACTGTTTGACACAGTTTAAAACCTACAGGCAACTGTCCAGTTTAACAGGGGTCTAGTGGCTTAATGCTGTCTGTTGACACAAGCTACTGCCAGTGACCAATTACACATTAGTCACGGTTTCCATCAAACAATAGCAGGCAGAGAATCTTAGCTCTACAGCTGGGTGTAATACACAACCAGAGCCACCACTCATGGTCAAGTAGATTAGCTCAATGCACCAACTAAGACAATACACAACACTGTGAGTGACAGTGTCCAGAGTGAGGCCTAAGCAGTGTCCTCATTGCTGAATAGATCAATTAAACCTGCCAAGTCAGACTGATCACATACCTAAACAAAGCGAATGTAATAGGTGAAGAACAGGCAGTGTTCAAATAGGGGTATTGGTTGAATTGTATTTGTCTCGACGCAAAAGGCTTTATTGTGCCTTCATCGATTATAAGAAAACATTTGATTTAGCAGACCGGTCCTCCCTGTGGTCTAAGATAATTTCATGCGGTATTAATGGTATTGTGTTGAAAGTTGTATACAACATGTACAAAAATGCTAAATCATGTATAAATCAGGGTTAGGCTGTGTCAGCCTTCTTCTCATGTGATGTATAGGTATGGCAAGTAGAAAACTTGTGTCC